>OX457040.1:9004111-9604111 GCA_949752735.1 Lumbricus terrestris | reverse complement strand
AAAGACTTGTACGAAGCGACCAATGAGCCAGCGTACTTGAAGGTGGTTATTTCGAACGTCAAGGAGACGGAGGCTGGAGTTGCCCTTGAGCATCGTTCCCAGTTGCAGACCATCTGCCGGCAGCAGTTGATTGTCACCAAGATACAGCTCCTGAACAGACTGGCTTGTCTTCATCGCTGCAGCTGAAAGGCAAAGCACCGGAAATACTCACTAAGATACTCATTGAGATACTCACTGAGATACTCATTGAGATACTCATTGAGATGCTCATTGAGATACTCATTGAGATGCTCATTGAGATACTCATTGAGATACTCATTGAGATACTCATTGAGATACTCATTGAGATACTCATTGAGATGCTCATTGAGATGCTCACTGACATACTCATTGAGATACTCATTGAGATGCTCATTGAGATACTCATTGAGATACTCATTGAGATGCTCACTGACATACTCACGAGATACTCACTGACATACTCACTGAGATACGAGATACTGAGATACTCACTGAGATACTCACTGACATACTCACGAGATACTCACTGACATACTCACTGAGATACGAGATACTGAGATACTCACTGAGATACTCACTGAGATACTCACATTAACTCGAGTTCACAATGCTATCCATCACATATACTGGACGTTCCAGGAACAGTCTCCAGGTACGGCCGTACATTTGTGCACCAAGTGCATATATCTGTAAACTGTCTTACTGAGCTTTGGTTTACATCAGTAGTCAGAAGTGAAGCACATGTGCAAACTACTTCAAATGTGCAATGGGTCAAGCTTTGGCAGGCAGCAGTAATCTTCATTCGGCATCTCAATGGGGACTTGTTGGACCCTCTTCCGTCGAAGGAGGACAGCATGGAATATAACCTTCCTTCAGATTCACCTCTTCATTTAGCCAGAAACTCTGAAGGACACGCCTTTTACACGCATCTTAAAACTGCTCTCTACCGCTGGAGTCGAGCGTCCGAGTAGGTATCATAGAATGGTGAGCTAGGTAAGTGCTCTGAATGAATTATTACAAAAATAAAGTTCTACTGAACTGTCATCCAACTGTTCATCATGTAAGCATTTCTGGTTCCCGGATCACGAACTGCTACTCAACAACATCGTTCATTCTCGGTTATTGGTCATACAACCTGGAATGGCATCCCTGTTACGCTGTGCTTATTGTGAAGAGCTCGCTAAACTTTGTGAAGGAACAAAGTGAAGTGACCTCTACACAATAAGCACAGTAACTTACCTATTTAGCCGTGGTAGGGCCGGGAGCACTTCTGAGTAGCCTACCTCGAAGAGGTAACATATAAATTATCCATATAAATAAATAAATATCACTCAATAAAAACGAGGCGTTGTGAAGAACAAAACTTCATTGTTAACTGACCAAAGAACAAAACTTCATTGATAACTGACCGAAGAACAAAACTTCATTGTTAACTGACCGAAGAACAAAACTTCATTGTTAACTGACCAAAGAACAAAACTTCATTGTTAACTGACCAAAGAACAAAACTTCATTGTTAACTGACCAAAGAACAAAACGTCATTGTTAACTGACCGAGAAGATTGAGGTGACGTCCGGATCGAATGGAATTCTCCAGCTGAAGCGTTCGCAGCATTGAACCAGTGCGTAGGTATTTTCCGATGACCGGAAGCGTGTGGTCTGGAATGGAGAGGCCACGTGCTTCCAGATGTTGCAGACCGGTGGACTGCATAAAGGAAATAGAAAATTATAATGCATCCAGTCTCTTAATGAAGTGCACATTTTACGTAATTTACTCACTCACAATTTATATTATTTACTGCGATTATTACGTAGACAAGGCTAAAAAAAAATCAGAATCTGAGGATGGCACAGATGAATGCAAACAGAAGACAAACAAGTAAGTAAGTACTAAGTAAGCATAGCCCCTAATACAGTGCCGTCTAATCTGCGACCCACGAACTGATCATTCTAACCTGATCCAATATGAAAATTTGTAAAGCATTTCTCACACTATTCAGAGGCGCTCTCATCATGACAAAACCATGAAAAGAGAATGGTCTTCAAGCAGCAAAGAGATGCAGGTGAATTCCCCACCAGAGTACAACCCACGTCTAGATAAAGAAATGTGTAGCTCTCTCAAGGTCCGTCATTTCATTAACTTCCACGAGACAATTTCCCTACCCCCTAGTACAATTAAAATAGGCAAGAAAGTACAAAAGTCAGCAGCTAGACTCAGACACATTTATGAATACACAGAATAAAACGAAACCAGACAAATAAAAGAATGACAAACGGACAAAAAAACAATATCCATCATCACAACGATGATGATGATGATCATCATCATCCCTCTACCTGTTTCATCAGACGTGTCCACGCCTGCCAGCCGCGCGTTCCAAGGTTAGTGCTTCGGTTCATGATCAGTCTTTGACACGACTGATAATACTGGAGCAGGTCAAACATCGTCACGGCAACCTGCACAGAAAAGGTCATCATGTATACTGGAGCAGGTCAAACATCGTCACGGCAACCTGCACAGAAAAGGTCATCATGTATACTGGAGCAGGTCAAACATCGTCACGGCAACCTGCACAGAAAAGGTCATCATATATGTGATGCGTTCTGAGATAAGGGCCCATAACTCTCTCCCCAGTTACGGAGAAAACTGGCTCTAAAGCAAGCGTAGGTCTATTTTGGTTAGCCTATAGTATGAAAAAACTAATTAGCATCCCTCTTTGTCATCGATAATTTTTTTTAAAAATAATTATTTCTTATCTATAAGATTTTCAGGATTTTATCTTCTATACTTGCAGAACACAATAAAAGCATCAACTCCATAACTTATAACTAATATATATATATATATATAGCATGCTTTCAAAGATTGCTGAAAGTTTAAATTGAAATATCTCGAAATTGTCATTTTCGCATGTTCTGTACTCGAAAAATTAAAAAATATACTTTGGATGGAGATATCAACTTCATTTTTTCTGTATTTTAATGAGATATTACTCAGGCATATGAACCAACACTTAACTCCATTTGAGACTTATGGGCCCTTATCTCAGAACGCATCACATATACTGGAGCAGGTCAAACATCGTCACGGCAACCTGCACAGAAAAGGTCATCATGTATACTGGAGCAGGTCAAACATCGTCACGGCAACCTGCACAGAAAAGGTCATCATATATACTGGAGCAGGTCAAACATCGTCACGGCAACCTGCACAGAAAAGGTCATCATATGACGGAAAAGTGTGAAAAAGATTTAT
The DNA here is from genome assembly GCA_949752735.1 of Lumbricus terrestris. NCBI lineage: Eukaryota > Metazoa > Annelida > Clitellata > Crassiclitellata > Lumbricidae > Lumbricus > Lumbricus terrestris. Next base: position 9,600,834 of record OX457040.1, on the reverse strand, counting down.
TCGGTATAACCTTAGCAACTGTGCTTATTTTAAGTTATTTATCAATCAATGTATCAATCAGAATTTATATAGCACCCTTTCAAGGTACCTACTCAGAGGCGCTCCAGGTCGAGATCAAGCGAAAAAAGCAGTCTTCAACGGTTTGTGAAATCAGAACAGTTTGGGAGGTGTCGCATAGTCAAGCCCAGGTAGTTGGACCAACCACAGAGAACGAACGCCTCTGCATTTTGCAGAGCGAGTGAAAGGAACCATTAAGTCACCATGGACAGCAGAGCGCAGTGTGCAGCGGCCCATGCAAGTGAAAAGGGGGGGGAGGTAAAGCTCACACAGATAAGCTTGACTCTACATGCTCATTGCTCAAAGAATCTTTACATATACATATATATGCCTCATAGATCTGGGTAGCTCTGAGCCTCTGAATAGCTGCACAAGTCAGGTGTAAAAATTGCATGAAAATTTTAACTGTACTCTTTGTTCCTCTAAAAGCAATGCCATATGGCAACTTAAAATAGGCAGAATAATCAATTATATTTATATTTCAAAATAGTAATAATCACTTTCTATGATTATTTTGCATCGCCGAAACTAAGCAATTATTTCGAAATGACAAATAAAATGGTTAAAAATGTCATATGATAATTGTTATTGCAGTTGTGACCACATAAATTCACGCAAGTCATTAATCGTCTTCAACATCTTATCTATCTAGTCCACCTGCTAGTGGGTATTATTGAAGAAATTAAATACGTCGAATCAACTGTAAAATTTAAGAATTTTCATATTAGTCACATGACATTTGCTCACATCTCCTGTACAGTAGCAGAGTTCAGTGCAGACAAGATTGTGTCATTTACATGAATATGTAAAATATGTAATTATGTGAACAAGTATATATGTGAACATGTAAACACGTGAATATGTAAACTATGTAATTATGTGAATAAGTAAATATGTGAACATGTAAACACGTGAATAACTGAATATGTGTTGTTGTGGATGCAGCTACACCGTACCAACTGCACAACTGCCTCAGGGGTTGGAGCTTCTATGCTCGGCACTGGTAAGCCTATTTACCATCTTGCAGCTATCATCCAAGCTGCAGATGGCTGAGAATGATTGGATCAAGGGAGTTGGGTCATGTGACCATACACTAGCTTGTACAAACAGTGTACACGTGCTCGTTTCATGCATTCCAACTTGGATCTCTGAAACGCCGGGTAAATATCGAACTGAAAAACATGTCTGAAGATTAGCTATTGCTGATGTGATTACAAAAACTCTTCCAGACAGTTACTGAGCAGATGGATCTTGTAACGCAAGGTGGTCATACTGATGCTGGAAATCGTAAAGGAAATGTAAGACCATCCTGAAAAGCTCGATATGGTCAAGCAAAGAAAGCTGTATAGCTGTATTTGGTAATGTAAGGAGAGGTCTTATACTTGACAGCTGGATATGGTATTGAAAAGTTGCATATGATAATGTAAGGCAAAAATATATATAGCTGGATATAGTAACAAAAGGTAAGTCATACTGAACAGCTGGTGTCGTAATCATAATGCAAGAGAGGCAAGGTTATAATGAAACATATATAGGTCATACAGTCAACTGAACAATTGATATTGGCACAAAAAAGTAACGTAAATACAGCATCATTTGATTCAATTGATGCGACCTTTTAATTTCTTAAATAACACTGGAAATTTTCATAACACCGGTTAAAAAATCAGACATCCGTACTTCGTCTTCGAGCCGCATTTCTTCCACGTTTATGGTGTTGAATTGGACGCGTTTGAAGATTGCTTCCAGAGTCTCGCAGTGCTTCCAGTCGAAACTTTCGCCTACATACGCAAACCACACACACACACCCAGTTTAAAATGCATATAAATAAACTTTAAAAGAATAAGGTTGACACATCCTGAACTACATTCTAAATCACATAAGACAAACACAATTCAAGTGTTGTGTTTGCAGCCACGAGCAAGGGTCAACGATCTGTGAAAATCTATTAACAACTCTCGTCTTTAAGCGCAAATAGGTGCAAAGAGCAAGTTGCTGGAATTTTTTAAGCCTTGCCCTTTGAAAGCAGACCATGTTCTTTACTGTCTCAACCGCATTGATTGTGGCCGACACATATAGCAGAGTTCGTCGTTGAATTCTTCTAGCTCTCCAGACTTTTAATCCAGAGGTCAAGAGGTCAGGGTTTTAATACGAGAAGCGACTGTGAAGACAAAGCAACTCTTCACTAAAGCGTCAACAATGAATAGTTAAAACCTTCACGTCAATGCCATGGCAGAAAGGTGTTGAACGCTTTTGAATCTCTGCAAGAGCAGGCATATCACATTGACCAGATGCTTATCTGGAAACTGTGAGGGAAAGGACAGGCAGATCATCTTTACATGTCAAGACTACGAAGAGGGAGTCAATAACGCTTCAAGTCTATGGCTGACTCTACAGGTCAGCTCATGGGACTAAGAGGATGAAGTTGGTAACATTTCAAGGCTCTGACCAGCTGATTCCTGTGGATTTCTCAAGGGACTAATGAAGTTGCTAACCATTCAAGCCAAATGCTGATCCTTAGATTTTGCTCTTGAAGGGGACAGCGCTTCTTCTTGGCATTGAAACAGAATTTGCTGACTTAGAAGATAACAGAATACCTACCACAGCAATCTAAGCATTCTAACCAGTAGGCTACCATGACACACACATAAGAAAAAGGATTTAAATGTAATTAAAAAAGTATTCAAAAGAGGAACATTGTGGTAATAAGTAAGTAAATTCTTTATTACTCCACTTGCAAATGCACAATGGGACATTTGGACAAACAACATGATTATAAAACATGTATTTAAGTAATAATTGGCAATAAAAGATACATAAATTAAATCATTAAACGAGTGACATGTCAGAAATATTATTGTCAACACATCCACAGCATCCTGGTGACAAATCCCGCAACAATTAATGAATCACACAATGGAAGTCATAAATTTAAATTCGATTAGATACCACTTTCAAAAGACAATTTACATTTTTAGAAAGAAACCTTCCGGGCAGTCATCAAATTAATTCCGGTACCGGCTTTCTAAAAAGACTTCTCTCAGACAGGCATAAATACTCAAGTAAAAAAATGGCAAAAATTTGAAGTCATAAGGTCAGGAGGAGATCGTGTGAACAAAGTCTGGCATGTGACCAAACAGCCTCAGCTGACGAACAGGACTCCACAGAAAGTCGGCTTTTGCGACTATGTTCAAATAAGCATCACTAAAACTACGTCGGGCAACTCAATTACTCAAAGTTCTGTCACACGTGAAAAACCAGCCAAATTAATCAGTTACTCAAGAACTTATCAGTATATCCAATTAAATTGATCAAGGAATTATCAGTCAACTTAAATTACTCAAGAAATCATCAATAAATTCAATTAAACCTCAAGAAATCACCAGTAAATCCAACTAAATTACCCAAGAAATTGCCAGTAACTCCAACTAAATTACTCAATAAATCATCAATAAATTCAATTAAACCTCAAGAAATCACCAGTAAATCCAACTAAATTACCCAAGAAATTGCCAGTAACTCCAACTAAATTACTCAATAAATCATCAATAAATTCAATTAAACCTCAAGAAATCACCAGTAAATCCAACTAAATTACCCAAGAAATTGCCAGTAACTCCAACTAAATTACTCAATAAATCATCAATAAATTCAATTAAACCTCAAGAAATCACCAGTAAATCCAACTAAATTACCCAAGAAATTGCCAGTAACTCCAACTAAATTACTCAATAAATCATCAATAAATTCAATTAAACCTCAAGAAATCACCAGTAAATCCAACTAAATTACCCAAGAAATTGCCAGTAACTCCAACTAAATTACTCAATAAATCATCAATAAATTCAATTAAACCTCAAGAAATCACCAGTAAATCCAACTAAATTACCCAAGAAATTGCCAGTAACTCCAACTAAATTACTCAAGAAATCATCAATAAATTCAATTAAACCTCAAGAAATCACCAGTAAATCCAACTAAATTACCCAAGAAATTGCCAGTAACTCCAACTAAATTACTCAATAAATCATCAATAAATTCAATTAAACCTCAAGAAATCACCAGTAAATCCAACTAAATTACCCAAGAAATTGCCAGTAACTCCAACTAAATTACTCAATAAATCATCAATAAATTCAATTAAACCTCAAGAAATCACCAGTAAATCCAACTAAATTACCCAAGAAATTGCCAGTAACTCCAACTAAATTACTCAAGAAATCATCAATAAATTCAATTAAACCTCAAGAAATCACCAGTAAATCCAACTAAATTACCCAAGAAATTGCCAGTAACTCCAACTAAATTACTCAAGAAATCATCAATAAATTCAATTAAACCTCAAGAAATCACCAGTAAATCCAACTAAATTACCCAAGAAATTGCCAGTAACTCCAACTAAATTACTCAAGAAATCATCAATAAATTCAATTAAACCTCAAGAAATCACCAGTAAATCCAACTAAATTACCCAAGAAATTGCCAGTAACTCCAACTAAATTACTCAAGAAATCATCAATAAATTCAATTAAACCTCAAGAAATCACCAGTAAATCCAACTAAATTACCCAAGAAATTGCCAGTAACTCCAACTAAATTACTCAATAAATCATCAATAAATTCAATTAAACCTCAAGAAATCACCAGTAAATCCAACTAAATTACCCAAGAAATTGCCAGTAACTCCAACTAAATTACTCAATAAATCATCAATAAATTCAATTAAACCTCAAGAAATCACCAGTAAATCCAACTAAATTACCCAAGAAATTGCCAGTAACTCCAACTAAATTACTCAAGAAATCATCAATAAATTCAATTAAACCTCAAGAAATCACCAGTAAATCCAACTAAATTACCCAAGAAATTGCCAGTAACTCCAACTAAATTACTCAAGAAATCATCAATAAATTCAATTAAACCTCAAGAAATCACCAGTAAATCCAACTAAATTACCCAAGAAATTGCCAGTAACTCCAACTAAATTACTCAATAAATCATCAGTGTATTCAACCAAATTACTCAAGAAATCACCAGTAAATCCAAATTAAAGTACTGAAAAACCGCCTGCAAGTACAAGCAAACAACTTGAAATCATCATAAATTCAAAATCACCAAAGTCCAATTTAAAAGTCAGCCAAAATCACCAGAGTCTCATCAATAAAACTCGAAAAGCATCATCAACTTAAGTCTAATAGCTAACAAATTATATCACCAGCAAATCAAGTCAAATTAGTCTCAATTCCTAAAAATCACACCTTCAGCAGCTAAAGATCAAAGAAGACATTTTAGTTCTTCGTACCTTTCAAGGAAAGCAGATCGCTTCGTACGTCAAATCTTTTCACACCCTATAGCAGTAACATAAAACGAAAGCAGAATATAAAGTTCCAACCATTTTTCATTATTAATTTACTATGCATAGCAGCCTTTGATGTAAGAATATAGCATGACCCAATGCTCTCTTCTTACCGCTGAGCTCTCAATAAAACTATGATTTGAACACCACAGTACGTACAGGAAAACACACAAATAAACAAATTCTATTACCGTAATTATATTAACTTTAAAACAATAAAAAATCATTGCCAATAATGTTCAGCAATCCTGTAAACCCTGCATTATGATTCAACAATTATGGTTTTAAGGTCCATGGTTTTACTAAATACCCTAACTAATCATGTTTTAAACCAAACTATCATGGTTTTAACTCTACTATACCATACCTCATCATGGTTTTAACCCTTTCCCCCCACCCTGATCATGGTTTTAGCCCTCAGCAGCTCAGCTACAGATGTCTTATGACTCAAAAATCGTAGTTTTAAGTCTACCATAATAGTGGTTCTCAGACTTCTGCAGGTCACGAACCGGCAATAATTTTTTACTGAAGCTCACGGACCGTTAGCTTAAAATTTTGGCGAGCACAAAACAAACCGACCTGTGTTATAAAAAGACAATTGTAAGGCTATAAATTTATAATCAGGGATTTGTTTCAATTATTAAAACATATCTCTGACGTGCAGCATACAAATTTATGTCTTAATTTAATTCTCATTTAATTACATTTAAAAAAGTAAAACCCAAAGTGTCAAACTATATTAGAAGCGAATTTAAATTTTGTTATGGTAAGTGAATCTGCAAACATATAGCTAATAGCACATTACTAACATTAATAACACATTACTAACGATGCTACTCAATATAAAACACAGAAACCAAAAAAATCAAAGAATTTTTATTTTAAATTACAATTTATTTCTGACTTTTCTCCACGGACCGGTGATCTATGATCCACACACCGGCACCGGTACGCAGATCACCACTTTCAGAACCACTATACTATACCCTTTCTAATGATGCAGCTTGGGTTTAACACTGCTTAGCTCTGCTTTATGATGGATTCATCAATCATGCTTTTAAACAGCTCTACACCCATAACCATCTATCAGTTTGATGGAAAGATGTGTTACTTCACAAAGCTAAACTACCTGCCATCAGAAGTAGTTTTGAAACCTTTCACAATTCAACACTCCATCAAGTCACAGCTAATAGCAGCAGTTAATTGATACAAATGTCATCAAACCACTTCACATCCCAGGTTCTTCCTACGCCCATTTTCGCCAGGCACTCTGATAAATCAAGAACGAGGGGCCGGGGCGTGTCATCAGAAGTACTCTCAACTGAAGCAATCGCCGCCAAAGCAACATTATTGACAATTATTTGGGCAAGGTCATTCTGAAGAGCTCTCTTAACTTCTCAACAGCCGTCGACGACTAACTCTGCATTACGTAACATGTCTAAACAAATACAAAATTCCAGCACTTTTCAGACCATGCATTCTGCAACTGCATTCTATGATCGATATCAGCAATTAAAAAATAATTTAGACAATATAAGCGTTTAATATAAAATTATTTAGTAACTTATATAAAGTTTAATTTAATAATAACAATAATCATAATAACAATGTATATGGATCCGCTACAAGGGTACCTCAAATAAAAAATTCAAGTTCAGAGCTTTCAGTATGAATATGTCTTAAAAATAAGACACCAAGGTTATGCGTTCTCAATCAGCTCCTGAACATTTTTCAGAAAATAAGCAATGCAGAATTCAAAGTAAAAATGCCCTTGACCATACCTTAGCTTATCTCACCCCACTTCAACTATAAATCCCACCTTGACTTAAATCACCCTTGGAAACAAACATGTTAAAAGAATGAAATACACACACCTCAAGCTGAACCAGCAGCTTCTTCAACGGTTTCACACCAACGCTCTCACAAGCGGCTTTGTAGGCGAACACCAACTCCGACGTTGAGCAAAGCCAGGCTACAAGATATTAGCAGAAAAATCAACTCATGTTGTACAAAGTCATACAAATAATTACTACAACACTGCCATTGGATTTGACAAATTTAATTTCAGAACTGTGCAACTTATGGTGGGCTTTCAAGGTATTGCCTTCTTAGGGTATAACCTTCTTATGGTATCACGTCAGGGTGTTACCTTCTCAGAATATCACCTTCTCAGAGAATTGCCTTCTCAGGGTATCACCATCTCATGGAATAACCTTCTCACGGAATAACCTTCTCAGAGTATTACCTTCTCATGGAATTACCTTCTCAGAGAATTGCCTTCTCAGGGTATCACCTTCTCATGGAATAACCTTCTCATGGAATAACCTTCTCAGAGTATTACCTTCTCAGGGAATTACCTTCTCAGAGTATTACCTTCTCAGGGTATTACCTACTCAGCGTATCACCTTCTCAGGGTATTACCTACTCAGCGTATTACTCTATCAGGGTATTACCTTAATGAATTGCTTTTCTTCCTCATCATCTTATTAAACCTACATCACTGATGAAACTGCCTTGTTAGTTCATATTCTGTCATCAAACAATCATCACACATCTCACAATAGGATTTCACAACTTTTACTATGTCGGGTAGAGAAACATAATCAGATGCCTAATGAGATGACTCATGATTCTTAACTTCGCGATGCTGTCAGAAAATCCTTAGTCAGCAATTAAGCGTGTGAGCATGTACATGCCTTAGACAAGCAAGCGCAAGGGAAAACCAAACTTAACATCACTTCCCCTTTTCAATTAACTATTATAACAGTGCCATGCCTAATAGCAACACAAAAGCATAATAATAATAATAATAATAACAATAATAATAATAGCAATAGTGATGAAGATAACTTTACGAGAATAGTCACTAACACCTCAAACTCGGTGTTACCTCAGGGTGGCTTAAATGAGATAGCCTTTCTCTTCCTCTTGCAAAAAAGTACTTTATACATGTATGTAATGTAAAAACTATATAGAACTTTTACAACATACACATAGTACTTCAGCATGTATCCACTAACACCTCAAACTCGGTGCTACCTTAGGGTGGTTTAAATGAGATAGCCCTTCTCTTCCTCTTGCAAAAAAGTACTTTATACATACATGTATGTAATGTAAAAACTATATAGAACTTTTACAACATATACATAGTACTTCAGCATGTATCTATCGTGCACTTTTCAAAATCCATATAGCATTTTTCAACATGTATATATATATATATAGCTTTTAAAAACTTTTTGCACTTATTAGCGTATTCCATAAGCTCTGCCTACACACTAGTACACAAATAAGCAAGTGTACTAATAGTGCCTCTAGGTAAATTTATTTAAAACAGCTTATATACATATATAATTATATATAATATACAAATTATACTATAACATACATATACACATATTTACATAACAATATATATATAATTTCAATTGTAATTCTTTAATTATATATAGTATCACTAGATGACAATGACAAGAAATAAATCAAGGGATCCATTAAAGCGTATTGGTGTGAAGGACCGTCCAAAGTCCTTGATATCGGCTGCTGCTTTTATCTCGCTCCCTTTAAAAGGCAAGCAGCAGTCACTCGTCAATACACAAGTGCTAAGTATGCAAATGGTATGCGAAGGACAACCAATCAGCAAATAAGAAGTCATGGGTCTAATCATCAGGACCAATAGGAAGAAAGAATCTGGATCATGTGTCAATGGTGTGCAGATGCAATTACTTTCACCCCACCATTAGGGTCACTCCAACCTTGCATGAAACTGACCATTAAAATTGTTGTCCAGTTAAGAAACCCTAAGGCAAAATTGGCCACTTGTCTGCATCCAGTTTTAAGAAAATTTTAGAACTGCCGAGGCAATTGATATCGACCTGACCATTCCTAAAATAGCTGAGATTCCACTTACAACTATACACCATTGTTAGAATGTTAACAAGGTGTGTAGTTAGAGATTATCTTATCTCACTTTGACCTATTTTTATTTGCCCTTACACATACTGATCCAACACGTTGAGCTAAGCATGACGTCAAAAGTCACTGCTTTACCTATTTATTACCGTACGTGAACCATTGCAAATGCCAGATCTTTAGTCGCCTTGCAATTACTGTCAGAAACCCATGTATCAGGGCTCGAAATATACATATATTCTGTTACAATATTACATTACCCACATGCACACACATACAATCACACACAAACATACATTCACATGCATACATACATACATTCATACATACGTGCTCATATATACACAAATTACACACACATACAATTGCGCATAGAGCACTTGTGCTAGATGCTTTCAAATGTGTTATATAAAGCAACCTAATACATACATGTACATACATGCAGTCAAACACACACACACACTGGGTTTTGAAATCCAACCCCTCGAATGACAGTCCAGCATGCTAACTAGCTATCAAATAGACATATGCAGTGTTTGCACACATACATAAACACAAACATTCACACAAACAAACACAGACAGACACAAACATAACAGACACATGCGCAGAATAAGACAGGAAATCCCACCTTCCATCCACGGAATGGCCGGTTCCATACACCCGGAAACAAGGCCTTCCTCGTCGGCAAAAGTAACGTGAAGCACCTTTTTGGTCGGAGGCAGAACGACGTTATTCCCTGCGGTGTCTTCGTCTCTTTCCGACTTCGACTTGTCCTTCGTCCAGTAGACTGCGCCGAAGTCCAGGTTCACAGTGGGCGACAAGCTCTCGGGCCGGCCCTCTACTCCGGCGGCCAAAGGAAAGGGGGCCAGCGCGAGTTGGCTGCCCCGATCCGAGCCACATGCGCTTTCGGAATTCTTATCTGGACTAAACGCAGTTTCACCATTCTTATCACAGCTACACGTACTTGCAACATCTTGCCTATCTGGACTACATGCATTTTCAATATTCCTATTGTCCAGACTAAATGATTTTTCGGCATCTGTAGCCTGGCTGCATGCACTTTGAAAATTCCTATCAGGGCTACACATGTGTTCGGTGTTCATGTCTAGACGAGGAGAAATTTCAGCGCACCCGCGAGGGATACAGACATTTTCAACTCTGTCGCAGGTTGTTTCTACACCTGGAGTCTCTTTTTCAAGTGTCAAATCTGGAACAGTTCCTGCTTCAGGACCCAAGTCATTGCTACACTGGACTTCTATGTCTAAGTTGTCTCCAGAAGTTTTACTTAGGATTGAAGTTTCTTCGCTGATAGAGCCCATTTCAGAGTTCATTTCACCTTTACAGAGGTTTATAACGTTTGAGCTGACAAAATTACAGTCAATTTCAAAACCAGTCACTTGATTATTTACAATCGTTGAAACTGGACAACAGTCTAAATTCACACCCCCGCAATTCCTAGTATGTTCTTTATCCCAGCTACGGTCCAGTAGACGGTCTGTATCCCCTCCTCGCGTTTCAAGTGTATCGTTAAAAGTGTCGGAATCGTTCTTACTGAAGCAAATGGCCCTGTTTTCATCATCACAGTCATCTTTTATAGCGCTGTTTGAACCTACATTGCGTATGATATTATTGACCGGTTCTAACTCGATCTGTGGTCGATAAATTCCCGACATCACGGTGGTTCGCTCATCTCTTCTCTGCGTAATGACGCAATGGGCAGATGACACCGGAATCACGCCGTCGAACTGCGAAAACGGGAGAATTTCGGGGAGTAACTCAGACACGGACTGAGCGAGATCTTCGCCGAAAATCGGAAGCGTTGCTTGCGCACCGAATCGACCACCACCGCGTTCGACCAACGAACCCGTTGTCATCGCCTTGTTTCGTTCCAACTCACCTGGACCAGCAGCACCCTGCGTGCTCAACTCAACCGGAGCGGGGCTGTTTATCTCGCCAGCGGCTTCCTCTGGTTCCCCGGCGCTATCTTCGGTGTCCGTGCCTCGGTCCACGAGGCTATCATCGTCCAACACCTGGAACTCGGTAAGCCCTCCTCGACCGCCTTCCTCTTTCGTCCTTCGACTCATCAAAGCAACACAAACATCGACCTCCATTTTGTACGCAACACGAACTGCGCATGCGCCTGCGCTCTCGTCGCTCGCTATTGGTCGACGGACGACCAATAAGAAAACGGATTTTCCAGTAAACACAGGGCGTTTTGAAAGCAATGGGAGTGATAAGAACGGATCGATGTAAACAAATCAATTGAATTGGGTCAATGTAATAAACCAATTTCACAGAACTTTAAACACACGGCCCGAGTTCATGAACCGCAGGAGAGGCTGGGAATTAGATCCAAAACAACGTAGTGCAAGTCCTGGAAACAATGCAGAACACATTGAGCGAGATCATTCGAAGATTTGCCAGACAGTTTTGCGGATATGAAAAAGGACTGTACGCGTTTTAGAAGATTTCGACCAAAATGACTAAAAAAAGGTCGTGAACAATTTTGACGGCAGAAATGGAAATATTTCCTGAGATTTTGGCCGATGACTAAAAAAAGTTCGTCAGAAATTTTTGCGACTGAAAACGGAAAATTTTCGCCCGCGAATTCAGCCCCTCCAAAAATGAAATCCTGGCACCGCCACTGGATCGCTCGATCGAGAGACTGCATCGATCATGATCGTCTGATGACTCTGAGCTCCTCATAGGCCTTTATTTACAGACCTAGCTGTATAATATATATAATTATATACACAGCGATAGGCCTAGCCAGTGTTTAATCTAGACGTCTCTGGGGGGGAAAGTTCCCCCCCCAGGATTGACATTTCCCCCCCCAGAAAAATCTGACGAAATGATATTGGTTTTTAGTTACTGTTTTCATCATTGTTTTACATGAAGTGTTATAATATACCGTGATATTATTTATTATTATATGATTATAATGACATTATTTACTACTATAATATATGATACTATCATGTTAAGATGACACCTTAAAATTCAGCCATTGCAATGTGGAAATTCAAAAAGTTTCTAATGAGTCACTGAAGAAGTACAGCTATTTTGTCAAGATGACACCTTAAAATGTTGCCATTGCAATGTGAACATTCAGAAAGTTTCTAATGGGTCACTGAAAAGTACAGCAATTTTGTAAAGATAACCCCTTAAAATGATGCTATAGCAATGTGGAAATTCAAAAAGTTTCTAATGGGTCACTGTAAAAGTACAGCAATTTTGTAAAGATGACCCCTTAAAATGATGCTATAGCAATGTGGAAATTCAAAAAGTTTCTAATGGGTCACTGTAAAAGTACAGCTATTTTGTTAAGATGACACCTTAAAATGGTGCCATTGCAATGTGGAAATTCAAAAGTTTTCTAATGGACCACTGAAAAAGTACAGCTATTTTGTTAAGACGACACCTTAAAATGGTGCCATTGCAATGTGAAAATTCAAAATTTTTCTAATGGGTCACTGAAAAAGTAGCCTACAGCCATTTTGTTAAGATGACACCTTAAAATACTGCCATTGTAATGTGGAAATTCAAAAAGTTTCTAATGGGCCACTGAGAAAGTACAGCTATTTTGTTAAGATGACCCCTTAAAATGCTGCCATTGCAATGTGGAAATCCAAAATTTTTCTAATGGGTCACTGAAAAAGTAAAGCTATTTTGTTAAGATGACCCCTTAAAATGCCATTGCAATGTGGAAATCCAAAAATTTTCTAATGGTCCACTGAGAAAGTACAGCTATTTTGTTAAGATGACCCCTTAAAATGCTGCCATTGCAATGTGGAAATCCAAAAATTTTCTAATGGGTCACTGAAAAAGTACAGCTGTTTTGTTAAGACGACACCTTAAAATGCTGCCATTGCAAAGTGGAAATTCAAAAAGTTTCTGGTGGGGAGGGGCACATCCCCTCCCCATACCCCTTCCCTCCCAGTCTCGGTGCTACGCGCATTACGAGTGTCCTTCAGACGTTCAAATGTCTCCCCCCCCAGAAACCTCAATTCCCCCCCCCCAGAGGAGGGGGACTAGATTAAACACTGGGCCTAGCTACATAGGGCCTAAGATATATTATAAACCTACGCGTGTAATAATAATTAGGCCTATTGGCCTATTGCAAGATGACCGCTAGGCCTAGGCTATTTAGCATTATTAATAGAACTTAGTATATATAGCCTATACAAGTTACAACGTAATTAAAAATGGTCCTGTACAGCATCACAGTTATTTTCACAGTCCGGTACGCATTTCAGCTAAACAATCCCAATTAAAGGCTTATATTACGCACTGCAGTCTTGAATTTATACACGTTAATTAATGTACGTCTGATTGAACTAACGCGGTGTAACGCCTATAACTTTCACACACTGCATAATTATATGCTATGACTTTAGCTAAGCCATGCGCAAATCGCAGGGCAGAGTCATAGCCTAAATAATATTATACAGGTATTATACCATAATTATCATTATGTGGAATAAAAAGTCGGAGATCTGGATTCCATAACAGCTAGGCCGTTTTGTAATAAGCAGATAGAATTAGCCCACGTCAACTATAATCTGGGCGTGAAGATATTTAATTAATTATTGATTCGCATGTATACCGATCAGAGACAGACAGACAGACGAATGGACGGATGGATGGATGGATAGAGATGGATGGATGGATGGATCGATAGATAGATGGATAGATGGATAGATAGATAGATAGATAGATAGATAGATAGATAGATGGATGGATGGACGGACGGACGGACGGACGGACGGACGGACGGACGGACGGACAGAGATATATAGATAGCTAGAAATCGATAGACAGATATACAGATAGGAAGTGGGAGAGAAACAGTTGCAGAGAGAGAGACAGAGGAAGGGAGGGAGACAGGCAGGCAGAGAAAAAGATAGAGAAGGGCAGAGAGAGACAACGTGAACAATAGCATTAATTTTCTTTGAAACGTTTGCTAAAACCTTTCGGAACTCGGTGCAATTTTCTCTACAGTCACGGGCGAGGCCGCTTTGAGCGCTTGTTGCCGCGTGATGGCGAGTACGCGTGCCCCACGCACGTCAAACGTGATAAACAATTACCGCGAAGTTATAACTAGGTTCATGTTTACCAAAATAAGATAATCTCTTATAATATACAGCGGCACTTTGGGGTCGAGCCTATTAGGAAAAATAAAAACAAAATGTAGTTTCTCATACGCCCTGCGCCCTAAGTTCTGCCGTATCATCTTTTGACAGGCATAATATGCTGGTACGGTTAGTTAAGTGCAGTTTGAACGTACGTAGGGCCTCCTATAGGCCTACGTCAATGCACCTTTGGCCTGATTTGCATACCGATTATGGCTTATTTAAGCAATTTTAACCATGGACTAATTACGTAGGTTCTGCACAAGAGCCTGATCATCAGTCTCGCAACAATTAAGGCGGGCTGCAGTGCGGTGGCGATTGAGGCCCTTGAGGGAGCTATATATATATATATATATATATATATATATATATACACATATATATATGTATATATATATACATATATATATACAGCGCTCGTGAATAAGGTGGTGCCCCGCGCTTGACTCGATCTCGGTGGCGATTTAGAAATTTGGAGATTACGATCACGATTATCAATACCCATTCAATTTATGCTAAAAAATTAGTAGGATCGAGAGTTCGAGACTACACACGTAATTGCTATAGAAAGACTTGTACATGTACGTTTAAAGTGAACCAAATCTAGCGCAATCACCTGCTTCGTGCTTGTTTTATTTAATTTATTTGTTTATTTAATTGCAATGCGAGTGAAGGACATGCTCAAAAGCTTTTACGCGGCGGCTTGAGGTGGATTCGAACCTGGAACCCTCCGGTTCCAAGGCACCGAACTGACCGCTACCACCGCGCCCAACGATTATCCCCTAGAGGTTAATTAAGGATTACGTACACTTTGATTTTTGTGGTACTTACTTACTTGTTTACTTGTTGGCCGAACTTCGGTAACTCGTTTCGGTCGTTGGTTTCGCCCTACACTTTAGTAATCGGAATCGTGAAAACATGGCTGACTACATGTGCTCCTTCGATGGCTGTGGAAAGTCATTTAATAGACCTGGTCGACTTTTGCAACACGAAAGAATTCACACTGGAGAAGTATTGTTGTGTTTTGCAAGAAATTTTTAATTATCGTACGTGTTGTACGACTGTGGTTGTCAGTTTTCATTTCATTTTTGAGGGCCCGGTAGAGCACTGGATGACACGCTGGCGTAGAGAACAAGAGGTTAAACTAGTTCGGGCGGACATGCTTTGTAGGCTGCTATCAGCGCCGATTATTGCAGGCTGTCTGTTCTGTTAGTAGTTAGAATTTATATATTATGCAGTCTGAGTTCATGTACACTGTTTCAACTGCATAATTGTACACTGATCGTTTGTGATCTGTCAACCGGATTGTTGAATAAGCGAAAATTAGTATTATTACTGTCACTTCTAGGCGCTCTAGCATGGATCTATAATTTAATTTAGAGGGTTGTGTCTTCATCTACCCAATCGGCAAAGTAGCCGCATTTGGCGTTTTAGAGGTAGCCTACTTTAAAGTAATGCTTCAGTTTTGAATGCCCTAGAAATCTTTGAGATTGCGCTTGTTTAACATAACATGTTTGTGACTTTCTACAGCGCCTTCCAAGTATGCTACAAAGTGCTTCAATCTGAGAGATAATGCGATGAACATGTCATGATGTTGGCCATTTTTCGTTTATTTTTTAATCACTTAAATGTTTTGGTGCTCTCTATCGTGCAGGGGATTGAGCTTGTGATATCTTTTGTTGCAGAGACCTTATCGGTGTGACATTGAAAACTGCAATAGGTCGTATGCTAGGTCAGCTCATTTGAAGAGGCATCAGCAGACTGTCCATTCAACGAGCACCACAACAGAAATTCAACGGTACCTTAGAAAAGTATTAGTTTTTGCAGACGCATAATCGCATATAGGAACAATTAATTCTTGCATACATTTTTCTTGCAGACGTATATGATAAGTATTATTCTTTGCATAGTTTGTTCTCACAGCAATCTTTAGGCTGATAGTACAAATGCATGAATCATCTCTTATAACTTTTGAAAAGGATTTTTTTAACTAATATGATTATTGGTTTGTAAACAGTAAAACTGATAATCCTTTTTTTGAAAGCGATATCCGTATTTCAAATTATCGTTTAACACTCCTAGTGGATCGTCGACTATGAAAACAATATTTAAGATATAATTTATGAAAACTGTAGATAATTGTCGTTATTTTGTTACCCATGTTGCATTTTCTGTTGGAATTGATTGACATTGGACTCGATTTGTGAATACTTTCAGATGCGAAACTTGCAACGAGACATTTGTTTCAACAGACAACTTGGAAAGACATAAAATTCGAGCTCACACTCATAAGGAAAATTACAAGGTACAGTCATATATTTAATTGATCTACCATTTAACTTCGACCATGCAGCGAAGAACATTCTCAGTGGTGGGTTCAACTATCTGGAATAGCCTCTTTGTGGCTCTGCTGACTCCTTTTTCATCTTCTTAAGGCTTTTAATTTTTGACGAGGCCTGGGTTGGAAGTGCCTCTGAGCAGAGATCTTGAAAGGATGCTGCATAGATTTATATGATTGATTGATTGATAATAATTAACTTATTACAGATTTAAAAAATTTAATTTATTCCATGAGTTTTCTCTCGATATATTGATGATCTTTTTAGTTTTATGTTTCTGCTAATAATTTCGATTTTCTAGACCTTCCAGGGATTTTTGTTCAAATTCCATCTTCTTTGCTATCATTAAGTATTTTCTTAGATTAACAGTGTTCTTAAAGTAGTTTATAAGGTGTGTTTTTGCGTTGCATCAGTGTCCAGTTGCTGGTTGTGGAAAAGGTTTCTCAAAACGCTTCCAACTTCGTCACCACGAATTCGAACATAATGGAGTCGAACCATTTCAGTAAGAATTTGAGCGTTTTTTTGCGTGGTGGAAGTTACTCTTTTGCACTTAAATATCCTTCTGTCTCCTCTATCCTCAAACTTCTTTGTCCCACTTGCTGGGACTACTATTACTGCGTGGGACTCTTCTTCTCTCTGGATCATTATGAATGGCATTGGCCATGGCTGTGACCAGTGCTATAGAAATTACTAGTTACAATAACATTACCCTTTGGTTGGCTGCCCATGGACTTCTCATTGTCCCTTCTTTGCATGCAGCTCAGTCTGGAAGCTTGCTTATGTTGCACTCACCAGCTGAATCTTATGGTAAAACACTGGTTAATTACTGTTTGACTTTCTTTTGTCTTAATGAATAGCGTTGAACTCCAGATTTTGGACTGGCTTCACATGAAAACAGCAATTGCAGAGTTGATCAAAACACTGTATTTCGGTCATGTTATATTCGAGTTTGTGTTCTGTTGTTGAATTTTTAAATCCATGTCCCCACCATGCTATATTAGAGGAAGAGGAGGAGGAGAAGGAGGAGAAAAAAAAGAAGAGGAGGAAGATGATGAAGAAGGGAATGGGAAGAATGATGCTCTCGTGATATGAGAACATCATTCAGAATAAGGGAGGAGGAAGAAAAGGAATGATCAATGCAGTCTCCTAAGCTAGCGTCAGACTGCCATGGACTATGTCTGCTGGTAAAATTGAGTCGTGTATCTTTTATGCATCCATAAGAATGTGTATTCATGTTTTATTTGTTTATTTCATTTTCTTCAGGTGCCATAAAGAAAACTGCGGAAGGAAATTCACGCAGAGAAGTCATTTGCTTCGTCACTTGAAGTCGCACGATGGTACGACCAGTCTCTCTTGGAGTGTTGCTATATGAATTTGAATTCCTTTTGTCAGAGATAGGGTGCTATAGAAATTATTGCATTTGATTATCCCAGATTCCTTAGTTTATTGTTCCTTAAGTGGTTGAGTTAATTTAACTAATTAATTAATTAATAAAATAGCTTACATTGCATTGGCCCTAGATTTATATAGCAAGGCATGCATGTGTTTTAATATTTGTGCTCTGTACATCTTTATATTTTTATTATTTACTAAAATATATTTTATATTTATTTTTTATTTACCCTAATACTTTTGTATTCAGTGCATTTCGAAGTGCCTTCGAATGCTTGATGAATTATAGCAACATTATCACTGGCAATAGTAATTATTGATATTAAAAATAAAGAAATGAAGTTCTAAATATGGAAGTTTAGTTTAGTTCAGTTAAAGTCATATGAAAGAGTTGATTGTATGCAATGCATCTTGTATTGCAGGCTACAAATGCGACGTCCGCGATTGTGGTGAAGTTTTTGCGAAATGGACGGAAGTTCGAAAACATAAAGCTGTTGCTCATAAACGAGGTTATTTGTTTTATTTATAAGTTAGATAGCTCTAATTCTTATATATTCTGATGTTACGTACTCATAGGCATGATATATGGTTGCACTCTGCCAGTGCCAGTCCCAAACCTGGATAAAGGAGGACGTCACTAATGGTCTTTGTTACCACACAGTGACTGACGTTAAACTGCAAATACACACACACACATATTAGGTTAGGTACACATCTTGTCTTTGGCCGGCATTCATTGGCATTTGCCAGACACCCTCCTTCTGGAACTCTGCTTCATGTTCGCAATTCTCCTGGCAAGACTATCTTTCGGTCTAATCTAAAAATCTGCCTCTTTCTGTCTACCTGTGTTTCCTTATAGTTGTGTGGCTTCAATGTGTACTTTTGAACTTTGCAAGGCAGGCATTATTTCCGCAAGCGTTTGAAAACCATTCTCTTTGATTGTGGTTTGGTGTCAGGTCGGGAGTGCCTCTGAGGAGTTCTCTTGAAGGGGCGCTATATAAATGTACGATTATAATTACAATTATTAAATTACAATTGTATTGTACTGTAATTAGACATTTGTAAAGCTCCTATTTGAGTATAAAGTTCAGGGTTGCTGCCAGCGTGGGAGCCCCAGGGAAGTAAAACATCTTCAGGCAGTGGACGGATATGGGAGACCTCTGACAGTATCGTACGATCATAGCTAACCTCGTTTTTCATGTTCTATGGTCAATTACAATTGTTTGCTGAAAAGTGTCCAATAATTGTTTTGTTCGTTGTAGTTTTACCTCAAGTGGCCAAATGATTCCTCTGTACCTGCTGTATGTTTCTAGAGCAGAGACGTTATATAATACTAATTCCTTTCTATTTCCCTCATGAAAGTGATTCATCCACCAGTCGCTAAGTGTGGTGCTAAATAAACATTTTCAGAAGCGTGAAGCTCATCAGCGCACAGAAGTTAGTCAGTTGACTAGGAAAGTGACACCAACTGGCAGCTTTCACACACACACGCAGTGCACAGAGTCCCATAATGAACTTCCAAAGTGTTTCCATAGAAGTCTCTAAGCAAATGTTTATCCGTCAGCCTTTTTAACTGCATTTCTGTTGTTATTTTTGCGTCAGATTATCGTTGCGTTGAATGTAAGAAGATCTTCAAGTCGGAATCGTCGTTGACTCAGCATACGATCGCTGAGCACAACGCAGACGTCGAAGTCTATAGGTGTGCGTGGGACGGGTGCACGCGCTTCTACTTCAGCAAGAAGAATCTGGTTTCACATGTTCGTTCATATCACGAGAACATCACTTTTGCGTGTGAGGAGGACGGGTGTGGCAAGAGCTTCTCTACTAGGGTAAGCACTAAGCATGCATGTTTGTGTACATGTTTTAATGTATGTATACATGTAGTAGAATGTTTAAAAGGCATATATATATTATATATATATATATAAATATATATATATGTGTGTGGCAAAACTCTTCCCAATGAGATTTATTTTGCCGACGTTTGAGTTGTAATTATTAATTATGCGCGGTCATGTTTCAGCTTAATTTTGTCTTTCTACTTTTAATGAAATTCCACACTTTGAATAGGTGATTAAAATGTAATGTAAATCTTCTAAATTTGTCAGCAACGCGACAAAAGCTGCATCAGAAACACCAGCTTATTCACCAACGTTGTATCAAATGAGGCCAGATTGGGATGCTCTGTGACTGTTGAGATGCACACGTAAACACGTTCACAATTTTGTCGGTTTTTTATAATGTGTTTTAACATTTTTTCTGTTATTTTTCTTTAGCAAAAGTTGAAGCATCATGGAAACCTTCACAACAACGTTGAACAGAAGCCAAAGGCAAAACATGTAAACACACATTTAAATGATTTATTTATTTATTAAAGACTAAATAGTAATTAGTAGGATATGGAAAAGAAAATCAACGCGTGCGAGATGTGGATTTGGAGAAAAATGTTAAGGATTTCATGGACGGAGAAGAGAACTAACGAATCGGTGCGTGAGGAGCTCGGAATAGAGAGAGATGAGACACTACAGCAAACAGCGACTTGGAGGAAATTGAGCTACTTCGGCCATGTAATGAGATCTAACGGTTTGGAGAAGGAGCTGATGACGGCATGCGGTGAGGGAAGGAGGAGACGCGGAAGACCAAGGAAGAGATGGTTGGATGAGGTACAGGAAAAGTCTGGCATGAACTTGGAGGAGCTGAGAGAGGCAACAAGAGAGAGGGGACACTGGAGAGGATACATCAAGAATATCGCCAGAGCTCCAAGAGCTGACGGCACCAGGTGACCAGGTGAGGTGAAATAGTAATTGATATTTGCAGTAAATGAAATATTAGTGCTGGTAGGTGTGACCACAGGGAAACAAATCTGCTAAAACAAATTTCAAACAATTCCACATTTCCTAAGTTTAAGAATGTGAAGTCCAAGTGCAATGCTATATCAATTCAAGTCTAGATAATTTTGGTACACTGCTATCCAGTTACAGAATGCCTATTGATTGATTGTATATCAAGGATCTCATTCGTTCTCTTGCTGCATCTTCCTATCGACCTCTCCCTCCGTTCTCTCGATAGATGTGACTTGTTTGTTCGACAAGCTAGAAAAACACTAGTGCACAAACTCAATCATTTAGACTTATCCTCCTTATGAAATTCCCATTCCTCCGCTCTGCGTGGGAACTCTTCTTATCTGCATCTTTCTTTCTCCTTGAGGCTTATTTTTCTCGGGGTTTTCGCACTGGGATGGCCACAGCTGAGCATGGAACTAATTACATTACATTGACTTCACCTTGTCACCTTGTGCTGTCAACTCGTAGAGTTCTAGCGATCGACTTCACACACATTCTCCATTGTTCTCTGTTCGCAGACAAGTCCCTCAGTTCTTCCAAATTCATGCCAGTTAAGTCGTGTATCTCATCCATCCATTTCATCCTTGGTCTGCCGAGTCTTCTCCTTCCCTCACCACAAGCCAGCATCATTTCCTTCTCCAAACCATCAGATCGCATTACATGTCCGAAGAATCTTAGCTTCAATCTTGTCGCAAATTGTTTTAACGACTCTTCGTTTTCCAATCCAATTTCCATTCTTATAAATTCGTTCGTTCTTTTCTCTGTCCAAGATATTCTCAACATCTTCCTCCAAATCCACATTTCGCAGGCGTTAATCTTTTTCTCCATATTCTTTGTCTTTGTCCATGTCTCGCAGCCATATAATATCGTTGGAAAGATTAGTGCTCTCACGAGCCTCTTCTTAGTATCTAAACTTACATGTTTGTCCTTCCATATCTTTTCCAGTCCAATCATTGCGGTTTTCCCTATCGCTATCCTTCGCTTTATTTCTGGATCACATTTTCCCTCTTTTTCGATCAGTGATCCTAAGAATGTGAAGCTTTTTACCACCTCTATTTCCTCTCCATCTATCTCAAAATTAACCCAATTTGCTGTTGTCATGACCTTTGTCTTGCTTATGTTGAAGTATAAGCCGGCTTTTTCACTTTCTCTCCTCACCCTTCTTATCAGTTCTACCAGATCAACTTTCTTTTTTGCCATTAAAGTTGTGTCGTCCGCATATCTAAGATTATTCAGTGTTTTCCCAGCGATTTTTATTCCCTCAGTTGCCCCTTCTAATTCCGCCTTTCTCATTATTCTTTCCGCATACAAATTAAAAAGGAATGGAGACAAGATGCATCCCTGCCTCACCCCTTTCTTGATTTTGAATTTGTCAGTGTCTCCATATTCAGTTCTTATCTCCGCCATCTGGTTTTCATACAATCCCTCTAGCAACAGTATCAGGTGTTTTGGTATTCCCATCTCCAGCAGGGTTTTCCACATTAAATCATGATTAATGCAATCGAATGCTTTGCTATAGTCTATGAAACAGATGTGAACTTCTTGTCCATACTCCCTTTGTCGCTCCATTATCCACCTCATGTTGGCAATATGGTCTCGGGTTCCCCTAGATTTCCTGAACCCTGCCTGGTTCACCGGTAATTCCCTTTCAATTGTGCCTTCCATTCTTTTATGAATTATTTTGAGTAATATTTTACTGGTGTGTGATATCAATGCTATTGTCCTATAATTTTCACATTCCCTTGCATCTCCTTTCTTGAATATAGGTATAAAAACAGATCTCTTCCAATCTTCCGGCCATTCTCCAGTTGTCCATATTTGGTTGCATAGTTTTGTTATTGTTTTTATCATTGTATCATCCCCTGCTTTTATCAGTTCTATAGGTATCCCATCCTGACCTGGCGCCTTGTTGTCCTTGAGTTGTTTGATTGCCCAAACTACCTCTGCTTCCATGACCTCCGGTTCCTTTTCATACATTGACTTATTATTTCATAATAACCATCTTAAACTTGAACATGCACTCCTTCTTGTTTTGGCTGTTAACACCATTTAGCAAATGCAGTGCTTTAAACCATGCGATTAGCAACCGCTACAGTTGCTGCTTCTTGGTTCATCACATGTTTTAGTTTGCTTTTCATTTAAGGTTCGTAAGAAGAAAAGTCTCGCAGCACGGCTGTCTGGATTTAACCCGAAAAACCTGCCTTCATTTGACGAGTCCCCTGAGGAATCCGACTCGGACACATTAGTCGAAGCAAGCGACGACAAATGCAACAAAAGCAAGGCATCAGCAACGGAACATCTTGCGGATAATCTTGGCAGCTGCTCCAGCAACGATCTATTAAGAGCATTGTGAATATGATTGTTACGTGGTTTATTGAATGGGTGCTATAGGACAGGGTTGATTACTACTGGTTTTGTTTCCTCTTTCATGTAAATATGACCTTGTTGGAGGCTTTTCTTAAAATGGACAATTTAATCGTACAGGCCATCATGACTCAGTATTAAGCCGTTGAAAATCTACCTCACCTCTAGTATAACCTCTGCTACGAATGACCGATGCTGTAGCTTAGGAAATTTAGGCTTTGCTCATTGAATAGCCTATTGTGTTAATAGCCTATTGTGTTCACTGTATGCATAATAAATAAAATTGAAGTTGCTTGAATCGGCAAAGGAATTGTTATATAGCTCAATGAATTATCTTTAAATTCTTTGGTCAGTTTAACTATTAATTTCCCCAGAGGCAAAATCAAGGCAAATACCCTCCATACCATTCCCATCCTCTGCTCTTTCTTCCCGTCCTCTGCTTCATTATCCTTACATTCCCTGCCTCGCCTTTCTAAACTCTCCCAGCTCTTCCAATTAAAAGGAGACTATGGGGTAGCATATACGAGTTTTAGTATTTTAAAGTCAATTGATAAAAACAGCCAATAGAAGTGGCATTTTGTTTTGGAATGTTCTGTACAGTAATGGTGCCACCATATGTCGCGGCAGGCCATTTCACCTGCTTATATTGCTGTTTAGAATTGTAATATCTTCACATTTAATTTTTTAGACCTGCTGAATGTAGTATGACTGGTGCCACCACTGGTTCTGTAAAAGCCTGTCCGCAATTTTGAGTATACCTGAAGCCAGAGCAACTATTAGAAGAGAGCATTAAATTTCAGTGGATTTTTTGCACAAATCTAATTGTGTCGACATGTTGTGTTAAACTAAAGATGTATTTAGAAAAATCAAGTTCTAAATGTTTGACAAAAACCAAGTGACAGAAACGAAATAAGAATTTAATTTCTTTTACTAATAAGCGATAGATACATTACATTAAAAATACAGATGTATTGAGATGAACATACTTCTATTCTCCTTTTGTAGAAACTGTTAACAGGTATGGGATATCATTTTAAATGGACAGTTGGACACACAGCAACTGTATAAAGTTACACAACAACTGTATAGAGTTGTAGCTGTAATAAATTTAAATTGAATGCAGAAGACAATAGGACCGTGTGGCAAAATTCACTCAGCAAGTGCAGAAAGAACTTGAAAATGTGATCCTAGAAATTGAAGTGAACAAACAGACTGGTATATAAATGCACTTGTGCTGTATTTCTTTTTTTAACTGTTTATTTTCAACTGTTTATTATAAACGATCATATTGTCCACAATCCTCCTACACACAGTCTATGCTACAAAATCCAATGGCCGGTTGAATCCACCTCGCCTGTTCATGTATTGCCTGCAAGTAAAAACAATCGTAGATCAATAAACCTAGTGTTCTGAACGGAGGTACGGTATAACACTATGCGCCCCCGTAGCAGTATGGCCATGTTACGGCACCATATAAATTGTCATTATTATTATTATTATAATAAAAAAAGATTCAAAGTAATTACTTAGAACTTACAGCGCTACATGTAGTTTATGCCATGCACACTAATCACAACTTAGCAAAAAACCATTGAAACATTCTTCAAAATAATTGCTATCAACTAAATCTTGTCATGTGTAAATATAAATTGTTGATTAAGAATGTTTAGGAAGGGACTAATTCAGTCATTTGCACATTAACCCTTTAATGACCAGCATGTACTAAACATGCAATGGAAACATGTAGTTGGTCGTTAAAGGGTTAACCATTAACATCAATAACTATTAATTCAGATGGTAGACAGAGCAAGGTCTTTGTTGCATCACAGATATGTGCAAAAACAACTCTATGGTAATTCCAAATGCAGATACGGTGGAAGGAGGGGGTGTAAAACAGGTCACGTTCAGGGACATTCTTTATGGTTGGGTACAAATTCATTTTCAGAAATGCACATCCTGCCATTTAACTCAGAACTTTCTCAAATGATCTTTCAAGTTGTTGCTGCATTTGTGCTATACTGGATTGAGTGAGTAATAGTTTTATTAACGCTTGCCTGTATTTTCTTTTCTGGATGACGTTTGTAGCCGACACATCCGCCCCTGGAACCTGTTTTCCCTGCAGAAAATCAATGCACTTTCAATTCAGAGATAGCATAAGAATAACAGCAATTTCTTGTCCAGTTGAATTTCACAATCATACATGCAACGTCTCTGGTCATCTCGCATGATTCGTGAAATTCGGATTCAGTGTCCGTGCTGAAGTCTGGAGCACCATAACAAGTGCTCATACATACAGTTCACTTTTCACGTATAAACAACAGTCTACATTCTTCACACATGCAGTGATGAGGAACCTTTTAACAAACCATTAGCAATCCACTATAGGTCTTGCACTCCTTGCAAAGAATCAATCATTTCAGATCATGCACTAAGACCCAAACCTTGGATGCACAGCTTAAACGAATGCCATTTGACAGCAGACATTTTGTGCACATTACAACCACACTAGTATTGTTGTGCACCTACTAATGAAGTACCAAAGGTTATATACCTTTTCCTTACATTTACACATCACCTGTGTTAACCTCAGAATGGATAAATGTTTAATAATGGTATGTTACTTACTTTTGTCGAATCGAAACCACCGAACCCCATGAGTTTCATCATTTCAATTTCTTCCTCGGACTTTCCCTCCATTGCCGCCACCTCTGGAACTAATCACAAAGGCGAAGACTGAGACTTGCCAAAATTTACATAGCTCAACATTTATTTATCTACCATCAACTACTTGTATGCATTGTAAGAGAAAGAGCAGTTTAAGCTGGTTAGTGTGAGAAGCATTGTGAGCATATAATTTTAGCAAATTAATTTTCTTATACTCCACATTTTGTTAGGAAAGTAGCCTTTTAATAATGCAAATCAAATTTCACAAAGTAGACAGTGATGCCAAATGATGCTACTGTTGTTGAATCTGGTTAACACGGATTACAATCTGAACATTTAAATTAAAAGTGTATTTAGACAGTTGCAGTGTGAAGCACAGAACTTAGAAAGCTAGACGTTTGAAAGTCAATCAGAAAATAGCAAGTTTTGAGGTGTCTCCGGAAGGCCAAAATTTGAAGCATCCCTGATTATAAGGTCTCATTTTTTAACAGCAGCAGCATGGAATGCAAGAAATTTTTCAGTTCATGAACAACGTCCTTTGCTCCTGCTTCAACTGCGCTAAGCAATGAATAAATCACCATTAATTACTAAATTACTAACCAAGCCCCACCTACTACCTCCATCCGGGAGCCCTTAACCATAAAACCCCCGCTGACAGCCTGCAAAATATTTCTTATGATGATGATACATACTTCTAAACAGTGCTTATTTGATGCCTGCACACCACAGTGAATACACAAGAAGATTAGTTAGACAGTGAGCTGTACCCTGACTCTGCTGAAACACGTACTTACCATACAGTGAACTTATGAAAATCACTGCAAGGGTTGATTACCTGAAATATTTACTTTGGCTGCTCTGTTGGCTTTATTGGACTTGCTTGGAATTTGGCCAGGAGGTACTTGTGAGGTTCCGGTGATGACGACATCATTGTCCCTTGAAGAAGACCTGGTAACAACCATTATTAAACACACATGAACAATACACAAATTAACACAATGGTTTAAATCATACCTAGTAAGGTTAGAAAGTCTTTGTAGGACAATCTCCGAGTTGAAAGAAAGCAGACTGGTATATAAGACAATTCATGTACTCATTATTGTAAGTACTGTATCTGTATACACTTAATACGATACGTTTTAAGTACCTCACAAAAGTATTGAAGTGCCTAGCAAAAGTATTTTAAACTACGTCACAAAAGTGTTTAAGTACTTAGCTGAAGTAATCAAGTACCACACAAAAGTATTTAAGTACTTAGCTAAAGTAATCAAGTACCACACAAAAGTATTTAAGTACTTAGCTAAAGTAATCAAGTACCACACAGTATTTAAGTGCCACTCAAATTTTTTAGTACCTCACAAAAGTAATTAGGAATAAAAGAGATTAAATCCTCCGTCATAAGCTTAAAGAGACGGAGCTGAGGGCAGCACCTGAGATGATGCTTACGCACACATTTGATCTCAGCATAACCCTCACATTAATATGCTTACCAAGCTCAAAGAGATTGAGAGCCGAGTTGACCAGGGTGTCTACAGATCTTACAGCACACCACTTCATAAATGTTTTGATACAATACAATACTCAGCAATTCCAACACCAATAAAACAGTGTCATACCCGATTTTATATTTTATCATCCTCTTCTAATCATCCTTTTCTAATTCTACTAGAACCTTCAGAAACTTTATGTGTTCTGATCAAGCATCGGTTTAAATAAGCCTAGAACACATGCAACCACTCTGCACTCAACAATAGCCCTTCATGACAATAAACAATTCTACTATATATAACTGACCTTCTTTTGTTTCCTGGTGATCGACGACGCCTTGGAGACCTTGACCTACTTCTTCGACGAGGTGACCTTGACTTATGACCTGCAAGTTGATAAAAAAACACTCACTCTTTTGAAATGCAGTAACACATTCTGCATTGATATAACAGCACTGTTAATAAATAATTATTGCGTTAAACAGAGTTTCATCGATATCGTAAATAAGTAAAAACGCAAAGCTGCAAAAGATATTAGCATAAATGTTGGTAATAAAATCTAATGTTTTTTAATCTGCCAATTGAATAAGTTAAGAACAACATGTGTTGAAGAATATTAATAGTGTATATTTACCATGTGAATTACAAGTTTGTTAATTATAATGATGTTTGAGATATGAAGACAATAAAATGTTCACAATATAGCTAAATAAAATTAAAGCCTGTGTGTAGATCGATTATCTCGCACTAGAGATGCCTCATTAGCGGAACTTGAGGCTTTGCTCATTGTCACCATTGTCTCCATTTGTCTTTGCATGCAAAAATTAATTGAAGCAGAGAACAATAAACTTGATTAATTGATTGATTGATTGATTTGATTGATTACACTTCGTTTGGACCATTGAAGTATTTGTCAAGGTCAACACATACAGACTAGAGTGAGTGTGTTTGGAAAATAAAAAAACGTACGTCTTCTCTCTCGATCACGTTCTCGATCTTTTTCCCGATCCCTTGAGCGAGATCGCCTTTTTTCTGCTATAACAACATGAAGGTAAGAAACACAAAAATCATCAAGCAAACATCAAACCATAAACTAATTTCACAAAATTCACAAGAATATTCTTTATTAGACTAAGCAAACACACAATAGCTAACAACATATACACATGATAATAAATTGTTAACAATTTTTCCGTGCCTCATATTCACATTTTGGTGTTACCTTGTGTGCATTACAAATTTATCTAATAATAAAAATAATAATAAACACAGTCGTATAAAATTCCCGTAACAAAATTTCTCTTGGCAAAGGTATTACCTCGTCTGGATCACACGTTTGTATAGGTTACCCTACGGGAAAGGAGGCCATGAAGGATGTGACGTGGGTTTAACCCTTTAACAGCGATAAGCGCCCCGGGCAGGCACAGTTAATATAAATACATATTATGTATAGGTAAGAGATAGTAATCAAGCATATAACACTGTTGTATTGAAATCAGCAAAACGTAAATGGTGGCAATATACTTGCCACTAGCTGTTTGGGATACCGAGGAAGTGGCAATATACTTGCCACTAGCTGTTTGGGCTACCGATGATGTGGCAACATACTTGCCACTAGCTGTTTGGGCTACACATGAAGTGGCAACATACTTGCCATTAGCTGTTTATGCCATGCACTAAGCGAGACGTGGACGAAGACGAAGGCGTTGGATGACAACATTGCTGCGTGTGAAATGTGGATATGGAGAAGGCTGCTGGGAATATCGTGGAAAGAGAGGAGAACAAATGAATCTGTGTTCCAGGACATAGGTCAACTAAGAGGGGATATGTCGTTGCTGTAGAGGATCATCAAACAGAAGCTGATGTTTTTCGGTCACGTAATGCACACGGATGGACTGGAGAAGGCGATGATGCTGGCATGTGGAGAGGGTACAAGGAGAAGAGGACGGCCGAGGATCAGATGGATGGAGGATGTACACAGGAAGACAGGGATGAATCTTGGACAATTGAGGGATGTGACACAGAACAGAACAGAGTGGAGAAGGTTGGTAATGACTGTTGCTAGAGTTCCTCGAACTGACGGCACAAGGTGACCATGCACTCTAGACATCGCTGAAGTCTTCATTGTATATGTAAAAATTACATAACATCATCAATGGCAGCGCCAGGATTTCAGTTTCTAGGGGGCCAAAATTTCTGACGACCTTTTTTTTAGTCATCAACCGAAATCTCCGAAAAATTTTCCATTTTCGCCCTCATAATTTCTGACGACCTTTTTTTAGTCGTCAGCCGAAAATCGTGGATATTTCAATGTAATTTTATTTCGGATGGCCCTTTTTTAAGGGGGGCTGAGCCTTTTGTGGGGAGGGCTTAGCCCCCCTAGCGCCGCCACTGAGCATCATGTAAAATTTGAAAACGAATATCAATTGGTCATGGCGGGGACTTGGTGTTCAACTTACGGGGGACGAACGAGTGGCCGAAGGAAGGACAAATGTACAGAACGTCCCGGGGTCGTCCCCCACCACATACATCGAAGGGGAAAGTCCCTCTGTCCCCCCTAAGTCTCCGCCCATGTAATTGGTAGTGACATCTTGTGAATCCACATGGGTTAGGTTACTAGCAAAGTACTGTACATTAGTTGTTTAGTATACCGCATGTAGTGGCAAATAGATTGCCACTCGCTGTTAAAGGGTTAATAGACCCAAGTGGGAAAAAACCGAACAAAATTCAGCTCTAAAGCAGTTTTTCAAAAGAAGGAAAGCTAACAGGAAGGAAGTCAAAATGGGTCAAATTTCCTAGAAGGACATTCACGCAAAAATTTTGCACTCCTCTCAATCAGTAAAACTCCGCCAGAGGGAGGGGTGTAGTCAGGGCTGAAAGTGGTTTTGAAAAGTTGCCGGGTCTGACTTTGGCGGATGAGTCGACGCCTTGACCCGAAAATTCTGACGACCTTTTTTAGTCGTTTGCCCAAAATTTGTGAAAACCTCTGCCACATTCACTAAATATTTCGTCATTCATTAAATTGGGTTTCTCATGTGTTCATGAGTTAAACAAGCGACCTGGCTGAGACCCAGCAACAGCAGGTCGCGAAAATCAATGCTGGGGTCACAGACCTGGACCGACCCAGCTCACTTTCAGTGTAGTGCCCGTGTAGTAGCTCGGATATCAAACAGCCGTTGGTCATAGAGACTGAGGGTAATTAAAACACAAGTAAAAGAGCGAACATGGATTTCTGGGCAATTTTGCCGATGCGAGCCTCAAAGTCAACTCGATCTGAGATGGTGACACCCAGACCTTCTCGATATCAAGGATGGAAGGAGGGAGGCAACAGGTTTAGACAGTCATCGAAACGACCATTTCTCTTGACTTAGAATGGCATAATTTAAGATTGCAAACGGATGCCTGTCCGCGAATGGGAATTGATGAATTGCTGAGTGTCAACATTTATTACGAAGTTATTCGTTAGCCAGCTAGCAAGTGCTACTTTATTTACTTCACAACGGACTTCAGTAATTGGACAGCGCTGTTGACATACACATCTTCGAGCAACGAAAATACAAACACCTTATTATCGCTCATATCGTTTGAAACTCTAAAGCAGAGATTTTAATAATTAACAGACTTTACAGAACAGGCAACAGAAGATAAACCAATACATAAAATAATAATAGGGTCAATACAAATTTGGGGCTGATATACCTCTTCTTGGCGATCGACTTCTGCTTCTAACCATCTTTGCAAAACATTAGAAACGTTAAACTTGCGTACGGTTCCTCGGCAACTTCTCTATGCAGCTACACCATAGATATAGCAAATAAGAGTTACATTTTTATTGTAGAAAATTAGCGCCGTCGTTTTCTCAGTCTCGGCGTATCAAAATAAGCGCCGTCGTTATCTCGACCTCGACATATAAAAAATTAGCGCCGCCGTTTTCTCGGTCTCGGCATATCAAAATCAGCGCCGTCACTTTCTCAGCCTCGGCGCATCAAAATTAGCGCCGTCGTTTTCTCAGCCTCGGCGCATCAAAATTAGCGCCGTCGTTATCTCGACCTCGACAAATAAAAAATTAGCGGATTCGGCGTGTCCAAAATTAGCGCAGTCATTTTCTGGCCCTCGGCATATCAAATTAGCGCCGTCGTTTTCTCTGCAAACCAAAAATTGGCGCCGCCGTTCTCTCGGTCTCGGGGTATCAAAATCAGCGCCATGGTTTTCTAATATAAAAAATTACCGCCGCCGTTTTCTCGGCCTCGGCGTATCATAAATTAGCGCCGTCATTTTTTCGGCCTCGGCAAATCAAAAATTAGCGCCGCCGTTTTATCGGCCTCGGCATATCAAAATTGGCCCCGTCGTTTTCTCGGTCTTGGCATATCAAAAATAGCGCCGCCGTTTTCTGGGTCTCGGCATATCAAAATTAACGCCGCCGTTTTCTCGGTCTCGGTATATCAAAATAAACGCCGACGTTTTCTCGGCCTCGGCATATCAAAATTAGCGCCGCCGATTTCTCGGTCTCGGCACACATAAAATTAGCGCCGCCGTTTTCTCGGCCTTGGCATATCAAAATTAGCGCCGCCGTTTTCTCGGTCACGGCATATCAAAATTAGCGCCGCCGTTTTCTCGGTCTCGGCATATAAAATTAGCGCCGCCGTTTCCTCGGCCTCGGCATATAAAATTAGCGCCGCCGTTTTCTCGGCCTCGGCATATCAAAATTTGCGCCGCCGTTTTCTCGGTTTCGGCATATAAATTTAGCGCCGCCGTTTTCTCGGTCTCGGCATATCAAAATTAGCGCCTTGTTTTCTCGGCCTCGGCATATCAAATTAGCGCCGCCGTTTTCTCGGTCTCGGTATATAAAATTAGCGCCGCCGTTTTCTCGGTCTCGGCATATCAAAATTAGCGCCTTGTTTTCTCGGCCTCGGCATATCAAATTAGCGCCGCCGTTTTCTCGGTTTCGGCATATAAAATTAGCGCCCCGTTTTCTCGGTCTCGTCATATCAATATTAGCACCGCCGTTTTCTCGGTCTCGGCATATCAATATTAGCGCCGCCGTTTTCTCGGCCTCGGCATATAAAATTTGCGCCGCCGTTTTCTCGGTCTCGGCATATAAAAAATAAGGGCCGCCGTTTTCTCGGCCTCGGCATATCAAATTAGCGCCGCCGTTTTCTCGGTCTCGGCATATGAAAATTTGCGCCGCCGTTTTCTCGGTTTCGGCATATCAAAATTTGCGCCCCGTTTTCTCGGTCTCGGCATATCAAAATTTGCGCCGCCGTTTTCTCGGTTTCGGCATATCAAAATTATCGCCCCGTTTTCTCGGTCTAAGCATATCAAAATTAGCGCCCCGTTTTCTCGGTTTCGGCATATCAAAATTTGCGCCCCGTTTTCTCGGTCTCGGCATATCAAAATTTGCGCCCCGTTTTCTCGGTTTCGGCATATAAAATTAGCGCCCCGTTTTCTCGGTCTCGGCATATCAATATTAGCGCCGCCGTTTTCTCGGCCTCGGCATATCAAATTAGCGCCGCCGTTTTCTCGGTTTCGGCATATAAAATTAGCGACCCGTTTTCTCGCTCTCGGCATATCAATATTTGCGCCGACGTTTTCTCGGTCTCGGCAAATCAAAACCAGCGCCCCGTTTTCTCGGCCTCGGCATATCAAATTAGCGCCCCGTTTTCTCGGTCTCGGCATATCAAATTAGCGCCGCCGTTTTCTCGGTTTCGGCATATAAAATTAGCGCCCCGTTTTCTCGGTCTCGGCATATCAAAATTAGCGCCGCCGTTTTCTCGGACTCGGCATATAAAATTAGCGCCGCCGTTTTCTCGGTCTCGGCATATAAAAAATAAGAGCCGCCGTTTTCTCGGCCTCGGCATATCAAATTTGCG
Organism: Lumbricus terrestris; assembly: GCA_949752735.1. Lineage (NCBI taxonomy): Eukaryota > Metazoa > Annelida > Clitellata > Crassiclitellata > Lumbricidae > Lumbricus > Lumbricus terrestris. The sequence continues at coordinate 9,567,414 of OX457040.1, read as the reverse complement.
CCGCCGTTTTCTCGGTCTCGGCATATAAAATTAGCGCCGCCGTTTTCTCGGCCTCGGCATATCAAAATTAGCGCCGCCGTTTTCTCGATCTCGGCATATAAAAATTTGCGCCGCCGTTTTCTCGGTTTCGGCATATCAAAATTAGCGCCGCCGTTTTCTCGGTTTCGGCATATCAAAATTATCGCCCCGTTTTCTCGGTCTCAGCATATCAATATTAGCGCCGCCGTTTTCACGGCCTCGGCATATCAAAATTTGCGCCCCGTTTTCTCGGTCTCGGCATATCAAAATTAGCGCCCCGTTTTCTCGGCCTCGGCATATCAAATTAGCGCCGCCGTTTTCTCGGTCTCGGCATATCAAAATTAGCGCCCCGTTTTCTCGCTATCGGCATATCAATACTAGCGCCGCCGTTTTCTCGGTCTCGGCATATCAATATTAGCGCCGCCGTTTTCTCGGTCTCGGCATATCAAAATTTGCGTCGCCGTTTTCTCGGTCTCGGCATATCAAAATCAGCGCCCAGTTTTCTCGGCCTCGGCATATCAAATTAGCGCCCCGTTTTCTCGGTCTCGGCATATCAAAATTAGCGCCGCAGTTTTCTCGGTCTCGGCATATCAAAATTTGCGCCGCCGTTTTCTCGGTCTCGGCATATCAAAATCAGCGCCCCGTTTTCTCGGCCTCGGCATATCAAATTAGCGCCCCGTTTTCTCGGTCTCGGCATATCAAAATCAGCGCCCCGTTTTCTCGGCCTCGGCATATCAAATTAGCGCCCCGTTTTCTCGGTCTCGGCATATCAAAATTAGCGCCCCGTTTTCTCGGCCTCGGCATATCAAATTAGCGCCGCCGTTTTCTCGGTTTCGGCATATAAAATTAGCGCCCCGTTTTCTCGGTCTCGGCATATCAATATTAGCGCCGCCGTTTTCTCGGTCTCGGCATATCAATATTAGCGCCGCAGTTTTCTCGGCCTCGGCATATAAAATTAGCGCCGCCGTTTTCTCGGCCTCGGCATATCAAAATTAGCGCCGCCGTTTTCTCGGACTCGGCATATAAAATTAGCGCCGCCGTTTTCTCGGTCTCGGCATATAAAAAATAAGGGCCGCCGTTTTCTCGGCCTCGGCATATCAAATTGGCGCCGCCGTTTTCTCGGTCTCGGCATATCAAAATTTGCGCCGCCGTTTTCTCGGACTCGGCATATAAAACTAGCGCCGCCGTTTTCTCGGTCTCGGCATATAAAAAATAAGGGCCGCCGTTTTCTCGGTCTCGGCATATCAAAATTACCGCCCCGTTTCCTCGGCCTCGGCATATCAAATTAGCGCCGCCGTTTTCTCGGTTTCGGCATATAAAATTAGCGCCCCCGTTTTCTCGGTCTTGGCATATCAATATTAGTGCCGCCGTTTTCTCGGCCTCGGCATATCAAAATTAGCGCCGCCGTTTTCTCGGCCTCGGCATATCAAAATTAGCGCCGCCGTTTTCTCGGCCTCGGCATATCAAAATTTGCGCCGCCGTTTTCTCGGTCTCGGCATATCAAAATCAGCGCCCCGTTTTCTCGGCCTCGGCATATCAAATTAGCGCCCCGTTTTCTCGGTCTCGGCATATCAAAATTAGCGCCCCGTTTTCTCGGCCTCGGCATATCAAATTAGCGCCGCCGTTTTCTCGGTTTCGGCATATAAAATTAGCGCCCCGTTTTCTCGGTCTCGGCATATCAAATTAGCGCCGCCGTTTTCTCGGTCTCGGCATATCAAAATTTGCGCCGCCGTTTTCTCGGTCTCGGCATATCAATATTAGTGCCGCCGTTTTCTCGGTCTCGGCATATCAATATTAGCGCCCCGTTTTCTCGGTCTCGGCATATCAATATTAGTGCCGCCGTTTTCTCGGCCTCGGCAAATAAAAATTAGCGCCGCCGTTTTCTCGGACTCGGCATATAAAAAATAAGGGCCGCCGTTTTCTCGGCCTCGGCATATCAAATTGGCGCCGCCGTTTTCTCGGTCTCGGCATATCAAAATTTGCGCCGCCGTTTTCTCGATCTCGGCATATAAAAATTTGCGCCGCCGTTTTCTCGGTCTCGGCATATCAAAATTTGCGCCGCCGTTTTCTCGGTCTCGCCATATCAAATTGGCGCCGCCGTTTTCTCGGTCTCGGCATATCAAAATTTGCGCCGCCTTTTTCTCGGTCTCGGCATATCAAATTAGCGCCGCCGTTTTCTCGGTCTCGGCATATAAAATATAAGGGCCGCCGTTTTCTCGGCTTCGGCATATCAAATTGGCGCCGCCGTTTTCTCGGTCTCGGCATATAAAAAATAAGGGCCGCCGTTTTCTCGGCCTCGGCATATCAAATTAGCGCCGCGGTTTTCTCGGTCTCGGCATATCAATATTAGCGCCCCGTTTTCTCGGTCTCGGTATATCAAAATTAGCGCCGCCGTTTTCTCGGCCTCGGCATATCAAATAAGCGCCGCCGTTTTCTCGGTTTCGGCATATAAAATTAGCGCCCCGTTTTCTCGCTCTCGGCATATCAATATTAGCGCCGCCGTTTTCTCGGTCTCGGCATATCAAAATCAGCGCCCCGTTTTCTCGGCCTCGGCATATCAAATTTGCGCCCCGTTTTCTCGGTCTCGGCATATCAAAATCAGCGCCCCGTTTTCTCGGCCTCGGCATATCAAATTAGCGCCCCGTTTTCTCGGTCTCGGCATATCAATATTAGCGCCGCAGTTTTCTCGGCCTCGGCATATAAAATTAGCGCCGCCGTTTTCTCGGCCTCGGCATATCAAAATTAGCGCCGCCGTTTTCTCGGCCTCGGCATATAAAATTTGCGCCGCCGTTTTCTCGGTCTCGGCATATAAAAAATAAGGGCCGCCGTTTTCTCGGCCTCGGCATATCAAATTAGCGCCGCCGTTTTCTCGGTCTCGGCATATCAAAATTTGCGCCGCCGTTTTCTCGGTCTCGGCATATCAAAATCAGCGCCCCGTTTTCTCGGCCTCGGCATATCAAATTAGCGCCCCGTTTTCTCGGTCTCGGCATATCAAAATCAGCGCCCCGTTTTCTCGGCCTCGGCATATCAAATTAGCGCCGCCGTTTTCTCGGTTTCGGCATATCAAATTAGCGCCCCGTTTTCTCGGTCTCGGTATATCAAAATCAGCGCCCCGTTTTCTCGGCCTCGGCATATCAAATTAGCGCCCCGTTTTCTCGGTCTCGGCATATCAATATTAGCGCCGCAGTTTTCTCGGCCTCGGCATATAAAATTAGCGCCGCCGTTTTCTCGGCCTCGGCATATCAAAATTAGCGCCGCCGTTTTCTCGGCCTCGGCATATCAAAATTTGCGCCGCCGTTTTCTCGGTCTCGGCATATAAAAAATAAGGGCCGCCGTTTTCTCGGCCTCGGCATATCAAATTAGCGCCGCCGTTTTCTCGGTCTCGGCATATCAAAATTTGCGCCGCCGTTTTCTCGGTCTCGGCATATCAAAATCAGCGCCCCGTTTTCTCGGCCTCGGCATATCAAATTAGCGCCCCGTTTTCTCGGTCTCGGCATATCAAAATCAGCGCCCCGTTTTCTCGGCCTCGGCATATCAAATTAGCGCCGCCGTTTTCTCGGTTTCGGCATATAAAATTAGCGCCCCGTTTTCTCGGTCTCGGCATATCAATATTAGCGCCGCCGTTTTCTCGGTCTCGGCATATCAAAATTTGCGCCGCCGTTTTCCCGGCCTCGGCATATAAAAATTTGCGCCGCCGTTTTCTCGGCCTCGGCATATCAAATTGGCGCCGCCGTTTTCTCGGTCTCGGCATATCAAAATTAGCGCCGCCGTTTTCTCGGACTCGGCATATAAAATTAGCGCCGCCGTTTTCTCGGTCTCGGCATATAAAAAATAAGGGCCGCCGTTTTCTCGGCCTCGGCATATCAAATTAGCGCCCCGTTTTCTCGGTCTCGGCATATCAAAATTAGCGCCCCGTTTTCTCGGCCTCGGCATATCAAATTAGCGCCCCGTTTTCTCGGTCTCGGCATATCAATATGAGTGCCGCCGTTTTCTCGGTCTCGGCATATCAATATTAGCGCCGCAGTTTTCTCGGCCTCGGCAAATAAAATTAGCGCCGCCGTTTTCTCGGCCTCGGCATATCAAAATTAGCGCCGCCGTTTTCTCGGCCTCGGCATATCAAAATTTGCGCCGCCGTTTTCTCGGTCTCGGCATATCAAAATCAGCGCCCCGTTTTCTCGGCCTCGGCATATCAAATTAGCGCCGCCGTTTTCTCGGTTTCGGCATATAAAATTAGCGCCCCGTTTTCTCGGTCTCGGCATATCAAATTAGCGCCGCCGTTTTCTCGGTCTCGGCATATCAAAATTTACGCCGCCGTTTTCTCGGTCTCGGCATATCAAAATCAGCGCCCCGTTTTCTCGGCCTCGGCATATCAAAATTAGCGTCGCCGTTTTCTCGGACTCGGCATATAAAAAATAAGGGCCGCCGTTTTCTCGGCCTCGGCATATCAAATTTGCGCCGCCGTTTTCTCGGTCTCGGCATATCAAAATTTGCGCCGCCGTTTTCTCGGTCTCGGCATATCAAATTGGCGCCGCCGTTTTCTCGGTCTCGGCATATCAAAATTTGCGCCGCCGTTTTCTCGGTCTCGGCATATCAAATTGGCGCCGCCGTTTTCTCGGTCTCGGCATATCAAAATTTGCGCCGCCGTTTTCTCGGTTTCGGCATATAAAATTAGCGCCCCGTTTTCTCGGTCTCGGCATATCAATATTAGTGCCGCCGTTTTCTCGGTCTCGGCATATCAATATTAGCGCCGCAGTTTTCTCGGCCTCGGCATATCAAAATCAGCGCCCCTTTTTCTCGGCCTCGGCATATCAAATTAGCGCCGCCGTTTTCTCGGACTCGGCATATAAAAAATAAGGGCCGCCGTTTTCTCGGCCTCGGCATATCAAATTGGCGCCGCCGTTTTCTCGGCCTCGGCATATCAAAATTAGCGCCGCCGTTTTCTCGGACTCGGCATATAAAAAATAAGGGCCGCCGTTTTCTCGGCCTCGGCATATCAAATTGGCGCCGCCGTTTTCTCGGTCTCGGCATATCAAAATTTGCGCCGCCGTTTTCTCGGTCTCGGCATATCAAATTTGCGCCGCCGTTTTCTGGGTCTCGGCATATCAAAATTTGCGCCGCCGTTTTCTCGGTCTCGGCATATCAAATTGGCGCAGCCGTTTTCTCGGTCTCGGCATATCAAAATTTGCGCCGCTGTTTTCTCGGTCTCGGCATATCAAATTGGCGCCGCCGTTTTCTCGGTCTCGGCATATCAAAATTTGCGCCGCCGTTTTCTCGGTTTCGGCATATAAAATTAGCGCCCCGTTTTCTCGGTCTCGGCATATCAATATTAGTGCCGCCGTTTTCTCGGTCTCGGCATATCAAATTGGCGCCGCCGTTTTCTCGGTCTCGGCATTTCAAAATTTGCGCCGCCGTTTTCTCGGTTTCGGCATATAAAATTTGCGCCGCCGTTTTCTCGGTCTCGGCATATCAAATTGGCGCCGCCGTTTTCTCGGTCTCGGCATATCAAAATTTGCGCCGCCGTTTTCTCGGTTTCGGCATATAAAATTTGCGCCGCCGTTTTCTCGGTCTCGGCATATAAAAAATAAGGGCCGCCGTTTTCTCGGCCTCGGCATATCAAATTAGCGCCGCCGTTTTCTCGGTCTCGGCATATCAAAATTTGCGCCGCCGTTTTCTCGGTCTCGGCATATCAATATTAGCGCCGCCGTTTTCTCGGTCTCGGCATATCAAAATTTGCGCCGCCGTTTTCTCGGTCTCGGTATATCAAAATTTGCGCCGCCGTTTTCTCGGTCTCGGCATATCAAAATTTGCGCCGCCGTTTTCTCGGTCTCGGTATATCAAAATTTGCGCCGCCGTTTTCTCGGTCTCGGCATATCCAAAATTAGCGCCGCCGATTTCTCGGTCTCGGAATATCAAAATTAACGCGGCCGTTTTCCCGGCCTCGGCATATCAAAATTAACGCGGCCGTTTTCCCGGCCTTGGCATATCAAAATTAGCGCCGCCGTTTTCTCGGTCTCGGCATTTCAAAATGAGAGCCGCCGATTTCTCGGTCTCGGCATATAAAAATTAACGCCGCCGCTTTCTCGGCCTCGGCATATCAAAATTTGCGCCGCCGTTTTCTCGGTCTCGGCATATCAAAATTAGCGCCGCCGTTTTCTCGGCCTTGGCATATCAAAATTAGCGCCGCCGTTTTCTCGGTCTCGGCATATAAAAAATAAGGGCCGCCGTTTTCTCGGCCTCGGCATATCAAATTAGCGCCGCCGTTTTCTCGGTCTCGGCATATCAAAATTTGCGCCGCCGTTTTCTCGGTCTCGGCATATCAATATTAGCGCCGCCGTTTTCTCGGTCTCGGCATATCAAAATTTGCGCCGCCGTTTTCTCGGTCTCGGTATATCAAAATTTGCGCCGCCGTTTTCTCGGTCTCGGCATATCAAAATTTGCGCCGCCGTTTTCTCGGTCTCGGTATATCAAAATTTGCGCCGCCGTTTTCTCGGTCTCGGCATATCAAAATTAGCGCCGCCGTTTTCTCGGTCTCGGCATTTCAAAATGAGAGCCGCCGATTTCTCGGTCTCGGCATATAAAAATTAACGCCGCCGCTTTCTCGGCCTCGGCATATCAAAATTTGCGCCGCCGTTTTCTCGGTCTCGGCATATCAAAATTAGCGCCGCCGTTTTCTCGGCCTTGGCATATCAAAATTAGCGCCGCCGTTTTCTCGGTCTCGGCATATAAAAAATAAGGGCCGCCGTTTTCTCGGCCTCGGCATATCAAATTAGCGCCGCCGTTTTCTCGGTCTCGGCATATCAAAATTTGCGCCGCCGTTTTCTCGGTCTCGGCATATCAATATTAGCGCCGCCGTTTTCTCGGTCTCGGCATATCAAAATTTGCGCCGCCGTTTTCTCGGTCTCGGTATATCAAAATTTGCGCCGCCGTTTTCTCGGTCTCGGCATATCAAAATTTGCGCCGCCGTTTTCTCGGTCTCGGTATATCAAAATTTGCGCCGCCGTTTTCTCGGTCTCGGCATATCCAAAATTAGCGCCGCCGATTTCTCGGTCTCGGAATATCAAAATTAACGCGGCCGTTTTCCCGGCCTCGGCATATCAAAATTAACGCGGCCGTTTTCCCGGCCTTGGCATATCAAAATTAGCGCCGCCGTTTTCTCGGTCTCGGCATTTCAAAATGAGAGCCGCCGATTTCTCGGTCTCGGCATATAAAAATTAACGCCGCCGCTTTCTCGGCCTCGGCATATCAAAATTTGCGCCGCCGTTTTCTCGGTCTCGGCATATCAAAATTAGCGCCGCCGTTTTCTCGGCCTTGGCATATCAAAATTAGCGCCGCCGTTTTCTCGGTCTCGGCATTTCAAAATGAGAGCCGCCGATTTCTCGGTCTCGGCATATAAAAATTAACGCCGCCGCTTTCTCGGCATCGGCATATCAAAATTTGCGCCGCCGTTATCTCGGTCTCGGCATATAAAATTAGCGCCGCCGTTTTCTCGGCCTTGGCATATCAAAATTAGCGCCGCCGTTTTCTCGGTCTCGGCATTTCAAAATGAGAGCCGCCGATTTCTCGGTCTCGGCATATAAAAATTAACGCCGCCGCTTTCTCGGCCTCGGCATATCAAAATTTGCGCCGCCGTTTTCTCGGTCTCGGCATATCAAAATTAGCGCCGCCGTTTTCTCGGCCTTGGCATATCAAAATTAGCGCCGCCGTTTTCTCGGTCTCGGCATTTCAAAATGAGAGCCGCCGATTTCTCGGTCTCGGCATATAAAAATTAACGCCGCCGCTTTCTCGGCCTCGGCATATCAAAATTTGCGCCGCCGTTATCTCGGTCTCGGCATATAAAATTAGCGCCGCCGTTTTCTCGGCCTTGGCATATCAAAATTAGCGCCGCCGTTTTCTCGGTCTCGGCATTTCAAAATGAGAGCCGCCGATTTCTCGGTCTCGGCATATAAAAATTAACGCCGCCGCTTTCTCGGCCTCGGCATATCAAAATTTGCGCCGCCGTTTTCTCGGTCTCGGCATATAAAAATTAGCGCCGCCGTTTTCTCGGCCTTGGCATATCAAAATTAGCGCCGCCGTTTTCTCGGTCTCGGCATTTCAAAATGAGAGCCGCCGATTTCTCGGTCTCGGCATATCAAAATTTGCGCCGCCGTTTTCTCGGTCTCGGCATATAAAAATTAGCGCCGCCGTTTTCTCGGCCTTGGCATATCAAAATTAGCGCCGCCGTTTTCTCGGTCTCGGCATTTCAAAATGAGAGCCGCCGATTTCTCGGTCTCGGCATATAAAAATTTGCGCCGCCGTTTTCTCGGTTTCGGCATATAAAATTAGCGCCCCGTTTTCTCGGTCTCGGCATATCAAATTAGCGCCGCCGTTTTCTCGGTCTCGGCATATCAAAATTTGCGCCGCCGTTTTCTCGGTCTCGGCATATCAATATTAGTGCCGCCGTTTTCTCGGTCTCGGCATATCAATATTAGCGCCCCGTTTTCTCGGTCTCGGCATATCAATATTAGTGCCGCCGTTTTCTCGGCCTCGGCAAATAAAAATTAGCGCCGCCGTTTTCTCGGACTCGGCATATAAAAAATAAGGGCCGCCGTTTTCTCGGCCTCGGCATATCAAATTGGCGCCGCCGTTTTCTCGGTCTCGGCATATCAAAATTTGCGCCGCCGTTTTCTCGATCTCGGCATATAAAAATTTGCGCCGCCGTTTTCTCGGTCTCGGCATATCAAAATTTGCGCCGCCGTTTTCTCGGTCTCGCCATATCAAATTGGCGCCGCCGTTTTCTCGGTCTCGGCATATCAAAATTTGCGCCGCCTTTTTCTCGGTCTCGGCATATCAAATTAGCGCCGCCGTTTTCTCGGTCTCGGCATATAAAATATAAGGGCCGCCGTTTTCTCGGCTTCGGCATATCAAATTGGCGCCGCCGTTTTCTCGGTCTCGGCATATAAAAAATAAGGGCCGCCGTTTTCTCGGCCTCGGCATATCAAATTAGCGCCGCGGTTTTCTCGGTCTCGGCATATCAATATTAGCGCCCCGTTTTCTCGGTCTCGGCATATCAAAATTAGCGCCGCCGTTTTCTCGGCCTCGGCATATCAAATAAGCGCCGCCGTTTTCTCGGTTTCGGCATATAAAATTAGCGCCCCGTTTTCTCGCTCTCGGCATATCAATATTAGCGCCGCCGTTTTCTCGGTCTCGGCATATCAAAATCAGCGCCCCGTTTTCTCGGCCTCGGCATATCAAAATTTGCGCCCCGTTTTCTCGGTCTCGGCATATCAAAATCAGCGCCCCGTTTTCTCGGCCTCGGCATATCAAATTAGCGCCCCGTTTTCTCGGTCTCGGCATATCAATATTAGCGCCGCAGTTTTCTCGGCCTCGGCATATAAAATTAGCGCCGCCGTTTTCTCGGCCTCGGCATATCAAAATTAGCGCCGCCGTTTTCTCGGCCTCGGCATATAAAATTTGCGCCGCCGTTTTCTCGGTCTCGGCATATAAAAAATAAGGGCCGCCGTTTTCTCGGCCTCGGCATATCAAATTAGCGCCGCCGTTTTCTCGGTCTCGGCATATCAAAATTTGCGCCGCCGTTTTCTCGGTCTCGGCATATCAAAATCAGCGCCCCGTTTTCTCGGCCTCGGCATATCAAATTAGCGCCCCGTTTTCTCGGTCTCGGCATATCAAAATCAGCGCCCCGTTTTCTCGGCCTCGGCATATCAAATTAGCGCCGCCGTTTTCTCGGTTTCGGCATATCAAATTAGCGCCCCGTTTTCTCGGTCTCGGTATATCAAAATCAGCGCCCCGTTTTCTCGGCCTCGGCATATCAAATTAGCGCCCCGTTTTCTCGGTCTCGGCATATCAATATTAGCGCCGCAGTTTTCTCGGCCTCGGCATATAAAATTAGCGCCGCCGTTTTCTCGGCCTCGGCATATCAAAATTAGCGCCGCCGTTTTCTCGGCCTCGGCATATCAAAATTTGCGCCGCCGTTTTCTCGGTCTCGGCATATAAAAAATAAGGGCCGCCGTTTTCTCGGCCTCGGCATATCAAATTAGCGCCGCCGTTTTCTCGGTCTCGGCATATCAAAATTTGCGCCGCCGTTTTCTCGGTCTCGGCATATCAAAATCAGCGCCCCGTTTTCTCGGCCTCGGCATATCAAATTAGCGCCCCGTTTTCTCGGTCTCGGCATATCAAAATCAGCGCCCCGTTTTCTCGGCCTCGGCATATCAAATTAGCGCCGCCGTTTTCTCGGTTTCGGCATATAAAATTAGCGCCCCGTTTTCTCGGTCTCGGCATATCAATATTAGCGCCGCCGTTTTCTCGGTCTCGGCATATCAAAATTTGCGCCGCCGTTTTCCCGGCCTCGGCATATAAAAATTTGCGCCGCCGTTTTCTCGGCCTCGGCATATCAAATTGGCGCCGCCGTTTTCTCGGTCTCGGCATATCAAAATTAGCGCCGCCGTTTTCTCGGACTCGGCATATAAAATTAGCGCCGCCGTTTTCTCGGTCTCGGCATATAAAAAATAAGGGCCGCCGTTTTCTCGGCCTCGGCATATCAAATTAGCGCCCCGTTTTCTCGGTCTCGGCATATCAAAATTAGCGCCCCGTTTTCTCGGCCTCGGCATATCAAATTAGCGCCCCGTTTTCTCGGTCTCGGCATATCAATATGAGTGCCGCCGTTTTCTCGGTCTCGGCATATCAATATTAGCGCCGCAGTTTTCTCGGCCTCGGCAAATAAAATTAGCGCCGCCGTTTTCTCGGCCTCGGCATATCAAAATTAGCGCCGCCGTTTTCTCGGCCTCGGCATATCAAAATTTGCGCCGCCGTTTTCTCGGTCTCGGCATATCAAAATCAGCGCCCCGTTTTCTCGGCCTCGGCATATCAAATTAGCGCCGCCGTTTTCTCGGTTTCGGCATATAAAATTAGCGCCCCGTTTTCTCGGTCTCGGCATATCAAATTAGCGCCGCCGTTTTCTCGGTCTCGGCATATCAAAATTTACGCCGCCGTTTTCTCGGTCTCGGCATATCAAAATCAGCGCCCCGTTTTCTCGGCCTCGGCATATCAAAATTAGCGTCGCCGTTTTCTCGGACTCGGCATATAAAAAATAAGGGCCGCCGTTTTCTCGGCCTCGGCATATCAAATTTGCGCCGCCGTTTTCTCGGTCTCGGCATATCAAAATTTGCGCCGCCGTTTTCTCGGTCTCGGCATATCAAATTGGCGCCGCCGTTTTCTCGGTCTCGGCATATCAAAATTTGCGCCGCCGTTTTCTCGGTCTCGGCATATCAAATTGGCGCCGCCGTTTTCTCGGTCTCGGCATATCAAAATTTGCGCCGCCGTTTTCTCGGTTTCGGCATATAAAATTAGCGCCCCGTTTTCTCGGTCTCGGCATATCAATATTAGTGCCGCCGTTTTCTCGGTCTCGGCATATCAATATTAGCGCCGCAGTTTTCTCGGCCTCGGCATATCAAAATCAGCGCCCCTTTTTCTCGGCCTCGGCATATCAAATTAGCGCCGCCGTTTTCTCGGACTCGGCATATAAAAAATAAGGGCCGCCGTTTTCTCGGCCTCGGCATATCAAATTGGCGCCGCCGTTTTCTCGGCCTCGGCATATCAAAATTAGCGCCGCCGTTTTCTCGGACTCGGCATATAAAAAATAAGGGCCGCCGTTTTCTCGGCCTCGGCATATCAAATTGGCGCCGCCGTTTTCTCGGTCTCGGCATATCAAAATTTGCGCCGCCGTTTTCTCGGTCTCGGCATATCAAATTTGCGCCGCCGTTTTCTGGGTCTCGGCATATCAAAATTTGCGCCGCCGTTTTCTCGGTCTCGGCATATCAAATTGGCGCAGCCGTTTTCTCGGTCTCGGCATATCAAAATTTGCGCCGCTGTTTTCTCGGTCTCGGCATATCAAATTGGCGCCGCCGTTTTCTCGGTCTCGGCATATCAAAATTTGCGCCGCCGTTTTCTCGGTTTCGGCATATAAAATTAGCGCCCCGTTTTCTCGGTCTCGGCATATCAATATTAGTGCCGCCGTTTTCTCGGTCTCGGCATATCAAATTGGCGCCGCCGTTTTCTCGGTCTCGGCATTTCAAAATTTGCGCCGCCGTTTTCTCGGTTTCGGCATATAAAATTAGCGCCCCGTTTTCTCGGTCTCGGTATATCAAAATTTGCGCCGCCGTTTTCTCGGTCTCGGCATATCAAAATTTGCGCCGCCGTTTTCTCGGTCTCGGTATATCAAAATTTGCGCCGCCGTTTTCTCGGTCTCGGCATATCCAAAATTAGCGCCGCCGATTTCTCGGTCTCGGAATATCAAAATTAACGCGGCCGTTTTCCCGGCCTCGGCATATCAAAATTAACGCGGCCGTTTTCCCGGCCTTGGCATATCAAAATTAGCGCCGCCGTTTTCTCGGTCTCGGCATTTCAAAATGAGAGCCGCCGATTTCTCGGTCTCGGCATATAAAAATTAACGCCGCCGCTTTCTCGGCCTCGGCATATCAAAATTTGCGCCGCCGTTTTCTCGGTCTCGGCATATCAAAATTAGCGCCGCCGTTTTCTCGGCCTTGGCATATCAAAATTAGCGCCGCCGTTTTCTCGGTCTCGGCATATAAAAAATAAGGGCTGCCGTTTTCTCGGCCTCGGCATATCAAATTAGCGCCGCCGTTTTCTCGGTCTCGGCATATCAAAATTTGCGCCGCCGTTTTCTCGGTCTCGGCATATCAATATTAGCGCCGCCGTTTTCTCGGTCTCGGCATATCAAAATTTGCGCCGCCGTTTTCTCGGTCTCGGTATATCAAAATTTGCGCCGCCGTTTTCTCGGTCTCGGCATATCAAAATTTGCGCCGCCGTTTTCTCGGTCTCGGTATATCAAAATTTGCGCCGCCGTTTTCTCGGTCTCGGCATATCAAAATTAGCGCCGCCGTTTTCTCGGTCTCGGCATTTCAAAATGAGAGCCGCCGATTTCTCGGTCTCGGCATATAAAAATTAACGCCGCCGCTTTCTCGGCCTCGGCATATCAAAATTTGCGCCGCCGTTTTCTCGGTCTCGGCATATCAAAATTAGCGCCGCCGTTTTCTCGGCCTTGGCATATCAAAATTAGCGCCGCCGTTTTCTCGGTCTCGGCATATAAAAAATAAGGGCCGCCGTTTTCTCGGCCTCGGCATATCAAATTAGCGCCGCCGTTTTCTCGGTCTCGGCATATCAAAATTTGCGCCGCCGTTTTCTCGGTCTCGGCATATCAATATTAGCGCCGCCGTTTTCTCGGTCTCGGCATATCAAAATTTGCGCCGCCGTTTTCTCGGTCTCGGTATATCAAAATTTGCGCCGCCGTTTTCTCGGTCTCGGCATATCAAAATTTGCGCCGCCGTTTTCTCGGTCTCGGTATATCAAAATTTGCGCCGCCGTTTTCTCGGTCTCGGCATATCCAAAATTAGCGCCGCCGATTTCTCGGTCTCGGAATATCAAAATTAACGCGGCCGTTTTCCCGGCCTCGGCATATCAAAATTAACGCGGCCGTTTTCCCGGCCTTGGCATATCAAAATTAGCGCCGCCGTTTTCTCGGTCTCGGCATTTCAAAATGAGAGCCGCCGATTTCTCGGTCTCGGCATATAAAAATTAACGCCGCCGCTTTCTCGGCCTCGGCATATCAAAATTTGCGCCGCCGTTTTCTCGGTCTCGGCATATCAAAATTAGCGCCGCCGTTTTCTCGGCCTTGGCATATCAAAATTAGCGCCGCCGTTTTCTCGGTCTCGGCATTTCAAAATGAGAGCCGCCGATTTCTCGGTCTCGGCATATAAAAATTAACGCCGCCGCTTTCTCGGCCTCGGCATATCAAAATTTGCGCCGCCGTTATCTCGGTCTCGGCATATAAAATTAGCGCCGCCGTTTTCTCGGCCTTGGCATATCAAAATTAGCGCCGCCGTTTTCTCGGTCTCGGCATTTCAAAATGAGAGCCGCCGATTTCTCGGTCTCGGCATATAAAAATTAACGCCGCCGCTTTCTCGGCCTCGGCATATCAAAATTTGCGCCGCCGTTTTCTCGGTCTCGGCATATCAAAATTAGCGCCGCCGTTTTCTCGGCCTTGGCATATCAAAATTAGCGCCGCCGTTTTCTCGGTCTCGGCATTTCAAAATGAGAGCCGCCGATTTCTCGGTCTCGGCATATAAAAATTAACGCCGCCGCTTTCTCGGCCTCGGCATATCAAAATTTGCGCCGCCGTTATCTCGGTCTCGGCATATAAAATTAGCGCCGCCGTTTTCTCGGCCTTGGCATATCAAAATTAGCGCCGCCGTTTTCTCGGTCTCGGCATTTCAAAATGAGAGCCGCCGATTTCTCGGTCTCGGCATATAAAAATTAACGCCGCCGCTTTCTCGGCCTCGGCATATCAAAATTTGCGCCGCCGTTTTCTCGGTCTCGGCATATAAAAATTAGCGCCGCCGTTTTCTCGGCCTTGGCATATCAAAATTAGCGCCGCCGTTTTCTCGGTCTCGGCATTTCAAAATGAGAGCCGCCGTTTTCTCGGTCTCGGCATTTCAAAATGAGAGCCGCCGTTTTCCCGGCCTCGGCATATCAAAATTAACGCGGCCGTTTTCCCGGCCTCGGCATATCAAAATTAACGCGGCCGTTTTCCCGGCCTCGGCATATCAAAATTAGCGCCGCCGTTTTCTCGGCCTCGGCATATAAAATTAGCGCCGCCGTTTTCTCGGTCTCTTCATATAAATAATTAGCGCCGCCGTTTTCTCGGCCTCGGGATATCAAAAATAGCGCCGCCGTTTTTTCGGTTTCGGCATATCAAAATTAGCGCCGCCGTTTTCTCGGCCTCGGTATATCCAAACATTACCGGCGTCATTTTCCAAGAAAAAAACAACCATGAGAGCAGACAGCACAGAAAATTTATACACTGAAAATAATATAAAACTAGGACACCTATCGGGGCCCTCCTACATTCGTCACCTATTCACCATCCAACTGCTCATCATATATATCAAAATTAGAACCGCCGTTTTCTCGGTCTCGGCCTCCAAAATCATCCCCTCAGGAATTCTGCAACCGCTCCTTAGCCCTTTGGAACAGACTTCCAACAGACCTCCGCCTGTTCGCTCATCCTCCCATCTACCCAATCTCCTCTACTAATCTCCTCCGCTTTCACTCTCCTCTGCTGCTTTTCATTCACGACTGAAAACAGAACTTTTCAAGTTATCTTATTCAGATTCCACCCAACTACCACCATCACCGACAACCACCATAGCATCACGCCGTCTCCTCGGCTTGACCTCCCAAATTTTGACCTGGCACCGGAACGAAAAAGGTGGCTCTGGCTATTGCACCGGTGAACAAGCTGGTCTCCCTGACGTGGCTTTTGTGGGTGCTGAGAAATTCTTGAAGATTTACATTACATTTCATTACAACCCTGAGTAACCCCAGAACGAATATTGAAAAAGTTAGTGACTAGAAAATTTGAACAGTAAAAAGCAGGAAATATAAGTAAAGAAACGAATGCGTCATCGGAAAAAACATAGATCAGGAATTCAGCAACAACAACAAAACACAGCAATAAAATTATTACAAATTATTAACGATAACTAATAGAAAAAGTAATCACAACATATCAAATTCTATATGTGCAGACACAATCAACAATCAAGTGACCATTGGTTAACAATAACAAAGACTTCATCACATAGTCTATACAATAAAAGTTGATCACAAACAAAATTTATACCTAGTCCATACAATAAAAACTAGAATTAACTACAATAAAAGTTCTCTCCCTAGTCCATAAAAAGTTCTTTACATTGTCTTTATAATAAAAGATCTTCACATATAGTCTATACAATAAAAGTTGCAATAAAATTCTTGGCATAATAGTACATACAATAAAATTTCTTGGTACAGTCTACAGTCTACACAGTGAAAAATTTTCATATACCGTAGTCTACACAGTAAAATTCCGTAGTCTACACAGTAAAATTTCTTCATACAATAAAAGTTCTTACATAATCAACGCAATAAAAGTTCACACTATATAATAAAAGTTCCTCATGTCAACTACTCTCTCAAACTTTCCTCATGTCAACCACTCTCATGTCATGTCATGACATGTCAACTACTCTCAAACATGTCAAATACTCTCTCAAACTTTCCTCACGTCAACTACTCTTTCTTTTGGTCCTCACGTCAACTACTCTAGAGCTCAAACAAATACTCTCTCAAACTTTCCTCACGTCAACCACTCTCTCAAAATTTTCTCACGTCAAGTACTTTCTCAAACTTTCCTCATGTCAACTACTCTCAAACTTTCCTATGTCAACTACTCTCTCAAACTTTCCTCACGTCTTTTGGTCCTCACGTCAATTACTCTCTCTTTTGGTCCTCACGTCCTCCAACTTTCCTCATGTCAACTACTCTCAAACTTTCCTATGTCAACTACTCTCTCAAACTTTCCTCACGTCTTTTGGTCCTCACGTCAATTACTCTCTCTTTTGGTTCTCACGTCCTCCAACTTTCCTCATGTCAACTACTCTCAAACTTTCCTATGTCAACTACTCTCTCAAACTTTCCTCACGTCTTTTGGGCCTCACGTCAATTACTCTCTCTTTTGGTCCTCACGTCCTCCAACTTTCCTCATGTCAACTACTCTCAAACTTTCCTATGTCAACTACTCTCTCAAACTTTCCTCACGTCTTTTGGTCCTCACGTCAATTACTCTCTCTTTTGGTCCTCACGTCCTACAACTTTCCTCATGTCAACTACTCTCAAACTTTCCTATGTCAACTACTCTCTCAAACTTTCCTCACGTCTTTTGGTCCTCACGTCAATTACTCTCTCTTTTGGTCCTCACGTCCTCCAACTTTCCTCATGTCAACTACTCTCAAACTTTCCTCATGTCAAATACTCTCTCAAACTTTCCTCAGGTCTTTTGGTCCTCACGTCAACTACTCTCTCTTTTGGTCCTCACATCCTCCAACTTTCCTCATGTCAACTACTCTCAAACTTTCCTATGTCAAATACTCTCTTAAACTTTCCTCACGTCAACTACTATCTCTTTTGGTCCTCACGTCAACTACTCTCGAGCTCAAACTTTCCTCACGTCAACAATAAATCTATACTATAAACGTTCTTTACATGGTTTATACAAGAAAGTTCTTCATAGTTTATACAATAATAGTTCTTCTTTAGAATTGTGATGCGCTTCGTTCATCTTTGTTTTCTTGTCCTTCACCAATTTCCCCTTCAATTATAAACAATTAAAACGAGTTAACGATAGAGCTGATTTAAGAGTTTCAATCTTTCAAAATTATTGCCCGTTAGTGCCTGGGTGTTTCAAATCGCCCAGCAGTGTCAAGCAGACACCAACTTAAGGAGGAAGCATGTAATTAATGAAATTCATAAATGCTTGCTTGACATGTGGCAATAGACACATTTTTGCCAAGTGAATGCCATGGTAGCAGTAGCTGAAAATTAATGTACGAGACCATAGGCGTAACTTGCAATCCATGCCGCAAGTAAGAAGTGTGCAAGAATAGAATATGCTGATAATTAGGCAGTAGTGAAGAGCAGTTGTTTAAAGTTTAGAGTTTGGCAAAAGTCTGGAACCATGGCCAACTTTATCAAAGCAATACATAATTTACACTTCAATCAATTACATACATCATTGAAATCAAAATGCAACTAGAATATCAAGTGAGAAAAAAAAATTAATTCGATCACAATATACTGATATTTCAATTAGTGAAAACAATGCCGTTACCTGGTTGGTTAGGTCAAATGGTGGGATAAACGATGGTCGGCTACGATGGATGGATGTTTGGTCGAATTCACGGTTCGGATTGTTGAACTCTGGATGGCGAACAACAGAATGACGGTCGGCTACGATGGATGGATGTTTGGTTGAATTCACGGTTCGAATTGTTGAACTCTGGATGGCGAACAACAGAATGACGGTCGGCTACGATGGATGGATGTTTGGTCGAATTCACGGTTCGGATTGTTGAACTCTGGATGGCGAACAACAGAATGACGGTCGGCTACGATGGATGGATGTTTGGTCGAATTCACGGTTCGGATTGTTGAACTCTGGATGTCGTGTTGGTGAAATTCCTTGCTCCGGGTTCTTTCTCACTAAAAAAATCTGAAAGAAGAACATAGTAAGTGTTAGAGTTGGTGGCAAATTCCATCTCCCTGTGCATGGAAAAACACTTCTGCATCAAAGATCACACAAGAGGCAGGGTCGCCTGAGAGGGGCAAATGTCGAGGGGTTCAGCGACTGCAAGGTAATTATATATAGAAAAGCTCATGATATATGCCTTTCAAATACAGTAATATTGCAGAGAATTAACTACAATCAGTTTAAAGAAACTTTAAAATTCAAACTAGAATTAACTACATTCAGTTTAAAGAAACTTTAAAATTCAAACTAGAATGAACTACATTCAGTTTAAAGAAACTTTAAAATTCAAACTAGAATTAACTACAATCAGTTTAAAGAAACTTTAAAATTCAAACTAAAATTAACTACAATCAGTTTAAAGAAACTTTAAAATTCAAACTAGAATTAACTACATTCAGTTTAAAGAAACGTTAAAATTCAAACTAGAATTAACTACATTCAGTTTAAAGAAACTGTAAAATTCAAACTAGAATTAACTACAATCAGTTTAAAGAAACTTTAAAATTCAAACTAAAATTAACTACAATCAGTTTAAAGAAACTCTAAAATTCAAACTAGAATTAACTACAATCAGTTTAAAGAAACTTTAAAATTCAAACTAGAATTAACTACAATCAGTTTAAAGAAACTTTAAAATTCAAACTAGAATTAACTACAATCAGTTTAAAGAAACTTTAAAATTCAAACTAGAATTAACTACAATCAGTTTAAAGAAACTTTAAAATTCAAACTAACCACCGAATAAAATCATGATTTATGTATAAATTTAAAATTGCATTTTTCTTACTTAATTTGTGTTTTGAAAAGATAGTTAGGGGCCCAGGAATCTGCGCATAGTTCTGAATATCAATTGTCATGTAGTTACCTGCGATGCAGTGACAATCTTCTTCAGATCATTGTTGCTGGTGACTGAACGCGTTTTCCATTCTCCTCCAGTGCATCCACGAGGTTTCCCAGCCGTAGTGATCACGTCAGTGGTCGTGCTCCGAGCTGTGAAGAATGGACCGATGAACGAACCGATGGTCGGATGATGGAAGATCGGACGTCTGGATGGACTGCAGGATTGCCGGATCAGACTTTGCTGCTCCAGACTGTGGACGACTACAAAGGATCCTGAAAAGATATAAACATGCATGTTGTATGTTGGTGGCACATTCCATCACCCTCTGCATGGCTACCATTTCTGCCACCAGGAAGGTACATCGATGGTGATCATAAGAGGATCACAAATCAATCAAATTAAAATTAGTTTATTATGATAAACCGTAAATCAAAGCGAGGAAAAAATTCAGAATTTATTTTTAAGACACTTGAATATATCGGGTGGATCGTCAAACCAAAATTGCAAGCCAAGATGGCGCGCCAATAAAAGCAGGAAGTAACGAGTAATGAAAGGGATGTGGTATATAATGAAAGACGGTTCACAATCCCTCAGCAACAATCCAAAACAAACAAAAAATTACTAGGCACATAAAGTTAGAATAGTAATCGGATGAAATGGAACCTATGATAAATAATTACCAACATAGTATCGACCATGTATTTTATATTTTACAGTTGTAGTCCTTTGATCCATTGTTTCTTCTACTATCCTTATTTCTCGATGTCATATACAATATTATTGCTTGAGTTCAATAAAATTTATGGTTATGGTTATTTAATGAATTGAAATATGTTACTCACTAAAAAATTTGAGTAACATCCGACTTCGCAACCTGCGATGACGAGGGTTCCGAATGATCGATGTTGACGACTGAACGCGTTTTCCGTTGACCTCCATCCAGCCAATCAGGTCGTCAGACTCGGGTGATTCCTGCACTTCATGATTGATCGCTCCAGGCTCAGCAACACTACAAAAGAATCTGAAACAACACAACCTTTGTTAGTGCTGGTCGTCATTTCGACGACTCTTCGTTACCTGTTACGACAGAAATCCAGACGATTGTCCGGTGACTCAACGTGTTCTCCGTCGTCTTCTTCCAGCGCATGCATCTGGTTGGACTGATGCACGGTTCCGATGGAATGTAGGATGCTATACCGTATGAACGGATACGTCGTCCAGGAATGGCGGTCGTGCCTCAGCCTTCCTTTGCTCCAGGTCGATACAACAGAATCTGAAATGTTAGAATTGGTTAGTTTATTGTGCCTGTTAGTTTATTGTGCCTGGGTGTTTCAAATGGCACAGCAGTGTCAAGCAGACACTAACTTAAGGAGGAAGCACGTAATTAATGAAATTCATAAATGCTTGCTTGACATGTGGCAATAGACACATTTTTGCCAAGCGAATGCAATGCTGGCAGTAGCCTAGCATTAACGTACGAGACCATAGGCGTAACTTGCAATCCATGCCGCAAGTAAGAAGTGTGCAAGAATAGAATATGCTGATAATTAGGCAGTAGTGAAGTGCAGTTGTTTAAAGTTTAGAGTTTGGCAAAAGTCTGGAATCACGGCCGGCTTTATCGAAGCAATTCATAATTTACACTTCAATCAATTTGCATGCAACATTGAAATCAAAATGCAACTACAATTTCAAACGAGGGAAAAATTTAATTCGATCACAATACACTGATATTTCAATCACTGAAAACAATGCCGTTACCTGGTTGGTTAGGTCAAATGGTGGAATAGACCGTGGAGAACAATGGTATGACGGTCGGCTACGATGGATGGATGTTTGGTCGAATTCACGGTTCGGATTGTTGAAATCTGGATGTCGTGTTGCGGGAATTCCTTGCTCCAGGTTGTTCTCACTAAAAAAAATCTGAAAGAAGAACATAGCAAGTGTTAGAGTTGGTGGCAAATTCAATCACCTTCTGCATGGCCTACACTTCTGCATCAAAGATCACACAAGAGGCAGAGTCGCCCGAGAGGGGCAAATGTTGAGGGGCTCAGCGACTGTTATATATAGAAAAGTTCATGATCTCTGCCTTTCCAATACAGTATCGCAGAGAATTAACTACAATCAGTTTAAAGAAACTTTAAAATTCAAACTAACGACTGATTAAAATCATGATTTAAATATAAATATAAAATTGCTAGACGTGTCAGTATTTTTCTGACTTAAATTTGTTTTGAAAAGATATTGCTCGTCATGTAGTTACCTGTGATGCAGTGACAATCATCTTCAGATCATTGTTGCTGGTGATTGAAAGCGTTTTCCATTCTCCTCCAGTGCATCCACGAGGTTTTCCAGCCGTAGTGATCACGTCTGTGGTCGTGCTCCGAGCTGTGAAGAATGGACAGATGAACGAACCGATGGTCAGATGATGGAAGATCCGACGATTGGATGGACTGCCGGCTGGATCAAACTTTGCTGCTCCAGACTCTGGACAACTACAAAGGATCCTGAAAAGCATGAACACGCATGTTGTATGTAACTGTTGGTGGCATGTTTCATCACACACTGCATGGCTACCATTTCTGCCACCAGGATCAATGGTGATCATAAGAGGCTCACAAATAAATTAAAATTAGTTTATTCTGAGAAATCAACCATAAATCAAAGTGAGAACAAATCAGAATTTATTTTAAAAACTTGAATATAATCGGGTGGACTTGAATATAATCGGGTGGATCCTCAAACCAAAATTGCAAGTCAAAATGGCGAGACAATAAAAACAGGAACTAACGAGTAATGAAAGGGATGTGGCATATAATAAAAGACAGTCCACAATCCCTCAGCAACAATCCAAAACAAACAAAAAATTACTTATTAATGTCAAAACTCACAAAGCACATCAAGTTAGAATAGTAATCAGATGAAATGGAACCTATTAATTATTAACATGGTATCGACCATGTATTTTATATTTTAGGGTTGTAGTCCTTTTGATCCATTGTTTTTTACTACTATCCTTATTTCTCGACGTCATATACAATATTATTGCTTGCGTTCAATAAAATTTATGGTTATGGTTATTTAATGAATTGAAATATGTTACTCACTAAAAAATTTGAGTAACATCCGACCTCGCAACCTGCGATGACGAGGGATCCGAACGATCGATGTTGATGACTGAACGCATTTTCCGTTGACCTCCAGCCAATCAGGTCGTCAGACTCGAGTGATTCCTGCACTTCATGCTTGATCGCTCCAGGCTCAGCAACACTACAAAAGAATCTGAAAGAACACAACCTTTGTTAGTGCTGGTCGTCATTTTGACGACTTTTCGTTACCTGTTATGACAGGAATCCAGACATTCACGGTTCGGATTGTTGAACTCTGGATGGCGAACAACCAGTGTTTAATCTAGTCCCCCGACTCTGGGGGGGGAATTGAGGTTTCTGGGGGGGGAGAAAATTTTTTTGAGCGTCCAAAGGACGCTCGTGATATGCGTAGCACCGAGACCGGAAGGGGAGGGGTATGGGGAGGGGATGTGCCCCTCCCCACCAGAAACTTTTTGAATTTCCACATTGCCACGGTAGAATTTTAAGGTGTCATCTTAACCAAAAAAGCTGTACTTTTTCAGTGCACCATCATAAATTTTTTGAATTTCCACATTTCAATGGCAGCGTTTAAGGTGTCGTCTTAACAAAATATAGCTGTACTTTTTCAGTGACTCATCAGAAAATTTTTGAATTTCCACATTTCAATGGCAGCATTTTAAGGTGTCATCTTACCAAAATAGCTGTACTTTTTGAGTGACCCACCAGAAAATTTTTGAATTTCCAAATTGTAATGGCAGCATTTTATGGTGTCATCTTAGCAAAATAGCTGTACTTTTCAGTGACCCATCAGAAACTTTTTGAATTTTCACATTGCAATGGTACACTTTGAAGATAACATTTTAGCAAAATAACTCCATTATTTCAGTACTGATAATTTTATAATTATAAAGTGCTTTAGGATTTCAATATATATATATATATATAATTATAATTACAATAAAAAACATCTTTATGTATGGAGATCAGCAGGTCAGTTCTGCTGTTGCTGGGTTATTCTAATGAATAACTGCAGACGTGATTATATAAGCTGACTTAAGCACTTTAATCAGCTTATCCCTGTTTTCCCCCCAATATGATCCTAAATTGCTTGCAAAGATGCACTTTCAGAAATCATATGGTACACAAATCAACCAAGAACTAATAAACTACCGGTACCAAAATCAAGAAACCATGTGTAGTAATGATGATGTTTTACTAGGTGTTCAAATGATGGGACCAAAACATTTTGAAATTCGACAGTTTGAAATTTGATGGATAGCACTGGTTTGAAGCCATTCAGTTGTGCAAAAATAGTATTTGTACATAATATTAACAGTAAGTTAAACTCATTTTAGCAGGATTGTGTCATATATTATAGTAAATAATTATGTCATATATTATAGTAATTAATTAAATAACCATATGGTAGTAAATAATATTACAGTATATTATTATTATAACAGTTCATGTAATGCAATGATGTAAACAGCACCTAAAAACTATTATCATTTTGACAAATTGTTCTAGAAGGGATGTCATCTCTGTTTTTAGTTAAGAAAAAAATAGTGTTTATACAAATATATACAGTAAGTTATACTCATTGCAACATGATAGTATCGTATATTATAGTAGTAAATGATGTCATTATAATCATATAGTCAATAATATCACGGTATATTATAACATTTCAAGTAAAACAACGATGAAAAAGTTGCTGAAAACCAATAACATTTTGTGAAATTTTTCTGGGGGGGGAAATGTCAATCCTGGGGGGGGAACTTTCCCCTCCCAGAGACGTCTAGATTAAACACTGGCGAACAACAGAATGACGGTCAGCTACGATGGATGGATGTTTGGTCGAATTCACGGCTCGGATTGTTGAACTCTGGATGTCGTTTTGGTGAAATTCCTTGCTCCAGGCTCGTTCTCACTAAAAAAAAATCTGAAAGAACAGGAACATAGTAAGTGTTAGAGTTGGTGGCAAATTCCATTGCCCTATGCATGGCCTCCACTTCTGCATCAGGACTCATAGCTTCAAAGGTCAGACAAGAGGCAAGGTCGCCCTAGAGAGGAAAATCGCGAGGGGCTCAGTGACTATTAAAGATAGCTATCATAGGCAGAGACTTAGGGGGGATGGTCCCCCTCAACGGATGTGGTGGGGGGACGGCCCATGCATTTGTCCCCTCAATCGCTGTTAGGACACGCACACACTTGACGAAAACACTGTATGGTTATAACGTTCTTAGAACAAGGCGATGACTAAAAAAAAGGTCGTTTTTGCAGGGAAAATTGGTATTTCCATTGACATTTCGGACGAATGTACTAAAAAGTCGGTCAAAAAGTTTTGCGGCAAAAATGGAAAATTTCGTCGGCGGCTCAGTCATTCGTCCGCCAAAATCTTTGGTCGCTCGTTTTTGTTCCCCACAAGTCTCCGCCAAAGTCTCCACCCACGGTAATTTATATCGTAATCGTAATCTCGGGACTTCTACAGCGCCCACAAAAGCCAAGTCGCGGGAACCAGCTTATTCACAGGCGCTCAATCAGAACAAAATCGATAGGCAGCGGGTCAAGTCCAGATAGTCAGGCAGGCAGATAGATGGACGGCTAAGGTGGGTGAGTTGAAGTGGCGGGGGATGTGAGGAGAAGAGGAAGAATATATAGAATATATAGAAAAGTTTATGATTTATGCCTTTTAAATACAGTATTGCAGAGAATTGACTACAATCAGTTTAAAGAAACTTTAAAATTCAAACTTAACACTGAACAAAATCATCATTTATATATAAATATAAAATCGCTAGTCGTATCTGTATTTTTCTTACTTAAATTTGTTTCGAAAAGATAGTTTAGGAGCCCAGGACATCTGCTTATGGCTCAGAATATCGCTCATCATGTAGTTACCTGTGATGCAGTGACAATCATCTTCAGATCATTGTTGCTGGTGACTGAACGCGTTTTCCATTCTCCTCCAGTGCATCCACGAGGTTTTCCAGCCGTAGTGATCACGTCAGCGGACGTGCTCCGAGCTGTGAAGAATGGACAGACGAACGAACCGAACCGATGGTCGGATGACGGAAGATACGACGCTTGGATGGACTGCCGGCTGGATCAGACTTTGCTGCTCCCGACTCTGGACGACTACAAAGGAATCTGAAAAAGCATAAACATGCATGTTGTATGTTACAGTTGGTGGCATGTTTCATCACCCTCTGCATGGCTACCATTTCTGCGCCCAGGATCAAGAGGCTCACAAATAAATCAAATTAAAATTAGTTTATTATGATAAACTGTAAATCAAAGCGAGGAAAAATTCAGAATTTATTTTTTTTAAACTTGAATATATCGGGTGGATCGTCAAACCAAAATTGCAAGTCAAGATGGCAAGACAATAAAAGCAGGAAGTAACGAGCAATGAAATGGATGTGGCATATTATGAAAGACGGTCCACAATCCCTCAGCAACAATCCAAAACAAAAAAATGCTAATCAACGTCAAAAATCACTAAGAACATAAAGTTAGAATAGTAATTGGATGCAATGGAACCTATAGTAAATAATTATTAACATGGTATCGACCATGTATTTTATATTTTACAGCCGTAATCCTTTGATCCATCGTTTCTTCTACTATCCTTATTTCTCGATGTCATATACAATATTATTGCTTGAGTTCAATAAAATTTATGGTTATGATTATTTAATGAATTGAAATATGTCACTCACTAAAAAATTTGAGTAATATCCGACTTTGCAACCTGCGATGACGAGGGATCCGAACGATCGATGTTGACGACTGAACGATCGATGTTGACGACTGAACGATCGATGTTGACGACTGAACGCATTTTCCGTTGACCTCCAGACAATCAGGTCGTCTGCTTCATACTTGATCGCTTCAGGTTCAGCAACACTACAAAAGAATCTGAAAGAACACAACCTTTGTTAGTGCTGGTCGTCATTTCGATGACACTTCGTCCATGACTCGTCTGACCTCGTGACCTGTTACACAAGGAATCCAGACGATTGTCTGGTGACTCGACGTGTTCTCCGTTGTCTTCTGCACGGTTCCGATGGAATGTAGGATGCTATACCGCATAAACGGATACATCGTCCAGATCTGGCGGTCGTGCCTCAGCCTTCACTTGCTCTAATCAGAATCTGAAATGCTAGAATTGGTGACACATCCTATCATGATCACAAGAGGTGCAAGACACATCCAACTGCGCATATCATACTGGAAAACGAACGGACGAATGAAAAACGAACGGACGGAAAACACGACCGAATAAAATTACGGACAAACGGCCGGAAAACGTACGGGTGCATGAACGAACGAAAGAACAGTCGAAAAACGGACGGACGAACACAATACAGACGCACTAGTAAACGGACGACGAAGGCGTCGTACAAGGGACGGACTAACAAACACATGGACGAAGGGAGGGACGGCCATGTTGTTTTTCCTAATTTTCATTTTTAATTACTTTTGTTTTTCATTTTATTCATCCCTATACTTTTATTTTATTTTTCAATTTTTATATTATACCAAATCCCCCTATTCATTTTAATCATTTTTAGCTTTTGACTTTATTTACTTTTAGTTTTATTTTCTTTTAATTTTTAATTTTCATTTTTCCCCTTTTGATTTTGATCATTTTGAGTTTTGCATTTTTGTGATTTTATTTTAATATTTTCACTTTTACTGGTTTGAAGTAACCCTAATCATTGCTAAGCCTAATGGGTTGGCCGGCCAGCCAGCCAGATGATTGGACAAGTCGTCGAGATCTGCTGGTCCTGGTTTCGGTTCTGGACAACTATAACAGAATCTGAAAGAATAAATGTTTTACTACAGTTTACTCATCTCAGGCAGCTTCTATATTGATCACAAAAAGAAAGTTGACAAAGCAAAACACGTTACTCCCCGAGGTCCATGATGAGATGAGATGACAACCATATTCCAGTGCAAGAATCAGGTCGTCAGACTCCGCAGACGCTGCTTAGGACTTCCGTCACTCCAGGCACTGGATAACAAGAAGAGAACCAATCAATCAATCAATCAATCAAATAATCAATCAATCAATCAAATAAAAATTTATTCTATATAGTGCCCCTTCAAGATCTCTACTCAGAGGTGTTCCCAACCCAGGCCTGGTCAAAAAGAAAAGTCTTAAGAAGATCTTAAAAACGATCCAGATAATCACGGTGAAGAGTGAAGAAGCCACATGGAGTCTATTCCAAATACCAGATAGCTGGACCCACCACTGAGAATGCTACAGTCCATAGTCATAGCACGCTAAAAGGGACAAGTAAGTTGCCATGGGTAGCTGTGTGCAGCGAATGGCGACCCAGAGAAACAGAAGACGGGGTAAAATCAGAAAGAATAAAATCTACCGAGGAGCGCTCCCGTCCAGACACGACATAAAAAACCAGACTTGAGAGATTTTATAAAACAAAGCCTGATTGGTCAGATGCAATAAATGCAGCTTTGAAGGGAGACCATCCAGATGAACGACCCAAACATGTCGAGAGAGATTTCTTTCATGGTCAAGCGTGACACGCAGGTCACGCAAAAACAGTGAAGAACAAACTAATCTCAAGGGAAATTTGAGCAAGCTGGAGCTAATCAATACTCAAGTTGCTGACCCACCTAATCAAAATGTTTTATCTTGTAACCAAATTAAACAAGTCAGGTTTACATATCATTGCAACTCTGTTGGGGAGTGGTGGTGTAGTGGGTATGTTCACCGCCTTGCAGCCAAAGGGTTGCAGGTTTAATCCACCTCAGGTCGCCGCGTAGGGACCTTGGGCAAGTCCTTCACTCGCAATTGCTCAGCGCTTCGACGTGAAACTCCGATGCAGTGTCCACGCTGTAGTCGGAAGCGCCTCTGAGTAGATAGCTTGAAGGGGTGCTATAACAAGTGCAAAAACAAACAAACAGACAAACAAAAGTAAGTCCTAAAGGGATTAAAGAAATCCCGCTAACTAGGGACACCAGATTTTCGATTGAATTTATGACATTATGTGGTGGCCTGAACTAAACATTTGAACATACTCAGGCAACATAAAGAAAAAAAGACGAAGAAAGCAGTGTCCAACTGAGCCAAGTCCGAGTCATTAATGATCGAGTCCAAGTCTGAGTCGAGTCCAGGGCTTCGAATCCGAGTTTAAGTCCAAGTCCTGACAGTTCGAGTCCAAGTCCACAGAAAATCAGTCTCGAGTCGAACTCGAGTCTTTTGCCGGACTCGAGTAGGCCTTACTACATCACTGGAAGAAAGCAACATAAACTCAGAATAGGGAACAAGGAAACTTAATAAATACTTGACTGCTCCTCAGGAGAGACCAAACTACAGTGCACTGCACATACAAAATGAAAGGTGTGGTTTGGACAAGGTCATTTGCCTATTACTACGTTCTATTAGAAAGGTGTTTAATTTATATTTTAAGGTTGTCTCAGGACCATAGATGTAAAAAACGATGAAAATAAAATAAAATACGGAAAAAGTCGGGTTTTTTCGAAAAAATAAAAACCAAAAAAAAACGGAAACGGAAAATAATTTGCCTTTGTATTTTCAGCTTAAAACCTTGCTTATGCAATTTTATCTTAATCTGCAAATAATACAACTTTATCATTATGCCTAATCCAAAATTAATTGGTATAAGTAACATTAATCTACCAGTTATTTTTCTTATAACTTTGGATAAATAAGAAATTCAAAAAATTAAAGGTATTGAAATATTTTCAAATTTAAATTGTAAACATAAGCCCACATAAGTTCATGCTGATCGCAGTGTGAGAATTGTGGAAAAATAACTGCGGGGGTTGGACCATTATCCACTTGGAATTGGGGTGTAAAAAACATACTTTAACATGGGGCTCTAAGAAAGACTGGGGGGGGGTCGAAACCCCCAACCCCCCGGCAATTCTCACCCTGGCTGATCGACATAACGCAATTAAAATTTAATCAGAAGCAAAGACCATGATGTGTTCTAAATTATATATTGCACATTTGTACTTAAATTTTTTACTTAATTATGGTTAATTAGAGGCCCAAGAAGTTTATATCAAAATAACTCTTACAAGTTTCATTTCTTGTAGGGACCTACAACATGTATTAATCTTAAACAAATACATAATGGCACTAGAGTTAGCTGAATACTTGGCAGTACGGTGAAAATGTATGGAATATCAGACAAAAATTAAATTAAGGAAAATAATAATAGACAGTAAACAAAATAAATAAAAATGAGGTGAAAAATAAAAACCGAAAAACGACGTTTGGGAGAGAATCAAAAACGAAAAAACCGTTTTCTACAACTATGCTCAGGACTGAAAAGTCATTGTTTATCAGGTAAGTAGCATGCTACAATGCTATATAACTCGATTTTGTTCATCACCTATCCGAACTAGATACCGAGCCCATTACCTCATTGGCCCCTCTCGTTGGAGCAAGCTGCACTCAAGATCTACTTGATCTAAAATTCCAGAGCTCTGGTAATCCCTCCTACTCATTTTTCCTTCTCAAAAACTATATCTTCTCTCATGGCCTTGTGCACTGGAAGACTGGAAGTGCATGAGAGCGATTCACCCTTTTAGAGGCGCATTAGAAATGGTTTAATACAATGCAATACCTTTGATCGTTGCTGGCGACTCAACGTGTACTCCATCGTCGTCCGGTGCTTGCATCAGGTCTTCGAGACAGAGTTGACGTGCATCTGACTTGCTGCAGGATCTTGGTCGCAAAAAGAGAAGCTGAAAGCACAAAAAACTCAGGCAGTACCTAGAGTTTATAGGCAGCAGATATCTCTGCATAGATTATATTGACTACAATGTAAATAGTTGAAATACAATAATCTTAACACAACGAGTTAACTTGTAGTAGAACAGTCTCCCGCACACGCCAACTACAAGTTAACCCGTAGTACGATTACATAGAGAATTTCTCATGATACACCCAAGCACTGATGCACGCCCAAGGATTTGCCAGGCGAAAAAAATTCCCTGGTCAACGCTACTCACCCCAGAGGCGTGAAGGCAGGATGGGGTCTAGGTCGAGCAGGTTGTGGTCAGAGTGGCGTGGGTCGGGGCAAAATATGGATGAGGTGGGGAGAATTTAATAAAATTCCCAGTGGGACCTGGGTGGGAAAAAAGTCAAACATTATTTTTCCTTGAATTTCAAAGTTGAAATTCTGCATGGTGGGGTGGGGATGGGGTGGTTTGGGGTCTATGTTGGGGTGGGGGTGGAACTGGGTGGAGGCGTAATAGGACGAAAAAACTGAATTTACCTTAGTGGGGTCGGTTGGGTGGGTTGGGGTGTGGCGGGTGAAGATGGGATGGGTAGGTGGGGTGGAGTGGGTGCGGGTTGTCTGGTTTCGGGTTGGGGTGAAAAACCAAAATTTCCCGGTTGGACCGGGGTGAAAAAGTGAAAAAATTTCAATGAATATCAGATGTTGAAGATTTTGTGGGTGCTGCGGGGTGGGTAGGGGATGGGGTGGTGTGGGCTGACTTTGGGACTGGGTGAGGTCAGAGTGGAAGGCAGAGTATGAAAAAAACGGAATTTACCCCAGTGGGATGAGGCTGGGTAGGGCGGGTCGGACTAGGTTTGACAGGGTGGGGTTGGTCTGGGAAGGGTGGGGTAAAAGCCGGGGTGGGTCAGCCGGGGTGGGTCAGCCGAGGTGGGTCGGCCGAGGTGGGTCGGCCGAGGTGGGTCGGCCGCGGTGGGAAGGGCTCGGTGAAATGGTCCTATGTGGGATACGGTGCAAAGAGATGAAAACAGATACAAATATGTTGAAAATTTCCCGGAGTGGCCAAGTTGGGGAGGGGGGATAGTAACGGCTGTGAGACTGCAGACAGAGAACACCCCCAAGGTTGAAACATTAACACAAACTCCGGTTGGTTGGAAGATGTTGAGACTCGGACCATTTTATCACGTAGAAAGCAACAACAATTCCACAAATACTTTCTGCTGAAACAGCAAAGTCGAAACCAATAAACGCTGTTCAGAAACAAACTAAGTTAGAGAATTGAGCGATAGTTCTAGTCTGGAAAATGGCAGAGATTGAGAAGTCCAGCACATCCTCAAGTGGAGAATTGACTGGAGACCAAATATGCAAGTCTCCGGAATGTGATAATAATTATGGAAAGGAATTTCACTTGTCAATAGCAAAGGGTCTTTTGTTGCGCTTCAAACTCGTCTTGATCTTTAGTTAGAATTTATATCACGCCATACTAAGTATATAATTGACATAAAACGCAAAACCGAGTCTTAACATATAAATTTATAATTAAATTTGAAGTTAAGCCAGAAGTGACAATAACACCGATAGCCTATAGCATAGGATATAAGAATGATGCAATGTAATCAGTGTTATATTATGAACTTATTCCTTATTCTTCATTTTTGCATATAATAGATCGTGTTCGAAGGGCTGGCATTAGCATCATGTTAATTTATTTTAATTCACCTAGATAATCGACCTTTCTAGTTCTGTAGGCTCGTGTGCTCGCTCGACCTTGGCAACGTGTGGAGGTAAACACTTATCATTTCCTTCAAGAAATGAAGTCACTTGCCTTAATAGCAAACTCTACCGGACTCTCGTTGACCGATAGTTCAGTCCCACAAACAAAGTTCACCATGCAATGGAAAATATCATCACACCGACAGCAGTACATAGATTATCATGGACTCGAAGCAACGACTATGACTGCACTATCCTCACAATAATGGACGTTCCCTAGAGGCAATTAAGCACTGACTGCACAACTCTATTTCATGTTAAGTCCATGTCGCATTACTGATCACCACTTAGTCAACCTTAGATTGACGTGCCATACTATCAGGAGTTGAATAACAAACATTTCAGCTGGATTCAAGCTACACTCCACTGATAGACAACGTGCAACTGGTCCTTTAGGCAACGATTTTGCAAATTTTTAATGAATTTATCGTGCACATATATATTTCACATTGAATAACCGTTATATTAAAGGAATAACCGTTATATTAAATAAGTCTTTTGCCTCCCTGTTTTCATCAACATGCATTTAAAGTATACTTCTATCATCAACATTAAATTACAATATATTTTCTAATTTTTAGATTACTGCCTATTCATGCATTTAAAGTATTATCGTTGACAATTAAACTACTGTCTATTTTCTAATATGTGCAATTGTACATCAATAAAAGTCAAGAAACAAATCACAAAAGTTCAGGAGAGGACACTGTTTTTGTTTTATTCCCCATTTTACATTTCCCCTTCCCAATTTTAATTTTCATTCCCATTTTTGTTTTTATTCCCCATTTTACATTTCCCCTTCCCAATTTTAATTTTCATTCCCATTTTTGTTTTTATTTCCATTTTACATTTCCCCTTCCCAATTTTAATTTTCATTCCCATTTTGCTTTTATTTCCATTTTACATTTCCCGTTCCCAATTTTAACTTTCATTCCCATTTTGTTTTATTCTCCATTTTACATTTCCCCTTCCCAATTTTAATTTTCATTCCCAGTTTTGTTTTTATTTTCATTTTACATTTCCCCTTCCCAATTTTAACTTTCATTCCCATTTTGTTTTATTCCCCATTTTACATTTCCCCTTCCCAATTTTAATTTTCATTCCCATTTTTGTTTTTATTCCCCATTTACATTTCCCCTTCCCAATTTTAATTTTCATTCCCATTTTTATTTTTATTTCCATTTTACATTTCCCCTTCCCAATTTTAATTTTCATTCCCATTTTGTTTTTATTCCCATTTTACATTTCCCATTCCCAATTTTAATTTTCATTCCCATTTTGTTTTTTATTCACATTTTACATTTCCCGTTCCCAATTTTAATTTTCATTCCCATTTTGTTTTCATTCCCATTTTACATTTCCCATTCCCAATTTTAATTTTCATTTCACATTTAGATTTAAGTGCAGCACTTGCTAACAATAATATGCTACCAGCCTGTTAATTAAATTAGAGAAAACAATATATCTACTACACTACACAGAGAATGACAACAGACAAAACATTCACTGAAAACAGGGAGACATGCTCTGGTGAATTTAGAATAAACACCTTTTTTGCAATGCATCATCTTCATGATGACTGACAAATAACAAAAAGTGTGCCAAAATCATTGTCTAAATGACCCATTGAACATTGTCTTTCAGTAAAGAGTTTGCGAAATCCAGCTGAAATATTTGTTATTCAACTATTGGTAGCATGACATAGCAATCTAAAGCTTGATTGAGCGATGATCAGCAATGTGACTATGGACTTTCTACATGAAATGGAGCAGTGGAGACAGAGTTAAATTGCAACTAGAGACCATCCATTAAGTTGAATATAATGCAATCACAGTTGCAGCTTCTAGCCCCGTAATATATGTAGGCTACTGTTGGTG
This sequence comes from Lumbricus terrestris, assembly GCA_949752735.1. Taxonomy (NCBI): domain Eukaryota; kingdom Metazoa; phylum Annelida; class Clitellata; order Crassiclitellata; family Lumbricidae; genus Lumbricus; species Lumbricus terrestris. Next base: position 9,533,935 of record OX457040.1, on the reverse strand, counting down.
AGTTGATATTGTCCATTGCATGGTGAACTGCGTTTAAGAGACTGAACAATCTATCGACGAGATTACGATAGAGTTTGCTATTATACGTCAAGTAACCTTCATGTCTTAAAAAGAAATGACAACGTATCACGTCCACACGATGACAAGATGTAGGGAGAATACAAGCCTACATAACTAGGATGGTCGGTTATCTACTTAAATGAAAATAGAATTAGCATCAATGCGAATGCGGTTGCTTACAAACAGGAGCTATGATCTGCAAGAATGAACCATACGGAATAGGCCAAATATACCAATGATAATACATCACATGTCATTCTATATATCTCTATGTTATACGATGGGCGTCGTTGTCACTTATGGCTCAACTTAAATTTAATTATGAAATTTTATATGTTGAAGACCCGTGTTTACGTTTTATGACTTATTTATATTTAGATGACGTGATATAATTCGAACAACCAAGCAAGACGAGGTTAAAGCGCAACTCAACCATTTGCTATTCACTAAGGTAAATTCCTTGCCATAATTACCATCACATTACCGAGACCTGCATGTTTTGACTCTAGTCAAGTTTCCACTTTTGTGGCGTGCTGAACTTTTCAATACCTGCCACTTTCAGACTGGAACTATCGCTCAATTCTCTAACTTAGCTAGTTTCTGAACAGCATTTAATAGTTTCGACTTTACCGTGTCGGTAGAAAGAATTCGTAGAATTGTCGTTGCCTTCTCCGTGACAAGATGGTCCGAGCATCGACATCTTCCAAACGACCAAAGTTGGTATTTGCGTTTCAACCAAGGGTGTTCTCTGATCGCAGTCGCACAGCCGTTACTAACAACAAAATTTATTTTTAACTTAACTTCTGTTTTAAGAAAATAACGAAATTTCAGTGAAAACTTAACTTTTGCTTATTAAGAAAGCAACAGCTGCTTTCCAACCGACCTTCCCCACCACACCACTCCTCCGACTGTCTGATTATTTAAACCCACGTGCTCTTGTTTCGCGCTTTTCCCGCCACTATCCGGACTAAACTGGGCGAAATCGTCTGATTGGCCACCTCCAGACACAGCAACCAATTAGCCTAGGAGGAGGAGTTTCCAGATTTGACGAGGGCCTATGACAATAGAGACAGTTCCCTTTAAAAAAATTGTTTGGCATATTACAGCATGTTTATATTCCAATTAGCCGAGTTCGTCACAGGTCAGTTATTCCCTCAATCTGCCAAATTATATAGCGCAATTACATGCAAAGGCACGAGCGTTACAAGCACGTGCCACTAATCATTAAAATTTTGCTGAACGACTTCTTGCAGTTTCTTTTGGATACCACACGGTCCTTGGTAATTTTATGCTGCATGGATACCAAATAATTCCTTCTATAATTCCCTCTGGTGACCTGATCATGCAATGTTCTACTTTGTATTATCTATTCACTCTGGTTAAAATTTGCTCTGGCAATCGACGATTGGATTGACGAAGCCTAAAAGTAAGTAGATAAGTATAGGCCTTTAGCGTTACTAAAATTATCAAACGCGCAAATTATAGGCCTACATTGAAATACAATGCAACACAACACATTGAAGTAATAATAAAGTATAGCAATATCAATTAATTTTAGTAAAGACAAAACATATAGATGGTGTAGGACATCCTTGTAATGACAACCAATAATTGAAGTTGCACTGTGAAATGAGGCAACCTGTGCAACACTAGAGGAAACCGATAGTGGTATTGTTTAAAAATGTCGTAATTCAAACTCAAATTACACATAAAATAATCATATGCAGCATTCGTCGTATAAATGATCAAATTAAAGTTCTATTTCCCGGTTAAAAGCTAATTTCTACCGTTTCCTGCGTTAGCCTAATGATAATCTAACGAAGTATAGGCCTAATATAAAAATAAGCTAATAATAATAAAGTGAGCGTTTTCGATTAATCTTATGTCAAAAGGCCAACGGTTAGCTTAGTTTTAAAACTTCTTATTTGTATTTCAATTGTATAAGAAACAATATTGTAGACCTAATGCAACATTTTGAAGAAAGGCTAGATTAATAAAAAAAAATGGCTAAAGGTGTAAACGGCTACTTTTTGGGCTATTTGCGCGGCTACAAGTGGCAGAGTTTTGACAACAAGAGCTGCTGCTGTATGTGATGGTGATCTTACCGATTTTATTCAACAAATAATTTATGTGAATAATATATATTGTCTGAACAACATATTAGTTTAATTTGATAGTTTGTTTGCAAATGTACTGAACTATGTGTATTAGAATGTGGTATGTGTGTTTATATTTTCTGCGTTCTCCGATTTAAAGACGCTGCTTGCTTCTGTCTGTGAGCGAATGTAATTTGATTGATGGCTGAAGCAGATGCCTCAATGCAATCTGACAGCTTCTTATTTTATTCATGTTATATGCTTCGTTTTTAAGACGCTGTGTTGTGGCCGATTAAGCTGATTATTTAAATGCAGGATTGCATAAAGTTCGAAATTGCTTAACTATGCGAACAAGCCGGCATTGTTTAAAATGCATCGCCTCTACTTTAGGTAACTCAAAGTTCGATTGTGATGCCTGTTCAACCACCGCCAAATATGTTTGACAGAGAATTTCCAATGATGTAAGTAACTTTTCTTACGTCTTATAAGCAGATTTAGAGAGCGTTTAAGCGAATACTCACAAATAGGATGACTTTTCTGGAGTTTTTAACCATGAAGTTTTCTTGCCTTTGGACAAGAGTTTATTTGGCCCCAGGATTATGATTATGTGTGTCTTAATTAGAATCTACATCTTTGCACCTGCATGACTGACCATAGATTTCAACGCTATTATCAGTTTTATAAAGGTGTAGCCATTGATTGGTGCTATCAGGATTGATGAATTGTTCAGCATTTTCCATGTAAATGCACGAATTGCCTACTTTTGCTAAGATAAATCTTCTTAATCTTGTAAATGCTTCTTGAATCATTGATTGATCGTTTGGAAAACAGGCGACCAGCACCATTCATGGGTCATCCAGATTTCAGAATACATGAGATGAACAGACGCTTGCAGCAAAGAACTGAGGTGAGTCTTGATAATAATAATAATAATAATTAATAATGAATAATAATAATAATAAAGGCAATAGGACGATTTATATATTGCCATAACAGAACCCGAGGAAAAAAGCGTTGTTCGTGAATTGACAACATTCTTATGATGCCTTAACCCTACAACAGGGTTGTCAACTTTTGATTTTTCTAATGCGGGACACCCACAGTCACTCGATATGCCATAATCGATTAACCCTGCACGTGGTGAATGTTGTGTAGGTCTAATGTAAGATCTACAATCTATTGAAAATAGTTGTTTGTAATTGCAATCAGATCATCAAAATACAAATAATGGCGATATGAAATAATGAGTTAATTATGCACTGCAGCCGTTCGTTGTTTCTTGCATTCAGGATTGCGATATTCTCTGGTGGGATGCATTTGCAACGGAGTTCTTCGAAGACGATGCGATTCTGACGTTGTCTTTTACAATGGAAGACGGGCCGAAGAGATACAGTAAGAGCTGCTTTACCACAATTCTATCTTTACCCCACACTGCTAAGCGACTTTTTCTCTTAAAATGGATAGGAAACAGTTACGTTATTCGGCTCATTTTATTGCACAAGCCAGGACAGTAAATCCTAATAATTAACCCTTTAATGACCAACTACTTATGTGTTCCATGCATTTTAGTACATGCTGGGCATTATAGGGTTAAATGTAAGACTGACCAATTTCAACTTATTCACCCACCGTGGCTTTATTCTGGGGTTTCCAGTTCAATTGTATTTCTGCCATCATGGTTGAAGGTATGTTTGAACTCATGTCAGTATTGCATATCAAACAAGCAATCGTTAAGTTCAAACGGAGCGCTACAAAAGCAACGGCTTGAACAGGATTGGTTCCCGATTTCCAGTATACAACTGCTTACATTGATAAGTCTCAATTGTTTAGATTTAAGCTTACAGCTATTAAACTAGACAGAAAATGAGAGTTTTTATCAAAGCTTACTCCTAAGCTTTATGTCAGTCAGGACTACAATATAGAAGTTACAACTTAGAGGCTAACAAGGGTGAACAATAATAGTAAACAGTGTCGCTGCTGAATAAGTACCAATGAAAGCAGTAATATGATTGTCAGTACCGGTAATGATATTATGATTTGAGATTATGCTTGGAACTTAGGCAGCCAACAAAGTTTATATGAGAAGATTTTGTTTGGTCATTTTTCAGCGATTGGCCGCAGTCTTATTCCACGGTACTTCCGGAGCATGTTTGAAGGTGGTATTACTGATCTTTACTATGTTTTGAAGTTCTGTAAAGAGTCCTTCCAGAATACGTCCATCATTCTTGACTGTGAACAAGCTCTCATGGTGACTCATTATGGCAAGCCAGTCTTCACAAAGGTGTGTGTATGTATCTTGTAACGACATGGCTGTGTTATGGTGCTATAGAAATTGTCATTGTTATTTTTTGTTTTAAATAACTCACTATTTCTCATTGAAATTTGCGTTTTAATTAGTTTTTAGTAGGAAATGAACTGTGAAATTCATTCACTTCCGTTTAAAGTTGAATTCTTTTCCCTTATGGAAACCATCTATCTGTTAGAACCAACTGGAGAGGATGAGTGAGTGTAATTGCACATAAAATTATTTTGGTGACTGTTCTGGAAAATGATTCTGATCTTTTTGGATGCTCTAAGAGTTCTGGGACAAATTTTGATTCAAAAATGCTGCAGACAGCAGAACTAAATGGTTCATTCATAGCGCCCCTTCAAGAAACTACTCAGAGGCGCTTCCAGCCCAGCCACAGCAAAAGAAAAAAGATTTAAGGGACTTAAGGAATAAGGATTGACTGGTCAGGTGAAGGAGATGGAGGTTAGGGGGGAGGTCATTCCACATTGACCGCCCCACAACCGAGAAGGCTCAGCGCTGTCTGGTAGCTAAGCGGGCCCGTGGAACAAGCAGTTGTCCCTTCGCAGCAGAGCGAAGGGCCCGACGCGCTTCAATGTCAGAGGCTGGACAACAGAGAATGCGCAGGTAGGATGGAGCACAACCAAGGACACAGCGAGAAACCAGGGCAGCAATTCGATAATGGATGCGTTGGGTTATTGGCAACCAATGCAGCACATCACGCATGTAGGTAGAAACAGTTACCGAGATAAGCTTTACTTAGATGCAAGATTCTCAGACATTATTTAAATTAATTATTTTAACAAAATTAAATTGTCCCAAGGTCATAGTTATTATCCCTCAAAGTTCTTAAAGCAATGTCTGGAGACAATAAAGTTCTGGCTGACCCCCTTGCCAAAGAGGGATTTAATCCGAGCATGCAAGGTACCGAACGTGCATACTACACCACCGTGCCCCACATGTGTTATATACTAATGATTGTCAAGTGTACATCTGTTAATTTCCGGCTGGATTTTTCCAGGTCATCACCGAGGGTCGTCTGCTTCTGGAATTTACGTTCGACGACCTCATGAGAATCCGGTCGTGGCACTTCATGACCCGACAGCATCACGAACTTGTTCCGAGAAATGTTTTAGCTATGCAGGTAGCAGTCGTGGTCAGATTAAAACTTGTCTGATGGTTTTTGGTTAAACTGATCTGTTGTTAGGAATTGTTACTATCTTTTTATATAGCACATTTTGTGAGCATCTTACAAGCATGTTGGTGATGGGTGTCTTAGAGGTTTAAAGAAATCGGTACACTTTAACACATGGCTTCAATGTTTATGTTTATCAAATGATTTTCCAATGCATACAAAAGATGTTGTTCAAACAGATCATGTTGAATTATTATGTTATTTTCAGTCGGTTTATCTGGCAAGGTTTTGAGTAGAATGAATGGATGGTGTCGCAAGTTATAAGTGGTTTTTGCTAAAGTAGAAAAAACTCGTCAGGACATGATTGACATTTGGCATGCACAGAGATGCATTTTGTGACGTATTGCGTTCTGCCAATGTGATTATGCAATTGACAAATATGCAATACAGGGAGTTTAATTTTTGGAGTTAGCACGCCTTGCATCTTGACAAGTGACAGTTGTATTCCAAACTGTTGAGTGTGAAATGATCCAATGATGGTATTATATCATGGTTTTAGGATCCTCTGATGGTTGACCAGCTGTCGCAGAATGTCACCTGTCAGGGCCTAACAAATGCCACTCTTGACTTCCTCAGGGTAGGTCACTATTCCAGCAAATCTTTTCAGATTTATGAATGTTTAAGATAATTTATCAGATGTTTTTGGATGTATCGGAAGCATTGGCTAATGATAATTGTGTGTGGCACAAAAGGTACGTTTCACTCACCCCATTTAATCTTACCCAACTCTTAGCTGGTCTTTCCTTCTTTAGCATATCTTGCCTCAACAGAGTTAGCCTTGCCTACCAAAGTTAGCCTTGCCTCATCATTATTATTGACTTTTTATATAGCGCACCTTCAAGGTATCTACTCAGAAGCGCTCCCAGTCCAACAACGGCTAAATAAGGCAGTTTTTATTTGAGAAAGAAACATTGTGGTATGACCTCTAGGCACCAGGTGGAGAGCAACCGGGAGCCCATTCCAGGTTCTAGGGCCAGCCTTACTATATGAACCTTGGTCTTCGATATTGCATTGTGCAGTGCTAGGTATTAGTTACATTGCACGACTAACGCGGTATGTTACATCATGTGACTTTTCAGCTGTGCGTGATTCTCGAGCCGATGCAGGAGCTGATGTGTCGCCACAAGGTGTACGGCCTCAGCCCTCGCGACTGCCTCAAGACGACGCTCTTCCAGAAGTGGCAGAGGATTGTGGCGCCACCTGGTTTGTCTTTTACAAATGCAGACTAATAATCATTGACATGCTAATTGTGATCAGTAACGTTTATTGCTCCGGTGTCATTGAAGGCACTCCAGACAGGATTGGAACATGAGCGAACAGAATGGTCTTCTGTTTCTCTGACGTTAAAATCTGTGCCGTGATTGTGACTCATTTGTTAAGAAGACTTGACAATGCAATTCTGCTGGCCTGACAATACAATGCCATACATTAACAACAGATCAGACTTCTGCCATTGGTGAAATGGAGGAAGAAAAATGACATGGCATAAACGTTGACCAGTGCCAGAAGTCCTTGGAAGCGTCTTTTGGTGGACGTGCAGATGCCATTTTAGTGAACGAGTCAAAAATTTCGCTAAATGTCTTTGAGGTCGGCACTGTTCGTGAAGAATCTTGATCAGAATGAGAACAGCTTTGGACTTGATGAATGAGTGGCGAGAATGGAAAAGATTCATTAGCAATCATTCACGTCTTTTAGGTGCCACCAAATGGTTGTCACAAGGAATCCACATTTAAAATTCATGTGCTATATAACTGACATGGGTAGAGAAAGTGCAGCATATGATACTTTTATAAAATCAGCCAGTGTGCTTTAAGGTGAGGATGAGGTGCTTTTTCTGTGGTTGGCCCGGTGGTATGGAATGCCCTCCCACTTGAGCTGCGCCTGTTCCCTAGATCACTCTCTGACACATCCTATAAGCACTTAAAAGCTGTTCTGTTTGGCCGTGCTGGAGCCGGGAACGCCTCTGAGTAGTTTTCTTGAAGAGGCGCTATATAAATACCTGAATGATGTCATTGGCCTGGTAGCTCTGTAAGATGTTTGCTGAGCATTGCATAATGCTGGCCACTCATTGGACACCTTTAAAACGCTCTCAACTCGTGCTATGTATTAATTGGTTTTTGTTTAAGCACCAGTTTTTTCCATTTGTTTAACGTTCCATGGCCAATAAGTTGTGAACAGCAACAGCTTTAGCTGTTGTCTTTGAATACTGAATAATGCAATGTTTTCATTTGAGTTTCGTTTCTAAATCAAACGCTTCCATCCAACCCTGTATATTTATTTATCAGCTGTGTTTAGTTGCAAGCATTGTATTTTTTTAAATTGCTATGCTTGTGTAAGGTGAGGTTATGTTGACATTGAAGATCCTGGCAGCCGTAAGATGTTTTGAACACTGTATACTATTAGATGACATGTTGTTGTTTTTGTTCTTGTGACAGAAGCAACCCGACCAGCGGCAAAGCGACGAAAGAAGAAGGCGCAATCAGGTGCAAATGCGCCTCCGAGGAGCGGCACTCCACCTGGTGGTCGACAGAAGAAGTCACCAGGTCCCCCGATCTTCACAAATATTGTCCAGGTGAAGGTAACTTAGAGTAGGTTGCGTAATTCTACGACCGGTAATGAGGTGCGTCTGTTGTAAACATCGTAAAGGATTCCTAATTACGATTTGTTCAGATTCGTTGTAGTATAGACTGTGCTCTAAATACAGTGGTGTACACACCAGGTTTATGCACCATTCAGAAAACTGAGTTTGATGTCGTTTGCGTCATTTTATTCGGAATATATCCCTTTATTGCCCTGCAAAATTGCAGAATAGTCCATTAGTGATTTCTGTGGTCTTTGTTGACACGAATATTTAGGAACTTTTTATTTAATTTTCTCACTCTAAGCTAATGAAAGAATCAGGCAAACATAACTTTGGTTAGAAAAACGATATTTTCGTTGTGTAAAGAGATATTTAGAGTGGAGCCATTGTAGCATGTGAGTGAGTAATAAGGTCAAAAACCAACATGTGACGGTTTTTGAGCCACTGTATCGCATATATATATATGCATATATATATGCATATATATATATATATATATATATATATATAATTGCGGGGCTCCGTGGTTTAGTGGGTATGTTTGTTGCCTTGCAACCTGCCGGCTGCTTGACTCCACCTCAAGCCGCTTCGTAGGGACCTTGGGGGCAAGTCCTTCACTCACAATTGCTCAGCGCTTTGGCGTGAAACTCCGATACAGTGTCCACACTGTAGTCGGAAGCGCTTCTGAGTTGAAATCTTGAAGGGGCGTTGCATAACAAGTGCACATACAAATCTATCAATCATATAATTTTATTATTTTACAGGACGTGATGTTGGTTGGTGAGCCGACGTTGATGGGTGGTGAGCTTGGAGATGAGGACGAGCGACTGATCAGTCGGTTGGAGAACACGCAGTACAAACCGGCAGACATGGACGACGGCAACGAATTTGTGGTCAAGTCGATGCCAAATGGCAATCCGGGAGGGCAAGGCCAGCAGCTCTATCCGTCCTCGGCAATGGCGGTCATGGCAAGCCCGCAGTTCGGCAAGAACGCGCCGTCGGCGGGCAACTCTGCGGGAATGCGCGGCGAACCAAATATGTCTTCGTCGAACGGGTGAAGAGGGCAGTTCGATTGAGGTCGCGAGGGCGGGTCGTTCTGCGGCGGGTACACCCTCAGTGGTAGCTTGGGCGCCCGCAAATATTTTTGAAGTAGGGGCAAGGCACAATGGTCGTGGTTAAACTTTTGGTGAGAGCGTGAAAAATGCCAACGCAGGGAGTTTAGCACATGTGTATGTTTCATAGAAGTTTCTAACTAAATTTCTCAGTTTCACTTTGTGTATCATAGTACCATTAGTGTCATTGGTACCATTAGTATCATTGATACCAATAGTATCATTGGTACCATTAGTATCATTGGTACCATTAGTATCATTGGTACCATTAGTGCTTTAGTGCAAAGAAAGTATCATTGGTACCATTAGTGCTTTAGTGCAAAGAAATACAAAAGTAGTAAAAAAAATTGATGTCAAATTATTTTCCAGTGGGCAAGTCACCATATGTGCGGGCGCCCATTATAATTAGTGCTAGTGGATTTTAAATGAACGAAGAACGGTCAGGTGGCTCTCTGTTCACCATTTCTTTGAATCGTAATGCACAGATTAAACTAACTGACTATTCCGATGATATTTACTGAATGTTTGAATTGAAAAACGACAGACACTAACGAAATCTTTTTGCCTTTGAGAAATGTGGCTAAACACGGTACAATTTAGAGATTCGTTTTAACGCTAATTTTGATGTAACTCAATCGAGACATATATATCCCAGATTTAATTCATCTTGTTATGAGGCGGTTCTTGATGTGGCTTCCGAAAACTACGTTTTGACTTGTTTTTAGTGTAGTTCTCACTGGTTTTGAAGCGTTTGGATATGTATCATTCTTGTTGCATTTCACACGTCGTAATCTGTTGAAGTTTTTCACATTTCAAATTTTTTAATAATGATTTTGAAGACTGACTACATGTAGAATTCAGTTGTCAATTAGTAGTGTGGCCTGTTGAATGACGTGGAAAACATTGTCTGACAACGACAACTGTACTGCAAAACGAGATTTTACACCTGTGGGCATTGCATTTGTTCTATTGTTGAGTATTGGTAGACAATTTGAGTTCCTGTATCAGGAGGGAAGTTGTTGCTGTTCAACAATATACTGTGTTATTACAAAGATTATAATCAATCAACGTCACCCCTCCTTTGCCCTCTTTCATTTCAAAGTGTGACCACGTCTTTTATCCAACGTTGGAACTTTGTTTAGGTGGATGATTGGCTCCTAAATGGATATCGTGCTACATGGATGGATGGATCCAGATTTGACGAGGGCCTATGACAACAGAGGCATTGTCCTCAAAAGAAGTTTGTTTGGCATATTACAGCACTTTCGAACTACATAAGACGCTTTACAATCTTATTGTCAACTGGATATGTTTTTAAAAGGTGTTATAAATTTGTCACAAGTGTTTCGAATTTAGTTTAATAGTCGTAGTTGAAGTGATTTCAGTTTAGCCATACTTGATATGAAAGTTCATTAATGTCACCCTCCTGTTTTCATCTGTTGGGACTAGCACCAGGGCACAGACGTGCTGTGGCAGAGGATGGATGGATCCATAGTTGAACTTTGGCTTGTGACAGCAAAAGCCGTTGCCGTAGAAACAAATTGTTTTTGCAAAATATACAGCTTTTTTAATAATGTGACAGAGATATTTTTGCTTTACAGTCTTAGAAATCATCTCAAAGTACTTCAGATGAAGTCAGCTTTTTTTTACCTCAATTGCCGAACAACCAATTCTGCTGTTCAAAGATTTATTTGCCCTCTGTGTTTATTGGTGAGCTTAGGAACAATAGACATGTCATCACATATTAACGAGTTTGTCTTGATTTTGCATAAGCAATTGTGGTTTCGAATGCACAGTTGGTTTGCGTCGACGTTCATGTTTTGTTTTATGCTCAGTTGGGCACACAGTTCATTGTTTTCTGGATGAATTATTTAATTCTGTGAGTCTCTCAGTTATTTCGAATATATTCTGTGTTTTCGTTGATGCGGAAACTCTCTCTTTACTCATTTCAAAGTGTGACCAAATTGGTCATGGAACTTTGTTGCTCATTGTCTATTGTTTACCTGAGCATTGTTGGTTATGTTCATCTGCCTGTCTATTGCTTACCTGAGCATTGTTTGTTACATTAATCTATCCGTCACAGTTGTTGATTTTAGATAGGAGTTTAATGCCAAACGATTTACTGGCTTTTTCAGTATAATAAAGTTATGTGATTTCGATTTTGGATTTATTGCTGACTCTGCTTTTAATCAGTTTAAAGATTTCAGAAAATTGAGTGGCTCCATTTTTAGGTGGATTGGTGACTGTTGTCAGACAGTTTAGTGACTCATTTTCAGATTTAATTACTAGATCTTCAGATTAATGACTACATTTTCAGATTAACGATTAAATTTTTAGTTTAATGATTTTCACATTAATGACTACATTTTCAGAGTAAAGACTACTTTTTCAGATTAATGATTACATTTTCAGATTAATGACCACATTTTCAGGTTAATGGCTTCATTTTCATATTAATGACTTCATTTTCAAATGGCATTTAATATAGTGTCAGCCAAAGGCATAATATGCTCTGGAGTAAAATATTTGGATTTAAATGAATTTTTTTACTAGGGGTGTGACGCAGTAAGGTGGTTGACTTTATCTTTACTCCATCCGGAAAGATGTTCCTTCCCATTAACTTTTCTGATATCCTGCTTTCCAGCACTTGCTCGAAATTCTGATATCCATTAATTGTCTGTTGTCAAATTCTTGTGGAATTGAATTCAATGAGGTTTTTTATGTTGATATTCCTTCTGATTTTAAGGTTTTGTTACTTTCTGTTCTTATGTGGCATGTAATGATTTATCAAATTTTACTTCTTTTTAACTACCTCTTAAATTTTAGTTAATGTCTAATGTTGGTGATTGTTTCATCATGAGTCCTGGAGGTTTTTGTTGAAATTGAATCTCATTCTATGTGCACTTCTGTGCATTTCATCTTCTTGAATACTGTTGGATAATTTAACAATTATAGAATACAACACAAATTGATGATTAATTTAACAGTAACAGAATCAGCATGTATTGTGTGCTTAGCGTTGAAGTGGTTCTTTAGATGTTTGGAGGTTGCAAATTATGTTGTGACAGGTTACTGAAGATGCTTTCAAAATGCTTGTGTATGGTAGGCTGCCTCCCAGTCTTATTGACTGAATATCTGGATATCATTGACCTATGGTGTGACATTGGTTAATGCGTTCTGCGTGGCACACTACTAATAGATAATTGCATGTTTCATGGAAAAAGTGTGCATTGCCAACATACAGTATTTCATTGTATCAATTGAATTCTTGTGGATTCAAACAGAGAAAATGACTGAAATATATTGTTGCTATTCTTAACTATCTGGAAGCAAAATAGTTCTTCTGTCGGTGACCAATTTTTTGCTGCACTGCATGTTCAAAGCCATGTACCCTACTGGTGGCGTCCACCTTGAACTGAATTCTCAGAAGAAGGACAGAGAGCAGTCCCTTAAGCTATTGGATATGAAATGTTAGTCACTTCATTTTCTTGTCGTTGGTGTCTTGTCTTCCCACGGACAGTGTATGGTTGGTGTACTCATAACCGGGTTTCTATGGCTTGTATTTGGAAAGGATATCTAACAAATTTCTGCGGTGGCTGGGAGTTGAACTCTGGCTGACAGTTCAGACAGTTTAGCATATGCTGATCACTGTATTATGGAGTTCTTTGGTAATGTCTGTGGTCTTTGGAAGCAGGTCCACAGTTTTAAGGTTCCTGCAGTTATAATTAAGTGTGTGGTGCACCAGTGGGTTGTCAGAGGAGCATTTGGAGAGTAATCACAGTACCCGGGCCACACTAGCCTTAATGCGGCCGTGTTTGGAAGGGTTATAGAATTATGAACAGCTTGTTCAGTGCTAACCACACTTAAACTTTTCTTTATAGTGAGACGTCTTTTCATGGCTTTGATGCAGAGATGCCCATATTACTCTAGATTTGTCTCATGCGTTTGATACTTCTTTCAATTAACCATCGATCGAGTGGCTCTATATAAATGTTTGTTACAATTACAATGCTGTACGTACATGTAAGATCTGTGCATTTGAATTTCATTGATTGTTTTTTATAATTTCTAGAGTGTTTATTATACGGCGAGTTGTGTCTCGAATGTTTAGCCGATTATTTTGAATTTTATGTTATCTTAATTCTGTGTGTATATAAATATATTTATGTATCATTTCTGAACTGTGTTTAGGAGTTATGGCCGTTTTAAGAGGATTAGTTTATAGATTATAGTATTTTATGATATATAATCTTCATTATTTTCTGTGTTGTGTTAACGGTATTCAAGTCTTCGACAATTGGAGTTGAATAGATGATGCATAGATTTTCTCGATACCAGTGTGCTCTCTACTTTTATTCATTTCTTATTGTGTGCAGCTACTACACGTGTAAGGGCCGATCCATACATTACATAAGCCAAAAATCGTATTTTCGACTCCATATAACTAGGCTTCTCTACCCCCAGGGCTGAAAGTGAGCCGGGTCAGTCCGGGTCTGGGATCCGGCATCGATTTTCGAGACCCGCTGTTGCCGGGTCTCAGCCGGGTCGCTTGTTTACCAAAAATCAGACTAAGAAAAAGGTCATCAACTTTTTGGCAGAGAAAAAAGGTCTTTTTATCAACATTTCGGTCGGATGACTAAAAAAAGTGACACTCAGCCAAAAATCTCGCGAAAGTTCCAGACCCGGCAACTTTTCCAAACCACTTTCAGCCCTGTCTACCCATAACTAGACTTCTCTACCTCACCCCCTTACAAAAGTTAATTAGCTAAAGTCATCTATAAAATATTTATTTTATCGTGGGCTACTATTTAATTGGACAGCCCCCCCCTCCAGTCAGTTAATCTCTGTCTCAGTAAATCGGAGTAAGCCGTAAACAGATGTGTCATCATCTAGAGCTTGCAGGCAAAAAAACTATGCACAGACACTGGGGAATCAAACTCACAATATGATGGTGGTTTTCATCGTGGTCGTGATTATGATGATTATGAAAAGCAATGATTCAGAGGCACTTTCAATTGGGGAGCAGGGAAAAACCAGTCAATGATGGACCTGTCTTACTGTTAGATTAGAAGTTAAATGGTGGAACCAAATCAAACAATCCATTTATTTGTAGTAATTGAGTTGACACACATAACTTAAGCAACTTGAGATGGGTAGTGCTGGGTAGGGGCCGATCCAGGGGGGACAAATCCGGCCATGGCCCCCATTTAGAAATTTGTCATCAGCTATTCTGGCGGGCAAGATGGACGTCCCCCCCATCAGGTTCACACGGGGCTTTCAATCAATGCAGCGGGAAATTGTGATAGAGAAGGCAGAGAGAATAAAGGCGTATGACTAAAACAGGTGATCAGCTATTCTGACGGGCAAAAATGGTATATTTTGTAAAAATGGTATCTCTTGTCCCGGGCATTTCGACCAAACAGCCAAAAAAGTTCATCAGATTTTTCGGCCAAGGACCAAAAAAATTTGATCCTACCCAAGACCAAATATTTTGCCCCACCCCTTCGAAAATTTCTTTATCCATCCCCCGGGAGTTGGGGAGGAATATCACCCACGATCAATTCCTTGGCATATGAACAGGGTCGTTGCTCTGTGGTCGCCATAAAAACTCGTTATATTTCGGTTACACAAGAAAAGGTAAAGTGACGTATATGCATCTTATTGCACGAAGATGGAAATGAAAAGTGAACTAAACATCTCTGCAAAATTCAAGTCTATGGAAAAAGTTGTTAATGGCTCCTACAGCTAACACTGCGAACAGATGTACCGTATAGACTACTAAGAAGTCATAGGCCTACTGTCAATTTTCTTGGTGTACACCTACACCAGTTGTTTTTTTGTGGGAAATAGACGAATATAATACAAACTTTTAGATAGGCCTACGATAGGATACGGCTTAGCTTACTTTCACACAGAGCAGTCACTTGTACCACAGTATAAATAACAGCATAAATCATGAATTTACACTCTGCTTGTACGCCGAAGCACATGACTTTGTGTAAGTTGTCAAAATAGCCCTGAGCATACTTCGAACAGATATTGACTGCACCCGCGGTTGTTTATTTTTCTTGGGATGGCGTTGGGTGCCAACTGTAGGGCTAAGCGAAGGATGCTGCGGAAGATGCATTTTATTTAATTTAAACAGCTAAACAGTAATTTTTGGCAGTTTAATGAATTCACACGTTAAAATGTATACAATTTAGGGTTATGTAAAGTAATGGAGGAAGTCAGAGCTTGTGGTGGTGCAGAGGAAATCAGCCCAGGTGAGACTCCTACTATTGTGCCGTATTGCAGGTTGGTCTCAAGCATAATATTATTATGTATCAAGTGTGCGGAAAAACGATCTGGCCACGACCCAAGGGTTTCGACAAGAGGGAATAGAGAGCCCTGACTACTTGGTCGTCACCAAATAGTTTGGGCATAATTATAGTTTTCGGGATGACGACACTAACCTATTTCTAACCCTAACCGACCCTCGCGACGCCTAACCTGACCCTAACCGACCTTCACGGCGCCTACCCTGGCCCTGACCGACCCTCACGACCCCGGTACGTCGGTCCCGGATACTATAATCATGCCATTAGTTTGTGTGTGGTCTTCCTCTGCGTTTTAGGAGGGAAATTAAACAGTTTTGAGTGCTATGGTCCGACTCTATTGACAGGCTTTGGTCCAGCTGAGAAAAGAAATTGACGAGGAGATGGAAGTAGGCATCATAAGTCAATTACTTGATTGTGAGTGCAACTTTTCAAATGAAATTTTGAGGCAAGACTTAATAAATGCAAGAGAATAAAGGGGCATGAAGTTAAAAGGATCTTTTTAGAATGTGCACCTCTTTTTAAAAACTTTTCGACATGCTGTCTTGACCTATTATGCTGTGTGCCAGGATTCTTATGCTGGGCAGCCCTTGTAAGATACCTAAATGCAGTTATTTTGTTTTTTGCTTAAATCCCCTTATTGCGTGCCTGTCTGTCTCATTTGACTGAACCTTGGATTTGCCGACATTGCCATGACTGATGCCTATTATTATTATTATTATTATTATTATTATTATTATTATTATTATGCAATTAACGTGCACCATTGGTTGCAAAGATTTATTTAGCATTGCCCCTTTAAGGTGACTGAGAAGAGTCCTGACCCAGCACGGCTAAAAAGAAAAGTTTTGAGATGCGCATAGAAATAGTCAGAGTGGAACCTGAGGAACAAGTGCAGTGCCAAAGGGATCCCGTTTCAAAGCGAGGGACCAACCACTGAGACACGACTCTGTTTGGCAGGGCTCTGTGTGGGCAAAAGGGACAATGAATAACCCTGCTCAGTAGAGGGGAGAGAGCAACGACCCCGGTGCATTCAGGGTACAATTATCAAGCGCGTCACGCAATAGCGATCCAGAGCAATTGCGAGTAAAGAACTTTCTCAAGGTTCCTACAGAGCCACTATCTCGAATCTGTTCTCTGGATACTATAAGGATTAAGGACGTCTTTGCTTCAGTGTCCGAATGCATTTTTATGGTTCTGTAAAAGTTCTTAGATTTGTTAAGATTGGATTTATTTGTATTGCTGTGTAATGCACGCTCAGATCAGTTGCTGTAATGTAATGTTATTGTGATGACAATGTAAAGTATTGTTGAATATTTTAAGGAATTTTGTGTTGCGTAACAGTTTTAAGTTATTTTTTTAGGATGTCTGATTGAAATGAATGCTGAACCGAGTGGCATTCTGCAGGTGAAGATGGTCAATTCACTGCGTGTCCTATCAAAAGGTGTTGTTTGTTTTTGTAGTTTGTTTTTTGTTTTGTGAAACTATTTTGACCAGGTGAAAGTCATTTGACTATCAGACAACTATCTGAATGTGAAGGTCATTTAACTATCAGTCAGTAGAAAAACATTTAGCTATCTGAATGTGAAGGTCATTTAACTATCAGTCAGTAGAAAAACATTTAGCTATCTGAATGTGAAGGTCATTTAACTATCAGTCAGTAGAAAAACATTTAGCTATCTGAATGTGAAGGTCATTTAACTATCAGTCAGTAGAAAAGCATTTAGCTATCTGAATGTGAAGGTCATTTAACTATCAGTCAGTAGAAAAGCATTTAGCTATCTGAATGTGAAGGTCATTTAACTATCAGTCAGTAGAAAAACATTTAGCTATCTGAATGTGAAGGTCATTTAACTATCAGTCAGTAGAAAAACATTTAGCTATCTGAATGTGAAGGTCATTTAACTATCAGTCAGTAGAAAAGCATTTAGCTATCTGAATGTGAAGGTCATTTAACTATCAGTCAGTAGAAAAACATTTAGCTATCTGAATGTGAAGGTCATTTAACTATCAGTCAGTAGAAAAACATTTAGCTATCTGAATGTGAAGGTCATTTAACTATCAGTCAGTAGAAAAACATTTAGCTATCTGAATGTGAAGGTCATTTAACTATCAGTCAGTAGAAAAACATTTAGCTATCTGAATGTGAAGGTCATTTAACTATCAGTCAGTAGAAAAACATTTAGCTATCTGAATGGGAAGTTCATTTAGCTATGTCAAGGTGAGTCATTTAGCAATTCTGAATGTGAAGTCATTTGTGCATCTGAACATGAAAAGTCATTTAACTATCGGTTAATGATAATCATTTAGCTATCTGAAGATGGATGTCATTTAGCGATCTGAAGGTATCATTTAACTACCCGGGAGTGAATTTTGTGTGGATGTGTGAAATTAAAAGTTATTTAATCATCCGAAAGTGAGAGTAATTAATTTGTCTGAAAATGACTGCTATTTAATATTTGAAAATTTGTGAAAGTCAGTTGACAATCTGAAAGTTCAATCAATTTGACTCGTGTACTAATTGGAACTAACTCATATTATACTTTTAATTAGTGTTTGCATCCATTATTTGCCTTTTCTGCTTCTATCAGAAACTGTGCTTTAGCAATGTAATTTATAAGGAAGTTCTGTTTTAATTTTTGTAGATCCTGATATAATCGTTGTGAAGGAACGACAGTTCAGATGTGAAGTTCAGAGCTGTGGACAGAAGTTCATGTCCAGTGCCTCACTGCTTCGACACAAGAAACGATGTCATTCAGACTCTGGTCCAGGTACCATAACAAGAAGGCCTGAGATCAGATTAAGGTTTTGTTACATGGGTCATGCCAATGCGGCTGTAAACTTGAAAACAAACTTGGAAATAAAAAAATAGCGGTCGGATTAATTCTGGAAGAGAACCTGAAACTCCAGTTACAGTTATTAATATTTTGACCAAGGTAGGAATAATCCTTAGACTGGAAATAGGAATTAGGTTAGGAGAATGTTGGAGGCTAATATAATATTATGGATATGGGTTTCATTCCAGCTGTGCTGACTGTTGTTATGTTAGTGTTGTATATTTGTCTAATGTATTTATGAATGAGCCATAAATTTTAAAATTGCTGACAGTTAAGAAAAGTTTTGGAATGACTGACTTTGTCATTATTATTGCGAGTTAAGGACTTGCCCAAGGTCCCAACGAAGTAGCCCGAGGTGGATACGAACCTGCAACCCTCCGGCTGCAAGGCAACGAACATACCCACTATACCCCCACTTTTATTACCTTGTTAACTTTTGCAAATAGGGCATGTGTTTGTTTGTATGTGCACTTGTTATAGCGCCCCTTCAAGCTCTCACTACTCAGAGACGCTCCCGAATGCAGAGCGGACACTGCATCGGAGTTTCACGCCGAAGCGCTGAGCAATTGTGAGTGAAGAACTTGCCCAAGGTCCTTACGCGGCGAGGTGGATTCGAACCTCGAACATTCCGGCTTCAAGGCAACGACGCCACCACTACACCACCGCGCCCCACACTCTGACAGTTATGTATGTGATAAATGAACATTTGAAATGAAGCCATTTGTGTTGTTTTATTTTGCTAGCAGAAGCCACTCTGGAGTCTTCTTCTGTGTCAAAGAGCATCAGTTTTGCTTGTCAAGTGTGCAGCAAAGTTTTCTCACAGCAGGGTCTGTATTATACGCTTATTATTTATCTGGCATTTTATGGGGTTTTGTGATAGACCTTTCGGAGGGAAGTGGGGAGCGATCCTGTGCCCATGTGCTCTTTGCGCCAGCCCCAAAATGCCCCTTGCCCACATTATGGCCAAGGGACATTCAGTGTGACCATGGCAGCAGTTGAACTAAAAGCAAACAGAAGACATAATAGATAATCTGCATATTGTTAATAGCAGAAATTGTGAGGCTTATGGCTACAGAGGTAAGTTGCCCCGCTTCAAACTGAATAACTGTATCAGCACAGTTTATGAGTTACCTCTCCAGTCACAACTACTATAACTAGAGTTGCAATATACTTACACTGAGCACTGTCACATGTTTAACGGTTTATAGTTATGATGTGATCATTCATTTGAAGGTAACTTAAAGGCTCATCTGAGGACACACTCCAGCGAATTGCCGTTCACTTGCAACTTCGCTGGATGTCATCGCTGCTTCAACAGCAGCGAATCGCTGAAGCGTCACAAGCTCTCTCACCTTGGTATGTTCAGAACCCAGTTCTGCGTTGGATTTTTAACGTTGTATGACTTGTTAAACCAGAGCCTGTTGATCTAATCTAATCTAATCTAATATGAACATAATTATGTAAAGCGCTTCTCACAGCAGAGCTATTCAGATGCACTCTCTGCGTGACAGGCCCATGAAAAGAGATGCAGGTGAATTCCCTGCCAGAATCCTGAGCACTACAAATTGCAGGGGATGGACCCGCAATAGCGAAAATCTGATGCTGGTTAATGAGGTTCGTGATCCAGATACAAATCGATCAAGGGATTCAAGGTGGTCAGAACAAAGAGGGCGTTAAGATTTTGCAGAAAGAGGCTTGCGCATTAAGTCACAGAGGAATTTAGGCGCTTAGCTAATGACCCTGTTTTAGTAGAACAATCACACAATAAGAACTTATCATTGTTACTAAATTACAAGAAGAGGTCAGAGGGTTAGGATTGCCGGTGGAGACTTCGAGAAGTTTGCGAGAGACACTGCAATTCTTGTTCAGATATGTACATATGTGCACGAGTACCAGAGACAGGTAACTAATCAGATTCTGATTGTGCTAGTCCTATTTTCAATTGATTGGCAACTTGATTGATGGCCTGTGCCCATCTCTTGTGATTATGCTGCACCTGTTGTGTAGGGTTGTTAATAATATTGTGGTTTTTTGGGCAAACCGAATATCGGTTCTAGAAATCAAGTTTTAATATTTACCGGTTTTTATTTGCCTCCTTATAAATATTAAATATTATTATTATATTAAGACGAGTCATTTAATATCGGATTCCGGTTATCATTTAGCATCCCTGCACTATGCATGAATTGTCTTATTTCTTGTTCGATGCCGTAGCTTTTCCCTGACCTACTCTACACCAACAAGGCTTTTCGAATGGCTCGTGTTTCATTGACTGCACTAAATTACGTGAAGCAACCATTGATCTATCCTTTATGCTAATGATTACGACACTATAGGAGTTACTAGATTTAATCAGTTGATCTTTTGATGTAATTTTTTATATCTAATCAATCGATTTATATTATATCAGCTGATCTTTTGATCTACTTTGTTGATATAATCCTCAGATTTGATTAGATCAGTTGATCTTTCATTCAGGGATCAAGCTTTTCGCCTGTGACATCTGCGGCCGGTCGTGTTCCAGCAATCTGGCTCTAAAGGAACATGTCGCGCGACACGTCGACCTGAAGCCGTACAGGTGTGACACGTGCGGACGGATGTTCCGCCAGGTGAGCTGCTACAAGCGCCACCTGCAGACGCACAACAGTCAACACCGACCGTTTGAATGTGACATCTGCCATCAGGCTTTCTCACAGACCGTCTATCTGAAGTCACACATGAAGTCACACACAGGTGTCCGTATTTTATCATGCATCAAGTTTTATTTTGAATTTTTTTAAAATTATTGTTGATAATTTTTTATGGAAATTGTTTGCTTTTCTATTTTATCTAATTTATTTGTAATTTTAAATATTTTGTGCATAAATTGTTATTCTTTATTTTGTTTTACTTGTAATGATTTTTAAGAATTTTTTAATATATCTTGGCATGATAGTAATTTTGATAATTTTTATATAAAATATTTTTTCTGAAATTGTGTATTTTAACAATTTATAACTATTTTTATATGAATGATTATTTATTGTTTACATTTCATGTGCATGTGATGGTGGTTTTTGTGTGCAGGTGAGAAGCCTTTCGAGTGTGGCCAATGTCTGAAGAGGTTTGCGCATGCGTCCGACAGAAAGCGACACATGTCCGTTCATTCAGGTGAGTTCAATGGGTACGATTTTTTATGGCACCAATTCAAGATAACTATACCAGCGGCACTCCCTACCCAGGCACGACCGTTGGGGGAAAAGTCCCGAGTGGTTGATTAATTTAAGAGTTGGACAAGTTCTGCGAAATGGAATGCACGCTCAATGCAGATCATTTGCCTGCATTGGTCCCTCCCTATGGAATGGGATTCCCCGATTCCCCCATCAGTCCGCTCTGCCATCCTCTCTGGTAGTCTTTCTCTCGTCTAAAAATTTGCATTTTCTCTCGGGGTTGAATGCACTGGAAGCGCTTCTGAAAGGCTTTTTCTGCGAGAAGCGCTTTATAAATGGTCAAATACAATACAAAGGGGAGGCTATTCAAAACAGAGAGTCACAATTGAGAATGCCCGTTTCTGTTGGTCTCTAAAGGTCGAGCGCATGGAGCAACAACCAGAGCAAGGCAAAGTTAAAGTAAAGAGCTGCCAAAGATAGATGGGCGCACTTGCCCAGGACACAACGCCAGACGATGATGGACAAGACACTATAAATGGATGCGCCCTTCAAGCTCTCTACTCAGACTACAGCGCGGACACTCCATCGGAGAAGGACTTACCCAAGGTCCCTACGCATGGACTTGAGTTGGATTCGAACCTGCAACCCTCCGGCTGCAAGTATCGAAACCTTTGACAAATCTTCACGGCCTATGGAACTGAGTGGAGCATCGAGAAAATAAAGTCTACAGTCTGTTCAGAAATATGACATGGTTTGTTTAGAGCAGTCTCCTTGTGACATGGAGAGTACCGTTTTGAGTAAATGTGTCGTAACGTTGAATAAGTCCTTCACTCGCAATTACTCAGCAACATCAATATAATATATTTGTTTGTTTGTATGCGCACTTGTTATAGCGCCCCTTCGAGCACTCTACTCATAGGCACTCCCGACTGCAGAGCGGACACTGCATCGAAGTTTTACGCCGAAGCGCTGAGCAATTGCGAGTGAAGGACTTGCCCAAGGTCCCTACTCGGCGACTTGAGGTGGATGTACTTGGGCAGAAACTCAGTGTTTAATCTAGTCCCCCGACTCTGGGGGGGGAATTGAGGTTTCTGGGGGGGGAGAAAATTTTTTTGAGCGTCCAAAGGACGCTCGTGATATGCGTAGCACCGAGACCGGAAGGGGAGGGGTATGGGGAGGGGATGTGCCCCTCCCCACCAGAAACTTTTTGAATTTCCACATTGCCACGGTAGAATTTTAAGGTGTCATCTTAACCAAAAAAGCTGTACTTTTTCAGTGCACCATCATAAATTTTTTGAATTTCCACATTTCAATGGCAGCGTTTAAGGTGTCGTCTTAACAAAATATAGCTGTACTTTTTCAGTGACTCATCAGAAAATTTTTGAATTTCCACATTTCAATGGCAGCATTTTAAGGTGTCATC
The DNA here is from genome assembly GCA_949752735.1 of Lumbricus terrestris. Classification (NCBI taxonomy): domain Eukaryota; kingdom Metazoa; phylum Annelida; class Clitellata; order Crassiclitellata; family Lumbricidae; genus Lumbricus; species Lumbricus terrestris. The sequence continues at coordinate 9,510,881 of OX457040.1, read as the reverse complement.
TTACCAAAATAGCTGTACTTTTTGAGTGACCCACCAGAAAATTTTTGAATTTCCAAATTGTAATGGCAGCATTTTATGGTGTCATCTTAGCAAAATAGCTGTACTTTTCAGTGACCCATCAGAAACTTTTTGAATTTTCACATTGCAATGGTACACTTTGAAGATAACATTTTAGCAAAATAACTCCATTATTTCAGTACTGATAATTTTATAATTATAAAGTGCTTTAGGATTTCAATATATATATATATATATAATTATAATTACAATAAAAAACATCTTTATGTATGGAGATCAGCAGGTCAGTTCTGCTGTTGCTGGGTTATTCTAATGAATAACTGCAGACGTGATTATATAAGCTGACTTAAGCACTTTAATCAGCTTATCCCTGTTTTCCCCCCAATATGATCCTAAATTGCTTGCAAAGATGCACTTTCAGAAATCATATGGTACACAAATCAACCAAGAACTAATAAACTACCGGTACCAAAATCAAGAAACCATGTGTAGTAATGATGATGTTTTACTAGGTGTTCAAATGATGGGACCAAAACATTTTGAAATTCGACAGTTTGAAATTTGATGGATAGCACTGGTTTGAAGCCATTCAGTTGTGCAAAAATAGTATTTGTACATAATATTAACAGTAAGTTAAACTCATTTTAGCAGGATTGTGTCATATATTATAGTAAATAATTATGTCATATATTATAGTAATTAATTAAATAACCATATGGTAGTAAATAATATTACAGTATATTATTATTATAACAGTTCATGTAATGCAATGATGTAAACAGCACCTAAAAACTATTATCATTTTGACAAATTGTTCTAGAAGGGATGTCATCTCTGTTTTTAGTTAAGAAAAAAATAGTGTTTATACAAATATATACAGTAAGTTATACTCATTGCAACATGATAGTATCGTATATTATAGTAGTAAATGATGTCATTATAATCATATAGTCAATAATATCACGGTATATTATAACATTTCAAGTAAAACAACGATGAAAAAGTTGCTGAAAACCAATAACATTTTGTGAAATTTTTCTGGGGGGGGAAATGTCAATCCTGGGGGGGGAACTTTCCCCTCCCAGAGACGTCTAGATTAAACACTGGCAGAAACTGAACAGATTTCTGGTTTTCGTTGTAGACGAGAGAAAGTTTGCGTGCGATTTGTGTGGATCTCGTTTCACCGATCCTTCGAGCTGTCGACGTCACGTCCACGAACATTCGATCGCGAAGAGTAACGTCTGCGTCGTGTGCGACGCCAGCTTCAAGCGCTCCTTCCAGCTCAAGCATCACCTGGCAAAGAGCCACGGCGTTGAGGTGAACACTATTCCGGCAGTCAGCGTTTGCCAGAACCTTCCAGCGTCCAGTTTGAACCGAACTCTCTCGTCACCAGCCGAGCGTGAGAATGCGGCCAGAATACGTATCGTTGTTGATCACTGTCCGTTCAGTTCTGTTTTGACTGAGGGCGTGAAAATGTCTGCGGGGAATTCCCGGCGTGTGCAGAGCGAGGCGGTGATGGGAACTTCCAGGTCTGTGGAGAAGGTGGCGGTGAAAGCTTCCGGTCCTGCCAAGAGGGTTGCTCGTGCGACGGTGGGGGCTTCCAGGCCTGTCCAAAGGGAGATGACGACGGGTATTTCCAGGTCTCTTGTGCGGAAGGCAGCTGTGGAGGTTTCCACGCACATTCTTGAAACTGAAAATGGTGTCGTGTCTTTGTTAGTCTACCCGGTGCACTCACAACCGGCTAAAGAAACAGACCGACATTTGGCTGGGGAACAGGTGTTTGGGGAAGACCAGAGCATCTTCTGTCATCAACTCAATAATCAGCTCCTCCCCACAGCAGGCGAATCCAACTTACATGTAAGCATCACCAAAAGAACAGAAACGGATCGGGTGGCATCAATTTCCAATGTCGTATCCAACCGATCAAACTTCGATCTCAATGTGAGCGTAGCGGAAAGCGAGAGCAATTTCACTGCTGCGGAAAACTTTTCCGAACCGGAGAACACGACTGAAGGATACAGCTGTTTGAATAACTCACATGCCCAAAATCTCCCTGTTCTCGCACCCATCAACATCGGCAGATCAGAAGAAATCATCTTCACAGATTATTGCTTATCAAAGACGACTCCCAACGCGCACGCCAACATAGAAATGATACGGGAGGTGACGCAGAGTTTGCCCCTGTGCGATACTCTTTCGCCCGAATCAGTAGGTAAAACTGACACAATGGAGCTGCTGACTCTGTGCCAAGACTACCAAGCTGACCAGAATCCAGGAATTTCTCCCACTCTCGTGTCCGAGAAAGGATTTGCAGACATGACTTTGCCCTACGATGACGTCCTCACTGAATTGTTTTGAGAATCTGCATCAGGATGTTTGCAGATGAACCCGTTAACTGGAGTTGAACTCTGATTCTGAAAGAATCCTAAGTACTGACAGATTCTGGCTTTAATACTTCTAGTACTACCGCTGGAGAGTGATAATATATGGTGTAGTCTTTTGATTAGGAAGAAGGAAGACTTGTCGTAGGCTATATGGTTGTAACCTCTTATTCAACCGAAGCGCGATTCTAAGGCACGTGTAATTTAATTTGAAATGAAGTTCTGGTATGCCTTAAGGAAAGATGGTTTCCTCTGCACAACTAAAATATGAAATGTTATACTATTAGTACTACCAGTCTGCCACTACGGCCAACCAGGGCTGAAAGTGGTTTGAAAAAATTGCCGGGTCTCTTTGGGCCAAAGTGTGCTAAATAAGAGTGTTTATTCAAGCGCCAACAAATGAATGCCGGGTCTGAGACCCGGACAGACCCGGCTCACTTTCAACCCTGCCGCCACCATGACCACCACCAGTCCACCACTACTTCTGCTACCACTGCTTCTCCTACTGCTACCTCTACTCCGACTAGCTATCACCACAACAGCAACCATGAATATTGAATAATGACAATTATGACTAGATATTATATTACAATTTTCTAATAATATTAAGCGAGTCTTCTTGTAAGTGTTGGCTCAAGGAGTCTTTACCATGTATGACCAATCAACAGCATTGTACCTATGCACTTTGGAAGTGTTTGATACTTGATTGAAGTTTCATATTGTTACTGGAATTTTGAAAATTATAATGTTTGCATAATCTATTGAAGTAATAATATCGGAGTGTTGCTGGAAATCCTAGTGTTTGGCTGTTTGCTATGCTGTTGTCACTGTTTCAGTTGAAATAATGCTATTGAGGTTGATATAGTAATTTTATAGATGTTGGTATATAATGTTACTGAAATAGATGTCGTAATGTTATTCTGCCATAATATGTCAGTATATTATAATAGTGATGCTACGGTGTTATTTGAATAGATACAAGGATGCTGTTGAGGTCTAAACTCTAAAGCAATTTCACTCTGTTCATATTACTTGTTATTTAACTATTTTATTCTATAATTAAATAATTTAATTAAATAACAAGGCATCTTTACGAATGATAATATGGAGTGATTGTCAGAGTGTAAATACCTACCGGTATATGCAGTTAGTGGCAGTGGCGTAGACAAGGGGGGTTTCGGGAGTTAAAACCCCCGCATTGTTCTAGGAAAAAGTTTTTTAGAGGTTATTTATTCACTTAAATAAGAAAAAACAAAAGCATTATTGCTTGTAGTAACAATTGTTTTTCTTACATCATAAATTCCTGGCTATGCCACTGGTTAGTGGTGTGTTACCCCAATGAAAACACATTGACAGATAATATTATGGTATCACAAGCAGTCACCATTTAAACGGCATTGATGATAATGCAATCATAGTTTCTAAATTGCGTCTAATATGCGCCGTGAGTGTCGGTCAGGGTTAGTGTTAGGGTTAGTGTCGTCATTAGATACTATCAGTGCCTAAAGTGTGAAAAAAGAAGTGCCTGGACGCCCCTTACCTTTCCAGTCTGTGCTCGCCAATAAGTGGCTGGACGGTGTTCAGATTTTAAAACAAGTGCAGGGCTTAAAGTGTGCCTGGACGGTCATGGACGGCGTTCATGCACTAATTTTAAAATCTGAACGCCGCCCTGCCACTTATTGGCCAGCACTGACTGGAAAGGTAGGGGCGTCCAGCCTCCAGGCACTTATTTTTTCACACTTTTAGCACCGGATAGAAGCCCCTGGGTTTATTTCAGGTCGGAGGGTTCACGTGGTCTTTACTGAGACCCATTGGGGTAAGGAAAAATTGTGGATATGAAGGAAAGCTTGCTGGAGAGCGGAGACGATGACACCTATGATATTATTTTGGTCCGTGACTCCTTGTAGTAATCGTTTAGAGCCTTTAATCTTCAATTCTTCAATCTTCTTTATTGACCACCACCACAAAGTATTAAAAGCGTACAGAGTATTACAAGCGTACAGTTTACAAATTCGTATGCAGGTTGTCAATAGGTATTTACATCTGTAATTTATCAATTATTATACATTGATGGTCATCATTATAATATCTTCATAGCTACCATGCAATAGCTGCGCTATAAAACTTTGAAGAAAGGATTGCAAGTAGCTGCGCTATAAAAGTTTGAAGATCACACGAACCAATCAGCTGCCTCTGTTTAGTGTTGTGTAGGAGTGGCGCAAAAAGAAAGGAGCGACGAATAACACGTGCTTGAAATTTTTAGTCAGTCGCAATTTATACGGACGCCGAAGAAGTCGTGGTTTGTCTGAAAGATGTTCGCTCACGGAGGAAGAGACGACGAAACTCTACCTACTCCTTCTGCCGAAACGGTGAATTCGTAATTCGTATTATTTTAAGTTAAGCCATAAGTAAAAAATAGCACCTATCATTATTGCGTAGGATATTGAAATACTGTATTCAGGCCATGGTAGCCTATGCCGTATTGTTCATATAGATAATCTAGCCTCTGTTTGTTGGCTAATTGTTTGCATTCGCGTTAAAGCTAATTCTGTTTTAATTAGTCCAGATAGCTGACCTTTGTAGTTCTATAGGCTTGCGTGCTCATTCGACCTTGGCACCGTGTAGAGATGAAATATTGTCATTTACCTGTCTAGACACGAAGTCACGTGTCCTAATAAACTCTGTCATAATCTCGTCGACTTGTATAGCTTAGTCTCTAAGGAGTTGACCGTGCAATGGACAATATTATCGTCCCACCAACAGTTCCTATAGATTATCATCGACTGAAACTACAACTACGACTGCACTATACGACTCGTTTCATGGTCGTCCATAGTCGTAATTTAACTCTGACTGCATTGCATAAATTGTATGTACAATCCTTGGTCATATTGCTGCACATCTCACAATTAAACCATAGATTTCTCTCCGATGCTATCGATAGTTTAATTCCGAAAATATTTCAGTTGGATACGATCTCCTTCACTAACCACCAATGTTCATCTGGTCCTATATAGGCAATAATTTTCCAAACTTTTATGTTATTTGTCGGCCAGGATAAGGCACATTTCTTAGGGGGCATAATATTATAATCCAAATTCATCATGCAGTGAATGTCTCCCTGTTTCCCCTGCATGTTTTGTCTGTATTCGTTCTCTGTGCTTGTATGCTTTATTTAAATAATGCTAGAAACTTAATTGCATGTAATCTTAAAACAAGTTGTGAACTTTCACACGTTTTCTTAATCGTAATGTGACACTTGGTCACTACAGCTATATAATTGTTGTTATTATTATGAAACTGGGACGGGTGAAATTGGGACGGGTGAAACTGGGACGGGTGAAACTGGGACGGGTGAAACTGGGACGGGTGAAACGGGGACGGGTGAAACGGGGACGGGTGAAACGGGGACGGGTGAAACGGGGACGGGTGAAATGGGGACGGGTGAAATGGGGACGGGTGAAATGGGGACGGGTGAAATGGGGACGGGTGAAATTGGGACGGGTGAAATGGGGACGGGTGAAACTGGGACGGGTGAAATGGGGACGGGTGAAATTGGGACGGGTGAAATGGGGACGGGTGAAACTGGGACGGGTGAAACTGGGACGGGTGAAATGGGGAAAAGAGTATAGGATTCAAAATGAATAAAGTGATTTTAAATTGAAATGGCCTATGGTGAATGGGACTGAAAGTTGAAGGGAAGTGGTAAAGGTAAACATGATAATAAAAATACTAACCTAAAACAAAATGAAAGTGAACAAAATTGTTTTTCTTTCTAAAAATTATAAAATGGATTGCAATTTAAAAATTAGAACATAGATAAATATATGATGACTGTAATGCCGGTATGTAAATTGTATATTGCATGTATGTTGACCTTGTATTAACGAAAAACAGGGAGCCATGATCTGCTTATAATTATTTAATAATATAACGATAAATTGTAATGTGGCCTCTATGTGTCCGATAACTTCTATAAAACTTTGTCGAAATCATTGCCTTAAGAAGACCAGATGAACGTTGTTGGTTAATGGAGTAGGACAGCCCCATCTGAAATAAATTTCGGAATTCAACAGTGGATCGCATCGCAGAGTGATCCATGGTCTCATTGTGCGATGATCGGTAATGTGACTAGGTGCTGTACATGTAATAAAAGCATGCAGTCAGTAAATATAATTACGACTATTGGCCGTCCATGAGATTGAGTTTTGTAGTCCAGTCCTAATTGTAGTTTCGAGTCGATGATAATGCACGGACTCTTGTTGGGACGATATTGTCCATTGCACGGTGAAGTCTTTAGAGACTGAGCTACCCGTCAACGAGACTATGATGGAGTTTGACATTAGGACAAGCGACTTCATACACGTCCTGACGAGAAAATGATGAGATTTCATCACTGTATGATGCCAAGGTCGAGTGCTAATGCAAGTCTGCAGAAGTAAGACAGTAGGTTGTCTGGGCGAATAAAAATCGAATTAATTAACGCCAATGCAGAATAGGTAGGATTTTAATTAAGTACTGTAGTTCCTTGCATATTAATTAGGGTGCTTTCTGTATTTCGCCTTTCTGATCTAAATATTTGTATCCACTATGTAGCGACTTTTGTAGCTAGTATTTCTTAATATAATTATAATTATAATGCAGATTGCACTGTAGTTCAGCTATAGAGGCTTCTGCAGCCTGTAAGAACCATAAAATAAGAACCATAAAATAGCAATATGAATAAAAAATATAAAAGTAAAATAGCATGTAAGATGTAATGCATCAAGTAAGAAGATTTTACCTTTGGGTTCTTGGGTACTGCCTAAGTTCTTGTTCTTTCAGATCTCGGAGGAGCTGATCGTGGATTGGGGGACGGTGGAAGACGCGTGGAATCTCCAACAACGATCGCCTGGATCCGTGGTCATTTCGGCATCACGACGTCTGATGGGTCGTGGACAAAAGTGGGTGATGTATATCGTTGTTCTTTCAGGTTTTCTTCTAGTTGCCTGGAACAAAAAGCGTCTGGAGCACGACCACTGGATCCCAAAGACGGTGACAGACTGGGATATGGTGGAAAATAGGTCGAGTATCCAACACCCAACAATCCTCGACATTGTAGGTCGCGAGGTCGGATGGGTCATGGTTGGTTAGTGCCCTCTTGTGATCGCCATCTTGGTAGGGATGGTGACCATACAAGGGGCGATAGGATTAGCCACCAATTTACAATGTTCTTGTCCTTTCAGTTTCTATTGTAGTGATTCAGAGCATGGAGCAGCAAAAGTCTGAAGCACACAGGACCAGTTGATCATCTGGCTGGCCTCAACCCCTTCCCCAGGCCTCGCCCCCTCCCAGGCCTCACCCTACCGCCCAGGCCTCACCCTCCCCCATGCCTCACCCTCCCCCCAGACCCGCCCTCCCCCCAGACCCGCCCTCCCCCCAGTCCATATGCACGTCCAACCACTAAAAATTAAAAAAATTAAAACAAAAGTAAAAATGTTAAAATGTAAAAAAGTAAATGAGAAAAAACCAAAAATGTGAAAAGTAAAATGTTAAATTGAATATAGCGATAACTAAAAATAAAATTTAAAAAAATGAAAATTAAAAATGAACAAAACAAAAATCATCCGTTCGATTGCACTCTGACCCCCATTCATTTTTTTCCATTCGTTTTCCGTTCTTGTTTTTCAGGTTCTTTTGTTGTAAACAATGATTGCATTCTAATTGTTAGTTGTTGTTTTAGGTTTTACTGTTAATGTAACAGTGCTCTTCCTCTTCTTTTTTTAGGTTCCTTTACTTTTAACGTAACCGTGTTCTTGTTGATTTAGATTATTTTATTGTAAACAATGATTGCATTCTAATTGTTTCTGATTCTTTTATTGCTTACATGTATTGTGTTGGTGTTTTAGATTTTTTTACTGTTAATGTAACTGCTCTTCCTCTCCTTTTTTTAGGTTCCTTTACTTTTAACGTAACTGTTCTTGTTGATTTAGATTATTTTATTGTAAACAATGATTGCATTCTAATTGTTTCTGATTCTTTTATTGCTTACATGTATTGTGTTGGTGTTTTAGATTTTTTACTGTTAATGTAACAGTGCTCTTTTTTTTAGGTTCCTTTACTTTTAACGTAACTGTGTTCTTGTTGATTTAGATTATTTTATTGTAAACAATGATTGCATTCTAATTGTTTCTGATTCTTTTATTGCTTACATGTATTGTGTTGGTGTTTTAGATTTTTTTACTGTTAATGTAACAGTGCTCTTCCTCTTCTTTTTTTTAGGTTTCTTTACTTTTAACGTAACTGTGTTCTTGTTGATTTAGATTATTTTATTGTAAACAATGATTGCATTCTAATTGTTTCTGATTCTTTTATTGCTTACATGTATTGTGTTGGTGTTTTAGATTTTTTACTGTTAATGTAACAGTGCTCTTCCTCTTCTTTTTTTAGGTTCCTTTACTTTTAACGTTCTTGTTGATTTAGATGATTTTATTGTAAACAATGATTGCATTCTAATTGTTTCTGATTCTTTTATTGCTTACATGTATTGTGTTGGTGTTTTAGATTTTTTACTGTTAATGTAACAGTGCTCTTCTTTTTTAGGTTCCTTTACTTTTAACGTAACTGTTCTTGTTGATTTAGATTATTTTATTGTAAACAATGATTGCATTCTAATTGTTTCTGATTCTTTTATTGCTTACATGTATTGTGTTGGTGTTTTAGATTTTTTACTGTTAATGTAACAGTGCTCTTCTTTTTTAGGTTCCTTTACTTTTAACGTAACTGTTCTTGTTGATTTAGATTATTTTATTGTAAACAATGATTGCATTCTAATTGTTTCTGATTCTTTTATTGCTTACATGTATTGTGTTGGTGTTTTAGATTTTTTTACTGTTAATGTAACAGTGCTCTTCCTCTTCTTTTTTTAGGTTCCTTTACTTTTAACGTAACTGTTCTTGTTGATTTAGATTATTTTATTGTAAACAATGATTGCATTCTAATTGTTTCTGATTCTTTTATTGCTTACATGTATTGTGTTGGTGTTTTAGATTTTTTACTGTTAATGTAACAGTGCTCTTCTTTTTTAGGTTCCTTTACTTTTAACGTAACTGTGTTCTTGTTGATTTAGATTATTTTATTGTAAACAATGATTGCATTCTAATTGTTTCTGATTCTTTTATTGCTTACATGTATTGTGTTGGTGTTTTAGATTTTTTTACTGTTAATGTAACAGTGCTCTTCCTCTTCTTTTTTTAGGTTCCTTTACTTTTAACGTAACTGTGTTCTTGTTGATTTAGATTATTTTATTGTAAACAATGATTGCATTCTAATTGTTTCTGATTCTTTTATTGCTTACATGTATTGTGTTGGTGTTTTAGATTTTTTACTGTTAATGTAACAGTGCTCTTTTTTTTAGGTTCCTTTACTTTTAACGTAACTGTGTTCTTGTTGATTTAGATTATTTTATTGTAAACAATGATTGCATTCTAATTGTTTCTGATTCTTTTATTGCTTACATGTATTGTGTTGGTGTTTTAGATTTTTTTACTGTTAATGTAACAGTGCTCTTCCTCTTCTTTTTTTTAGGTTTCTTTACTTTTAACGTAACTGTGTTCTTGTTGATTTAGATTATTTTATTGTAAACAATGATTGCATTCTAATTGTTTCTGATTCTTTTATTGCTTACATGTATTGTGTTGGTGTTTTAGATTTTTTACTGTTAATGTAACAGTGCTCTTCCTCTTCTTTTTTTAGGTTCCTTTACTTTTAACGTTCTTGTTGATTTAGATGATTTTATTGTAAACAATGATTGCATTCTAATTGTTTCTGATTCTTTTATTGCTTACATGTATTGTGTTGGTGTTTTAGATTTTTTACTGTTAATGTAACAGTGCTCTTCTTTTTTAGGTTCCTTTACTTTTAACGTAACTGTTCTTGTTGATTTAGATTATTTTATTGTAAACAATGATTGCATTCTAATTGTTTCTGATTCTTTTATTGCTTACATGTATTGTGTTGGTGTTTTAGATTTTTTTACTGTTAATGTAACAGTGCTCTTCCTCTTCTTTTTTTAGGTTCCTTTACTTTTAACGTAACTGTTCTTGTTGATTTAGATGATTTTATTGTAAACAATGATTGCATTCTAATTGTTTCGGATTCTTTTATTGCTTACATGTATTGTGTTGGTGTTTTAGATTTTTTACTGTTAATGTAACAGTGCTCTTCTTTTTTAGGTTCCTTTACTTTTAACGTAACTGTGTTCTTGTTGATTTAGATTATTTTATTGTAAACAATGATTGCATTCTAATTGTTTCTGATTCTTTTATTGCTTACATGTATTGTGTTGGTGTTTTAGATTTTTTTACTGTTAATGTAACAGTGCTCTTCCTCTTCTTTTTTTAGGTTTCTTTACTTTTAACGTAACTGTGTTCTTGTTGATTTAGATTATTTTATTGTAAACAATGATTGCATTCTAATTGTTTCTGATTCTTTTATTGCTTACATGTATTGTGTTGGTGTTTTAGATTTTTTACTGTTAATGTAACAGTGCTCTTCCTCTTCTTTTTTTAGGTTCCTTTACTTTTAACGTTCTTGTTGATTTAGATGATTTTATTGTAAACAATGATTGCATTCTAATTGTTTCTGATTCTTTTATTGCTTACATGTATTGTGTTGGTGTTTTAGATTTTTTACTGTTAATGTAACAGTGCTCTTCTTTTTTAGGTTCCTTTACTTTTAACGTAACTGTTCTTGTTGATTTAGATTATTTTATTGTAAACAATGATTGCATTCTAATTGTTTCTGATTCTTTCATTGCTTACATGTATTGTGTTGGTGTTTTAGATTTTTTTACTGTTAATGTAACAGTGCTCTTCCTCTTCTTTTTTTAGGTTCCTTTACTTTTAACGTAACTGTTCTTGTTGATTTAGATTATTTTATTGTAAACAATGATTGCATTCTAATTGTTTCTGATTCTTTTATTGCTTACATGTATTGTGTTGGTGTTTTAGATTTTTTACTGTTAATGTAACAGTGCTCTTCTTTTTTAGGTTCCTTTACTTTTAACGTAACTGTGTTCTTGTTGATTTAGATTATTTTATTGTAAACAATGATTGCATTCTAATTGTTTCTGATTCTTTTATTGCTTACATGTATTGTGTTGGTGTTTTAGATTTTTTTACTGTTAATGTAACAGTGCTCTTCCTCTTCTTTTTTTAGGTTCCTTTACTTTTAAAGTAACTGTTCTTGTTGATTTAGATTATTTTATTGTAAATAATGATTGCATTCTAATTGTTTCTGATTCTTTTATTGTTAACGTTCATTGCATTCTTATTGTTTCTGATATTGTTTCTGATTCTTTTGTTGTTAGGGTAATTCTTGCTGATTTAGGTTCTTTTATTGTAAGCAATGATTGCATTCTAATTTTTCTGAATTTTTTATCGTTAACTTTGATTGCATTCTTATTGTTTCTGATATTGTTTCTGATTCTTTTTGTTGTTAGGGTAATTGTGTTATTGTTGTTTGACGTTCTTTTGGTAACTTCGAATGTGTTTTTCTATTGTAGGTAACTCCGCCACAGGGAACTGCAAATCTGGAGGGATTTGCAGTTCCCTGCGCCGGTCCTAAGCCCGGATAAAGGAGGAAGGTTTGCTAGGTGGGTGTCGATCCCTGGCAGTAAAACAAAGACGACTGGAGTTCGATGCCAAACAGAAACGATGTCGGGATACGCCAGCTCGGATGACGCTTGGACAAACGAGGTCCGCAAAACCAGTCGTGCATTTGGGATTGGATTGGGACCTGCTACCGAAAGAAAGTCGAGACCTGCTGGCGCTTGGAATGTTCACACTCTCTGGTCGGCAGGAAACTGAAGTTGCTGGAGATGTCAAGATACTCATTCAGTGGTCAACCACGATCTTCTGGATCCTACTGCCCTCTTGGAATCCTCACAGGTAGCTGAGATCAGCCGGATGGCTTGTTAATTTACTAGTTGTTGATTATGAAATAGAATAATGTCTGTTAATTGTCTGTTATTTGAATTTTTGATGGATGTGATTCATGATCGACTGATTACTTGATATTATTAATTAATTAATATTATTAATTAGTTATTAATTATATAATTAATTAATTAATATTATTTATTAATTAGCGTTAATTACTCAATCCTTTGGCCTCTTACCAAACATACCAGACTCGCTCGTGCATTCATTCTTCGCTAATACCTACAGAAAACTTGGCATGGTATTTGCTGGAAGAAATTGCACCTGCTGCATGTTGTTGAGTTGTTCCGTGCGTGAAGTAAACGATTTTGAAATTCGTTTGAGCATTTCTTTGGCACTGAGCGCTGCGTAATCTGAAACGTCTAGAGTTTTAGACGCAATGGCTACTCTTAAAGTTAACTCTGTTGTTAAGTTGGTTTAATTGTTGGTAATTGCAGCGAAGACCAAGGAGGCGTTGGATGGACGATGTCTGTGACTGGACCGGATTACCACCTGTGGACTGTGTCAGACGGGTGCAGGACAGAGAGGAATGGAGGAAGCTGCTGTCGTTGTCTCTGGTCTCCGACCCTCAGAAATGAGGATGGACAGCATCATCATCAATTGCAGCGAAAAGAAAATGGTGAAGAAGAACAAAACTGCGAAAGAAGATGTCGGAAACGCAATGCAATGAGAACAACTCTGAAGACTGAGCTTGCCGCAATTGAGATATGGGCTACCAGGAACCATTTAGAACTTAATCCATCAAAGTTGTGTGAGATGATTTTCAACCGGCGTTCAAAAGGGGCTGTCCTTCCTCATCCGCTGCCAGACCTTGAGAGACTGCATGGTTGTTCTCGGTGTAACCATCAGCAGTGACTTACGGGCTTCGTCGCATGTCAGTCGTGTCCTGAGTTCTTGCTTTTCATCCATCTACGCCTTGAGCGTCCTAAGAGCTCATGGACTGCCACCAAGTGCCCTACACAACATTGCCAGAGCTACAACAACAGCGCGCCTCCTCTACGCTGCCCCTGCCTGGTGAGGGCTTGACTACTGACGATCGTTCAAAACTAGAGCGTTTTCATCATAAGATGGGACGTTACGGTTTTTTGACGTCTGATATTAAGAGCGTTGAAGCTCTTGTACATGACATTGAAAATCGATTACTTTGTAGAGTTATCCGGCTCGACTCACACGTCCTGGTTAACATTTTTCCACTGAAAGCCCAGAGGCCGTACAATCTTCGTCCTCGTCCTCACAGTTTTGAACTACCAATTAAGGATGAAAGAAATTTCATTTCTCAAGTACTTTACAGATACTCGGCCATTGCCTCTTTTTCTGACTTCCACCCAGTTGATTGAATTGTTATGTTTTTCTTAATCATTTTTTATGTGTAACTGGCTGCAGTGTAATAAAACGAATATATATAATCATGAAGAACTGTTCTTGACTGTGCAAAAAACATTTTTATTGACTGTGCAAAAAACATTTTTATTGACTGTGCAAAAAACATTTTTATTGACTGTGCAAAAAACATTTTTATTGACTGTGCAAAGAACATTTTTTAGCTGGTCATTTATGGAAGTGCTCGCCAGTTCTGAATTGCATAGACTAGGTAAAGAACATCGAAGAACATTCTGTAAATAGGCATTGGACAAATTTGAAGAACTGTTGTTGTATAATGTGTATTAAACATGTAATTCTGAACTTTTATTGTATTCAAGACTAAAGGGTATTTTGCGTTCCCACTGCTCTAAGAAATTGTTGGCTTGCGTTCCCACTGCTCATCATGATGGAACTCTAAAACACATTTCAATAAAATTCTTCATCGGCGTTCCCACTGCTCACATTCAGCGTTCCACTGCTCACCCAAACCGCTTTAACCACTGCCAAGAAGTGCCTAGATTAAACACTGCTGGACTTGTCCTGTATTTTTTTGCTTGTCCTGTAAAATCCTGTATTTTTGCAAAAATTGTCCTGTATTTCCTGTATTTTTGCAAAAAGTCAGATTTCACACTCTTTTTTTGTCGCGAATTATTATTGCCGGGATTATTTATAATTTTTATTATATATATATTTGTCTGTTATAATTCAAAGTGGTATATGTTATAAACAGGCTGATTCAATACTATATTTGTTTTTTCTTTAGATGACTGGTTTTTAATTAAATACTTGCAATTCAGTCCATGAATTTTATCATTCAGCATTTCATTGCAGATGTTGGTCATATTTTTGGTGATGTCCTTCAGTTGTTTCAAGTTCCAATGGTTCATGTCTTGTATTGTGCATTGGCTCATCTGTTTTGTTTGAAAGACTCTCTTGAGGGATGAAGATGTAGGTTGTTGGATGCAAAACGGGTCACGAGGTGAAAGTGCTGAATGGATTTGTTATCGTAATCTCCAAACTTCTTTAACGCCACAGGGCACCAACTTATTCATGAGCTCTGCTTCAAGTCAGAATTCTAAAGGGCAGTCCAAAGGAGATCTGAGTCTGGTTCCATAGTTCTTTATTTATAAATGGAAAGCCCAGGAGGTGATGGATGGAGGAGCCTGATAAGAAATATGTTTGTCATCGAATAAGAGGATTGTTACACAAGGACAAACCACTTTTAAACCAGGCAACATGATGCAGTGAGTTCCACAGGTTTCATTATTGTTTCTGCCTTGCTGTGTAGCGACAAACAAAACAAGTACAAACAGCATTTAGAAGAGGTGAACAAAGCATAAGAAAAAAAGATAAGAGAAAATAGAGCTGCATCATAAGCATAGAGAAGCAGAACAAAGTTGAGCAGAAAGTGTTGAAAGGTTGAAAAGACTGTTGAAATCTACATCAAATAAACTTAGCCACACAATTAACATGTTAAAGGAAGCGGGAAAGAAATTTTCAGATGCGTTTAAGTCTGGAGACATGAATATGATTTCAGTTTAGCAATGGTTTGTTGGATGTGGCTTGCAGTCTCATGGACATTGCTACTGAAAAACTGTGCGTTTTTTGCGGGAAAGCAATAAATCTGTGTTGCGGAAAAAGGAATGCTGCACTTCAATGCTCCTGAAATAGCTAATTGTAGCTAGAATCACAGCTGAAGCCTTGATCGGCTAACTTTGGTGAACATTGCTCACTCTGGATTGAATGATTAGGTGAAGGAGTTATCATTTGCTGGAATATTTCCAAGTTTTTGTTCTTACAAGACTCGCTAAATTTAAGTGGACCGTTTTTACCAAAGTCAGATCATGACTTTCATGAGCTTAGACAAACTGCGCATAGTTGCAGTTGAAAATTGTTTTTTTTTGTTTTTCCAGTTTCATTGTTTGCTGTACTGACAGTAAATATTCTTTAAAAAAATTATTGACCCTAATTTTAAGAATTTTGTAGATGTCTTGTGTTAGGCACTGTTGCAAACTACTGGACATAGTCTATGTTTGATATTTGTGAAAAATGCATTTAATATTGTTCTTATTATTGCAAATAAATTAACAAGCTTCCGATTAATAGTTGCAACAGCAGTTGTGACAACTTGATAAATTTTATGACATTCTAGTAATAATTTCCAAATGTTGTATATGCAGTCTGCAGAGCAATAATATTTGGCACATGTTTAACCTGATTAAATGAAAGACAATTATTGTATGTTAATTAGTTTATTACCGATTTATCCCTGTTCTCTTAGCTGAAGAAAAAAATCAACAATGCAGAACTAAAGTTTGGCAGTATTTTGACGATGAGCAAACGCTACTAAGTGACTGCTACAGTATAGTAGAAGGAAAACAAATCTGTACTGGATGTTTTTTTATTATGAATGTCCTGTAAAATGTCCTGTATTTTTATTTTTGGTGTCGTGTAAAATGTCCTGTATTTTCATGACAACCTGCTACGACCACGGTAATTTTCTTTCCCTTCCGTCCACCTTCTGAACACCTATGCTTTCCATCTTCTCACTGAACATTTACAGTCCATCTCCCAATCTTGCTCTCCCCTCCCATCATCCTTTGAACTTTAAAATGCATATATGGCGAGTTCGCAATGTCCACACTCCTTTCTAATGATGAACGATTAGAATGAAGGAGGCCAAGGGCGGATCCAGTACGTTTCGAGGGGGGGGCAAAATTTTCGGTCGGTCTTGTTGGTGGAAGTTACCAATTCATCCGCCTAAAAAGTTGACCTTTCAACCGCCAAATCGAATGGGGGGGGGCCACGTCCCTTACGATTTTTTAGTGGGTGGCCTGATGTCCTGTTTTTCTCTCCTGTTACATTTATTTAATAGCCTGTTGAAACCAAATGGGGGGGCACGTCCCATGCAATTTTTAAATGGGGGGGGGGGGCATGGCCGGATTGGCCCCCCTGGATCCGCCCCTGAAGGAGGCTGCAATTTCCGAGTGTTTCTTCCATTTTCTGAAGAAACTGTTAAACGGCCATTTTCATTGAGGTCACTTAGGATAACCAATGTTGTTTAGCGCCCTCATTTAACCAGCCTCGGCATATCAAGCATTGGCCCGTCATTTAATACGCAGAGGCTGTTAAAAAGACGGTGCTAAAGCTTCATAAGCCGGGCAGAGAAAATGAGGGCGGCGTTTCATATGCGGAGGCCGAGAAAATGAGGGCGGCGGCGCTTTATATGCAGAAACCGAGAAAATGAGGGCGGCGGCGGTTCATGTGCCGGGGCCGAGTAAATGAGAACGGCGTTTCATATGCCGAAATCTAGAAAATGAGGGCGGCGGCGGTTTAGATGCCGAGGCCGAGAAAATTAGGGCGGCGGCTATTTATATGCCGGGGCCGAGAAAATGAGGGCGGCGGCGGTTTATATGCCGGGGCCGAGTAAATGAGAGCGGCGTTTCATATGCCGAAATCTAGAAAATGAGGGCGGCGGCGGTTTAGATGCCGAGGCCGAGAAAATTAGGGCGGCGTTTCATATGCCGAGGCCGAGAAAATGAGGGCGGCGGCGGTTATATGCCGAGGCCGAGAAAATGAGGGCGGCAGAGGTTTAGGCCTATATGCCGAAATTTTAGAGAGGGATGAAAAGTAGAAAATAATAAAAGTTTCTTGAGATTCAAGCTGATTAATGTTCTTCCATTCACGACGCTAACAACACAACTTATATAGCGACACTATACGTTGAGTTTTTGTTAGGCTATCTAAGACCATTGTGGGGCGCGGTGGTGTAGAAACCGGAAGGTTCGAGGTTCGAATCCACTTCAAGTCAGTGGCGGCGCCAGGATTTCAGTTTTGGAGGGGCTAAAGGGGGTAAATCGCCCAAATATTTCATTTTTACATGGGGAAAAAAGAATATCCTTTTTTAGGGGGACTTAGCCCCCCTAGCCACCCCCTAGCGCCGCCACTGCTTCAAGTCGCCGCGTTGGGACATTGGCAAGTCCTTCACTCGCAATTGCCCAGCGCTTCGGCGTGAAACTCCGATGCAGTGTCCGTTCTGCAGTCGGGGGCGCCTCTGAGTAGAGTGCTGAAGGGGCGCTATAGCAAGTGCACAAACAAACAAAACAAAACAAACCATCGGTCTGAGTTAAATCGGTTAAAGTGCACCATTTGTTAAGAGATAGCCTAATAATAGGCTAACCGGTACGGTAACCCAGACATAATTCAATCGAGAAAATGTCCTAATCAAAGGTGAACCAAAGTTTACGAATCATGTTTTCAGTCTGACGATGAATTATTATTGTAGGCTACCCATAGTAGGCCAAGTCCACGTCGCAAATTAAATTTATTTTATTGCAATATGATGGAATGCGCTATTTAGATAGGCCTGTAAGTAGAATAGCGACATTGAATTTAAGTTGTCTCGTAATAAATACCACATCCGCTGCGATTGGCACTTTTACATTATAAGTCGTTTGACGTCACAATTCGCGAATAATTATGACATCATCGAAAAATGACGCAGTTTTCGTTTGTTCGTTCAATTCAACTGCGCAGAAGAAGTAGACGCAGAAGACGACGAAAAATGTCGAAGAAGATGACAGAAAACGAAGAAAACGACGACGAAAGACGATGAATATGATGGAGAAGATGACGAAGAGCATGCAACAGTTGCTGAACTGAGCGGCAGACGATCAACGAAGTGAAAAAGAAATCATCCGTATATCGTGATCGACAGAAACATCATCGCCGTCATTTCAAAGGCCGAAAATAATCGACATGTAAGTTTCAAAAAGCGTTACTATAGCAACAAATTGGCGACGGTCAGAGTGTAGACATGGGCCTACATAGGCTAGAAGGATGATAGCCAAATGCAGGCATAGGCGGAAAGGCCTATAGCTATAGCCTAGTACGTTAGTCGGACTCCTTTTCACTGTCTACATCTTCTGTTCCAAGTGTAAGAGCGCAGGGTGCCGCAGCCCATATTATGACATCATTTCATTGAGGTTTAATTTGAAATGATGAATATTTTGAACCATGGGCTTAAATAGCCTACGTAATTACGTATTTTTGTGAGGTAGAATGAAGTGCAATTAAAACGTAGTTTACTCTTAAAAGACTTAACAGATTCGGCCGAATTATAGCTATAGGGGGACTGCTTTGTTACAATTCAGTCGTTGCTTATTTTCATTTTATTTTATTTAGAAACCATTCTGAGGCAAGACGAAAAATACCAGAAGACGAATGAATAAAGCCGGTTCTGAAGTTGTTTGAAGCGGAAGAACGAAGACGCAAATTATGTAAGTGATTAAAAATTAACTGCGCTTGATTTGTGGGTTGATTGATGACATCATTGGTCTAAAAATGTGGCCCAAGAGGAGTACAATTTTTTAAAGATTGTGTTGTATCAATTAGCTAATGTATACGAGACACGTCAGCAGGATAATGATAAGTAATTAATTCTTTGTGGCTCAATTGCAATATCAAGGACCAGTAGGCTACACACAGTATCTTTTGATCAGTATCCGGTGACAATAATCATATAGCCCTAAGAGAGCCTAACCTGACCCTAACCAACCCTCACGACGCCTAACCCGATCCTAAGCGACCATTACGACGCTTTACCTGAACCCAACCGACACTTTTGTGGGGCGCGGTGGTATAGTGGGTATGTTCGTCGCCTTGCAGCCGAATGGTTGGAGGTTCGAATCCACCTCAAATCGCTGCGTAGGGACCTTAGGCAAGTCCTTCAATCGCAATTGCTCAGCGCTTCGGCGTGAAAATCCGATGCAGTGTCCGCTCTGTAGTCGGGAGCGCGTCTGAGTAGGGAGCTTGAAGGGGCGCTATAACAAGTGCACATACAATCAAAGAAACTTTGGTCCCCGATACTGCAATCGAATGTTACTAAATATCATATCTATCATGTCATGACATGTATTAATTATCTTCGTGGATTTCTGTGTTGCTTCAGGAACCGCTGCATTGCTTCATGAGATCAAAGGCATGAGGGGAATAGCATGAGGGGGAGGAATGCGATGAGTGATGGTCGTGTGGCTGTGTTGTTGTTGTTGTTGTTGTTGTTGTTGTTGTTGTTGTTGTTGTGTGTTTGTAGTTTATTTGTATTAGTACCTGCCGGGCCTCTGGCGTGGCGTAAAACCCCGTAAGCTCCTCGCAAAGGCAGGAGGGCCCCTGGCGCGGATTAGCCCAATATCCCGCAAGCCCAATATTATTAATTTTAAATTTATTATTTTATTTATGTGTGTGTGCGTTGTTGAGCCGAGGGATGAGAAGGGGATGAATGGGTGGATTGATGAGAAGGAAGTGGTGGACGATGGAGCAGCAAGATTGCAGTGGGTCATCCAAAACACAACCTCAAGAGAAAGACAGCCTCGTGATCAATTCGATCAATCGACAACGAGGCGGAAAAACTCTTCGTTACGAGACTTAAACAGCGATTTGTTTCAAATAGAATCAATAAACAATGTGGAGTTGGAACATCACTCACTCCATCAGTGCATGGACTTTGAAATAAATCAATAGTTATTTTTCAATTAATTGTCTTTTCTGTGTCGTTGCTGTCGTGTCTTTCTGGCCATTCTCGATCTTAACTGTCGCCTGGCCATCGTAACTATAGCTATAGATATATGCCAAAGTCTGTAAGCAAGTATATAACATATAAAGAAGGAACCGATCGAAGTTCAAATAAACAGTTTGCCAAATCTATATACAATAGGCCTACTACTAATCCTGTTCTTTGACTTCGATTAGCCTACGTAGCATATAGACCAGTGTGACTGTGTGAGATTGGTGGAAAATAACTGAGGGGATGGACTGTGATCCAGTAATTTTAATTGGGGTGTGAAAAACAGACTCTACTATGGATAGATCTGGGAGTCTACCCCAATAAGTCGACCCCAGTCGACTTGGTCATCCCAAGTCGGGTCGGGTCGTTTCTACTCACCGAAGCTGACCCCAAGTAGAATTTTGTAGATAGAAGTCACTTGAAGTTGTTTTTACCTGAAGTCGACTTAAACCGACTTGAGGCACAAACATAGTCAAATTTGCCACTTCAAACCAATGATTGTGACAACATTTATGCAGATTTTGTAGCGTAGTTTGTTTATAAGAATGAATGATCGAGGACTTTGCTAAACAGAGACTTATAAGCTAGGCTACTGGTTATTTTGCTGGTATATGCTATCGTGCAGACTGCCGTCTGCCGATCTATTCATATAGTTTGTAATTTTATGCTTAAACGTCGAGCTTAAGCATGCGCTTAATTAAAATGGTGAAAAAGTTACTAAAATATTAGCACTTGTGCTTATCAAGCAATCAGTGAACTTCTAGTGGTAAGTGAATTCGGTACCGGTAGGCCTACAAAGAAAGCTGGATCTACAAGGCCTATAATAAATCGATAGTTTGGCGCTACTTTGGAGCGCTGCATCTGGAGTTGTCTGCAGACGGAAAACTATTGTAGGGCCAATTGAACAATGAAAGGCTTTACTGTCAGTGAGTAGGCCTAGTAGCTGTAGTAGCCTACTGTAGGATGATGCGCTTGCAATGCTGTATGCTAAGTTGCGAAATGATGTTATAGTGGCCAAATAATTATGAAAACAGAATTACAAAATTAGGCTTATCATAAAACGCCAGTCAGTGCAACCATGCAGTCCGCGGTCCGCTATTTTATCTTACACCTTGCGCTTTTTACGAATTTATTTAATATTAATATTAAAAAATAGTAATTGGTGCAATCTGAATATCACAGACAATGGACAAGCTAAAATTCATAGGCCTAATAATTTGCCGTCGCATTGTCTAGGATACTAGATGGCCCGAAGCATCACAAAACTATTCAAACTGAAACACAAACAGCTTGAAATGGGCTAAATAACACTTTAACAAATTCATGCATCAATTAAGTGCTGAGGCCTCATTACTCATTTGTAGGCCTAAATGAAATTAATGCTTACAGGAAAATTGGCTTGACTTCTTGCATTAGTAGCCGTACGTAGACCTAGACTAATGGCTGTTACCATGTCAGAAGTCGACTTCAAGTCGGAAGTCAGTTGTTTTTCTGCCAAGTCGGGTCAAGTCGTTTTAACCCCGAGAAGTCGACTTCAAGTCGACCTCAAGTCACTTTAGGGTCAATTATTATTAAGTGGGGGTCAGAGTAGCTGACCAAAGTCACTCCCAGGTCAACTATGGAGCTCTAAGAAACTTAAAGAAAGACTGCGGGATGAATCAAATTAAAAATTAAAAAATAAACTAAAACTTAAAAATTTGTAACATAAACCCATAAGCACTTGTACCTACGATAGATCTAGGTGCATTACTTTCTAACTGAATCGTACACAAAGATAATTTTGTAGGTCCTATTTATGTGAAGCATGATAGTTGCTAGCGAAGTGGGCCTACACGACATGAGTCTTGCATCGTCAAGTCACAGGAATTGCAATGACGATGACAATTTATATGACGCCCAAATACTGAAATACAGTCATGCGCGAGTTGTCCTGGAATAGGCCTACATGTGGACCTATTAATCTAGTCTAATCGAATCGAATCTAGCATATGTGCAGAGCTATTGAGCAACGTTCCCTCTAAGGCCAGAAGGTTGCTGCGCGCGGAGCAGATTGTACTGAGCAAGCTAAAATATTGTCGGAGCATAAAATTTTGGTCAGGACTTTATTTTCAACTGCTTCTAATTTTTATTATGGCATAACATGAGGTATTTTATTATCGAATAAAAACCACGTAGACTGATGATAGGCTACCGATAAAACTTTATTTACAAACAATCAAATTTCAAATATTTATAACTAGGTCTATAGGTTCCAGAAAAGGGTAGGCTGATTGTAGCGTATTAAATCGCTATTATCTATCAAACTAACTTGTCTGATATTATATGTTAATTCTAAGTAGGAGTTAAGCTAGATAATTTAGTTGGCGTATCTAGATTAATAATTTGGCGTCTAGTGGATTAGTAACTAGGAGACCACGAATCTTGCGTACATGAGCGAGGCAGTCATAGTGACGTCAAGCGGTTACTACGGACGCTTACGTAAGCGAAAACATTTGCATTGACGCGTAACCAATTAAAAGCATCGAAATGAGCGTAACGGACAGAATTGAATGGAAACAGCCACGTCATTGAAATTCGACATAAACGGTTGATTCCTTGCTTGAACATTGAGAAAGATGGTTGTTCAGTTGTGGCTGGCAATTCATTTGAAGTTTATTCAATGGTGAGGATGATGATTATGCTCGTATCTGGTCGTAAAACAGTACGAGGCATTCGTGTGAGAGTAGAGGCGATTTAGAAATTCGAAGTTGCGAACTCTAACGTCCGTGAAGTCTACATTGTGATCGTGACGTGTGTTGAGAAACGATTTTGGGCTCGTTGTCTCTGGTTGACATTTCAAGGTCATTTTCAATTGGGAAGGAAATTCTCATTGGTTGGAGTGTGATAATTTGATGCTACGGAAGTATTGAATATTGTCTTGTCTGGTATTCGATCTGGATTCCACAGCTTGACAGTATCTCATTATCCTTCTTCAAATATAGCACGAGGTTGCTTATCTTCATTCAGTGAATCTACGGAGAATCAGCAGAACTATTTCTTCAAATATAGCACGGGGTTGCTTATCTTCATTCAGTGAATCAACAGAGAATCTACAGAACTATTTCAAGACCGTTTACACTACAGAAACGACATGTCATATATCTCAACTGTGGAGCACAGATAAGCTAAAAGATAATTATAATTAGTGATACGCCAAATAAGTAAATAGGAATATTGCGTAATTGTATTGTGTATTTAATAGTTTCAATTATATCATACATTTATAAAGAATTGGTGTCTCTTTGAACAGATCATTTAAATGCAGTACATTTTCAATTACCCGCTAAAATAAGCATAAAAACGGAGACGTTACAAATGGGATGCTCGCGTCGGGATAAAATTGACAATATTATTGTTGATTAGATTGAACTTTACTGACATTTATATTGAAGAGACAAAGCTAATTGAAATGACGATCTATTTGGAAATTGTTAAGCATAGCGCAACGCGCATGTATAGATTTTAAGCATTAGAGTCGGTGCGATAATCCTTATTGCTTAACATATACCAGAGATTGTATCACGTTAAGAGGGAACACTAGTGTGACGCTTAATAATTTTAATAATTATTATAAGCGAGTGTGAAATTGTATAGCGCATAGTTTAGCGTTAAATTTATTACTACTTGACAAAAGTGAGTAAGTAAGAATGTCAATCACAGACTGGCAACAGTGGTTGGATATGGGACGTTCATTCTCATTGGAAGGTGAAGAGCTGAAGGCGTTTGTCAGAGACAGACAGAACGAATTCAGACAGCAGAGGGCGGATGAACGAGAAGAGAAAAAGGAAAGTGAGCTACGTGCAGCTGCAGAAGCTAAGGCTAACAGAGAGAATGAATTGGAGCTAGCGCGTGAAGCGGCTAAGTTAGCTGATACCAAAGCAGCCAGAGAGAATGAATTGGAGCTAGCGCGTGAGGCGGCTAAAATTGCTGAGGCAAAAGCAGTTAGAGAAATAGAAATGGCGAGGATGGCTGACGCGAGACTTATACGTGAAGCAGAGATGAACGAGGCGAGGCTTGCGAGAGAAGCGAATGAAGCTTTAGAGCATAAGAGACTCGAGATTCAAGCGAGAATGAGAGAAATAGAATCGAGAGATGGACGAAACAGAGATGATGGAGATTCTTATATGACGATGGGTGACAACCACCAAGGAAACCAAAGTCATAAGGGAATGAAGAATATTAAATTCCCAATATTTAACGAGGCAAAGGACTGTCTTGATGCGTATCTTCTTAGATTTGAGCGTACGTGTACGACGTATGAGATACCGAGAGATGTATGGTCGCTGATGCTAGCGCGACATCTAGAGTCGAAAGCTTTAGAAGTGTACCAGCGTTTGTCGGCTGAAGAAACACAAGACTACGATTGTTTAAAGAAGCATCTCCTGAAAAGATTCCAATTAACAGAAGGAGGGTATCGTAACAAGTTTAAGACTAGCAAGATGGAACAAGGAGAAACTCCTTCAAATTTCATTTACAGATTGCAACGATATTTGCAGCAATGGTTGCTACAAGCTGGATTTGAGCAGACCTACGAAGGAATCGAGGATCTACTGTTAAAAGATCAATTTTTCCTCACTTGTAGTAACGAGTTGAGGATGTTCATTAAAGAGAAAGGAAAAATGAGCTTAAAAGACACATTGACGTGTGCAGAATCTTACATCGAAGCTCATGGGTACAGATATGCAGAGAATTCTGTAAAACCTCAAGGGAGATTCAATAATGACAGAGATAATGGAAAGCCATTTGAAGAGAAATCGAGAGAGAAATTCCAAGGAAACATGAACAGAGGAAGAGTCGAAACGCGACAGAACAAAGAGACAAATCACAGTGGAAATGTGAATAGAGGATTTAGTAGAGATAGAGAGCAGGCAGCGGAACACAAGATAACTTGTTTTGCATGCGGTAAGGTAGGTCATAAAGCATTTGATTGTGTGCATAAAGCCAAAGGGTTTGTTAAACACACAGCAGCAGCAGTACAGATTTACGAGAATAGGGCGTACAGAGCTGTACAGGCGAATGAAAATACGAAATCGAATGAAATTGACAGAACAGTAGAACGCCAGGATAGGAAAGGTAAAGAAGAAGTACCGAAACACATGGCAGCGAGTACGGTAGTTACAGAAAGGAAAGATGGTTGCATTGACATTGAAAGTAAAGATGAATGTCAAGCGAAAGTCAATGGAGTAGAAGCCAATTGTCTTTACGATTCTGGAGCGAGTACGTGTATTGTGAGGAGATCGCTGATCAGAGATAGTGATTTGACTGGGAAGGAAACTCACTGCATCCTAGTTGATGGGAGCTTAAGGTGTTTTCCTACAGCCCATGTAAACATTGAGAGCGAGTATTTTACTGGTAAAGTTGAGGCAATGGTTATGGATGAACCAGTAAAGCCGATAATTATTGGACGCGTGAGAGGGTTGAAATATACCGTAACGAATGAGAACACGGATGAAAATGTGATTAATTGTGACAAAGGAGAGAAAGTGGATGGGACGATTATGAGTGAGAAACAAGAAAAAGTTGAGTATAAAGGAATACTCAAGGGAATTGTGAATGATAATTCACGTTGGCAAGATGCCAAGAAGAAAGTAAGATTCGAGAGTGATGAAATGAGCACGGAATATGATGACGTAATAGAGAAAGTTGGAAGTGATGACGTCATAAACAGTGACGCACATCAAACGACAGCAGCGATAGAAACGAGAGCTGAGTCGAAGAAAGTGGTGAAATATAAACCACTCAAGGTCACAGAAATGCCCGACCTTAATATAACTACAAAAGAAATAAAGGAATTACAGAAGACAGATGAAACATTGAAGAGTTACTGGGATAAAGCATCTGAGTGGAATGGCGATGAGAAGAGTACAGAAAAAGTGCTGTACGTAAAGAAAGATGGATTGTTGTACCGGAGATGGAAGGAAGTATTGAAAGATGAAGCGAAGTGGCAGTTGATGGTTCCGAAACAGTTGAGAAACAAAGTTCTAGCTGTAGCACATAACTCGCTACTGTCAGCTCATCTAGGCATGAAGAAGACTCATGATAAAATTGTGAATGAATTTTATTGGCCAGGGATAAATCAAGAAGTTCGGCGATATATATTAAGTTGTGATGTATGCCAGAAAGCAGTGGATAAGAAAGTGAACTACAAGGCACCGATGGGACATCTTCCAGTGCTGGATGTGCCGTTCAAGCATGTCTGTGTGGACATCATAGGAGCCATAGAGCCAATGTCTATGAGAGGATATCGTTATGTATTAACGATTATCGACTTAAGCACCAGGTATCCTGAAGCGATACCGTTGAAAGGAATAAGTACCGAGGAAGTGGCGGAAGCCTTGTTTAACTTTTACTGTCGGATGGGCGTACCACAAAGAATTCATACAGATAGAGGAAGCCAATTTACGTCAGAACTAATGGCCGAAGTAAACAAAATGTTGTTGATCAAGCACACGATGACAAGTCCGTACCACGCGATGGGAAACGGTTGTGTAGAACGTCTTAATGGAACGATTAAGACTACACTGAGAAAACTGATAGGTGAACAAGTAAAAGAGTGGGACAGGTACTTGGCACCACTACTTTTCGCATTACGAGATACTGTACACGAGAGCCACGGATACACGCCTTTCGAATTAATCTTCGGAAGATCATGTAGAGGTCCGGTACAGATATTGAAGGAACTGTGGACAAATGAAAAAGTGGAAGACGAGGTGAAGGATGTGTACACATATATGACAGATCTACGAGAACGTATAGAGGAAACATGTAACATGGCGCAGAAAGCAATTCACAAAGCTAATGCGAAGAACAAGAAATACTACGATAGAAAGGCACGATATAGAAAACTGGAGATAGGTGATAAAGTACTATTGTTACTGCCGAGTTGTAATAATAAGATGCTTGTTAAATGGCAAGGACCATTTGTTGTCAGAGGGAAAATCGGAGATTACGATTACAAAATTGAGGTTGATGGTGGAAAACTGAAAACATACCACATTAACATACTGAAGAAATACTACGAGAGGAGTGAAGAAGAATTGTCAGGTTCTGAGACAATAGCATATGTGTCAGCTATTGTACATGATGGTAGAGAAGGTGAAGACGAAGAGGAGGAGATATTAAACCTGTATGTCAGTAAGCAAACTGAGACGTACAAGGATGTTGATATTAATCCACAATTAGAAGATGAACAGAGAGGTGAATTAGAGAAATTACTGAGAGAATATCAAGACATATTTACAGATAAACCAGGAAGAACTGACATGGTGAAACACGAGATTCATCTTACGAGTGATGAACCTGTTAGGATGAAAGCATATCCAACACCGTATCATCTACAGTCTGAAATTGATAAGGAAATTGAGATAATGTTAGAGAATGGGATAATAGAAAGATCAGAAGCAGCATACGCAGCACCGCTTGTTGTTGTTAAGAAGGCTGATGGAAGCAATAGACTTTGCTGCAACTATAAGCAATTGAACAAAGTGACAGTTTTTGATCCAGAGCCGATGATGTCAAACGAGGATATCTTCAATAAACTGAGTGGCAGCAAAATATATAGCAAGTTTGATTTTTGCAAAGGATATTGGCAAATTCCAATGAGCGAAGAATCAAAAGATTATACGACTTTCATTTGTGCAAGTGGGTTGTATAAATTCAATGTTCTACCATTTGGATTGGTAAATAGTGCTTCAAGCTATAACAGACTGATAAGGAAGATTTTGCATGGAACTGAGAATCTGGAGAGTTATGTTGATGACATACTAGCTCATACAGAAGGATGGACTAAACATATGAAGATTTTACGAGAATTTTTTCAAAGAGTGAGAGATGCTCACCTGACTTTGAAACCAAAGAAATGTTCATTAGGCTATGGACGTATAGATTTCTTGGGTCATACGTTAAACAACGACGACATTAGTCCTAAAGGAGAATCGATAGATAAGATTGTGGAGATGCCACAACCGAAAACGAAGAAACAAATAAGAAGCTTTTTGGGAGCAATAAACTATTACAGAAAATTTATTCCTCATTGTGCTGAACTGATGGCACCATTAAGTGATTTGACAAAGAAGTCAGCAGCTAATAATGTTGATTGGAACGAGGAATTAGAAGAGAGTTTTAGTAAGCTGAAAGCAGCACTTGCTAAAACACCGATTCTAAAGTTACCAAACTTGGAGAAGGAATTCGTGATTCAAACTTATGCTTCGGGAAGAGGAATAGGTTGCGTCCTGATACAGCAGTACGAAGGAGTGAACCACCCGATTGCATATGCGAGTAGGAAATTATTGGAAAGAGAGACGAGATATTCAGTTGAGGAGAGAGAATGTCTAGCGATAATGTGGGGAATTAGTCGGTTTGACAGGTTCTTGTGTGGAAAGCAGTTTGTGATTGAGACAGACCACTGCGGACTACAGTACATGAAGGAAGGAAGAATGAGAAATGCGAGAGTCATGAGGTGGAGTCTAGCACTTCAAAATTATTGCTTTACGATACGATATATCAAGGGAAGCGATAATGTTATGTCTGATTATTTGAGTAGAGGAATTACATAGTACTTAAATATATCAGTAATGTATTATAATAATGTAGATAAGAAGTTCAGTAATGTTGTATTGTTGTGTAAGATAGAATAAGGAAGTTGATAGAAATTTAGTTGATAGATAATTAGGTGAGATTGTAAAGCCTGATTACAGACTTTTGAAGGAGGGGTATTTGTAGCGTATTAAATCGCTATTATCTATCAAACTAACTTGTCTGATATTATATGTTAATTCTAAGTAGGAGTTAAGCTAGATAATTTAGTTGGCGTATCTAGATTAATAATTTGGCGTCTAGTGGATTAGTAACTAGGAGACCACGAATCTTGCGTACATGAGCGAGGCAGTCATAGTGACGTCAAGCGGTTACTACGGACGCTTACGTAAGCGAAAACATTTGCATTGACGCGTAACCAATTAAAAGCATCGAAATGAGCGTAACGGACAGAATTGAATGGAAACAGCCACGTCATTGAAATTCGACATAAACGGTTGATTCCTTGCTTGAACATTGAGAAAGATGGTTGTTCAGTTGTGGCTGGCAATTCATTTGAAGTTTATTCAATGGTGAGGATGATGATTATGCTCGTATCTGGTCGTAAAACAGTACGAGGCATTCGTGTGAGAGTAGAGGCGATTTAGAAATTCGAAGTTGCGAACTCTAACGTCCGTGAAGTCTACATTGTGATCGTGACGGTTGGTGAGATGATATTCGTGTGTTGAGAAACGATTTTGGGCTCGTTGTCTCTGGTTGACATTTCAAGGTCATTTTCAATTGGGAAGGAAATTCTCATTGGTTGGAGTGTGATAATTTGATGCTACGGAAGTATTGAATATTGTCTTGTCTGGTATTCGATCTGGATTCCACAGCTTGACAGTATCTCATTATCCTTCTTCAAATATAGCACGAGGTTGCTTATCTTCATTCAGTGAATCTACGGAGAATCAGCAGAACTATTTCTTCAAATATAGCACGGGGTTGCTTATCTTCATTCAGTGAATCAACAGAGAATCTACAGAACTATTTCAAGACCGTTTACACTACAGAAACGACATGTCATATATCTCAACTGTGGAGCACAGATAAGCTAAAAGATAATTATAATTAGTGATACGCCAAATAAGTAAATAGGAATATTGCGTAATTGTATTGTGTATTTAATAGTTTCAATTATATCATACATTTATAAAGAATTGGTGTCTCTTTGAACAGATCATTTAAATGCAGTACATTTTCAATTACCCGCTAAAATAAGCATAAAAACGGAGACGTTACAATTATAAACAATAGGTCACCACATTTAATTTCTGAAATAAATGTCTATAATTTGTCAATGACATTTCATATGAAGTTTGCAATGATTCGAAAAATAAACATTGATAAATTGAAAATTGTTTAGAAAATGCAAGAAAACTTTTAATTAAGTTATAAATTTAAAATGTTCTAATAATCTAATTAGTTACAAGTGCAAAGTAGACTAGCCTTTTTTAGTTCAAGTCCTCTCTCGGATTCTCTCCTCTTTCAAACAAGATCAAATAAACGTATCGCCTCTTATGAAAACCTTATAATTATTTTTCTCTTCAGATTTTGCTGTTTTTCCGATAATTGTATCCAGGTCAAATGCTTGTTCACGTCCACTCGTCAGATAAAATTTAATCCTCATCAACATGCCCAAGAGATTCACCTCAAGTCGATTTAGTTGTTTTAAGGCTATGAATCTACAGGCAGCTCTTTTCCTCGGCATGATTTTTCCGCTTAGATGGCTTAGACAATGACATTTTTTACTGACTGACATTTCTTGCTGACTGCTAGGAAACTGAGCCAGCATTGAGAAATAATTATGATCTTTCAAGACAGACTAACGCTGCGCAGAACAAGTAGCCTACGAATGGAGAGAGAAGACGAAGCTTACACTGGACATCTACGAGGCTCATGCTGCATAATGATGATGAGATGATGGTGAGGGGGACAGCGAGGGATGTAGATTCTGCCGCCCAGCAAACCTACAGAGGAGGGAATGGGGAATGAGATTCAGAGTTGATAATTAATCCCTCGAGCTACTGATAAAGATTAGCGAGGAGCATAGATTTAATTATATACATCCTAACACGGTCAGGCAAACCTACTGTAACAGCTAGAAGAGGGGTCGGAGAATGCGATTCGGAGTTTGGCTGAACCCAAGATTCTTAATTACACCAATGCTTGAATGATCATAGGCTGAGTCTCACAGGACATTCACCCAGTGACACTTGTAGTCTTATATATATATATATATATATATATATATATATATATATATATATATATATATATATATATATATCGTGTAAGACAGGTGCCAACAGAGGTGGGTGTCAACTCAATTGCTGGATTTGTACACAAGCTGAACGAATGCCAAATAATCATGTCGTTAAGACAAGCTTTCAACCATTACCACCTGTTTAGAACTGGGTCTTCGTACTTTGTAGCAGAACGAAATCGGTGTCTTAGTAGTTAGATTATCAAGTACAATTGCAAGAATGAACGAATGAAATTATCTGCGCTGGTAAAAAAACTTTGTGCGCCGAACGATTAAAGCAACTGCGCGCGCGCGCACGCGCGCACCTTACAGGGAACGTTGCTATTGAGATGCGCTCCCAACGTAATAGGCCCATGAAAAGAGAAATGTCGACTTCAAACAGCGAAAAGATGCAGGTGAACTTCCTACAAGAATCCTGCGACGAATTTCAGAAGGAAGGTGATTCCACATTGAGGGACCCACAATAGCAAAAGCCCGATGCTGGGTTGATGAGGTTTCGTGACTGAGGTACAAATAGATCAAGGCGGTTAGCAGAACGAAGAGCCATATAGGGCGTGAAGATCTTGCAGAAAGAATTTAAAGCAATAGGTCTACTATTGTTGCATTGTCATGGCAGGATCTCGGAGTCTGTCACGCTGTGAGCGCTCCTGAATAGCACTGCTGTGAGAAGTGCTTTGCAAATGTTTTATTAGATTAGATTAGATTAGATTAGAATAGATTTTTATTCGATTAGATTGGACTATGGATTCGATCCTCTCCATTGATTATGGTTACTGTACAGTGTACAATGTACATGGACTTCGAGAGAAAGCTCTTCCTATACAATAATTGTCAAATACATTTTATTGTTGCTTGGTCGATTATAAATGGTTGCTTATGATGTTATGCATCATAGTAATAGTATGTTAGTAGCAAAAATTTAATCAGTGACGAATGAGTTAGTTGCTATGCAACCAGACTGGTGGCGCCACCATACATGTAGGTCGAGGATGCAGGTCATAACTATGACTACTGCATAAGCCCCAGATGTCATTCATGACCTGCCAAAGATTCATTGCAATTTTTAACATCTTCTTTACATCAAATTTCTTCGACAACACAGGAGCGATAGTTATGTGACTGGCAAATTTGTATATCTGGCACCGCCACTGCATGTAACTAGGCAGGGGCGGATCCAGGGAGGGAGTCAATCCGGCCATGGCCCATTTGTAAATTTCTTTATTTTTGACCAGCTATTGTGGCTCGGAAAGTTGACGTGCCCCCCTCCCCCCATGAGCAGCCCCATAGGCCCTCCCAACGCCCACGAGGTCCGTACTACACGAGGTCTGTACGACTAAAAAAGGTCATAAACCATTTTGGCGGATAAAATGGTATCTTTTTCTTGGAAATTCATTCGAGACATATGACTAAAAAATTTTATCAGATTTTTCGGCGACCAAAACGAAAACTTTTCCCCAAGACAGACAATTTTGGCCCTCCTTTTCGAAAATTTCTGTATCCGCCCTTGTAACTATAGGCAGTCTTGGTTCAAAGACTGGTTGAATATAACTCCCCTGATATATAGCTGAAATTTCACTTCCCAACATCGACAAAGTAGAAGCATTGAACGATGGCATTAAATCCATTTATGTAGCGGTATTGCAGTTGATTTAATGTTATTGAAACAGATATAATGTAGCTGAAGATGCATGTAGCCTAGACTTATTTTAAATTTAATCAAAAAAATTTATGACATCGTTTCTATTGAAATATTCGGAGGTGCTGACAATGCTCTTTGTCTAAATGAAGCTTTGTTGGCCCCAGAAACGTCGTGAGCAAACAAACAGTGATCGGATAACAAGAATGGCATCAGCGGTCGACATATTGAAGTTGATACGTCAACTGTTATTGTTGTCGAATTATCTGTTTGTGTCGGGCTGTGTATGTATGTATGTATGTATGTATGTATGTATGTATGTATGTATGTATGTATGTATGTATGTATGTATGTATGTATGTATGTATGTATGTATGTATGTATGTATGTATGTATGTATGTATGTATGTATGTATGTATGTATGTATGTGTATATGTATGTATGTATGTAGGTATGTATGTATGCAGGTATGTATGTATGTATGTATGTATGTGTATATGTATGTATGTATGTATGTATGTATGTATGTATGTATGTATGTATGTATGTATGTATGTATGTATGTATGTATGTATGCATGTATTTATGTATGTGTCTATGTATGTATGTATGTATGTATGTATGTGTGTATGTGTCTATGTATGTATGTATGTATGCATGTATGTATGTATGTATGTATGTATGTATGTATGTATGTATGTATGTATGTATGTATGTATGTATGTATGAATGACATGTATGTATGACATGTATGTATGACATGTATGTATGACATGTATGTATGACATGTATGTATGTATGTATGTATGTATGTATGTATGTATGTATGTATGTATGTATGTATGTATGTATGTATGTATGTATGTATGACATGTATGTATGTATGACATGTATGTATGTATGTATGTATGTATGTATATATGTATGTATGTATGTATGTATGTATGTATGTATGTATGTATGTATGTATGTCTGCATGTATGTATGTATGTATGTATGTATGTATGTATGTATGTATGTATGTATGTATGTATGTATGTATGTATGTATGTATGTATGTATGTATGTATGCATGCATGTATGTATGTATGTATGTATGTCTGCATGTATGTATGTATGTATGTATGTATGTATGCACGTACGTACGTACGTACGTATGCATGTATGTATGTATGTATGTATGTATGTATGTATGTATGTATGTATGTATGTATGTATGTAACTCATTCGGCTCTAATTAAATTTTTACTACTAACATACTATTACTATGATGCATAATATAATAAGCACCCTGGGCAAATTGGAACTGAGAGATAAAGTAGAAAATATGTATATCATATTCATAGCAGCTCTCTGCACCTTATGTGATGACAACCAATTGTGTAAATACGCTGATGACCTGAGTGTATTAAATCCAGAAACTGCAACCATTGGACTCCATGAAGAATTTGATAATATTAAGCAGTGGGCCATCATAAACAAACTAAACATAAACGTCTCGAAAACCAAGGAGATCGTTTTCAGGCGTCCTGGTATCGAACTCCGCCATAGCCGGTCCCAAGCCCGGTTGAGAAAGGAGGAGGGTTGGGGCGTGGGGCTAGCAACCCCACCCCTGTAAAAAGAATAGCCGCTACAGAAACGACAAGAGGATGCCAAACCGGTAAACAAGGGCAGAGAGGAGAGGACTCACTGCTGGGCGGATATATGAAGGAGCCGGGGGAAAGCCGAAAGGAGCCCCGGATCCGGACGAGTCGGATCTTCAATGCCAAAACAATCACTAGAATTGGAACCTGGAACGTCCGAACACTTTACCAATGTGTTTCAACGAAGAGGTGCTAAGAAGGGCGGGATCGGAGGACCTGGAGATAACTGTGGAGAGGAGGAGGAGGAGAATGGCTGGACATGTACTGCGAATGCCTCAGAATAGGCCGGCGAAGAGAGTGTTGACGTGGAGACCAGAGGGCGGAAGAAGGAGCAGAGGACGGCCAAAGAGGACCTGGCGGAGCACATTTGACGGGGACCTTGCCGAAATGGGAATCAGCTGGAGCAATGCAGAAGAAGTGGCAAACAACCGCACGGTGTGGAGGAATCTTGTCGACCGATGTTCTGAAGAGAACCGAAGGACCTAAGAGAGAGAGAGAGAGAGAGAGAGAGAGAGAGAGAGAGAGAGAGAGAGAGAGAGAGAGAGAGAGAGAGAGAGAGAGAGAGAGAGAGAGAGAGAGAGAGAGAGAGAGAGAGAGAGAGAGAGAGAGAGAGAGAGAGAGAGAGAGAGAGAGAGAGGTATCGAACGCTCCTTAGACCACTGTCTGCCTCTACCCGGTATTGAACAGCTGAGCAGTGTCAAGTTGTTAGGAATCATCTTACAAGCTAACCTCTCTTTCTCAAGTCATGTTAACTACATTCTTAGTATAATAAACCAGCGATACTTTCTACTGAACCAGCTGAGACATCAGGGCCTACAATGTAGGCCCTACATATCTCGAAGCTGGACGTAATATTTCAAGCTATCGTTGTCTCTAGAGTCATGTATGCACTACCTTCATTTGCTGGATTTCTTACGGCACATGATATTGCGCGCGTCAACGCTGCCCTAAAAAAGGCTCGTCGATGACTCGATGGCAAATCTCTGAGAAGATTCATACAGTGGAAGAGCTGATTGCTCGAGCAGACAAGAAGCTCTTCAAGAGAGCTCAATTCCTTGGCCATTGCATTCACCTCTTCGGGAGGACAAGTATCAACTTCGCAAGAGAGGACATCCTTTCCTGTTGCCTCTCGTTAAAACAAATTTGTTTAAAAACAGTTTCATTAACAGATGCATTTATAATTATATTTAGATACAAGCTAACATGATTTTAATTGAGGTTCTCTATCATAGTTAGATATAATATCGGAATACTATGTATTCGTTTTTGTTATACAATGCATGTGCGCTTGACATATGCAAATAAAGGCTACTTACTTACTTACTTACTTATATATTGGCTACATACCAAGATAGCTTAAATGAAAACTGTCTGTCTGTCTGTCTGTCTGTCTGTCTGTTTATCTGTCTGCCTGTTTGCTTGCTATAGTGGGTCGCGCCACTAGAGCCTTGGTCCATAATGCACAACTGGTTCTATTATCATCAGGTGTTTGGGGGTGAGGGGGGAGCGAGGGATGAGGTCGGTCAATGGATTCCACTGGGTCGAGTTCATAGACACGAGAGAAAAGCCATCGGGATGAGCTGTTACTCATCGACAAATAAAAGAGAGATAGACTCACTTTGTCATGTAATGTTAACAGTAAAGGAATAACGCATTCCTATACGCATACTATATAGACGGTGACTTGGCGAAGTGGATGTGATACTGGCAAACAGTGAATGTTGCGCTGGGAGAGGATATTTGAATCAATCGAATGGTTGACCGATCATGGAATAGTAGCCTATATACAGTAGGTCACCGGGTGCCAGCTCTGCCCTTCGCTTTTTTAGGGTTACCCGTAAAACAGGAAATCTAAATCTGAGTTGTATTCTATTGAAGTATAATTTTATGTAAAGCGCTTCTGTAGTAGGGTGAAGCGCTCCCAGTGTGCAAGGCCCCTTTGAGAAGAGACGTTATTTACCCGCTCCACGTCCCAAGGTATAATGAAATGGTTCTCGGCGAAGTTATAAGTTTCACTCTATACAAGGAAGTTGCATGCCCCACAATCATAGGCGTAGGAGGCGGGGTCCAGAGGGAACAAATGCACCCACAAACATAGGCGTACGGGACATTTCGGCAGCGGGGGGCCAAAAAAATTTTTCCCACGAAAATCTGACGACCTTTTTTTTTTAGTCATCCGCCCAAAATTTTCTTAGGATTTTCCCGTCCGAAAAATCTGACGACTTTTTTCCCCCTGCGTGCCCGAAAAATTCCTCCCGTACCTGTTTTGCCCGGAAAAAAATTCCGAATTTTTTTTGCCCGACCATGCCTCTTTTGCCCGAAAAACACATTTGCCCGAAATTGGGGGGGGCATTTGCTCCCTCTGGACCCCGCCTCGTACGCCTATGCCCACAAATTTCGAGCGAGCCGGTTTTTTTGGGGAAGCAGACCCGGGGAAATATTAAACAAACAATACTTGAAGTTCACGGTCATTTACACAACATTATCGCTCAGTTCCAATTTGCCCGAATCGAGTTAGATACTAATTCACAACCAGCATGGATAAGAAATTCGTGAAAAGTTCTGAATTCACGGTAGCATCTTGTAAATAATGGGGAAATTGCAGCAAATTCATGAACGGAAATTTGCTCGAAAATTGTGACAATTCGTGCTGGCTCAAGTAGGGTCGATGAGGGAAATTCCTGGCCCGTAGTCTAGCAAAAATTATATTTGACGTCACATACTTCTTTACACAGCTTTCACGGGTCCCTAATTAAACTATCTTAAGGCTAGGGCTACATGAGAAAAATTTAGAAACCAATGGAACTCATAAAAGTTCTGGCACGAGTGGGAGCGCCTCTGAACGGTTTTCATAAATTTTGGAGGAAAGACTAAAAAAAAGTCGTCAGAAAAAAGGTCCGGTCAAAGCCATGCCTTGATTTCCCTCCAATTTGCCGCCACCTCGAAACTTTCTGGATCCGTCACTGAATACAGTGCATAAGCCTATAATTGCACGACGTCACTTAGGCTACTCCGGATTTATTTTTCGGGCAGAAATAAAATCTTGGCCCCCACTGCTGAAATCTCCCCTACGCCTATGCCCACAATGGAATGATGATTGGAAGAAGTATGTGACGTCAAATATAATTTTTGCTAGACAAACATAGCCCTCACATACATACATACATACATACATACATACATACATACATACATACATACATACATACATACATACATACATACATACATACATACATACATACATACATACATACATACATACATACATACATACATACATACATACATACATACATACATACATACATACATACATACATACATACATACATACATACATACATACATACATACATACATACATACATACATACATACATACATACATACATACATACATACATACATACATACATACATACATACATACATACATACATACATACATACATACATACATACATACATACATACATACACACGCATACACGCATACACGCATACACGCATACACGCATACATGCATACATGCATACATGCATACATGCATACATACATACATACATACATACATACATACATACACACGCATACACGCATACACGCATACACGCATACACGCATACATGCATACATGCATACATGCATACATGCATACATACATACATACATACATACATACATACATACATACATACATACATACATACATACATGCAGCCAAACAAGCACGGTTCAACAGACAGCCAGGCATGCAGATACCATGGAAAGCCCACAGTAGGCAGACAAACACGCACCCAAGCTATACAATGACCATGTATGCAGACGGACAAAGACATAGATAGACGGACGAGCAGGCAAATAGACACACACACAGAGGCGGACAAGCAGACGGTCAGTCTACAGAGGCGGCCAGTCAAGTGATGAGCGGGAACCGTTGTGGTCCCCGTTGACTTTCACTTGAGATGCAACTTCGGTGCATTTCTTCCTCGTAGGGGAGCGTGGGGTTCGGTGCACGCCGGTATAGTAGGGGATCGGAGGATGAATTATCCCCTACGCGGTATTGGCCGCCTCATTTGGAATACGGCGGCTGGCTTCCTGCTGATCCCGTGGCGTTGTTTTTTATGATAGCAGAGTCGACGGTTGATGTCTTGTACATCAGGAAGCGGAGGTAGGGGAGAGTGGGAGAAGGAGGGAGAGGGGGCATTGTGGGCATCATCTGTTTCTGATTAGATCGCAAATTACAAACATGTTCTGATGAATATCCATCCTATAATATATGTCTATATGTATCCATAATATACACATATATAGAGGCGTATATGAGCTTGCAAATATATATAGGCCTAACAGATTATGTATTACGCCATATATCACATATGTAATTTTATATAATTGCCTGTTTATGCATAGTCATATATATTACATGTATGTTGTATATTACATAAACATTATTGCCTGTATACTGGCCGTAAAATATACTTTTTGGGGGCCATAATATTCTATGCGTCAAACTTTAGTCATTATAGATTGCAATCATACTGAGTGTCATGCGTAAGGCATACGTCAGCAACCACAGCTTATAAACATTCATACACACATGCATGCATATGCACAACTGCAAACACGAATAATATGAAATTATAGGAAGGTTAAAAGCGCTACATGTTTTCAACATATAGACTATATATATATATATATATATATATATATATATATATATATATATATGGTGTGGACCTACAACAGGCCTAAGGAATGTTACTGTAGGGGAGATGGGTTCATGTAGTTCATATATTAGTGCGGCATTTTCTAATGATGCATCTTGCTTTGATTTCTGTCCAGCGATTCGCGCCCTTGTTCGTCTAGAAGTAGGTCTATGCATGGACATTTTAAGCCTTCATTTTTAAAATGACATAATCTGCTTTTAACAAGACGATACTAATTTAAGTTATTCACTGTATGTTTACCTCTCTTCGCACGAGCATAATAATAATAATGATAATGATAATGATAATGATAATGACAATGACAATAACAATAACAATAACAATAACAATAACAATAACAATAGTAATAATAATAATAATAACAATAATAATAATAATAATAATAATAACAACAACAACAACAACAACAACAACAATAATCGTGACTCGTGCAGGTTTTGTGCGTGCGTGGCTTTTCAAGAACAACCCATTAAGGATAGGCCATCATTCACCGAACTGCGCCAAACAT
This sequence comes from Lumbricus terrestris, assembly GCA_949752735.1. Classification (NCBI taxonomy): domain Eukaryota; kingdom Metazoa; phylum Annelida; class Clitellata; order Crassiclitellata; family Lumbricidae; genus Lumbricus; species Lumbricus terrestris. The sequence goes on along the minus strand of OX457040.1, from coordinate 9,471,178 downwards.
GATCGTGCATGATAGGCCTATACCTATTCATGTGATCTCGCGCATTTTAGTTTCGTATCGGGTCTCTCAAATCCTTCGAGATTGCACGTATACATCGGTGCAGGCTATTACGCTCGGGTACTGTAGTAATATCGTACTACAATATCAAATGATTCTCGGCAATATATTTCCCACATCGACCAGCGCGCACACGCATAAAGCTGTACGTCACACACGACCAAAAGCAGACAGCTTCCGGGCTGGTTATTATTCAACTGATTAAATGTTAGATTATCCAACCCAGTATTATGAATTTTAACGAACGCGTTTTTCTACCTTCATTCCAATATCGCGGCCACGAAATATCGCGAGATTTACTCGAGATAACGCGAGATTTACTCGTAAATGCCCGGCTGCGACGTCGCATCTATTTGCCACTTAGGCGGTCTCTGTTATAATATCAAATAACTTCCACGAGTCCGACCCTAAACATAATATCATTAATATCCCCGCGTGTAGCGATTTACTGGAAAGGACTTTCCTAATAACGTTGCCGATCCGCGAGTATATATATATATATATACACACATATATATATATATATATAATTATATATATGCCTATATATACAAAGCTGGAGAGTGTGTGCGCCTCGCGTATATATTATAATAGTCATAGTCATAATATAACGTCGCTTCATCGTTTATTACTGTATTACTCTTTCGGCCCAAAAACTCCCATAATGATATTGTGTGTGTGTATGGCGAGGCAGCGGCTGCGTCGTCGTCAGCATCGTCCAGCGGCTGAGTCAACTAGGTTAGCGGCTGGCGCTGGGGCCTCTTCGTGCTCCATAATGCATGGATTCAAGCCGCGCGCGTGCGCCTCCACCTCCGCCGCGCAGAATTTGCGGTGCGCGGCGGCCGCGCCGTTATTGGAAACCATAAGTCAATTGTGACACGGTCCATTCTCGCTATCCCACGCGTCATCAGCAGATAGGCGACGTAGAACGCTTACAAACGGGACCGCGGGGAATATCAGCCCGGCAATTATACACCCGATATGAACACGCCGGTCGGCGGCGGCGGCGGCGGAGCGAGATAAGTCCGCGGGGAAATATTCCATCGACGACTCCTCTAATATACTTTATCTCCCGCTCCGGACCCTGGCGGGGCGCACGTCCGCCCGGATGCGCGCGAGGGGCGAAGCTGTAGAGTCCGTAAAACATACGTAGGAGGCTCGTATTAACCTTTAATTGCGCACCGGCTAATGTATCGCGCGGGGGTCTGCGTCCAGCCTATAAGGAGCCAGACGGGGGAGGGTTGGGGGGGGATGGCGCGGGTAGGTAAACTCCGACAAGGGAGACAAGCGGATGAACGGTCCAGTGGAGAGCTCCTGCTAAAGGTCGGGGCGTCCTCTGGGGCCGACGGCGTTCATGACTGCATGGACATGGTAAACGAAAGCAGGATGTAGGGTCGCTCCGAGTAAACTGATCTATTGCCTGAGGATGCGTTCCAACGCCTATTCTACTGCAGTGGTCCCTACTACGTCTCTTGCATGGTAAAAAAGTCGACCCACCATTAATGGCTGTATATAAGGGAGGAAGTTCTCCTATAATTACTCCACCGGGTGTCGTTTGTGATATGTGTTCGCCTTAAACGGCGTAGAATTAGGCCCCTAATCGACATTGCATAAAGAGGAGCGGCGGCTTTCACTGCCATGCAGGTCTGACAAACTTGACGTATGTTATGAGGTCGTGCATATTCATAATCAAGATAACTGACCCTCTCACATCCCAAAGGCGCCTTCCTATTAAATTTGCTTTCTACCTAAACACTATGCTCGCAAACTCACCATAATAGCCAGTGTTTAATATAGGCATCTTTAGGGAGGGAAGTGTCCCCCACCAAGAAATGACATCTCCCCACCAAGAAATGACATCTCCCCACAAAGAAATGACATCTCCCTAAGAGAATTTCAAAGCTGCTTTATTACATCGGAATTTACTATTTTATTTATTTTAATTTTAAATTCAAAGACTGAAAGAGGTAATAAAAAACGCCGGATAAAGGGTCGTTTGTCCCCAGAAACCTGAATTTCCCCCCCCCCAAGCAGGTGGACTAGATTAAACACTGCCCCTCTATAGCCTGCAGTCCTTCGATCTCTCCGCGTTCTAATTGGATGACGTGGCCCCACACGACATTACGGTACCTAAGGACTCAATTTCCATTTAGTCACATATTTTCTCTTATTAACATAGGCTATCTGCATGACCGGATGCTCTTTCTTTTCAATAATTATGTCTGAGTCACCTGACAAAGTGGGCAGTGGTTGTCTCCCTTTGCTTTCTTAATATTCACTCCTATATCCACTGAGTGCTATAAAGATTTTTTAATTGTTACTTTAAGCAATAAAATCTGTGGTTATGGCCATGACTTCGTGGCACCTAATTTTGGCATGACATAGCATAGCATAGCATAGCACAGCATAGCATAGCATGGCACAGCATAGCATAGCATAGGGGCCTTTTAATGACGGAATGCACCAACTAATTAGTTTGCAAATTTGCGGATGACGTGATAGCCATAACCCTGAACATAGAATGATGTTGCAGGCAGAGTTGCCATACAATATGGTTGACATATCATATCCGTTCATGTGTGAGTGTGCGTGTGTGCGTGTGTGTGCGCGCGCGCGTGTGTGTGTGTGTGTGTGTGTGTGTGTGTGTGTGTGTGTGAATGCCGTTGTATTGCATGAACACTCTCTTGTTGTTGACGGTCTTGGTTGTGCCAGCGCTATATGAATAGTCTTATCATATTTTCATTTAGTCTTTTAACCAATTGCTTGGTTTACCAGTTGACGTCCATGGATCGTTACAGGTTGTTGTTGATAACGAGTAACCTGTTCATGAAAGTATACGATGTATATTTCAACAGAAAATACAAGAAGAGAAACGGTTCTAAGTGAACTTCTTCCTAAAATTTGAAATCGGTGTATATATCAGTTGACCGAAATAATGCTCAAAGGCATCTTACGTCTGTTGGGCGTTTTGCCCCACCCTCCCCTGTTTATCAATATTCGGTTATGGTGCTCAATTTATGTTATCCATTCCTCCATTGTAATCACACGAGTCATACGAGTTCGTCTCTGCTAGCAGACAATGTATGTATGTATGTATGTGCCCTTATTATAGCACCCCTTCAAGATTACTACTCAGAAGCGCTCCCGACTACAGCGTGGACACTGAATCGTAGTTTAACGACGAAGCGCTGAACAATTACGAGTGAAGGACTTGCCCAAGGTCCCTCCCAGCGTGGTGGCTTGAGGTGGATTCGAACCTGCAACCCTCCGGCTGCAAGGCAACGAGCATACCCACTACACCACCGTGCCCCACACATTCACAGATATGTCTATCATAGACAGTATGGCCAATTCTGCTTGTGTAGGTGTGTGTATGGGCGTAGCCTATCTGTGTATGATCTATGGATAGTATGTATGTAGTAATTACAATCGAGACTCGATCGTTTTTCTCTCTCGTTGCCCGTTTTATCCCGACTAATAATTGTGCAATGTTTGTGATTTGTGGTATCGAGTATAACGTTCTCTATACTTCCGATCAATAACATATTTCGATGTTCCTACCATTGCAGCTGCTGCTGCTGCTGCTGATGATGATGATGATAACGACGATGACGAAGATGAGGAGGATGAAGATGTGTTTACGCATAAGTGTATGTGTAAAATTGTGTATACATGTGCGTACGTATGTATGCATTTACGTATGTATGTATGTATGTATGTATGTATGTATGTATGTATGTATGTATGTATGTATGTATGTATGTATGTATGTATGTATGTATGTATGTATGTATGTATGTATGTATGTATGTATGTATGTATGTATGTATGTATGTATGTATGTATGTATGTATGTATGTATGTATGTATGTATGTATGTATGTATGTATGTATGTATGCATTGTGGGGCGCCTCCACCTCAAGCCATCGCATAAGGACCTTGAGCAAGTCCTTCGATCGCAATTGCTCGTGCGTTCTGGTGTGAAACTTCTGGTGAAGTGTCCGCGCTGTAGTCGGGAGTGACTCTGAGAAGTGAACGTGAAAGAGCGCGATAACAAATGCGAGAAATAAAAAATCTGTAGACCTATATATGTATGTGTAATTGTGTATTTGCATGTTTTGTGTACGTATGTGCGTATACATGTATGTTTTGGTGTATGTGTATATGACCATGATATGCATTTATGAATGTGCATACGTTGTTGTTGTTGTTGTTGTTGTTGTTGTTGTTGTTGTTATTATTATTATTATTATTATTATTATTATTATTATTTAGGAAGTGTTATATATCACCGCTTCAGTTTAGGCTACTCAGAAGCGCTCCAGGTCCATCCACGGCTAAATAAGACAGTTTCGAGGTTCTTAAGGAACAGAGTGGAGTGAACCTTGCGCACTAAACACAGTGTAACTGGAAGGTTATTCCAGGTGGTAGGGCCAGCAACAGAGAATGAATTGAACGGCATTGTTGGATAGTTCGCGAGCGCGCGAGGAACCAGAAGCTCAGCTTGGTCCACTGACCAAAGAGTGGATCGACGCTGCAGTACACACGAGGTGGAACAACAGACTTCTCGCAGATACAGTGGAGCCAGTCCCTCAATGCAACGTCTAACCAAAGCACACACCCTGAAGGCAATCCGGGAAAGGGGGCCAGTGCAAGACATCTCGCATATAAGACGTGTCATGGCGAAATGGTTGTTGTCGCATACTCCCTCCCTCCCTGAAACTCGAATCTTTTTATTGCTGGGTCAAACTAAGAAATATTCTTTAGTTCAAAATGTTCCTTAACCTGTGTCTCTACAATAATTTTCTCGTCAAACTCTGACAACATATTGGCCTCTCTTCTGACGATGATGGCGTGCACGCTAACGACGTGACGTCCATTTATATATGCTTCAGCTCAACGGTGAGTCCCGAACATTGCCGAAGTCTTCCGTCTTCCTGATTCGTTATTATTCGGAATGTGTGTCATGACACGTCACCTCCTGCAGGTGATTAATATTATTTATCTCCAGGACGCGATGTGTCGCAGTATAATATATTTATGCTTGTGTGTGTGACACTGTGTGTGTGTGTGTGCGTGTGTGTGTGTGTGGGTGGGTGTGTGCCTATGTGTGTGTATACTGCATGCATGTATGTTTGCGTGTGATGTATGTGCATGGTTTGTATGCGTGCATGTATATACGTGTGCACATGCACGTGTCTGAGGTGTCCCGATAAAAAGCGGAACACAACAAAAAGTGTCATAATTCGGTCAAATTCGGTGAAGCTGGAGGACATTTTGAACACCATAGCTAAATTATACTTCCCTTCAGTTTTTGCATGTTGGAAAGTTCCATTTTTCGGAGCTGCATCTCAAACGCTCACAACTTTGAAAAACTCACGAATATTTCTTATCGGCTTTAGGATTTGGTGGTAATAATTATGCGTGGCCATGGTTGCTTCGTTTAAAATTTCAGACACATCCTAACAGTTTTGACCGATGATGGTGGTGGTGGTGGTGATGGTGGTGGTGGTGGTGGTGGTGGTGGTGGTGGTGGTGGTGGCGGCGGTGAGGGCCGTGGCGGCGGTGACGGTGGTGGTGGTGTTGATGATGATGACTACGATGATGGTGATTAGGAGGAGGAGGAGGAGGAGGAGGCAATGGAGGATTTCCAATGCAATTATCATCAACAAAATAATACTCCATTGTCATAAATGCTGTACACAGTAATCCCCGCAATTAGCTAATCGCGTGAAGAAGCATTGACGCCGTAAAAGAGGAGGGCATTGCATAGGCTACGTCATCAACGTTCATTAATTAATCAGTGGAATTAATTAACAAGACGGTGATCACCTCTGACCCGACAACACATCGCAGGCCTACACGTAGATGCATCGGTCACCCCATTCACGTCACCCCATTCACGCACCTCATTCACGTCACCCCATTCACGTCACCCCATTCACGTCACCCCACTCCCGTCACCCCATTCACGTCACCCCATTCCCGTCACCCCATTCACATCACCCCATTCACGTCACCCCATTCACGTCACTCCATTCGCGTCACCCCATTCACGCACCCAAGGCCGTGAAATTATAAAAGTATCAATCCAATATCACTCATTCAATCGACGTGTACGGCCTACAATACATGTATATACCAACAAACATGCAATACATGTATATACAAACAACATGCAATACATGTATATACAAACATACTTACAATACATGTATATACTCAACCCTCTTATCCTATTTTCTCGTCTGTTCTCTCCTGCTGACACTTTTCCTTGCATACATATACACAAATTAAGTATTTTGTCCATTCATCCATCTATCCAACCGTCAATCCATCCCTTCCTAAACCATCCGTTCATCCATACATCTCTCCATCAGCCAGCCATCCATCCTTGCTCCATCCCATCCATCCAGTCGCAAGTCCCTTCCTCCCTCTTCCATCCACCCATCTCCATCCACCCGTTATCCATCCATCCATCCCCTACTCATCCATCCATCCATCCATCATCCATCACCATCCACCCCAACCCTCTCTCCTCATCCACCCATCCCATCTTCCACCCCTCATCGATTTGTAAACACTTCCCCTTTGATAGCCGTCCACCCATCCCGCATCCCGTATACAAACTATACATGGATGCTGCAGCAACAGCCACTTCCGCCAGCATCCAAGGCACCGCCGATGCAGCGAAGCATGAGAGAGGACGAGGAGATGCTTCTGCTGCTGCTGCTGCTGTTGCTGCTGCTGCTGCTGCACTTGGCTCATCTCAGCTGCTGAAGTCGCCGACCGTCCAAGCATCGTCTAATAACTCCTGACGTGTTTGATGCATCGTTGTTACGCCAGGCGCCGCAGCTGACGGGAGGTCCAGCTCTACAGTCTATAAAGGACTATTATACATAACCAACAGGAGGTTCAGCGCTGGTCGTTCGACTGTTATGTATATGATATAGGCTAAACGTTGAGAAACATCGTATGCTTCTTTGTTGTTATACGTTGACGTCTCAAGTACTATGCGTGCAATTGACCGGAAGCTCGTTTAAAGTCTTAGACTCGTCTTAGACTTTGTGCACAGCTGTCTATTACAGAGACTTTGAACGGTTAAGTAAAGATGTAGATTTATACGGATCGATCGTTAGCAAAACCTGTGGCTGACCAATTAGTAGGACTAATTATAGATCTATTTAGATAAGTTGCAAGCATAATAGTTAAATATAAGCAAGTAGCTTATAGAAAAACAGAAACAAGTATATAATAGAAACAAGTATAGGTCGATAGCTAAACAGGAACAAGTAGCCTACAGCTAAACAGAAACAGGTATTGCTAAACAGAAACAAGTATATATCTAAACGGAGGCAAGTTTAGGGCTAGAAATGCACAAGTGGTACACTTGACAAAAATCGCAATTAAGCGAGAAACTGCGCACCGTATACGGTTTGACAGATGACAAGTTCATTTGGGAATGTTACGAGCCAAGATAGAGTATTGCTACGTAAGATTCTAGGTGAGTAGGCCAATAGAATTATATAGCGCTGACCCTTCTATATCATTGCCATCACACAACATATTAGGTTCTATACCAAATAAAATGCAACTAACTTTGTATATAGGTCTACACGTATTATATAAAACGGCAGGTAAAGACATGCATAGTTTTGCTCATACATGTAGGCTAAGTCATTGCGCAACTAGGGTATACTTATTTTAAGGAAGTCGTCCAGTGCAGGGGAACTTAGCTGTGGCGAATTATCTTGCATGGACCATCAAAAACAAATGAAGTTGATTATATTTTACTCACGTGACGATGTGACAGGCCTCAGGTGACAAATAACTTCCATGGTTGGTCTGTTTCTTTTAAAAATATTATTATTTAGTTTTGATCTTATGGTACACTGCAAATAGAGTGCAGGACATGTCTAAGACCAGATCAATCGCATCCTGAGAACGAATCATTGTTGCAAGAACTTCGATCGTAGACAAAATGGCGTTTCGTTTGATTCGAAGCCTCATCCTCCTGTTCATCATCGTAGCCTTAACCTCAGCTGAGCCACAGCCTCTCCTGTACAGCGTTCTGGAGGAGCAGGACATTGGAACAGTCGTGGCGGACGTCCTGCAGGACGCGCACATCTTCCGTCCGCAGGGGAGGAGCTCGAGGAAGGCCCTTCTGTCGGCGAACACAACCAGCTTCCGTTTCGTACGCAACCAGACCAACTTCGTCATCAATGCACAGACAGGGGTCATCCGTACGGCAGCGGTCCTGGACCGGGACGCCATCTGTCCTCGCAAGAGAGAGTGCCGGTTGGACGTCGACGTGGCCGTGCACCAGAAGAAGGTTCCTCCCTCGACGAGTCTCGTCAAGGTCCTCTTCGACCTCATCGACATCAACGACAACGCTCCGACCTTTCCGAAGCCGCACGTCTCCGAGAAGGTCTCCGAGCTGAGCCCCCGTGACCTTCGGTTCCCCATCCAGCCGGCCGTCGATCCGGACAGCCCCGCCAACGGAGTCGCCCGCTACCAGCTCGTGTCCGACGGCGACACGTTCCGGCTGATCGTCGGCAGCGATGACGACCCCGATCTCCAGCTGATCCTCCAGGAACAGCTCGACCGCGAGACGAAGGACTTCTACCAGCTGAAGGTGATCGCCTTCGACGGTGGCTTCCCACCGAAATCCGGATCGGTGCTCATCCACATAACCGTCGACGACGTCAACGATAACGGACCCGTCTTCGCCAACGCGACGTACAGGATCGAGATTGGGGAGAACACCCCACCGCAACCATCTCTCCTTGCGGTCAGGGCGACCGATAGGGATGTCGGGAAGAACGGTGCCGTCAACTACGCCTTCTCGCCGTTGACCGCCGCACAGTACGGATCGAATTTCTCGGTGGATTCGGAGACTGGAGTGATCGCCTTGCTGGAACCGGTCGACTACGAGAGAGCCAGCTACTTCGTGCTTACCGTCGTCGCCATGGACGGCGGAGAATCACCTATCCCAGCCACGGCCAGGGTCACGATCGAGGTCAAGGACGCCAACGACAACACACCGGAGATCCGGTTGGAAAACATCGGCGTCCAGAGCGGAACCCAGTCGCATCCGGTCATCTACGTGAAGGAGAACTGCCCGAAGAACACATTCGTGGCGGCCCTGGCGGTCAGCGACGCGGACAGCGGGGCGAACGGACGTATCAGATGTTCCCTGACGAGTCCCCAGTTTCGCCTCGAGCAGATGGGAGACAAGGAGTTCAAGATCCTGACGGGGGACGGAACCATAGACCGCGAGTACCTAGACCGTCACGAGCTGATCGTCACGTGCTACGACAGTGGACTTCCGGTGCGCTCTTCTTCGCTCAATGTCTTGGTGATCGTTGACGATGAGAACGACAATAAACCGAGATTCAAGGAAGACGTGTACAACTTTTCGATCGAGGAAAATAATTCGATGAACGTCAGCATCGGAAGAGTCTCCGCCAACGACCGAGACAAGGTTTCTGTTTCATGTCTCTACTCACAGGAAACAATCATAATAATAATCATCTGGATTTCGTATAATATAGCATGACATAGCATAGCATGACATGACATAGCATAATATGACATAGCGTAACATAACATAACATAACATGGCATAGCATAATATAACATAACATAACATAACATAGTATAATATAACATGACATGACATAATATAACATAACATAACATATAGTATAATATAGCATGACATAGCATAACATAGCATAACATGACATAACATAACTTGACATAGCATGACATGACATAACATGACATAGCATGACATGACATAACATAACATGACATAACATACCATAACATTGCATATCATAGCACGGCATAGCACAACATAACATAACATAAAATTACATCACTTGCATAGCATAGCATAACATAACATAACATAGCATGACATAGCACAACATAACATAACATAACCTTGCATATGTAGCACAGCATAGCAAAAAATAACATAACATAAAATTACATTACTTGCATAGAATAGCATAACATAACATAACATAACATAACCTTGCATAACCTTGCATGACATAGCTATGCTACAACAAATAGCACAGCATAGAACAAAATAACTTAACATACAATGTAGCATAGCATAACATGACATAACATAGCATAACATGACGTGGCATAACATGACATAGCATAGCATAACATGGAGAAGCATACAATTACATTACTTGCATATCATAGCATGACATGACATAACATAGCACAGCATGACATTGCATAACATGACATAACATAAAATGGCATAACATAACCTTACATAATTATGGCATTGCATAACATAGCGTGACATGACACAGCATAAGGTTGTATGCAAGTGACAAGTGACTGCATGAGCAATTGAGCATGACATCACAAAGGGGAGTCAACATGGATTTATCAGAGTGCACGCATCCACTATATAATGGACTTCCTTTCCTTTTTTAACCTCATAGTAGCCCATTATATTTAATTCCAGTCCATTTCAATGATCAGTCTATTCCATTAATTAAACTCGCCAATTGTGTAGCGGCATGGACGCGTCACGGAGCCATAAAAATCAGTGGCGGCGCTAGGGGGCTGGGGAGGCTAAGTCCCCCTACAAGAGGCTCAGCCCCTCCTAAAAAAAGGGCCATCCGAATTTTTTACATTGAAATATCCACGATTTTCGGTCGATGACTAAAAAAAGGTCGTCAGAAATTGTGACGGATGAAAATGTGAAATTTTCGTCGCGAGGCTTCAACCCCCCGAAACGGTAATCCTGGCACCGCCACTGATAAAAATTGTCGTTATCATCAGACTGCTATTAATTGTATTCGATTTTCATTCCAATTGAGATTCCGTTCTTCGAAATTCAATTCCATCTCATTTCATCCTGCTGAGTTGTAAGACTAGACAACTGTGCGGTCGTTCTTTGTTTAGTTCCCCCTGTTTGGGGGGAGTTCTGATTTATGGGGAAGGTGGGACAAACAGCGGCGACACCCTTTGTCCGGTAATGTTGACCTTCTAAATCTTTGTTAGGCTATATTAGTGTATATATTATATATATATATATATATATATATATATATATATATATATATATAGCACCTTCATCAAAAAAATAGTAAAACCGTTCATGTAATGATCAGAGGCAGATCCAGAGGTGGGCAAATTCGGCCATCATGGCCGAATTCACAAATACCCACAGAACGTGCCCCCCATTAGGCTTGAACAAAGGTCCATCCATTAGGTTTCAATGGTATATTTTCCAGAAAATTGCCATGAAATGACTTTTAAAAAGTCATTAGATTGTTTGGGAGAAAAATTGTATGTATTTCAAGGCAAGTTCGACCAAATGACTAAAACGAAAAGGCCATCAGTTTTTTTCAGGTGAAAGAGAAACAAATTTTTGCCAGCCCAGACCAAAGATTTTTGCCCCCTCCCTTAAGAAAATTTCTGTATCCGCCTCTGATATAATGCGATATATATGCAAAATGGAGCTCTTAAATTTTCCGATGTTGGAGAATGTCATTCATGGGGAAGTCCCCCTGGAGATTCCTAGATTACACATTTCCGGTCGTTGGACCATTGTAGGCTATAGATTTGAGGGTCATCTCATAGAGTATTCCCCTCTCAATCGTTTGGGGTTGGAGTTGCAATTGGGTGTTGACAAAGCAACGGAAGAATAATGACGACGACAATATTTATATAGCACCGTAACACAGCCACGCAGTTGCATGCAACAATAATGAACTTTTTTAATTGTGCAATTACGGCAAAGTCGTTTAGAACATTACTGCCATCGCTCATGCAATACGTGTTTGTTGTCCCTATTACCTCCAAACACCTCCACACAACACATGCGTGTTGTCGATAAATCTCCGAACATCCCCGCGTCGCTATGTGATCTCTAAAAAAACAAGCATGACCACAATCCCTATAATAGCCCTGTATATAATATATATGTAAATATTAAAAATTTATCTCCCCACACAAACGCCGCGAGCCGTTGGAGACGAGCTTTATTCACCGGCGCTATATCAATTCAAGCCCGCACTATATATTATATGTATATATATATAAATATATATATATATAGCCATGGACTGCCTCGTCCGCTCCGATGGTAGATCAGAATCGGTTGAGAAAGTGAGAAGAAGAAGGGAAGGGGATTAAACGTCGACTCGAGGTTGTTATCTCAACTAGTTTGTCTTTATATAATTATATACCCTAAATCAAACATCACCAAATCACTCATGTCTTCAAATTATGCGCCATGTAGGCCTACATCTTTTTATTCTAAGGGATAGGGGATAGTACTCCAATCAGGCTCAGCGTCGACTTTGACACCTCATCACTGAAATTTGAAAATCGCACCAAAACCTTATGTGGGCTGTTACATTGTTACAACCATGTGGAGAAAACTCAGTGAGAAATACATCAGTTATCTAGTCCAGCCAGGGCCACATTAATGCTATAGTGAGAACCAGGTTGCTGTGATCACCCTCCAATGGGTCCCCTTCTGAGAACCCACTTGTTCACAACGCATATTATATCTCTACTTCATGGGTCTATGCAGTGGCAGTTGAAAGCATGTTCAACATGTTCGGTCGAACACTTTATAGGGCCCCACTCAAAAGAAACTAATCTCAATAGGTTATAATTGCAAATTCTTCATTCTAATCGTACAAAGGACACAAAACTAAAAAAATTCTAAGTCACTCATTTTAGCATCTATCCACCCATCTCCATCCATCCGTTATCCATCCATCCATCCCCTACTCATCCATCCATCATGCAGGGGTTGGTATCATACTCATGGGCGGAGACTTAGTGGGACAGAGGGAGGTCCCCTCAATGGATGTGGTGGGGACGGTCCATACATTTGCTCCCCCCCCATGTTAGGACATGTACATACTTCACGAAGCATACTGTGAAGTTTCGGAGCGCCTCTGAGGAGTTCTCTTGAAGTGGCGCTATATAAATGTACATTTACAATTACAATTACAACGTTAGGCGATAGAAGAAGAGATCTTCGAACAAATAAGGTAATGACTAAAAAAAGGGGAATCAACTTTTTGGGCAGAGAAAAATTGGGGGGTTTCCATTTCCATTTCGGACGGATGACTAAAAAAAGGTCGTCAGAAATTTCTGCCGCAAAAAATAAAAATTCGTAAAAATCTCGAGCCCTTCCTTCGGCCGCTCGTTTTCGCAAGTCTCTGCCCAGGTCTCCACCCATGATCTTACTGCCCGTGAGTCTTTATCGGTTTTTATATGTTTTAATATAGCAAATAATATACACTAAAAGTTAACAAGAAGCGCATGCAACAAAGCTCTAACGTCCTTGCGGTAAGTCAGCAATAGTTATGCTTATGAACAAAGCTGATGACGTAACAATAGTGTTTGTAAAACAAACGGAATTAGCCATAACCCTAACAACGTAACATCATACATAGCTAATGACGTAACAATAGCTTTCGAGACCATTGCAAGCAGATGATGTCATAATAGTACACAGAGTTATAGCAACAACTTAATTGTCCATAACAAAGTTAGTGACGAAACAAAATTGTATTTATACAAGGAGAGAGACGTCACAATGCGAAGTCCTCAGAGCAATGCCGCATCATCGTGTTTTAAAAAATAAGTAACGCAATAATAGTGCCATGGTTTTAGAACAAAGAGATGCTGTCACAATAAAATATCCGTAGCGGTAGCACAAAACCAATAAGCGTTTCGTGTTATTTTGTTGCGAGTCTGTGGGGCGGGATCCACAGTTTTTCTCAACAGGACAGGGTCACCAGATTTGCAGGGTGAGAATTGCCGGAGGGGGTTGGGGGTTTCAGCCTCCCAGTCTTTCTTAGAACCCCATGTTAAAGTATGTTTTTCACATCAAAATTCCACGTGGATCATAGTCCGACCCCCCCAGTTATTTTTCCACAATTCTCACACTGCAGATTTGTTAATACGGCCCTGTGCGGGCCCCTAAAAACTGCTGGTCCGGGTGCTGCAGTACCCTTAGCACCCAACTTAATGCGGGTCCAGCCAACAAACTCTCAAGACTTCCGCGTCATTTTGCCATATCGATCCGCACAAAGACTTTCTCTGAAAACAGATTGTTTTGTAATTATCCATCCAGATTCCTTCTCTCTCTCTTACCCAGAGGCGTAGCGACCGCCCTCCGTACCCTCCGACCGGAGGGGGCCCCGCGTGGAAGGGGCCCCTAAAAGGGATGAAAAATGTAACGTATAACTATATGGGTCAGTGACAATAATTGCACAGTCCATTTGGAAAACACTGTCAAAAAGACTTCAGCAGTAGTGAATATGGAATACGTGTACACTGTAGGCCTATGTATACATAATATGAACCCTGTATATTGTATAAATAATTATTTGCCGCATTCCAGTTTCTGCATTGTAAGGGGACCTGAAAGTCAAATTTTGACTGCTGAAAGTGCAGCTGAGTTTTCAGATGTGCAGTACTGGATGGCACTTTGATGCGATGTCAATTCTATGCAAGTTTATACAGTATAATATATCAGATTTATAGCTTCCCAATAATAAAGTGACATTATATACAGTGGCGGCGCCAGGATTTCCGTTTTTAGGGGAGCTAAATCCTGACGACTTTTTTTAGTCATCGGTTGAAATCTCATGGAAAATTTCCACTTAGATCTACATCCGCCAAAATTTCTGACGACTTTTTTAGTCATTCGGCCAAAATCTGAAGAAAATTTTCCATTTCAGCCGTCAAAATTTCTAACGACTTTTTCCTTTTTTTAGTCATTTGGTCGAAATCTTTGAAAATGGTCCTTTTTCATTCGACAAACTTTCTGACAAACCTCGTGCATATGTTTATTGTTTAGGTTTAAGTTTTTAGGGGGCTAATCGTGCAAATATTTCATTTTTACATTGGGAAAAAATTGATGGCCTTTTTTTAGGGGGCTTGGCCCCTAGACCCCTGTTGCCGCCACTGATTATATACTTAGAATAAGCACGTTACAGAACTACATACACCGCATTTCAGTTTCTGTATTATAAAGAGCACCGCCGACCCGGACATAGGCTATGTTCGAAGGGGGCCACGTTCTTTATCGCTACGGCCCTGCTCTTACCTCAATATTAAGCACCATCCACCTGCCTTAATTCCGTTGGATCTTGAATCGATTATGACATTCCTGTCTATGTAATTTGTTTTGACTGAGCGCCTGTGAATGGCTAAGTTGTTGTCGTCCGCAACTCAGCTGATTCAGACGATGCGAAATCAATTCTGCTGAAAAAGAGTGAGAATAATTGGCAAATTGGGCGGACTGGAAAAGATCTAGTTCTATTGCAAATTTGGTTGAACCTATATTATCCTCCCGGGGAGGAAGGTACACGCCTGGCAAAACAACACGATAACGCTAATGACTCGAGATAGGCTAACCAAGAAGATATATATATTTGTATATATATATATATATATATATATATAATTATATATATATACGCCTACTCATTCATTCGTTCATTCCTTCAAGCATTCTTTAGCAGTTAGCTCGTTCGCATATATATATATATATAATTATATATACAATTATATATATATAATTATATATAGTATACGCTGAATCGTTTATTCACTCTTTCGTTCCTTCGTTCAATCATTCATTCATCCATTCCGTCCGTTTCCCAATCAATCATTCATTCATTCGTTAATTCATTCAGTCAATCAATCACTGATCAGTCATTCATCTTTTAGCGACGTCTTTTCTGCAGCAGCGGCAGCAGCAGCAGCAACAGCAACAGCAGCAGCAGCAGCAGCAGTAGTTCAAAGTAGGCTAAGCAGCAAATGAAAAACGCAGGTGCTGTAGCCTGCATGAGTTGATGAGTTGCACGCACATGAACTCTGGATAGTAATTCAAATCAAATCAAATCAAATCAAATTAAAAACATATAGCGGCCTATTGCTCCCAAAGTAAGTTGGCATACACAATGTTGCATGATATTTGATGACGTATTATGACGTCACCTTATTCGTTAGTGACATTGGGTATACAGTGTGGGGAACATAATTATTGGGCTTAGTAACATATTACAGAGCTATAGACGGGACGACGGAGATTTATTTAAGGTGAAACGGGCAATTACGAAAGGTTAACTATACTTATGCAGAGAAACACACCATTACACCTTCTCAGGCATGCCTCTCTGAGGCTCTCTCGTCTTAAGACAGTTTTGTGTGGCCGTGCTGAGGTTGGGAGCACAGGTGCAATCACGTCCTAAAAGTTGAGGGACCAAATGAATCACGTCCTAAAAGTTGGGGGCATAATAATAAAGTTAGGAGGACCACTCAAAAGTTGGGGGATGCGTCCCGTGGGTCCCATAGGGTGGTTGCGCCTATGGTTGGGAGCGCCTCTGAGTAGTAGTCCCCTTGAAAAGGCGCTATGCAAAATTCACGAAATAAAATTGCATGTTTGTTTGTTTTTGTTTGTATGTGCACTTGTTATAGCGCCTCTTCAAGCTCTCTCTACTGAGAGGCGCTCCCGAATGCAGAGCGGACACTGCTTCGGAGTTTCACGCCGAAGCGCTGAGCAATTGTGAGTGAAGGACTTGCCCAAGGTCCCTACGCGGCGAGGGGGATTCGAACCTCGAACCTTCCGGCTTCAAGGCAGCGACGCCACCACTACACCACCGCGCCCCACAATGTATGAGAAATGAAAATCTTAACAGTTTAACTTAGTTATTATAATCTGTGTTCGTGTAATTTTGTCGACTGAAGGACAGGAACGGAGATGTCGATTACCATCTGGAACCGAAGGTCCGTGGATTGTTTTCCGTTGATTCGAAGTCGGGTCTCATCCGGGCTTTGATCGTCTTCGACCGAGAGCGGAACGCGTCCGTTCGATTCCACGTCTATGCGAGAGACAGTGGACCGGAACGGTGGTCGTCCAGCGCCACGGTGTCAGTCAACATCATCGACAACGATGACGAGGGACCCCGATTCGATGAAAAGAGGTTCAACCATCTTTCACATCTTCTCGATCTACATTTGCATATATAATTAATCATGGGCGGGTGCGGAAAGTTTGGAATGTGTGTGTATTTGCAGTCTAACGTCACTGTGTGATAACAAATACCATTAGCGACGCCCTCCTCCTACTTTACCCAGGCTTGGGACTGGCACTGGCAGAGTGCGACCAGTGGTGGAGTTAGTTTGGAATGGCCGGGCCCAAAATGTTTTGTCCTTTGGTCTTTCGCCGAAAAATCTGAAGACTTTTTTCTTTTTTTAGTCATATTATATGCTACTTTTCCTCTCTATCCTTAGTTTCCTTACCTTTTTCGGCTGCATGAATTGCATGAATTGAAAGTCTCAACTGCTGATGATGGGGGGGAGCACGTTTTGTGCGAATCTCTAAATGAGATGGGCATGACCCTGTATATAATGTGCTTGAGACTTTTCTCTTTGACCGACCTGGCTCGAGGGCGGCTCTGGCCTCTGGGTAGCTATCTTGACGAGGCTCAATATAAATATAGCCGGATATGTAATGTATACACAGTGCTTCTTTATAGGAAATCCCGGAGATGAACAAATTCAAATTTATTTTATCGGCGTCAAATGTGATCTGAAAATCTGAATGACTGCAACGATGAAGGTGGACGTCAGGAGCATATTTTAAATGCTAATATTGTATTTAGTGGGTTTATACTGCATGCATGCCAATATCAGTAAACTTTAAAAACATTTAAGTCATACCTTATCTGATTTAAATATTTTCCTTAAATCCTTTATAAATCAAATCTCTTAGCACTTTTGTGGGATCCCTAAAGAGTCCAAATATGTAAACATAATATTATGTGCATACCGAATGGTCATAAGGCGCTCCTGGACCTGCATGTTTAAGATATTGAAGAATACATGTATAACTTGGTTAATTAAATTTGCGATGAAATATTATTCGGTCATACTTTATCTGACCGAATAATATTTCATCGCAAATTTAATTAACCAAGTTATATTCTGCTGATAAGGGAGTCCTCTTAGTTCCTTTTGGATACCCAATATAAGGCTGCATATAGCTCTCGGAGGTAAATTGGGGCGAGGCCCTGACAACATGTATGTAATATGTTTACAGATACGTATTCTACGTCTCTGAAAACGTTTCCTCGCAGACCCGAGTGGGTCAACTGTTGGCGAGAGATCCCGACCAGCCGCCCTTCAATCGTTTCACCTTCTACCTGGACACCCGTCATCCCCCACAACAGCAGTCGCCCTCAAACACCTCCGAGTCCCTCGAGGTCCCGTTCGGCATCCAGCCATCGTCGGGGGTCATCTACACCCGCCTGCCCCTCAACCGTCGCCGCCGCTCCTCCTACGACTTCACCGCCGTCGTTCAGAGCGACTCGTCGCCCCGCCGCACGGACACCGCTCACGTCTTCATCCACGTGAGGGAGCCAGTCGCCCACGTGGAGACTGGCGCCTCTAACGGTCAGTCGCGACCCGTCTTCAGCTTCTGGAGGCTCGGCTTCGGCCGCGTTGGTCTGGCCGTGCTCATCGGCGGCGTCACCGGCTGCCTCCTTCTTATAGTCCTCGTCTGCGTTGCCATAGTAACGGCCAGCCGTCGACGACGGAAGACGACGACGTCACAATCGACCGACGCGAGTCGAAACTGTTCGTTTTGGTCTAACCCGGACGCGCTGACTCCGCCCCCCGTGGTCGCCGGTCATAACGGAAAGGGAGGAGATAAGACAAACGATGACGTGTTATACAACGGAAGCAGTCGTCAGACGCCGTCATCGGTTCAGGATGACGTCAGCGACGAGGATTTCCTACCGCCGGCCAATGGTCACAGTATCCAGGTAGTGTTTTCCATATTGTGGGCTCGTGATGTAATGGTATCTATAGGCCTATATACGTCACGGTTTCCTGTGCTAATGGCACCTTGTGGCTGCGTGGACGTCGTTTAAGTCTACCTTAAGTCACCTTTTATACATTTACGACATAATCAAGATGGCGATTAAGTGTCGCAGGTGTTTAATGGTATCGATTATAAATGTCGTCGGGATGACATTATTCTGACGTAGTGGAGGGATGGAATACCTCAAGCTATGGCGATTGCGTAGGTGACTGCTGATGGGCGCAAATTTCATGCATTTTAGCCACGGATCTTGAAAGCTATTGCCATTCCAGTTTTAAGAACCTTAGCGTCGAAGCGTGTAGCTTTTTTAGACAAACGTTTTTGCTTTTAAATCAGTGGCGTCTAACCCTCCGCCTCCGCCAGGATTGGGAGAATAACCTCCTCCAACCGACTTGTATCTTTGGAAATCAACAACCCCAGTTATTGACGAGTATATACGGCCTTTTCCCGCTCGTATGATTAAGGTTTCAGAACGCTAACTGCATGGAGAATAATAACAGAAGGCAAACAATTCTCACCCTAAGCGAACGTGCCTATTTCGCGTAGAGAACAAATCGCCACTTCCGGTAAATGCCCCTTCTGACGAAAATCTCTTTTGCCACCGTATACACTATTCTAATTGTTTTCGTATATATCGTCTTAAATTTAGCAATTATACTAGATCATGAATAATGGTCGTAATCGTATCGTATCGTAATCGTAAACTCGAAATTTCTAAAGCGCCACTCGAAAGCCAAGCGCGGGGCACCAGCTTATTCACGAGCGCTGCGTTGAGTTAGAAGGGTTTCCGTGAGAGTAGTCCGTGATGGTCCGGGTCGAGTTACCATAGGAGTCAGAAGACATCCGTGTTAATTCATGGTTTTATATACATATAATATATATATATATATATATGTGTATATATATTCTTTAAGTTGATGGAAATGTTGTGTTTAGACGACGAGTGGACAGTGTCATTGGTGCAGTTCAACTGACCTGGACATCCCACCAGCACCACCATCCTACGAACACCAGTTGACCCTACCAAGAGACCGTCGTGGCCAGACTCTAGGTAAGTATATAATTATACGGTAGTAGCCTATATGAAGGGGTAATTTAATATCTGCCAGTGCCAGTCCCAAGCCTGGATAAAAGAGGAGGGCGATACTAATCATCTTTGATTATGGCAGTGTCGTTAAACATGCAACAAGCAAGCAAGGGGTGATTTAATAAATGGTGTCGTGTGAAGATCGTTTATCCGTAAAAGAAAGATCGATGCATGAACTCATGAGTCATGAATAATTAATCAAGTTCATGCATTACAACGATGGCAATTGTAGGCTAAGTGACTATGCTTAAATATGCTAAGAACGATTAATAATGATGTCATAAGTAACTGCTTAATTATACAAGAAATCATGAATAATAATGATGGCTAAACGAGCACGCTTAATTTATATGCCTAAGCTGATTAACAATGATGTCATAGGTGACTACTTAATCATGCACGACATCACGAATAATAATATGATGGCAAAAGTAACAATGCTTAATCATACGCAGACTCGAGAACAACAATAATGGGGCGTATAGGTAGCTCCATTGGGTTAAGCGCAGAGTCACGAACGACAACAATCTCCGTTGATGCTGCAATTTCCCCACATCCTCCCTCCCACAACACTTGATTGCTTACCCTCACCATGATTGCTTCTCTTCGCTCCTCAGGCGGCTGCAGCGGGTTTCGACCGATAGGAGGTGGCGCCTCTAGCGAGCTGCACCGCGTGACGACGACGACGTCGACGCCACCTATCGATTGCAGACGACAGCCGCTCTTCAACAACAACAGTCCGCTTCAGATGGCTCACATGTACACAATCAAGAACAACAACAGCCCGGGCAGATCAACCACGCTGGACAGGCGTACGGTCCGTTTCCATGACAACCCGGATAGTGACGACTTCCGGCGATTGTACGGCGAGCCGAACGTCGTCATGCCGACGATGTATCCGTCTGCCGTCGACGGTCTCGATTTCCCGCCTCCGTTGCCGCTCTGAGCAGCAGACGACCTGTTTACGGACGCCATCTTGGTCTCGCCATTTTGGCACGCTTATTTTCGAAACTTTCAACGAAGGCGTTTTGGGAATTATTGACGAGTTATACACGTTCTTGTTTCAAATGAATGCTTTCATATATTTATTTAAAAGAAAATGATTAAATGAAAGACTTTACTGACAGGAAACTGCTGAGCTAAATAAACGAGAATGCAGGAGGACATCAATTGAATCTATGACTCATCAGTTTCTTAGCCTTTGCAGATATTCTGAACCAATGTGTTGTGTAATATTAGAGTGACGTCACTTTATTGTTTCATTAAGGCTTTATGTACTTTGCTTCTTTTCTGATTTTTGAACGGTGGTTTTCGTTATTTAGATCTGCTTGAGCAATGAACAACAGACGCTCAGATTAGCCTAAACTGCGTGATTTTTACCTTGGTTAGAAAATAAACATGAAATAATTTCTAAAATAAATATAGAATAAATATAAGATGGATATAAACTAATTATATAAATAATTGTAGACGTGCGAACATTTAATGTAGAGCAAAATAATGGACTGGGCTGTGAACTGGTCAATGAAAAGAAAATTTGTGTTCATTAATTCATTCGTCCTGACTTTTTAAGGATACTGTATGGAATTTGGAAATAAGTTTCGAATAATGACGAAACACAGATAAATTAAAAACACTGGGATCTCCATCGTCGTCGTCATCATCATCATCATCGTCGTCATCATCATCATCATCGTCGTCGTCGTCGTCATCATCATCATCATCGTCATGATCATAATCCTCATCATCGTCATCATCATCATCAACAACAACAGCATTATCATCATCATCATTGTCGCCACCGCCACCGCCACCACCACGAAGACAGCTTAGGGGCCCGGACAGCTTTGCCTGGCGGCGCGCAATTTCATCGGCCCCGTGAATGAGAACATCATCATTTGCAACGACAGCATCATCATCGTGAGAGCAGACGCAATTCATTATCATCAGTCGTCGTCGTCGACGTCATGATAACACAATCCGTCATTGTAATCAGACATCCCCGCCGTCGTCGTCGTCGCCACCGTCATGCAGGCTCTTGGAGTGATCCATCATCCTGGCATAGGTCGACGTCATGAGCTGCACTCAATTGCCCTCGCATATGCTCTGCACTCGAAGCTTCTCTTTATTGCTTTCGGGCGATCATCGGATTATATAAACATGACTTCAATGGACAGAGGGCGCCAGCGTCATTTACGCCGCGGATCGTTTTAAAGCGCATATAATCGCGCGGACTCATAACTCATACGTAGGCTATGTGTCTGACGTCGCGTGCGTATACAGCCAGCGAGCATCTCTATTGCAATCTCCAGGAACTACTATAATACGTCAACGTTACGTGGCATCATTATTGTTATGAGGGACACGATCTAATTTCAAACTAATAACTTCTGTATATGAGTCATACATAGTAAATGACATGGTATACCCATAGAGGTGTATTATATAATGAATATATCACTAGAGGGAGTATCAAGTCTCTATATTGAAGTCGACGAAAGTCGTGCCGACCAATCACATCATATCTGTCGAAAGTTGTGCCGACCAATCATAGGCAATTTCTCGTACCGACCAATCACAGTCGTACAGCATCGATGTGGGGGGAAATAAATAAAATAATATCAGCATTTTTATAATAAGACGAACTTGTCGATGTTTACTTGTCAATATGTCAAGAAACTGCAAAATTAACAAACAAGCATCGACATGTTCGTTTTATTATAAAAATGCTGATGTCGTTTAATTTATTTTTCAAATCGATGCTGTAAGACTGTGTGATTGGTCGGTATAAGAAATCGCCTATGATTGGTCGGAACGATACGACCGTTGTAGGCTAAATTTTTGACTTCAAATCTTATTGCAGGGCAGATACGTCATACTCTCTCTAGCGTGTATATTATATATATCATGCATCTCAATGGGTATACCGATGAATCAGAGAGGCAATAAAGGAGACATATATAGAGAAAGGCTAGTCTGTAAAGAATAGGTGGACGATTGGAGCCAGGGCCGGATTAAGAAATGTGGGGCCCTGTTCGGAATTTTTTTGGCGATCTTCGGCCGGAAAATCTGATGACCTTTTTTAGTCGTTTGGTAAAAAATTTCGTTAGAATATCAATATACAGATTTTTCTCTGCAAAAATATCTGACGACGTTTTTTAGTCGTTTGGTCGAAATTTACTCACAATATCCCAATTTTTCCCTATAATTTTTTCCACATATGTGGTGTCCCCTAAAGTGTGGGGCCCCTGTTCGGTCGAACATGCAGAACATGCCTTAATCCGGCCCTGGGTGGAGCAGATGTAGGTTATGGGCTAGGCCTATTAGAAAGATCAACGTGCAGGTCGTGCAATTACGATAGGTTTTTGAATAGAGGGCGCTCCTGCCGTCCATCTAATCCTTTTATAATGCGATTGACTTGGCTCGGCCGACCCAACCGACTTCGTCTCGTTGTAAAATAGTATTATTGGTGACGATTGCTGCATTCGTAAATCCCACCAAGCTACCTAAATAATTAATAATTCATTACCATGAACTTCATAGACGTCTAAGTTTATAGACTATATACATGCAATGTCAGGCATAACCATGGGCGGCTCGAGTTTATCAGAGGCTGGGGGGGGGGCTAAGCCCTCCAAGAAGCCCAGATTCATGTTGTTTACCGTGTAAATTGTATCTTTTTCGGGCTTAGCCCCCCCCCAAGAACTTTCAACCAAAAGACAAAAAGGTCGTCAACTTTTTCGGTCGAGAAATATTAGGCCTATGTATAGCGATTTTCATGAGAGTTGAACTTGATGATTAAAAATGTGGGCGTCGCTCGTTCTGGACCAAGTTTTTTTTAGCCCCAAAAAACGAACGGAAACCAAACTCCGCATAACTGTAGTAGGTCTATCGGGGTCTGTCGTTTAGGGTCAGGTTAGACGTCGTGAGGGTCGGTCAAAGTAGGGTTAGGCGTCGTGACGGTTAGTGTAGCCTAATTGAATTACTGCCCAAGGATATATAGGCCCTATGCTTCGGTCCCCGATACCATAGGCGGAGACCTGGGCCGAGAATTGGGGGGGACGGAAAGACGCGAGATTTTCCGAAAAATTTCTGACGACCGGCGAAATCTCGAAAAAAATTCTATTTTCGCCGCCAAAAAAGTTGATGACCTTTTTTTTTTATTTTTTAGTCATCCGGGCCAAATCTTGACGAAAAATTTCTATTTTCGCCGCCAAAAAAGTTGATGACCTTTTTTTTATTTTTATTTTAGTCATCCGGGCCAAACCTCGACGAAATATTTCTATTTTCGCCGCCAAAAAAGTCTTGACACTCAAACATTGGGGGGGACAAATGCATGGGCCGTCCCCCCAACACTTTTATTGGGGGGGACCGTCCCCCCTAGGTCTCCGCCCATGCCCGATACTACAATTATACCTTTATGCCTTGTAAAACGTGGACTTTAGAACGTTTTCTAAGACTTCCGAATATTTCCACAGTCTATTATAACACCGAGTGGTGGGTTCGGTGCGTTGGAGCGAGGATTCCAGGTTCGAATCTACCCCAAGTCATCGCATAGGGACCCTGAGCAAGTCCTTCACTCGTGCGTTTCGACATGAAACTCCAATTCATTGTCCTTAATATTCGAATACTCGATCAAAGAGCTATGTTTTTAATTCTAACCAAGGACAAGAAAATTTTATCACTTTTGATTTATTTAAAAAAACTATATTGGCTGCTTTTTGGTAATATAAAGAGACCTCTGGGTAGTTAGCGGATTCAATACGCTGCGTTAAAAAAACCTTACAAAGCTTAAAGGGTCAAACAGTTCGGATTTTGAACCTTGAATTGTTTTCACTTGTTGCTGTATGACAGCAACATTTACTTCGATTTAACGAATATACACAGTGCTCGAAGTGTGGAAAAATAAGTGCCTGGACGCCCCTTGTCTTTTCAAAAGAAGTGCCTGGATGCCCCTCACCTTTCCAGTCACTGCTGGCCAATAAGTGGCTAGACGGCATTCAGATTTTAAAACAAGTGCATGGACGCCGTCCATGACCGTCCAGCCACACTTTAAGCCCTGAATATACACAGAAACTAACAATGAATTTTGCAATTTTTATTCCAATTTCGAAGGTACACAGTCAGCCACACTTGCAGCGTAACAAAGCAAATGTAACCAACCATCCATGACAAACCTGCATCACTTCCAGCTATCCTCAGCAGCGATTCTGTCCGATATTCAAATGTTCATAATTTCCAGTTCATGGCATAAAAATGACAAACTGCATCCTACCACAGGAAGAGAAAGAGAGACATCATAGAAATATTCTTCTAAGGAACTTGCAGGAAGACGATTTCTTTGTTAATTTAACCGGAATAATCGAAGGCTTGAAGCGTCTTTAATTACAAGTTGAAATCTTCTTTCATCAGAGAAAATATCAAAAATTGTAGGATGGAACAATGACTTAACGTGAAGGCAATTGAACAATTGTAAATTATAATTTAGTGTGTTAAACTGCCAGATCAAATATTTATTTTTCATTATTATAATTGCATCTGTCATACGAACAAAGATGAGTAAACCTGAAGGAATTGCGACTGTATTCCTCCAAATGATAGAATTTTAACTGGATTAGGAAAATTTCCAGGAGTTAAAAGGCCTTTCATTTTATAAAATGAAACCGTATGAACGGTATGACAAAACTTCCTCTGAGAGTAGCAGAAATTGCAGAAAGAGTTAGCCGCAAAAATGTTAAGGAACATTTAAGACCACAATTCCATTCCATAAGAGGGAAACTACAGCAAGAAAATTCCTATGATAGTAGGGAAAATCACAAAACAAGTATTCCTTGATACAGATGCAGAAGGTCAAAGGTGAAATGAAATCGCAACGAGCATCCTCAGAAGACAGTGAGGAGCGCAAAGACACCGTAGACGAGCGCGCACGGGTATGCAACGAGCAGCTGCTGTCGATCCATCGTGAGCGCCGAAACAAACAACTTCGACGCCGAAATACTGCACCACACAACACAGACGACCGTCAGAGCCGTTCCCAGCATTCCCCTGCAACGGTAACACAAGAAAAACTATTATTATATTCATTTAATTGGTAACAAAAACTGCACAAAGGTCAGGTACAAAAAGCAGTTGAGGTACAAAAAGCAGTTGAGGTACAAAAGCAGTTGAGGTACAAAAAGAAGTTGAGGTACAAAAAGCAATTGAGGTACAAAAAGCGGTTGAGGAACAAAAAGCAGTTGAGGTACAAAAGCAGTTGAGGTACAAAAAGTAGTTGAGGTACAAAAAGCAGTTGAGGTACAAAAAGCAATTGAGGTACAAAAAGCTGTGGATCAAATGAAATAAATACCATACGACCAACTTCCATATCACCGATTTCTAATGCAAGATTCATGCACCAAAATAAATTACAGCTGTAGTTAGCTCAACAGAATGATGTTGAAAATAGTTCATGAACACGTCCAATTAAAATCAATTAATAAATGTATCAGTGCATCAAGACAGAACTTTATTATATCACCATTTAAGTCCTTAGAAGTGTTTCACAGATGTCCATTGTCCAATATGCATACATAAATGATTTAACCAGCCCAGTTTGATGGTGGTTCGATAATGAGTAAAATACAACAGTACTTCAAATGAAGTACCTGCTTCAAGGTGATAGGACAACAAAGCAGAAGGAACAAAGGTTCCAAGTTGAAGGGCGACACACATATCCCCCTCAGCCAGTAGAGCACCAAATGTATCTTTATGTAAAGTAAAAAAAAAGAATCCCATCAAAAAGTTTGGTATGCTTAAATAGAAATAGAAATTCAAATCAAATAGAAATGCAAATCAAATAGAAATTGGAATTAAATATTAAACAATAGAAATTGAATAGAAACAGAAATTGGAATTGATTCAAAACAGAAAGTGAAATTTAATTTTTTTATATTGGAAATGAACAGCAATAGAAACAGAATATAATTTCCTATAGTTCGAACATTCAGGTACTCCACCAAATTTATTCTGTATTTAACGAAACATGCAATTTGGAAAAAAAACAAATCCACAGTCTGAATAACCTTAAAATCGCAGGCTCTGGAAGCACTTACTGGAGCGACATGACGACGGAGAAGAACGAGAGAAGAACCATCGGCAGCAGACAATAGCCGAGAACGCTGACAATGCAGCTGACCGAAACACTGACCAAACTCATGAGGTTGAGTAGAGCGTACATCGCCAGACATCCGACGACCCCAATCCCGTAGATATATCCGAAATGTACTTTACCTGACTGATAAAATACAGATGATGAAAGATATACAATCATCAAAGTAGAAAACAAGTTCTACAAAGTCAAAAATTTAAGCAAGGTTGGGTTCCAGTCTGAAATCAATTACAGTGGTAGGCCAAATTGCTGAGTTTTAATCGTAAGAATTTAGGAATCAACATTATTATTGCATGTGGGGCGCGGTGGTGTAGCGGTGGCATCGTTGCCTTGAAGCCGGAAGGTTCGAATCCACCTCAAGTCGCCGCGTAGGGACCCTGGGCAAGTCCTTCACTCGCAATTGCTCAGCGCTTCGGTGTGAAACTCCGATGCAGTGTCTGCTCTGCAGTCGGGAGCGCCTCTGAGTAGAGTGATTGAAGGGGCGCTATAACAAGTGCACATACAAACAAACAAAACAAAGAGCACAAGAATGGGAATCAGCTTTCATCATCATCTTCATCGTCATTATAAATGAAAGTCACATACTAACCAGCAAAAGGCTTCCGCCAAATGCAAAACAAAATACGAGTGGACCGGCTAAATCTGTGTCTTGCATGATTTCTGCATTAGCCTGCTTCAGTGGATTGAGTACGGCCAGTGTCTACAATTGCAAAATACCACAGTCAGCATTAACCACAGCAATTCGTCACATCTGCACAAGAAGCAGCTGTGGATTATAAGGAAGAACAACAGGTATGAGCAAAATCTGCGTGAAGATCAAAGGTCACAGTACTTTGATCTGCTTAATAATTCAACAATTTATAATTAAGACACGGTACAAGTGATGTTAATATAGCATTTACAGAAGTGCACATTTAAAAGGTTTTATTTGAAAATGAAAAAAATCCGGATGACACACTGCACCATTATATGTTGAAACACATCAAATAAAAACAACTAATAATGTCACTGATGATGTCACTGATAAGATTTTCAGCATCCTTTACTAGTAGAACAAATAGATACTGCTTAGTGCATGTTGTAACAGGATTTTTGCTACAGGTGGAAAAAAGGCCGCTCAGAAGTAACTGACATTTTACATTGCCAAAGATAAGTTTTGGGGAACATGGGGTGCACACCAATTCTGTTAACGTTTGCAATGCCACTATCAAGCGCAATCAATTATTTGATGACTCTAATACAAGGTCTTTTGCAACTTTAAAAACATTCAGTCAATTTTGCACCATGAATTTCAGTGCTGAACTAACGAACAGAATTTAATTATAATTGTGAAATTTTTTATTAACATGGATTAATCAAACAAAATCAATCTCGAAGTTCATACCTTGTGACAAATATGTTCGAAGTTGATCCCAAGTTCTGAAATACATCAGAGGGGAAACCATTTGAATGACAACAATTATTTGAAGCAACTTAAAATTCTGAGTCGTTTTCTGAAACTGTACAATAAGATGCAGTTCGGAAGTGATCAGATCAAAAATTGACTCAGCAAAATATTGCTTTCAGAAATGACCTAAGTTGTCAACCACCAAAACCAACATAGCTCACCACCTTCGACATCGGTAACAACATCGGTAACAACCACTATCAACAACCACCATTCATGATCACCATTATTAACATAGCCATTAACAATAACCACCACCACCAATGTACTAATTCCCGATAATTTCAAAGCACGGTCTTGCTTAGAAGCGATGATCAGTCCATATCTGGATCGTCCCAGTAACAGCACTTCAGTAAAAGGCCGTACAGAAGATTCAAGATCAAAGAAGACTCTTCAGGAGTCATTTTACATTTTCAACAATAGGTTTGGGGAACATGGTGTGCCCACCAAGTCTAATCTATTAACGTTTACAATGCCACTATCATTATGCACAATCAATTGTTTGATGACGCCAATACAAGGCTAATACACAACCCCACCGCACTGGTTACCTTCCATCAGTGGAGGTTCGTTTTCGAAGTCGCTTGTCTCGCCTGCATACTGTGTGTTGGCGTCCGGTGTCATGATGGAACCAGTGTAGGCGTTGGAAGCAGCGTAGGCATTTGGAGCAGGAGAGTAGTACGAAGCTTCGGGATACTGCTGCGGGTTGCTGGCACTACTTTGTGTGTAATCAAACTGGCCAAACTGCCTACGAAATAAAGAATATACACAGAACACTTAATGTAATTGTCGTTTGATATTATTAGAATTATGATAGAAAACACTTTTAACTTGTGTACGAAATCATATAAAGCAGACAAAATCCATTGAAGAAAATGATCTGATTATATACTGTGGTCTCGTAAAACGCAGTTCTTGCTGCAACCCCAAAACAACAATAATCGTCGTTTCTTTCCGTTTTCCTTCTGAATAATTTGAAAATACGCATGCGTGCACTTGTACTTAGCAGACACAATGTAATTTTCTAAGCTGATAACGGTGCTTAAGACCACTGCCCACACAATCATGCAACGGCAGACAATACATGTACATTGTGCAGGAACTATACTTAGCTGGTAGACTCATTAAAACGCACACAAGTAATGTAAGGCTCTGACGGCATACATGCGCATGCAAACACACACACACACACACATGTATACTTATACTATATACAATATTTTATATATATATATATATAATTAACATATTTATACATTACATATATATATATATATACAGGGTGCGCCAAAGAAAAGACCCTTCCTAGATTTTTTGCCAATATTTTGACCAAAAGTAAGAATTTCGAAATGAAATTTTACAGACTTAAAGACAATTCATATTTACACATGATGGTCAGATTTCATCAAAATATTTCAAACACAATAAACGTTACACCACTTTTAGTGAGGTCACCCTGTACATTGCTTAGTACCTACCTACTTACAAACATACCATGACATTTTTACGCACGAAAGGCCTTGAAGAACAGATTTGAATGACTTACGGAGCAGCTGGGAACTGTTCGGCTGCGCCCATGTCATAGTTGAACTGGTCGTAATAGAAGCCCTGGTTGTTGTCCTGCTGCTGCTGTTGCTGCTGGTATGGGTTCGACATTTCTTTATCCTTTCGCTACGACGACTCTACAGAACCTAAACACCTGCACACAATCAAGACCTGTTCGCTTCAGCATCACCCACAAAAATACAATGACAGGCCATTTGATTGATTGAACAATCTGACTGGTGGATTAGGTGAAGCAGAATATTGACTCAACAAAGAGAAAATGAGCACAGCAAAGTTGTAAATTGGAGAGGTTTTCTGCTTTTCGTTTTAAAATACCAAAACCTAAAGGGTCAATGTATATTAACCCTCTTAGGTGCAAAGCTGTCTCATTACCAAAGAATCAATTTAAACTGTTCACATGGCACGTAATCCAAATAAGTTTTATTGCAAGAAATGTTAACATTGGGACAGAGTTTGACGCTCTGCTGAAGCTAGATGCCTGACATTCTATCTTCAGAATCAGAGAACTGCAGGAGATATTCACTGCACCATTTATTATTGACTAAAGACAACCTGCACATTTGTAACAGCGCTTCATAAGCACCTAAATACCCACACAGAACATGTAAACACCTACATCAAATGCACATACCGAGCCGTCGTTAACATCTACCGTCCATCTTTACCCACAATTGCATCTAACGTTCAAATAGTAAATGTGATGCTTTAAAAGAATAATAATCGATTGCAACAGGTTGTAGGATTTTGTGGTTTGACACTGGTTGTATACAGTCTGGGACACAAGCATACTGCACCCACAGAAAATAAGTAAATAAAACTTGTAAAGCCACTTTGAAGAACATCACACTGTCATAGGACCCTGAGCATACAAATATTCTGCTATTTCTAGACTTGTACAAAAGTCGTCGAATAGACAAAATGCTTACTTTAAATGCAGACACAGACTGTTTTAATTTTTGTCCACATCAACACGTCGCCGAAGGATTCTTTAAAACAGGAATGATAACTCGCGCAGCAGTTGCATATCCTGTTGAACTCCTATCAAAAGATGTCGCCCGTCTTAATCTTATAAAGGCGTTAAATTATGGTTCGAATGCCAACATGAAATATTGTATTTCGCAAATATCAATTTCTTTTCCTTAGTGTGTGGCGGATCCAGGGGGCAAATCCGGCCATTTAGAAATTTCTTTATTTTCGGCCAGCTATTCTGGCTCGGAAAGTTGACGAGTTTCGTAAGTGGTAGGCTTCTCCCCACGAGGTCCGTAGGCCTACATGGGTTAAAGAACACTGTATAAGGTCATTATTTTTGCGGAGTAAATGTACGGTTTTTCTAGGAAATGATATTTTTGCCCGAGAATTCCACTAAATCACTAAAAAAGTCATCAGATTTTTTGGTGACCAAAGACTAAATTTTTTTCCGGTCCGAAGACAGAAAAATTTGACCCCCTTCGAAAATTTCTGTATCCGCTCCTGTGTGGGTGCATGTGTGTAGGCCTAACTGTATATATATGTCTATATATTACATATGCCCATAAGCTACTTGTGTAGTTGTGTGTATGTGTGTTTGTGTTATGCCCACAGTTTTATGATTTAAAAAATATCCTTTATTCAGCAATCCGGTTGATAGAAAGCAACCGGTTATAGTGTACAATTATGCACAGTGGCGTAGGCAGAAGCAAAATGTAACCCGGGCAGTATTTGTGCATATATATTGTATGTATGTATATGTATATATATATATGTATCTATGTGTCCATGTATGTATGTGTGTATGTATGTGTGTATGTGTGTATGTATGTATGTATGTATGTATGTATGTATGTATGTATGTATGTATGTATGTATGTATGTATGTATGTATGTATGTATGCATGTATGCATTGTATGTCTGTATGTATGCATTGTATGTATGTATGCATTGTATGTATGTATGTATTCATTCATTCATTCGGACATTTATATAGCGCTTCTTCAAGAAAAAACTACTCAGAGGCGCTCCTGACTCCAGCGTAAAGGTATATATGTATGTATGCATGCATGTATGTATGTATGTATGTATGTATGTATGTATGTATGTATGTATGTATGTATGTATGTATGTATGTATGTATGTATGTATGTATGTATGTATGTATGTATGTATGTATGTATGTATGTATGTATGTATGTATGTATGTATGTGTTAGGCCCTTAGGGCACCTTATAGATCGCATTTTATGATTTCGCAAAGTCCTTTCTATTTAGTACATTAGTCTGTAGGCTATGTATTATTATGCTAAATATAATTAACATCTTTACTATTACATCAGGTGGTAAATGAATGCCCAGTGAATAGGAAAAAGAGTTACCAATGACTGGCTCAAGCACGTAGGGCCTACGTTATTAATTAATACCAGTTATTTATAATTAATGGATAAGATAGAACTGATAGACCTACGAATATTCCTTAATTAACCAATTGCTCACCCCATTTTGGTCTCTACAGACATAATAGACCAAAAAATACATCATCCATAGAACCGATCAAAAGTCAAACATTTTTTAATCACACACCTATAGCGGCCTATAATCCCAACAACAATAATAAGCATATTTTTTATGATGACTATCTATTTATGGAGCACTTTAAAATGTAGGCCTATGCATAGTTATTATTCGGCTGTCCAGACCTTGCTCAAGCCAAGGAAGAGACCGCTGATGCCGTCGGTTGAACAGTTCAAACATTCCTCAGAGGCTCTAAGGGACGACAGACTTTGAAATGTATCTAGCCGGGACTGATAACCCGTTCGTCAAGGTCAGCGACCTCTGACCTTCTCTTCCTGCTGCATGAACTGGAGAGCATGGGTGTAGGAATGCCCTACGAATTGGCCTAATGGAGCAAGACCATACTTTGTAACCGTATACAGTTTGACACCCATTAATAATGTCAGGTTCACGAAGGGCAGATGGTGGAGGACAGACGGCATAGAGTATGTATATAAGTACAGAGATGTATTACTTGTATATATGACGTGCCAGTTACAGCCCATACAGGGTGTCTTTTGACGGTGCAAGATTCAATATTAGCCCAACTGCAACTGTGACGTCGTTATCCCAATATCCCAACATACAAATTTTAATAGCATCAAAAACCATCCAAATAAAAGTAAAATTTATCAATTTCTCGATTCCGCTCAGCCCGGGCAGAGCTGATCGCCATCCCGGGCATTGCCCGTAATTGCCCGGGCATGGCTACGCCACTGATTATGCAGTTGAAACAATTCATATGAACGCAAATCACAGAATACACGTAGCCTACTAATCTTACTATACTAATAGAACAGACAGCCTGCAATAATCGGCGCTGATAGGATGGGGCGCGACAGTGGCGTAGGCAAGGGGGGTTTCGAGGGTCAACCCCCCCCCATTGGCTCCGAAAAAGGTTTTTTAAGGTTATTTTTCCATTTAAGTAAGAAAAAATAGCAAAAAACAGGGTTTCCGGTCATAAAACCCCCCATGAAAATTCCTGGCTACGCCACTGGGGCGCGAACTCGTTACCTTTCGCTCTCTACGCCAGCATGTTATCCATTGCGCTATCGGACCCCCTGAATTGTTGATTATGAATAGCAACATTCTCTCTCTCTCTCTCTCTCTCTCTCTCTCTCTCTCTCTCTCTCTCTCTCTCTCTCTCTCTCTCTCTCTCTCTCTCTCTCTCTCTCTCTCTCTCTCTCTCTCTCTCATTTTTGTGCGGCTAGCACGTGTTTGTTTGTGTTTGTACTTACGTGTAAATTGAAATTGCTTATTCACGAAGTCATTGGCCCATAAAGATTCACAACTATCCAGTGGTCCAGTGGCGTAGCCAGGAATTTATGAGACGGGGTTATGGCCTGGCCGGATGCCCTTTCTGACTCTAACCCAACATTATTACTGTAAATAAAAAGGGAATAAGGTAACAAAGCGAATAAAGTAAGAAAAACAATTGTTACTATACAAGCAATTGTTTTTTTTAATTTAGGTAGATAAGTAACCTTTGAAAAACTTTTTCCCTAGGCCAATCGGGGTTTTAACCTCCGAAACCCCTTGTCTACGCCACTGCTTTGGTCCAAACTGCAGCATGCCCTATTGGCCTGCATATATTATATTCAAATGGATGGAGGTCACACTGTACTATTATACTAGGCCTTGGTTCTAGTACACAACGGTTGGAAGCATACCTGGGTCTTTGTGACTTAATGTCTTAATCGTGTTGTAAAAGAAGGAATCTGCCTACTCAAAGTTCTCATGCTGCCACATAGTGTAGGTCACCACAGATCAAAAGATCTAGGTCATAAGATCTGGATACATAAGGATGATTAAGGTAATATGTGTTTAGTTGTTTATGTATGGATCTTCTACTGTTGACTCTGAATGACCGATTCATAATTATAAATAGCCTAATAAATTAAGCATTTGACAGATAATATCAGAGCTGCGTAAGGAACACACAATAACATAATAATAATTGACTACTTGAATTGATGTGAATGGTATAGACTGATATTGGTCCACTTTTAAACAGCTAGGGCCTGTTAGGCTGTTACGCTCTGAGCATCACATGTATGCACAGTCGTATATCTAATACAAGAAGGTGCGTACGTGTTGACAGCTGAATTTCAACAGAACATTGTATCTCTGTTATAGCATACGTATTTTTGCCGGGATGACCTTGCTGCAATTTTTCTCTTGAGCGTTTTAAGTCCTGCTGACGACCAACAAAGTTGATTAAAGGATTTTCAAAGTCAACTTCAAGCAGCCTACGTGACACTGTGCTGGATGAAACGAATCCAAACGATACGCTGGTTAATTAGGTTTATTTGGTCAATTAAGTATACCGCTTTGTGAGCACCTGAGCGAAGTGCCATTTAAATGTGTTTTAATACGAAGCTGTTCTTTTCCGTAGTATTGCCAGTCCGAAGGTTGAATGAAGGAGGGGGGTTGACGGTAATAATTAGGCCTATGTGTTAGCAGTACCACGTTGGTAAACAGAAATCTACTTCTAAGTTCTACTTATAATGCTGAGTTAGTTCGGATTTGTACGCGGAATTGTTTTGTACTTACGACAGCTAATTCTGCGTTGTTACTTTTAAGGAGTTTAGATGAGCATTGGACGAGCGATAATATGGAGAGTTTCTTTAGTCGTCTGCACGAGAGGAGGGAAACTCTGAAGCGCGATGAGTTGAGCAAACGAGATCAATGGAGGGAAGACGACCGAAGAGTCCGCAACGGATTCGCCGATTTCAAAGTCAAGGTAAGAATGGAGAAATCACCGATTATAAAATGTATTATGTAGCCTACACAATAAAAATAAAACAGGTACCGTAGGCTATATGATGTTATCCTCCTTCGTCCTTCCAAGGGTATACGCCATGGGGTAGACACGTACAGGGTTGACGAGAAACTTCTGGCCCCTCGGCAGAGCAGCCTTAACCTCACCTGCCTATCGGTTATGTTTTGACTAAGCGTCCGTGATTAGTCTGGTTCCTTCGACTTCGAGTTTTGGAGCGTTGCATAGATATTTTGAGATGAGATTAAAAATATATATATATACAGGGTGGGCCAAAAGACCCTCATAAATTTTTTGCCGATATCTTGACCAAAACTAAAAATTTCGAAATGAAATTTTACAGTCTTAAAGACAATTCATATTTACACATGATGACCAGATTTCATCAAAATATTTCAAACCCAACAAGAGTTACGCCACCTTTAGTGAGGCCACCCCCCGTTTTTTGACGATTCAAAAACGAAACGCAACAAAAATTAGGCTTTTTGCCAATATCATGGCCAGAAGCAAGAGTTTCGAATTGAAATTTTCGGGCTCAAAGACAATTCATATTTACACTTGAGGGTCAGATTTCATCCAAATATTTCAAACAGAACAAAAGTTATACCACTTTTAGTGAGGCCACCCACCGTTTTTTGACCATGTGCAGATATGCATTGTCTTTAAGCCTGTAAAATTTCTATAAAATTTAATTTCGATATTCTTTCTTTTGGCCAAGATATTGGCCAGAATAATTAGATTGGTTTTTTGTTACTTTATGTTGCGTCGCGTTTTTGAATCGTCAAAAAACGGCGTGTAACTATGAATTGTCTCTAAACCTGTAAAATTTCATTTCGAAATTTTTACTTTTGGCCAAAATATTGGCAAAAAACCTGTGGGGTCTTTTTTGGCCCACCCTGTAATGTGACTTTTGTCAGGTCTTGTTTAGCTGGTTTTGCTGCGCGGCGTGCGCCAATAATAGGCCCAATACCATATAGGCCTAATTTATATAATTATAGGACTAATCATTGTGTATTTTCGTGTCGTTTAGTATTTAGGATGCGTCGAAGTGAACGATTCCAAAGGAATTCATGTACTTGAGAGTGCTCTCAGAACTTTGGTAAGTGATGCTGAATTAACACAGCCACAGGTGTGTAGGGCCTACGCCTAAATGTAATTAGTGACATTTGCAATCTTCATTTTGTTACATAATTATTTTTATCATCATATAGACCCCTAAGCGCAGGGTGAGAATTGCCGGGGGTATTGGGGTTTCAACCCCAGTCTTTCTTAGAGCCCCATAGTAAAGTCTGTTTTCACATCCCAATTCCAAGTGGATCATAGTCCCACCCCCCAGTTATTTTTCCACAATTATCACACTGCCTAAACGTAGGCCTTGTGTTATTGTGCAGGCCGAGTGGCTTCAATCATGCCATCGAAACTCGAAATGAACAAACAGCCAGCCAATCAACCAGCCAGTTTGTATAGGCCTATAATTAAGCTGACAAAGATGCAACTTTAACAACCAATATTGCTTGCTAAGGAATACGGAAACAGCCCCAGCGCAGGGCTTTTTTTAACGTGCAGTTGTACACAAAATGTGCAGTTCCAAATGGATTTGTGCAGCTGTAGAAGCACTTCTGTCATAAGTTCTGTGCAGTTAAAACTAGCAAAAAAGGTCGTTGTCCTCCGATTGGAAGCAATTTAACCTGGAGGATGGGAAGGAAAAGAAGTTGTGCAGCTTTAAAAATTTCTTTAAAACAGCCCTGCCCCAGCGCGATGATAAAATTTGATATTTAGACGTGCTCATGAAGAACACATGAAATGAAGTTTAGAAATGAAGTTACGGTGATCTCTATATATAGGCCTAGATAATGTGAAGTTAGTGTTCTGCCTCGAAGGTTAAGTCTATAGAGCCAGAGGCGGATCCAAGGGGACCAATCCGGCCATGGCCCCCATTTAGAAATTTTATTTTTCACCAGCTATTTTGACTCAGAAAGTTGACTGCTCCCCCCCATGAGTAGTCTCTCCCCATGTCCACGAGGCCCGTATACGAGGTCCGTAGGCCTACAACTAAAAAAAGGCCAACTTTTTTGGCGGATAGAATTTGGAAATTGGAGACAAATGACTAAAAAGTCATCAGATTTTTTGGCGACCAAGACGAAAATTTGTCCCTGTCCCGACTCCCGAGACCGAAAATTTGTCCCTGTCCCGACTCCCAAGACCGAAAATTTGTCCCTGTCCCGACTCCCAAGACCGAAAATTTGTCCCTGTCCCGACTCCCAAGACCGAAAATTTGTCCCTGTCCCGACTCCCAAGACCGAAAATTTGTCCCTGTCCCGACTCCCAAGACCGAAAATTTGTCCCTGTCCCGAGTCCCAAGACCGAAAATTTGTCCCTGTCCCGAGTCCCAAGACCGAAAATTTGTCCCTGTCCCGAGACCGAAAATTTGTCCCTGTCCCGAGTCCCAAGACCGAAAATTTGTCCCTGTCCCGACTCCCAAGACCGAAAATTTGTCCCTGTCCCGACTCCCAAGACCGAAAATTTTTCCCTGTCCCGAGACCGAAAATTTGTCCCTGTCCCGAGACCGAAAATTTGTCCCTGTCCCGAGTCCCAAGACCGAAAATTTGTCCCTGTCCCGACTCCCAAGATCGAAAATTTGTCCCTGTCCCGAGTCCCAAGACCGAAAATTTGTCCCTGTCCCGACTCCCAAGACCGAAAATTTGTCCCTGTCCCGAGACCGAAAATTTGTCCCTGTCCCGAGTCCCAAGACCGAAAATTTGTCCCTGTCCCGAGTCCCAAGACCGAAAATTTGTCCCTGTCCCGAGACCGAAAATTTGTCCCTGTCCCGAGTCCCAAGACCGAAAATTTGTCCCTGTCCCGAGTCCCAAGACGAAAATTTTGGCCCCTCTTTGAAAATTTCTGTATCCGCCCTTGTATGGAACCTATAATAGGCCTAACCGCAGCGGCTAAGCCTATAGGCTACAATTATTATGATGGAGGAAAGGGAGCAAAGTCCAAAGGACGTGGTTAGGTAGTAAGGTGTCATTTGTTAGCGTTAGGTCTAATGACTAAGCAAATCAATTTGCTTGTTGTTTCAGTGTGAGAATTGTGGAGGAAAACTGGGGGAGAGTGAATTGGGGTGTGAAAAGTAGACTTTTCTACGGGGCTCTAAGAAATACTGGGGGTTGAAACCCCAACCACCCGGCAATTCTCACCCTGGCTTATGTAACCTTAATCAGTTCTTAAAGTGT
This sequence comes from Lumbricus terrestris, assembly GCA_949752735.1. Taxonomy (NCBI): domain Eukaryota; kingdom Metazoa; phylum Annelida; class Clitellata; order Crassiclitellata; family Lumbricidae; genus Lumbricus; species Lumbricus terrestris. The sequence continues at coordinate 9,432,434 of OX457040.1, read as the reverse complement.
CAAAAAAGAAGCGCCCGTTATGACCGTTCCATGCTGTGTTGGTCTAACAAGTGTCAGGACAGCGTTGAGATTGGGAAAATAAGTGCCTGGACGTCGTCCATGACCGTCCAGCCACACTTTAAGCCCTGACCTTTATTAATATAAATTATCGCAATTCGCCATTGAATTTTTCAGAGATTTGGCGATCACGAAACTCCGACTCGGTTTTCTTTCTTCAAAAACGAATCAAAGGTTAGTTTTAAGTTTTAACACACAGGCCTATAAGGGTGACATAGACATAAACTACTTTTAGTTATTTCTTGACTTTTAGTTCAGCTATTTTGAGATAGACCTATAGCCATGTCTTAATCGAATGCCTTCGGATAATTATTCTTTTAGACATCTGCGGATTATTCTTTTGTAGATAATCTTATTGTTGTATTTGATATAGGATATAGGATACAATTTTATGATACATAATGCCATTTCCTGCTGAATTTTGTGGATATTTTTCTGCTATTCGTTTGGCTATTTTCCTGCTATTCTTTTGGATATTTTCCGGTTGCTGTTTTCTCAGTGCTTAAAGTGTGGACAAAGAAGTGCCTGGACGCCCCTTACCTTTCCAAAAGAGGTGCATGGACGCCCTTACCATTCAAGGCTGTGCTGGCCAATAAGTGGCAGGACGACGTTCAGATTTAAAAATAAGTGCATGGACGCCGTCCATGACCGTCCAGGCACACTTTAAGCCCTGCGTTTTCTGATTAACTTATTAAAGTTCTACATGATGTAGGCCTACTATTTCGTTTGTTGTTTTCTTCCAGTCTTTGGTAAATCTCTTTAACGTTGGTGAACTCCATGTCAGTGCTGACAAGCTGTGTTTTGTGGATGCTCCTTCAAAAGTAAGTCGTTTCGATCTATATGCTACATTATGGACCATATTAGTAAGTAATAGAGTATCATCTGAGTATATCACTAAATAGTTTTACTCTATACATACCCAACTCACTCACTTTTCGTTTGAATATTTTCTTTATTTCAGGCATTTGCTATTGCGCTCCTTTCGGCTCGCTACTCAGAGTCTCTCCTCCCACACTTCAACAGTGTTACCGCATAACTTATGATATGTTCTAATCAGATTTGTTCTGATCCGTTCTGTTCTGATCCGTTCCGTTCTGATATGTTCTAATCAGATTTGTTCTGATCCGTTCTGTTCTGTTCTGATATGTTCTAATCAGATTTGTTCTGATCCGTTCTGTTCTGATCCGTTCCGTTCTGATATGTTCTAATCAGATTTGTTCTGATCCGTTCTGTTCTGTTCTGATATGTTCTAATCAGATTTGTTCTGATCCGTTCTGTTCTGATCCGTTCCGTTCTGATATGTTCTAATCAGATTTGTTCTGATCCGTTCTGTTCTGTTCTGATATGTTCTAATCAGATTTGTTCTGATCCGTTCTGTTCTGTTCTGATATGTTCTAATCAGATTTGTTCTGATCCGTTCTGTTCTGATCCGTTCCGTTCTGATATGTTCTAATCAGATTTGTTCTGATCCGTTCTGTTCTGTTCTGATATGTTCTAATAAGATTTGTTCTGATCCGTTCTGTTCTGTTCTGATATGTTCTAATCAGATTTGTTCTGATCCGTTCTGTTCTGATCCGTTCCGTTCTGATATGTTCTAATCAGATTTGTTCTGATCCGTTCTGTTCTGTTCTGATATGTTCTAATCAGATTTGTTCTGATCCTTTCTGTTCTGTTCTGATATGTTCTAATCAGATTTGTTCTGATCCGTTCCGTTCTGTTATGTTCTAATCAGATTTGTTCTGTTCCGTTCTGATATGTTCTAATCAGATTTGTTCTGATCCGTTCTGTTCTGATATGTTCTAATCAGATTTGTTCTGATCCGTTCTGTTCTGATCCGTTCCGTTCTGATATGTTCTAATCAGATTTGTTCTGATCCGTTCTGTTCTGTTCTGATATGTTCTAATCAGATTTGTTCTGATCCGTTCTGTTCTGTTCTGATATGTTCTAATCAGATTTGTTCTGATCCGTTCTGTTCTGATCCGTTCCGTTCTGATATGTTCTAATCAGATTTGTTCTGATCCGTTCTGTTCTGTTCTGATATGTTCTAATCAGATTTGTTCTGATCCGTTCTGTTCTGTTCTGATATGTTCTAATCAGATTTGTTCTGATCCGTTCTGTTCTGATCCGTTCCGTTCTGATATGTTCTAATCAGATTTGTTCTGATCCGTTCTGTTCTGTTCTGATATGTTCTAATCAGATTTGTTCTGATCCTTTCTGTTCTGTTCTGATATGTTCTAATCAGATTTGTTCTGATCCGTTCCGTTCTGTTATGTTCTAATCAGATTTGTTCTGTTCCGTTCTGATATGTTCTAATCAGATTTGTTCTGATCCGTTCTGTTCTGTTCTGATATGTGCTAATCAGATTTGTTCTGATCCGTTCTGTTCTGATCCGTTCCGTTCTGATATGTTCTAATCAGATTTGTTCTGATCCGTTCTGTTCCGTTCTGATATGTTCTAATCAGATTTGTTCTGATCCGTTCTGTTCTGTTCCGTTCTGATATGTTCTAATCAGATTTGTTCTGATCCGTTCTGTTCTGATCCGTTCTGACTTCTGATTCGTTCTGATCTGTTCTATTCTGTTCTGATCTGTTCCTATCTGATATGTTCTAATCAGATCTGTTATGATCTGTTTGTATAGGATGTTCTGGTGGAGTCTCCGATAGAAAAGATCTCCTTCTGTGGTCCGCTGGAGAATGGCAAATACTTTGGCTACATCTGTCGAGAGAATCTTCATTGGAAATGGATCTGTCACTGCTTTAAGAGTACCGAAGATCACGTGAGCTAGACATTTTGCTCGTCACATCAAAACATATATATTGTACTTTGTACTTTCACTCGAGTACGACTTAATTTTGTAGCATGCTTTTATATACTTGAAACCTAAGTACTTGAGACTTAAAGTTGTTCTATTGTATGTGTGCTTGAAACCTAAGTTTTGGAGACCTAAGTATGCTTACTGTATAGCTTATAACTGTACTTGAAATCTAAGTAGCCCTCCTGGTTACATCCAGGCCCCAAGGCCGTAGCTGGGGGGGCGTTTTGGGTGTTTGAACACCCCCGAAATGGAAAATGTGAAAAATAATATAATGCATTTACGAGCACATGATGTAAAACCATGGAATAAAACCATGAAAACACCCCCCCCCCCGAAATATGCCGGATGACTAAAAAAAGGTCATCAGTTTTTTAGGAAGGGAAATTGGTGAGTGAAACACCCCCCAAGATCAAATCCTGGCTACGGCCTTGCCAGACCCACTACATCCAACATAGTAGGCCATAATAATGTGGCGCCTGCATGCACCAGCGTTGTACCGGCCTTAAAGAGGAACATACAACAGACTTGTTTGGTTAAACACAGGCAGATCAGTTCCTTACATGGATGTGAATTGCTTTGTTGAATTGGTCATGCATTTTAGCAAAATGATTTCTTGCGTAATAATTGTTGTTGTAGGCTGACCGGATAAACAACGCAGTCGGTTGTGCTTTCCGTATCTGCCTGGAAAAGAAGCACAAAGCTCGAATGGAAAGACAGTGGAAGGTTTCCTCTACAGCTCCTCCTCCTCCTGCTCCACAGCACGACTCGCTCGGAGGCTCAGTAGTTCCGGTTGGAACAATTAACACACCTGCTCGAACTACAGGTAGACCTAATCCACGTAGTCCTCTGCTTAAAATGGTGATTATAATGTTGTCTATGGCTATGCATTGGTTGAAAATACAGGGTTGAAATTGCTAATTCAATTATGTGGATTCTGACTATTATCTGCATTACACTAATAAACTTACACAGCTGCTTTGAGATGTCATTAACTTTTGAAAATCCAGCCCCCCCCAAAACGAAAATCCTGGCGCCGCCACTGCAGCTGCTTTGAGATGTCAATGTCATTAACTTTTGGAATAGTAAGCCTAGCCTACCGTATACACGCTGGGTCAGAACGAATTAACTTCACTAAGGTAGGCTTAGGCGTTACGGTAGATGATTATTAACGTCCCTGGCAAAGCCAAACTTCAAACAAAGTAAACCATAATATCCTTACTATGAGTCAATGTAAAGTTTAAATTCTATAGGCCTAGGCCTAGTCAGGGTATTCGTGTAGGCTACATAGGCCTAATGCCAACAGTCTATGTGCGCCTATAAGCTAAGATGGAAATAAGACCAAGAAATATAAAATAACACCAGTAGGCCTATACGTCGACTTGCATTGCTGCATGTTGTTTTTTCTGGTCGGCGCCATTTTGAAAGAGTGAATTCACACGTAAGATAACGCAGGAAAATGTGTCTTTACAGTGTTGCTATAGGTAACACGCATTGTGACGTCGTAATTAAACCGCTCACTCTGAAGATGGCGGACGACTCTAAAGTCAGTCACACATTGTGACTGCAGCAGATTCTGGGAGTCGAAGCATTGTTTGTTATTCATACTCTGCTATAGGCCTACTATAGCAGTTTACTTAACGCTTAAATCTATTTTCTTTGTGTCTGTTTTGACAGCAACTTCAGAATCGTCATCAACGGTATCGTCAACGGCAGCCATGCACATTACACAGCCAACGTCGTCGCAAATGCTTAAGGTACAAGAAACTGCCGTCGATCTCTTCGACCTCGCTTGGAAGTCCAAGACCACGAAGGACACGCGTATTTAGACGATATCGAGTCACGTGACAACCAGAGTAATAATAATTTTCGTTGCGAGTTAACATCCATCTTATTCTTACCGAAGAAAATTAATTGTCCAATCCTCATCGAAACTTGACTTCCGATAAACAAACGAATTCTTCTTAGCGTAAAAACTGACTTTCGTTTTTGAACAAACGCTATAGTGACAGCATTAGGCCTAAGACTTCCTATGGTATTATTGATAAGGGACGATTAAAAGTGTAACCCAAGGTTTTTTAGTGTGCAGTTCTTAAAAAATGCGCAATTCTAAATAAATGAATTTGCGCAGCTGTAGCCTACAAGCAGTTTCGTGCAGTTAAAATCTGTCCAATGCCATCCGATTTGGAATAACTTACCGTGGAGCAGTGGTGTAGTCCTAAAAAATGAAGTGGGGGGACGCCTGGAAATTGAAGTGGGGGGACGCCATGAAAATTGAAGTAGAAACTGTAGCAAAAAGTGCAATCTTGCAAGAATTTTGCAAAAAAGTGGGGGGACGGCGTCCCCCCGCGTCCCCGCCCCACTACACCACTGCCGTGGAGCATGGAAAGGGAGAAAATGGGTTGCGCAGCTCTAAAAATTCGTTAAAAGAAGCCCTATCGTTAAGTCTTTGCATCAGTAGAAGCTGGATTGATGTATAAATAAAAATGTTGAATTGACAAAAAAATTCTTGGTTACATAGAAGTTGGATTGATTACAGTAATTCTTACCAAAGCAGAATTCCAATATTATTGATGAAATTTGTCTTTTCATCAAATGGAAGCTGGATTTGTGGGGATTATTATGGACACTTAGGCCCTACCGGTAGCCTACTTACCATTACCAATGTCTAAAACAGTAGCCGCGCTAGGGGGGGGGGCTAAGCCCCCCTAAAAATGTCGATCCATTTTTTCCCGTGTAAAAATGAAATATTTGCACCATTAACCCCCTTTAGCCCCCCAAAATAACCGGAAAGGTATGCACAAGGTTTGCCAGACAGTTTGGTCGATATGAAAAGGACCATTTTTCAAAGATTTTGACCAAATGACTAAAAAAGGTCGTCAGAAATTTTGGCGACTGAAAACGGAAAATTTTCTCCCGCCAAATTCAGTCCCCCCAAAACTGAAATCCTGGCGCCGCCACTGGTCTAAAACGACATTGAAAGCATTTAAATAATTTAGCAACATAAACGACAGTTCAACCCAGACGAGTTTCAGTCCGTAAAAGGTAGAGAAGGAAAGATACCAAGTTTTCACCTTTTACTTTTTTTACTATAGGACAGCATGTATGTTCATCACTGGCGCCAAAATCTCTGAACTAGCCACCTAGTGAAATATTAGCACACTGAACGCAACATAACATGAAATGACATGCTACTGAAATGTCTTTAATCTTTGGACAACTGTTGTACGACAATTATAACCACCGATTTACTTGTTGCTTCAAGTCTGCTATGTACAACAAATAATTAATTTACACTTATGTTCTAGCCAATAGAATTACACCGTCTATGCACACAACAATAGAAAATATGAACCTATGCAATCTGTCACCTGACAAAACAAATATGAAACATGTAAAACAACAATTATAAAATAATAAGAGTAATCTTATTAATAGTAATCTTATTAATTAACTTTTGTCATTCTTGATGCATCATTTGACACATAAATAATAAGGAACTAAAGATACACAATTTTTTTATACATCAGTTTACATTTCAAGTATATATGTGTGCATATATATATATTATATACATATATAGTATAATTATGTATAATATATTTATATATATATATATTTATGCAAATATATGTAATTATGCAGGTTCATTTATATGCAAATTATGTGCATGTGATTTACAGTTCTCTCTCTCACGACATTCAACTAAAAATTGCATTTGGATCTGAAGCAGACATTGCTGGAAAGTGCATCAATGACGAATGAAGACAACTGTCCATTGACTATAAACTGTCCATAGACTATAATATAATCAGAATTTCATGCACTCATTAGTAAGATGAACCAACGCTAAGTTAATCAGAAGGGTCTCTGAAGCATCTACTCACAGTATTAGCAAATAAAATTTCAAACACTTCATCTGAATTATATCATGGATTGAAATAATCGACAGTTTAGATAATTCAGCATTCAACAGTTTGCATCTAATGCCATCCAGTCGCCCGCCAATCTAATCCATCCTCCATAATCTATCAACCCATTCATGCATTGATCTACTCATCCATCCATCCATTAATCCAACCAACCATCCATCCATCCATCCTGTGCAATCTAGCAACACAAATTCCATTTGAAATAAAACTTGATATAAAATAGAAGAAAAATATTGTTTATGTAACAACCTGAAAAACCGCAAAAAAATAAGACTTGGGCTACCCTGTTCCGTAATTTATTTTCTAGTGCCTGCCTGGTCTTACAAAACAATTTTATCCAGACAGTTTACCGTCAGTTAAAACCGGATTTATATCAGAAACCAAAATATTCATGAGGAATGGAACGTAATGCAGCTGCATTATCTATATAAACATGCAACGCTGTGTCAATTGGAGCACCTCTGAGAAGTTTCACTTGTAGTGTCACCATATAAATTCATGATTACAATTACACACACAACGCGTGCATGCACACGTGTCTATATATAAAATTATATATATATAATAATATATATAATTATATATGTATAGATATAAACTGTTATATATAATTATACAATGGCTATTTCTAATAGATACTGATAGAAAATTGTAAAATTATGTTATCCATGTTAAAGCTGTCACGTAAGAATTGATTTTAGATTTCATGTCGTGATTCTTCCTAATCAACAGATAGCCTTTCCTTTCACCATACATAAGCATTTCAGTCATGTCTAACAGTCTGCTTGTAAGTATTGAACCAATCAAATAGTAACATTTATATTAGACTCAGAACTGCGACTGATCTAAGTGTTTGGTTTGACAAGACATGGATTCAAGACATGTGTCTTTATGGTCCACTGCTCGAAAATCCAAGATGGCGTTATCAACAAACCGTTGCCATAAGAGAACCTGGTGACCCAAGAAGTTGTGAATCAGACTCTGAGAGGTAATTCGAAGGTGATACCAGATGGCGGATATGCAATTGGTTTAATAAAGAATATAATTATGGTCAGTAGTAATACATAAAAATCTCCAAATAGGAGCTATAAGAATGCATTCTTAAGGCTACAGTTATGATTACAGACAGGTGAACAGATGGCAACATGAGCACCTATTTGATCTCTTAGACAACTGAATTTCAGTGTCATCACACCATGGGCGACACCCGTACATCATGGCGGCAACAGAGGCACTTGCCCTCTGGAAAATTGATACCTATTCTAACTACTACTGTTTGGTTTTCAACAAATTTCTTTGCACGTAAGCACTACTGATGCTAATTCTATCATAGTAAAACCAAGAATCTACATTTAACTACCAAGAAAAAAAATCTAAGTTCTTAATTTCCTGTTTTGCATTTTTCAAGCTCCTGCTTTAAATAAATTTAATCATGACCAACTGACTATTGTAACTTGCTCTTAGTTTTCTCTTGGTCGCCCATGCATTAAACCGAGGGCCAACAGACATAGTTCCAAATAACCAGTAAATTAATCTGTAGTTAGATTATTGTAGTAAATCAATAAATCAATATATAAATCAGCAATCAGTTAATCAGTAAATTAATCTGTAGTTAGGTGATTGTAATTAAGACAATTTGTATAACATCGTCAGCTACTTCAATTGTCAACTGTCCATACATAATACGATCAGAGCTACATAGCAAACATAAAAATTGTTATTGTAACCAAACATTTATATAGCGCTGCTCAGATATCAGCAGCGCTTATTTCAAATACGAACATTTAACTGCTTTTTGAACATGACGGCTTTGGCTTCTTGAACCGATTCAGGAAGACTGTTTTACCTGTTTCAGTTGGCACCAATCATACGAAAATTGGTACAATTTTAGAAGCAAATTGGCACCAGTTAAAATCGAGTAATTTGAAACATTCAGCACTTCAAACTGTCAGAATTATGCTCAATCGAAATTTAAATTGCACTGACTCCCTTTCCCAGAAAGGATCTCTTGCCAGATCTCTTCCTTGGTTTGGCACTGTCTCACAGGTGTGGTCCCCGTCGGTTTGCAGGAGCTCTGCTGCTCCACCCTATTAAAGCGTCGGCTCCCTCCACTCTTCAGAGCAGGTTCAACTTTTTGTCCCCAGTCATACATTTCTATTATGCATTGCCATGCCTTTTCTGTCGCTGGCTCTGCAATCTGGAATGGGCACCTTGTGGTGGAACTACGTTTAATGCATAGAACCCTTGAGACCACGTTCTAGTCTACTCTCTTTAGCCAGGTTGGATCAGGAGCACTTCTGAGAAGATGGTCTTGAAGGGGAGCTATACAAATCTCTTAATGAATTAAATAACACTCAAGTAAATAGGTTAAAAACAGTCAGTCCAAACTAAAATGCTGCCATTAGAATCCAGTTGAAATGCTTACAAACTAACATTTGCCTACAACACAATTTTAACATTTTTTAAAACAAAACGATAACGAAATAAGCAGTTCTTTCAATTCAATCCGAAATCAATGCGAACGCTAGAACGAATGCCCAGAAATCAAAAACACCAACACCCTAGCTAATCAATTAATCAATCAATCAATCAATCAATCAACAAGACAACAAACTGAAAATTATTTTGTGATATACATTGCTACGCAACACCTGGTCAGAGCGTGAATCAAAAATTTTATCAAACTTTTGTCGATAGCTGGGGATGTCACACACCACCAATTAATTAAGTTACGACATATTTCGAAGACGTTCCACATAAAAATTATGCCAACAAACACTGTAACTACCCTGGTTTTTTACCGGAAGCACATGGTAACATGACCATTTGTTTGATCTCTTCGACATCCTAAGCTCCGTGCCTTTGCAGGGTTCTTAGAACTTGTCTCCAAACATTCAGATATATACATCATACTTACATAAAAATACACATACAAATTCTGGTCTCCATAGCCGAGGTGTAATGTCCCTAAATACCTTTCAAACCAGTGGCGTAGACAAGGATGGGTTCCAGGGGTTAAAACCCCCCATTGGCCTAGGAAAAAGTTTGTTTAAAGGTATTTATCCACTTAAATAATTTTTAAAAAATTGCTTGTAGTAACAATTTATTTTGTTACTTTATTCCCTTTTTTTAAACGGTAATATTGTTGGGTTGGTGTCAGAAAGGGTATCCGGCCAGGCCATAGAAACCTCCATCATAAATTCCTGGCTATGCCACTGTTTCAAACTAGCCTATAGCCGTTATCTGCGTCTTCATCTCGCTGAACGCGTTCTGCTGATCATCTTGATCCTTTTCAGGACCAGGACTATGACTGTCATGGCTAACATAGAGGCCGTGCTTCGTACTTTCCTTTCATTCCTCAATCACAAAGAGCTAAACTAATGACTCGTTTTTCCTCGCCAGACTGTCATTCTTTAAAGGCATTTCCTTTCCCCCCCCCCCCAGAGTTTCCGTGCTGAGAGTCCCTCTGCATAGTCCTGCGCAGCGCTTAAAGTGTAAACAAATAAGTGACTGGACGCTCCTTAACTTTCCCGTATGTGCAGGCCAAATAAGTGGATGGATGGCGTTCAGATTTGAAAACAAGTGCATGGACGCCGTCCATGACCGTCCAGGCACTCTTCAAGCCCTGCTACTGCGAGAGGTGCAATAATAAACCCAACATCGAAACACACATACACACGCGCATGCATCTAAAGTTAAGTACCATTAAAATCACACACACACACAAATATGCACACATGATACGTTTGACTCGCTTCTGTCCATGCTGTATTGAAACCCTGGGAAATCATCTCTAAACATTTAGGAGACAACCCCATCTACAACTTATCAACATATTTCAATAGAGCAGAAACATCACATTCGACACATTTAAAACTTGAACGGCTGCATAAAAATTTGTTTCCCAGTGTCCTTTCAGTAAACTCTCGTCTCTTCATCAACGGAACAAATCAAGTGATATAGAACTGAAGAAACTTCTAAACCGGTCGCTAACAACAACAACAACATATCTACACTACAGTACACACTACTTCGTGAAAAGACATAATTATGCCACACATGACATAGAATCATGCTGATTAAAACCAACGTGGCTTATAAGCCGCACACATGCCACCATGATACAGCATGTGACATACGACACATTGATGGCTTGGCACGTGCCATAGGAATCCCCGGACACAATTTAGGAGCTACTGCCGATAAGACATGGCAGGGTCAAACTGGTAAGACATAAGCCATAATCATAGTTAAGGCAAGTCATATCAGTGAAATATTAATTATATGTATAAATGGGACATCCACTGCATGTTTAAGATATACTGGTAAGCTGTGTGGTTTAACTTGACTGGTTTAAAGATCAGACAAAATTTACTACTGCAGACCATTTAGATAAGAGTACTGAAAACCAGTCAAGTGTGACTCTCGAAGACCAGTCAAGCATAACTCTTGACCAGTCAAATGCACCTCTTGAAGGCCAGCCGAGAATGATTCCAACACGGCAACACCTCAAACGCCTATTGCCAAATCTATTCTGTTACAACTTTAAACAACAAAAATGTCATACGAACAAATTGCCTACCACACACACATACAGTACACACAAGTGCACGCACACACACACACCCACACACACATGCGGTTGCATTTTTAGCATACAACTCAATCTACAACTACAGTTCCAATGCATCATGGAAGCAACACCTATTCTGCGACTCACGTTCAATTCAAAGACGTACAACCGATTCAAAAGATTAAAAAACGGGATCAACATCATTGTGGAAGAATGAAGATCAACTGATTCGTTCACGATTAAGCAAATTGGCATCGGATTTAGAAGGCCATGACTCACAGTGTAAAAAAACCATAGAGATTTAGATGCTTTTGACAGCTACTTGGACGCTGAAGTTGGCGCAAACGTGCTTAAAATTTATGCGCAATCCTGATGGAAGTCATTGATGTTATCATTTGGCAAAGATCCCGAAAGCAATTTTTACACATCAAAAGAACATTGAAATCTTTTCCGTGAAGTTGAGTGAAATTTCTTGCTTATTTGGCCCCATTTCTGAACGGTACAGTAGACCTACACATCCTACCTTTCACGCAATTTCGAAACAACAATGCAGGGTGAGAATTGTCGGGGGATGGGAGGGTTCAAACCCCCCTAGTCTTTCTTACGACCCAACAGTAACGTTGTATAGAGCTGCACACCCCAACTGCACAGTCCAACTACCCAAGTTATTCTTCAACATTGCTCACACTGCCCTGCATCCTTGAATTCCCCAATCTTTCGGAAATGCTGGATGTAAACAATTTCGAGCACAGTGCAAACGCTCTCGAATCCATCGCCCATCTTCGCCTCACGCCTGCAGCACATGCGCCTTGTGCTCGTGCAGGCGCAGAAGGTACGGCTTCTGGAATCGGATGCCGCACACACGGCACATGTGCCGCTTGGCCGGCTGCCAGCCGTAGTGGAACCGTCGCAGGTGAACGACCATATTGTGTCGATAGGTAAAGCTTTTGCCGCACTTCGGACACGAGTGCAGGACCGGAACGTAGTCTTTGTCGTGCGTGCGCACGTGCTCCTTCATGCGCGCCTCGCTGCGGTACGTCTTACTGCAACGCGTGCAGCGCATCTCCTGCAGCTGCGCCTCGTCGTCGAACCTGTAACCCAGATCGTTCTTGAAGTCGTCGTCGGAGAGGTTTGGCGCGAGCAGCGCAGTTGCCGGTGCCAAGTCGCTGCTGCTGTTGACCGACGCCGGTTCCTGTTTGATGTGCATTGTCTGCAGCGCCGAGAGGTGCATGCTGTAGAGGTCTGCATACTGCCACGCCGAAATGCCTTGCGGTAACGTGGCGCCGCCGAGTAGGAGGGACGAGAACTGCGGCAGCTTGTTGGAACCCGTTGAAAGTCTCTCGTTGCTGAGGAAGTCCTGCGAACGGAATGATGTGGCGACTGAATTGAGGAGCTGCTGCTGCTGGTTGGTGACCAGGGATGGGGTTGCGACCTGGGACGAAGAAGCGGCCGTTTGGGACGGGGCGACAAACGGGGAAATGGGGCTTGGAATCGGGAGTAAGTCTTTCCGGTCGATGTCGTCGTTCGCCGCCGCCACGTAGGAGCGGTTGTCGGTGAGGTGAGGTGGTCCGCCGTGCGGCTCTTCGTCGTTCGATCCGTCCGACCAGTCCCCCGGGGTTTCCCTGGGGTTTTCCGAACCGTTCGATACCCGATTGTGATTGGGGCGGCATTCGCCGAGCGCCCCGCCGGAAGTGTCGTAGAAGTCCATCTCTTTGGGATCGCTCATCTCGGACGACAGCGAAACGACGTCCGTGCTCTCCTTCGACAGAACCGGAGGATCCTCATCATCTTCATCGTCCTCATCCTCAACTCTCTCCTCGCTCGGATTCATCCCCTGTCCATCACCCAACGTTGTCGTATCAACATCAGCGCTCTTGCTGCATCCGTCCTCTCTCCTCTCACCACCACCGCTCACCATCCTCGATCCGCTTCCATCCTCCGCAACGAGACGCGCTCCACCGAACCGTAGCCTCGGTTTCTCATGATTCACCAGATCGCATTTCTCGTTCCCATTCACCCCATTGCCCCCATGCTGCTCGACAAGCGGGAAGAGCGACGAGAGCAGCGAGCCGGACCATTCGATTCCGAAATCCTTCTTCGCGGCCGTCGTCTGGGGAACATTTCCCTTCAGCATTTCACGGACCATGACCTCGGCCTGGGCGCGGAAGTAGAACTCCTCCAGGATGGCGTACGCCTTCTTGACGTTCTCCCACTCGCCCTGGAGAAGGCAGATTCCGTCGTTCGGCTGGAAGCACAGGACGTTTGCATTTTCCGTGAGCGTGCTGACGAGCGTTTCCTTCTTGCTGCGAAGGGTTTCGATTGCATGCGGTGACACTAGAGCGGTCACTAGACTGAACATACTGACACCTAGAAGCAAAAAACTATTATTATTATCATAATAATTATTATTATTTATTTTGTAATTTGAATATAATTATGATACACATAGTGTGGCATAATAAATGCACGAACTTCAAGCGGTTGAATAGCATGCCATCCAGTCAGTATTTGAAGTATTCGGAAGCAAGCTGATGACATAAATAATAATAATAATTATATTATTATTATTATTTTATGCCCTGAGGAACTTCATTCCCCAGGGTCTTAGAAACAATAAAAGTGGTGCATCTGGCATGGTTACCCCTCAGCGATATCGATTAATAGCTTAACGAAATAGCCAGTGAAAGCCACAGTGCGTTGTATAGTAATGGAGATACGCTGAAATAAGAAGCTTGACTTTTGGTGTTCCCAGTGGCTTGTGTGAGACAGCAGCCCAAAAATCTTAGATAAAATCAAGGCCTTTTTTAGTTATTAATTAATTAATTAATGCAATCATTATTGTTATTCTTCCTATCATTATTATTACAATTACTAATGCTATTCATATAAATAAGTAGAACATAACCTAGGTGTTTTAAGTGGTTTAGAAGACATGTATTAAATCAACTTCAACTTAAACCGTAATGCTTAATTTATAGCAATCTCTCTTAACCCATTCCCGCCGGACCGGGTCACCCGTGACCCCATTAACAGGATAGGTATCAAAACAATTCCGGCGGGAAAGGGTTAACTACATCCTATAAAGCGGTGGTAGAGTTCACTGAGACAGTGAAGAATTTACCAAGCACCACAACCTAAATGACTAAGCATCAATTAATAGTGCTACAAAAATTGTAACAGGCTCAGGAGAGGCTGTAACCGTACTCCACACATTACAAGAAGGGCGATCTAACCAATCCGCCACCATGGCTAAAAATCTGAGTTTCCCTATATACCGGGTAATATGTTTAATTATAAACATGATCGCAGTACTTTGGGTGATCACTTGGATCTTAAAATAGATTTAGCTCTTGAAATGTGAATGTGTGACACAGAATCGTGTACACTGCCAGTCTGTCATGCACTTTTAGCGTGGGACATTACAAGTTTCACAAAGATGGCACTAAGAGATATGTTCCAGTGTGTGACTGAAACACAGTTCCTCATTAGTTGTTTTTATTTTTATTATTTAATAATAATACTATTTTTCGTGATCATCATAATCGTCATCGCTATCACTATTCTTATATAGTTATTTATCATCATCACTTTTATAATTGAAATTTCTCATCTTCATCATTATCGACTTACCTTTACTGGCGCTTCAACCATCCATGCACCCCAAATGCAGGTCTGATGAAAATTGCAATATATCAAACTGCACTAGATTGCATTACAGTGCACGACTTGCATCGTCAGGGAACATACAGCAGTAGACCACAGTGTTGCATTCGGTGCTTTGTTTATTAGGTCAGTGACCGCGTCCAGCCCCGAGCCAGGCTCCACAAACTACGGTCCACGTGATGCGTACTGCATTCAACAGACCGTCCCTCAAATTTTCGTGCTTGCAAATATTCAAAGCTTACCGTGCATTCGATCAGTGGTCAGTTGCATCCATCGTGATTTTCGTCAGCTCCGAATGCGCCATTTAAATCGGTCCAATGTTGTTTAGATCCATCTTGGCCTCTTTACGACGTCAGCAGTACATGCGCACTCATTTCCATGACGTCATTAGATCAGTGCTCTGCGCTGATGATAAGTTAATGTTTTAGTACACCGGGTGGTATAAGATTCGCAAGGTTCTGAAAAGTGTGACCTACAGGACCATTGAATATTATTTAAAGCGCTAGGCAAATAAATGTTATTATTTAGCAGTCATAAGTTACTCATAATCATCATCATAATTATGGCTTCAACTCCGCTCGTTTTGCACTGGAGGTCTTCGTGCATTAGTTGGTTCTCTGCGCATGGCTATATTGAATGGCGCCATAGCTAGGCGTCCGAGGCGGGGGTCCAGAGGGGCAAATGCCCCCAAATTTCGGACAAATGTGTTTTTCGGGCAAAAGAAGCATGGGCGGGCAAAAAATTTGGGAATTTTTTTTCGGGAAAAACAGGTACGGGAGAATTTTTTCGGGCGCGCAGTGGTAAAAAAGTCAACAGATTTTTCGGGCAAAAATTTCTTTTTTGGCCCCCCACTGCTGAAATGTCCCGTAGGCCTATGAATGGCGCTTTAGAATTTTGTTAGATCTGTAGTGAAGCGCGCTCTTGTGCAAGACTTTGTAAAAGTTTAATTGTATTGTAGCCTATTGTATTATTGTAATTTTGCAATTTACGATTGCTCCATTTTTGTGCACCACGTAGGCCTAAAGCTGAGAGCAGATCTCGAGGACCATATTTTCAATGGGCGCTGCGATAAATCTGTTAGTTTCCAGAGTCACCACTGCGGCGCCAGGATTTCAGTTTTGGGGGGCTGAAGCCACCGGAGGAAATTTTCGATTTTCATCCGCCAAAATTTCTGACGACCTTTTTTAGTCGTCCGTCCAAAATCGTGGAAATATTCCAGTTTAGCATGTCTAAAAAACCGGATGGCCTTTTTTAGGGAGCCTTTGATAGGGGGCTTAATTAGTTCTTTAAATCAATGTGTGTAGAAAATGCAAGGCTTTGATGAAAGTTTGATGAAACTGCGTGAAATATCGACCTTTCAGTGACCCGACCGACAGCGCGCATGCGTACATAATCGACATATCGATCCCACTTATTATTGTCTGCGTCAATATTATTGTTTCGGATCTTCCCGAGTTCATTTCAACCATGATTCTGTTGAGTTCTTTAAAAGAAATATTTGATTTTCCACTAGTGATATCCCCATATCTATTGTGATCTTAATCCATGTAACAGAAGAGCTGAAAGTAGGCCATAAAGCCTAAGAGATCTTTAGGCCTAAACTTAAAGCATCCAATATAATAATCCAGTCTGGAAAACAGCAATGGAAGACACAGGAAATTAAGAGAACAAACAGAAATCGTATTCTGAGTTTATGTGGAACAAAGGTCACCGAAGGTCATAATAATTTCCTACGATCTCATTCAAACTCACATTTATCATCACGTACTGTGTACGGTGCGACATAATCGTACATCCTGAATGCCACAGCGGGAAGATTCTATAACATTGGATGCAAACCGCAGATGCATGCGGTCTATTTGTTTTTCATCACAACGACTAATAAAGAGATTTGTATTATAACTTAACGGACGCTACATATAGGCTTATGTATACAGTATATGGGCACATAAACATGCATGCATGCCGTACGCAAGCTATCAGTATAAGCCTTAAATAAATACGGTCAAAACAAAGTATATAACCTATAGTATATAACTGTCGTAATCAAATAGCGCCGTAAGAAAACAAGACCATAATTATTAAATTTGATCACCAACTGAGATGCGGAACACAGAAACTCGTGTTAGGCCCTATCGATTATTTTTTGTATAACACGCGGTGCAAATTACCAAAGCATGCGCCTTTCATGCTTAGCCGCCGGTTAGGATTTGTTGTTAGAACCGTTTGGGCCAATCATTCACTCAACTTCACTGCAGTACTTATATATAGAGTGCAGGCCTATACTCTCCTTCAAAGCTCGAGGGTACGCGTACCCTAAAATAGAATACGTTAAAATACGTACGTACCTTTCAAAAAATAGAATACGCGTATGGTACGTGGAAACCGTCTCTCTAAATATGCTGATGATAGCTACTTGCTGATCCCAGCTTCTTGCATTGACACCACTCTTTCTGAACTTGACCATATATCTAAGTGGGCATCCATTAGCAATCTAAAACTAAATCAAGCTAAGACCAGTGAAATGATTATCAGGCGACCTCGGTCTAAAGCTATTGCTCTTCCTCCTCCCATCTCGGGCATCCAAAGGGCCCAGCAGATGGTTGTTTTGGGTGTCACCATCTCTGACCGGATTGGCTTTGAGGCTCACATTAGCAGAATATGCTGTAAAGCCCGGCAATCCATGTTTGCTCTGCGTGTTTTAGTCGCCCACGGCCTTCATGGTCAACGTCTGTTTGACGTTGTTAGAGCTACTACCATTGCTAGATTACTTTATGCCTCCCCTGTATGGTGGGGATTTGCCAACGCAATGGAACGTAAACGTCTTAACGGTCTTTTAAGAAAATTGACCCGTTTAAGCTTTCTTCCTATCGATTTTCCTAGTTTTGATACTCTCTGTTCTAGAGCTGACTCTGCTCTTTTCCGGTCTATCCTCTTAAATCCTTGTCACATTCTTCACGACCTCCTCCCTCCCATTAAGGTCACTCCATACAATACTCGACCAAGGCCACATAATCTAACCCTTCCTAGAGTTGATTCTTTTGCCAGAAACAGTTTTATTATGCGAATGTTATATAACTTTGCATAAATGTTTTCTATTTTTCTATTATTTATTTCCTCTGTAAACTACTGTGCGTTTGCTGGTGGTATAATAAAGAATATACTTACTTACTTACTTACTTATATACACGAAAATTTTATTAATGGTTTACTCGGCGACCCATAGCCAACGTATAATCTGACGTCAACTATAGGCCTATGCGTCATTGAAACCGGTACTACCAGTAGCGTACCGTATAGCAGTAAATTTAATTCGATAAATTCTTTGGTTATAATAATATTAATTTAATGCAAACTGTACTGTATTTCTGATGAGAGCTAAGTACACGTCACTGGTTTGCAAATTGGTGTAACTCGAAAGTTGCAGTATATAGCCTACGCATCAGTAAGCGAGTCAGCGATGCCCAGAGAACGCGGGAAGGAATGGACGCACGTGAAAGTTTTGAAAATGCGAACAACAATTATTATTATTAATTTTTTTTGATTGAATGCAATTTGTTCGACAAGCAGTTCTGGGTTGGAAGAGGCAATCGCATCTGAACACATCTTTTAAGTGCTGCAGCAGAACTGAGACGACTGACTGACATTAGTGCATTAAGTGCAATGTATGCTGGATAAACATAGATCTACAATAGGCCTATAGCATTGCAGCAATTTACTACGCCGTATACTGGGTTGTGAGTGTTTGCTTAGAAACAAATTGAACATTCTTATAATGAGCAATGACGACGCTAGCGTATTTTATTATTGCTTACGTACCCTAAAATAGGGTACGTTAAAATACGTACGTACCTTTCAAAAAATAGAATACGTACGGTACGTACCCTCGAGCTTTGCTCTCCTTGTTTCAAATGCAAAGACATTGTGGCGTTCGGATGTGACCAAAAAGTGACTCCCAGTGTTCGTTCCTGCCACGGAGGAATGGACTGCTAAGAATGGGGGCGGGAGCTGGGGCGTCATATAAGTTTTCCAGAGGATCGAGCCAAGAAAATTGGGAAACGTGAGTCAAAACTTCGTCAGCTTCTTAAGTTCTGCATTTAGTCAATAGACCTATGTGAAAAACTCGTACAAAATATGTACAAAACAAAGAACGAGAACGAAAAGAAAGAACATAGCTAGGCCTGAACACGAAAATAACTAAGAACGAAAACGACTAAAAAAGAACAAAACATAGATCGGAAACGGCAAGAAAAACATGACTAAGAACGAGAATTAAGGGGCCGTCCATAAAGTACGTCACGCTCCGGGGGGAGGGGGTGTAAGAAAGTGTGACAGTTTGTGACAGGGGGAGGGGGTCAGGCCATGTGTGACGTCACACATTTATTTTTTTAATTCTTTTTTATTTTTTTGTTCTTAGTACCTAAAATCCGACCCGGCCCGGCCAGGCGTGTCTAAAACCCGGCCTGGCGGGATAAAAGTTGATTTCCCGTCACTATCAAAGCGTTTAGGGACACACGTCACTATAAGAGGGATTTGGGATAGTATCCTAGGGTTTAGAGGTTTAGGTAAATGGTCATGTTTTTAAATTTTTTGTTCGAAAGTGTGACGTACTTTAGGGGGGGGGGGGGGGTCCGAGATTTGTGACAGTTTGTGACAGGGGAGGGGGGTCAAAAATGGTCAAAAATAGCGTGACGTACTTTATGGACGGCCCCTAAGAACAAAATCGACTAAGAAACAACAAGAACAAAGAGCGAAACTGAAAAGAAATAACATTACTAAGAACGAAACCGAATAAGAAAGAACAAAACAAAGAACGAAAACGACAAGAAACAACATAATCAAGAAAGTAAACAACTAAGAGCGAAATCCTAAAGAATGGACAAAACAAACAACGAAAACGATGAAAAAAGAACAAAAATCAACTATGAACGAAAGCAACTAGGACAGAAGAGAGCAAGGAACAAAAACGAAAAGACACAACCTAAAAAAGAACAAAACAAGGAACGAAAATAGCCAAGAACAAAAACGACTAAGAAACGACAAAACAAAGAACGAAAACGAAAAAAGAACAAAACTGAGAGCGAAAATACCCACAAACAAAATCGAAAAGAAAGAGCAAAAAAAGAACGAAAACAAAAGAATGAACATAACTAAGAACGAAAACTACAAAGAATGAAAACGACAGAGAGCAAAACAAAGAAAGAAAAGAAAGAACATAACAGAACGAAAACGACTAAGAAAGAATAAAACTATGAACTAAAACAAGACCATAACTAAGAACGAAAGTAACAAAGAACGAAAGTGAAAAGAAAGAACAAAAACAATGAGCGAAAGCGAAAAGAATGAACATAACTAAGAATGAAAACAATATTAAGAACGAAAACGGCTAAGAAAGAATAAAACAACGACGACGAAAAGAAAGAACATAACTAATAACGATAAACGACTATGAAAGAAATAAACAAACAAAGAACTAAAACGATAAGAAAAACAGAACTGAGAACGAAAATAACTAAGATTGAAAACGAAAAAATAGAAACATCAAGCAACAAAAACGAAAACAAAACAAAGAACGAAAAGAAAGAACAAAACTAAGAGCGAAACGAATAGAAGAGAACAAAAGAAAAAACGAAAACGACAAGAATGAGCATAGCGAAGAGCGAAAACGACAATGCACAAACAAAGGAAAGAACGAGAGAGAAAAGAAAAAAATAACTAAGAACGAAAACAGAGCGAAAATGAAAAAATGAACTAAACAAAAAACGAAAACGAAAGGAAAGGACAAAACAAAGAACGAAAATGAAATGAAGAACATAACTAAGAACGAAAATAGCCAAGAACAGAACGACTAAGAAAGAACAAAACAAAGAACGAAAACGAAAAGATACAACATATCTAAGAAACGACTAAGAACGACAAGACTAATATGAACAAAGCAAAGAACGAGAACGAAAAGACAGATCACAACTAAAAACGAAAACAACTAAGAATAAAAACGACTAAGAAAGAACAAAACAAAGGACGAAAACGAATAGAAACAAAAACGAAAACGACTAAGAACGAAAACGACCAAAATGAACAAAACGAAGAACGAGATCGAAAAAACAGAACACAAATAAAAACGAAAACAACTAAGAACAAAAACGATTAAGAAAGAACAAAACAAAGAACGAATACGAATAGAAACATCATCGCTAAAAACAAAAATGACCAAGAACGAAAGCGACTAAAATGAACAATACAAAGAACAAGAGCGAAACGATGGAACACAACTAAAAACGAAAACAACTAAGAATAAAAACGACTAAGAAAGAACAAAACAAAGAACGAAAACGAATAGAAACAACAACGAAAACGACCATGAGCGAAGACGACATAAGATGAACAAACCAAAGAACGAGAACGAAAAGATAGAACACAACTAAAAGCGAAAACAACTAAGAATAAAAACGACTAAGAAAGAACAAAACAAAGAACGAAAGCGAATTGAAACATTATAACTAAGAACGAAAACGACCATGAACGAAAACGGCTAATATGAACAACACAAAGAACGAAAACGAAAAGAAATAACAAATGAAAACAACTAAAAATAAAAACTAAAAATGAAAACAACTAAAAATAAAAACGACTAAGAAAGAACAAAACAGAACGTAAACGAATAGAAACAACAACGAAAACGCCCATGAACGAAGACGACTAAAATGAACAATACAAAGAACGAGAACGAAAAGATGGAACACAACTAAAAGCGAAAACAACTAAGAATAAAAACGACTAAGAAACAACAAAAAAAGAACAAAAACGAATAGAAACAACATATCTAAGAACGAAAACGCCCATGAACGAAGACGACTAAAATGAACAATACAAAGAACGAGAACGAAAAGATAGAACACAACTAAAAGCGAAAACAACTAAGAATAAAAACGACTAAGAAAGACCAAAACAAAGAACGAAAACGAATAGAAACAACAACGAAAACGACTAAGAACGAAAACGGCAAAAATGACCAAAGCGTGGGGAGGCCTACGAAAGTGCTCATGGGGGTGCCATATCAACTTTCTCACCCAGAATAGCTGGTAAAAAATAAAGAAATGTCCAAATGGGGAGGGGATTGCCGGATTGTCCCCCCCCCCGGATCTATACCCCGCAGTCGATCGAGTTGATCGATCGAGTCGATCATAAATCGGCCAAGTCGAGTCGATCGAAAAATCGTCGACTCGATCGACTTGCAAGTCGAGTCGATCGTGAGTCTTGCCAAGTCGAGTCGATCGAAAAATCGTCGACTCGATCGACTTGCAAGTCGAGTCGATCGTGAGTCTTGCCAAGTCGAGTCGATCGAAAAATCGTCGACTTGCGAGTCGAGTCGATCGTGAGTCTTGCTAAGTCGAGTCGATCGTTGTTTCATCTACTCGACCCGACTTAGAAATATTTCACTTAGCCTACCGGTACTATTTCTTGAAGTCTCAATGTGACCTATACAGTTTTGGCACACAAGTTCAGCTAGCGAACCTTTTGGCAGCTGTCGATTTCGTGTTAGTGGAACTGTGAAAGTTGACTATTATAATAGACGTGCGTTTTCGATTTGAGTTGAACGAATAAAGGGTAACAGGAGCGAATAAAAAAATTTAGGAATGGGTGGACAAAATTTGTGGTCTTGAACCGACAGAAATTTTCCTTGGTCTTCCGCCGAAAGAAATTTTTTTTAGTCTTTCGCCCAAAAAACTTATAAAAACCCGTGGCGACTTTGGTTTTTTAAAATCTGATGACTTTTTTTAGTCATGTGCTAGGCCTACTTTCTCTCTCACCTTCCTGTTCCCGTTGCGTTGATTTACAGCTTATTTTTTAAACCTGATGGAGGGAGGGACCACGTCATTTGCGAATCTCTGAATGGAGTGGGGCATGGCCGGATTGGCCCCTTCCTTGGATTCGCTCATGAATGAGCATGATATAGATCTACTATTATATGCTTGTATATGCAAGTCATGTAGATGTTAATTTTGAGAATATAAAAGGAGACCTTTTATGACGTCACTTCGATTATGATACAATTCTACAATTAAATAAGTTCACTGAGAAAACGAAATTAGGCCTATTGTGACGTCACTTCGATCAGGACATAGATCTGCCGTCATATTATTTTATTAATGTTGAGAATACAGAACTAGGCCTATGCCTATTGTAACGTCACTCTGATTATGATGCAATTTTGCTATTATATTATAAATAAGTTCACTTCAAGAATTAAAAAAACAGCGTCAATTGTGACGTCACATTGATTATGGTACAAATGTACCAGACCTATTATGAAAGTGCATTTTGAGAATATAAACAAGGTCTAGTGTGACGTCACGTCGATTATGAGACAAATGTACAATTATAGAAGTGCATATTGAGCATATAAACAAGGTCTATTGTGACGTGACTTCGATTATTATACAGGTCTACAGTATATTATGTTCGTTTTGCGAATATAACACGGGGCCTTTTATGACGTCAGTCACGTCACTTCTATTATAATACCGGTACAATTCTACTATTAAATAAGTTCACTGGAAAAAACGAAATTAGGTCTATAATTGTGGCGTCATTTCGATTATGATATAGATCTACTGTCATATTATTTTGTTTTCATAATACAAAACTGGGGCTGTTTAAATGCAACATCGCTCTGATTATATTATTATGCAAATCTACTATTATACGTTCAGTTTGAGAATATAAAACTAGGCCCATTGTGACGTCACCTATAGATCATGATACAGACCTACTATTAAAGAAGTTCATTTTGAGAATGAAATAGTCCTATTGTGGCTAACCTCGATTAGGATAATGATCTGTTATTATAGAAGTACATTTTGAGAGTATAAACTAGACCTATTGTGACTAACTTCAATTATTGCACAGATCTACCGTGATAATTATTGAGTTTCATTTACATAATCTAAAACGAGGCCTATTGTGACGTCACTACGATTACAATGCAAATCTATAAATTCACTGAGAATACGAAATTAGGCTTATTGTTACGTCACACAGATTTATGACACCGATCTACTATCGTTTAATTTCATTTTAAGATCATGTAACTGCAGATGGTGAGCAAGAGACAAAACTGGGTCAAGTCGACGCGAAGTCGATCGAGTCGATCGTCGGCCGAGCCAAGTCGATCGAGTCGTAGAAAGGTCGGCGAGTCGACGAAGTCGATCGAGTCGATCGTCGGCCGAGCCAAGTCGATCGAGTCGTAGAAAGGTCGGCGAGTCGACGAAGTCGATCGAGTCGATCGTCGCACGAGCCAAGTCGATCGTAGCCCACGACTCGATCGACTGCGGGGTATACCCGGATCCGCCCCTGTTCCTCTCTCATCTTAAGACAGTTTTATTTGGCCGCGCTGAGGTTGGGAGCGCCTTTGAGTAGCCCCTTAAGAGGCGCTAAATAAATGCATATAATGAATGAATGAATTCTCAGTAGGCCTACTGTTTACAAATCTAGGCCTATCAGCTGGCTATTAAAAGTTAAAACAGTACGTTGCCATTGGTGACCGTCACGTGACCATCGATCGGCGAAACTGTTAAACGCGGTGACGAATTTAAGACGATAAAATAATTTACAAAGTCAATAATTACTTTGTTTCCTAAATGGGTTGTCTTCAAGGAATACGATTTTCGAAGTCACAAGCTGCGTTCTAAAAAAGATGTATGAATCGAACTCTTAACGGTCACTGAAACAGTTGAATTCTCGCAATATTTGTGAAAGTTTAGACGATTTGTAACTGAAGTGTTTTGCGAATGATGACGTCAGCTGATGACGTCATTCTCATTACTGTTTCATTTTCTGCTGAATTAATGCTTGGATTTTTCTTTAGCGCCATTTCAGAAAGTTTCAGAGTATGGCGGATTGGCGGTAGACCTAATTTCCTGTAAGGCCCAAATTCCGACATTAATAATAATTTATTATTATTATTATCAGCATTATACTATTATAGCGCTGAAATCAAGCATTTATAAAAGCGCCGCACGACGGTTAAGATGCGCTTCTGACCCACTAGTAACAACTAACCTGACTAAAGGTTTTTCCGAAAGTAGAGAAGGACCACAGCGCACTGTGTAAAGACTGCATGGTGAGCAAGTAGTTTTCTTGAGGGGTGCTATATAGGTCTATAAATGCTCGATATGATGAATTAAGTATAGGCCTATATATATACATATGCAATGCGCACACATCTCGGGCAGACTCTGGTGGACACAAGGGACAGGAAGAGATGGAGGAAGCTCGCAGGGCCGGATTAACAAATGTGGGGTCCCTGTTCGGTAAAACTGTGGGGGGCCCAAACCTTACAGAAGCACGAAAAAAGGACTCACAAAACGTGTTAGTCTATATTCAACGAATCAACATTCGTATATTATTAATTCATTACTTATATTATTTTTAACACTGATTATAAGCAGGTCTTTCAATCAATAGTGACCTTTATATCTTTTACGGTTTAAGAATTTTAGGCTAAAATGATTCATGGTCAGTCATTCTCCTGACCAGCGCACAGCACTCGTACAAGCAAACAGTGCAGAAGCAATTTTATGTCCCAAATAAATTCTTGACTATGAAAATTTCTGGTAGACCTGCGGCAGGGCAAATGGTTTTACCAGGGCATTTGGCCTAATCTGCCCTGCTGTGCATGGCCCCACACTGTTTACAAACTAAAATATATTTTCGCGGTTATGTCAGTAGTAGACCCTGGCTCAAGCCCCATCCTGCTTAGGCCTATGTGAGCTTTCACCCCATATGTATCTCTGGACAGTCGTTCACTGCGCTCAGCTGCTCGTGGAGAATTCCTTGTTTTTTTCCCGAGTATTGTGTCCATGCAACGACGAGCATTCTCGGTATATATATAGTGGGCACAGTTAGCTGGAATAGCCTCACCGTGGCTCTCTCACTTCCTGTGATTCTGCCGACTCTTTCTTTCGTCTTCTCAACTTTTCTTTTTGACAACGCCTGCGTTGGGAGTGCCTCCGAGTAAAAATCTCAAGGGGCTCTATATAAATTTATGAGATTGATTGAATTCGTAAAAATAGAGTGCGTAGGCTATACTGCATGTAGACCTACTCAATGTTATTATCACGCCATCTCATAATGCGTAGCATAGCACTGGAATTCCGATCAGGTGATGTATAGGCCTATTAAGTGTTTAAACAAGCAAAAAAGTATAACTCTTAATAGCATTTCTGACTGATTTTAAGATCAATCTGCCTGGCAATGAAAACTGCAATAAGGGCCCCACAATTTTTAAATAAGCAAAAAACGTGTAACTATTACTAGCATTTCTGACCGATTTTAAGATCAATCTGCCTGGCAATGAAAACTGCAATAAGGGCCCCCACGTGTGCAAAAGTTGCATAATGCTATTTTAAAGTCACTAGTTTTTGAATAATTTGACAATTTTTTCATATATTTTAAACTCAGTTTACTATTATAATTAGCAATGATGAAAAAGTCCTATTTCATGTGTGGGGACCCCTACCTAAAGTGTGGGGGCCCCTGTTCGGCCGAACATGTCGAACATGCCTTAATCCGGCCCTGGAAGCTCGTCCATGATGCGACCAACCCTCGGATCGAGGATGGTTGACGACAAGACAAGACAACTTAGACAAGACAATGCGCACACAGTCACTAAAATGACTAAGAAAGGTCGTCAGAAATTTAGAAAATTTCACCGATGAAGGTGTTGTCCGTGGCTCGATCGATCAGCCGTCCGGCCAAAACGGACTTTCCCCAGAAACCCGAATTTCCTCCCCCCCACCCCCATAAAAGCAGGGGCTAGATTAAACACAAACGACATTCCACTTCCACGTGAGCAAATCCTGCTGGTTCGCGATTTAAAACTCGGAAAAAAGCGAGTCGATACTCATTTTAAAGCCCCGTTCGCTAGAGTGCGCAAGTGGTCCAGTTATTGGCAATGACAAAAAAGGAGCGGTGCTGTAGTCACATAGGCACCACAGCTGCTGATAAGTGGCAGATGTGCTATAGGGGATCCACTAATTGCTACTTGTACCACATGACAAAAAAGGTCGTCAGAAAAACCGAGGGACTTGTCTGCGAACAGAGAACAATGGAGAATGTGTGTCATGACAATCGCTAGAGCTCTTCGAGCTGACAGCACAAGGTGACAAGGTGACCACATGACAAAGAACCTTCACTGTGGCGCCGTAAATCATCATCATCATGTTCATGATCGTCATGATCATCACCACCATCATCATCGTCATCAGCAGCATCAGCACCAGTGCCAAAAGTGTGAAAAAAGAAGTGCCTGGACGCCCCTTACCTCTCCAAAAGAAGTGCCTGGACGCCCCTTACCTTTCTAGTCTGTTCTCGCCAATAAGTGGCTGGACGGCGTTCAGATTTTAAAACAAGTGCATGGACGCCGTCCATGACCGTCCAGGCACACTTTAAGCCCTGATCAGCACCACCATCATCGTTATCAGAATCGTCATGGACATCATCATCATCAGCTCCTGACGCCGGCCATTTGTCGGCAATAGGTACGAATAAATGGATTCCATTTGTCCGGGGTCATTTGTCAAGTCCATTGCGCTCCTCATTGTTATAGCGCAAGTCTTGTTATGTCCTCGCTTATGATATCTATCCAGTATAATCTTGCTTTGCCCGATTTTTTTTACTTCGATACAGGCCTACACTTGCAAATAATTGGCCTACTTACTATTATCGGAGATAAAATACCATGTAGGCATACAATACTCACGAGTCACTACTGAGCATCGGGTCGACTGCATCTAGGCCTACATGTCAACTTGAAATTGATGAGCTTTCGAATGCATACACATATACACGATCGATGTATAGGCCTACGTACAGCTGTTCAATCAATGATTGCTAGTCGTGTCTATGACAATTATATTTATATAGGCCTCTGTACAAACATACATATCACAGTTGATGCTGTTGAGTCACTTGTGAGGCTTCATGTCTAGTATGTGTAGGAACTTTTGTTTACGTTGATCAGATAGCAACCTAAACCTGAGCTTTGTCTCACGTATGAGATGTAAAATTGTAGGCCAACACCCGGCCCAACAGTATGAGAGATGATTCGTAACACTGCATCAATTCTATAGCCCCGCTATATTGAAGGCGCAATATAAATGTTGAGGTGCAATGCGAGTATGCATACATACGCATACACATAATTTACATACATATATGCACAGAAATATGCATACATTATATACACAAGTCTTAATACATTTAGTCTTTCCTCGTCTTTCTCTCGTCTAAAAAACTTCCTTTTATCTCGGGGTTGAACGCACTGGGAGCGCTTCTGAAAAGCTCTTGCTGCGAGAAGCGATTTATAAATAGATACAATGCAATAAGAGTAGAGATAGACAGACGGGCGGATACAGACATTATTGAAGGAAAGTGGTGCCAAAATTTTTGGTCTTGGGCAACGTATAAAAATTCAGTTGGTGTTTCGCCGAAAAATCCGAGGAGCTTTTTTAGTCATAGCCTACACTACTTTTTCTTTCTCTAACCTATTCCGCTGCTTTAATTGAAAGTTTGAAAGCTTCAATTGCTGATGGGGCACGTTCTGTGCAAATCTCTAAATGCCGGATTGGCCCCTGGATCCGCCCATGGAGACAGATATACACATGCGCATACACAATATATTAAAGTCTAAGGACTATCATGGTCCAACACCGCGCCTTTGCCATTGTAGGCCCTTCTATGTGGAATGACCTCCTCCCTAGTAAGATCCATTCCACACCGCCGATTCATTCACAGCAAAAGCACGGCTTTGCATAATGAAGATATGAGCAGTCGCCGGTCCGAGATTGCAACTGGACATTGTTAGGTTGCATTGATTTTGAAAAGATATTACATAAGCTTCGGTCCCCGATATTACAATTATGCCCGGAAAAGCATTCAATTGATTACATTAATTTTTGTGGAGATGAATAGTTATGTTTGCAAAGTAAACAATTTCATTTGGAGTTTCGAAACATAATCTTAAGTATTAAAAACGGAATCTGAAGAGGGGCAACAACTTTGGTCGAGAGTGAAATGGACGTAGACAAAATGTTCACCAGTAACCAGTCCTGTAATACAGAGTTATTGAGACTGCGAATGTATGCGAAAATTGTATGCGACACAAGGATCACAGCGCCATCTCTATCTCTCTCTGTGACATATCACGACAGATGGCACCGCAGTCTCGATAATGTTAGGAGGTTGCGCAACCGTAGACTCTAGTCACCGTGGTCTTCAATACTCTTCGCTATCTCCGTCGCCATTTTGATGGCGTCTTCTCGATCGTGCTGGAAAACTAGCACGAGAATGCGGTCTGTGGTCTTTCCCAGGATACATCCACCCTGCCCTCCATCGCTACAGACGATTACTGTAGCTCCTGGGTCCTTGCTTTCCGGGTGATAGGTCGTCTCTCCGAGTGCGAGACCGTGGTCCGTAAGTTGGGTCGAGTCGCCATCCGAACCGAATGCCCCCAAGATGGCTTGCACATCTTCATTGAAAATTAAACAAAGATACATCAACTTTGACAGCTAATCGATTAATTGTGAATGTGCTTATACGGAATAGTAAAAGCATTTATACAGCAACATCAAAGGGCTCGAAATCATAATTTACCGCAGATTAATACAAAAGATTTCGTATGGTAATGCCAGTTGCGCATTGGCTGTGCTTTTTAATATAAAGCATACCGAATTTCATAAATTAAATACTGTTATGCTAGGCCAATCTTATAATGTAAATATTATTATTTCTACTTTCTGCGATCAACTTTCGAATGATACTTGTAAATTCGTGCTTAGAGCAATTTCCCAGTTGACAAAATACCTTTTTCGTCAATGGCAAAGTCTTGGGGCACACTGGCCCTTATTGAACCGTCTGCTAGATTCAAGATGGCGGCTAGCGTAACGAAAGACGACTCATCGAGATTCTTGCGCAGTAATTCGGTCTCCCATTTCTCTCCGTCCTCGTCCGCTTTGTCCTTCGTCTTCGATTTGCCTTTGCATTTGTCCTTCGAACATCCATCGCTCTCTTCTCCGCGAGCCTTCTTTCGGCCCTTATAATTACCAACACAATGTCGTCGAAAGAAATCGGTCACGTGACAGAGACAGAGTGCGCGAAAACTTAAGAATTTCTTAACGTTTGTAATAACCTTTATGCATGGTATAATATTTGAGCATCGGCAGTATGAGAATTAAAGAAAAATAACTGATCCACGTGACATTGGAATGTGAAAGGATTTTATTTGAAGACGTCGTAAGAAATACTGGAGGGTTGAAGCCCCCACCCCGGCAATTTTCGCCCTCAGCATAAGCTCATATAGGCCTAACTTTAGATTGTGACGGTACGTGGTGTCCAGTTTAAAGTGGTGGTGAAGTCAGCGGCGCCGCCAGGATTTTTTTTCTGTACGCACTTTTTTTCTGTACGCACAACTTCTGTACGCACTTTTTTTCTGTACGCACCACTTGCACAAAATAAGAATACGCGAAATGAAGTTATGAACTGTTATGACGATCTTTAATGGGCACGCAGTGAGTGAGAAGTGTACGTGGTCCACTACTAAAGTAGATTCAATAGAATTTCATCGCTTATAATATTTCACGCTTTAGTTTACAATTTGCAAATTTTTTTGCCTTTCCGCGCTGTACGCACTTGCGTAAGTGCGTACGCCTAACGGCGCCCCTGGGTGAAGTTACATGTATGCGGCGCGCTAATATACCACACGGACACGGTGGTGATCTAATTGCATTCTGGTGGTGATACAGACGACGATGATGATGATGAGGAGGAGGATGTTGTTATTTTAAAATGTGCATGGGCCTGTAAAAGTACAATAAAAAATATCAATGTCCAAACTTGGATCAAACTCCAGAGAAAGAAATTCACTCAGCAGGTTTTTCAGGCTCGTAGCTATGGCTGGATAAAAATTCGCTGTGCTTCCATTTCGAGGGTGCTCCATTTCACACGGTTTCAAAACGCACAATTAGATTTTTTAAAGCTTGAGAAATTATCTTGTGGGGGGAGGGGGTGAAAACAAAACCCTTAAATACTCATGGTGCACTTTTATATGATGTACTAGCTACTATCATCAGTAGGAGGCAAAGCTTTTAGCTTGCAGTTGCACCTAAAAAGGATAGTTCTAGATGAATTTTGCAGCTGTGAAGTCATTTTTGCGCAGTTGAAAAGAGTTTAATTGTTAATTTTCACTCGATTTTGAATAATTCACCATTTAGGATGGGGAGGGAGTGAAGAGGTTGTGCAGTTATAAAAATTTCTTGAAGACAGGTTAGACAGCCCTGGTAGGATGAGCTCGATGAAGTTGTCAACTGGTTTGCCTGCAAAAAGCAATAAAGGTTTTCTTTTCGGCATGGACTATTGGACATGGACTATAAATATGGACTTACCGTGCACATACGGATGACGTTGCCCATGACTACAGCTGCTACAGCGATGCTGAGAATTTTCCAAAAGCTTCGGTGGTTCTTTGTAGAGACGTAAACCTGAAAAACGCCAAAAAATTTCTGGTAGGCTAATTTATACGGTCATGCATGATAATGTTTAAATAATAATTAACATGATACTAATATTTTCTGTACTGAAGCGCCTGCAAACGCACTGCGCTGTACATGTACAAGTTGTGCAGCAATCTTAATTAATACCTATACCTTAACTGTTAAGAGAATAGACAGCCTGCAATACAAAGGTCATACATGATCAAGTGCAAAGGCCATGCATGCTTACGTTCAATTCAAAGGTCATACATGATCAAGTTCAAAGGCCTTGCATGATAACGGTCAAACGTCATGCACGATAAAGTTCAAAGGCCATGCATGATAAAGTTAAACGGTCATGCATGATAAAGTTCAGATGTCATGCATGGTAAAGTTCAAAGGTCATGAACGATAAAGTTCATAGGTCGTGTATGGTCAGGTTCAGTTGCGTAATAAGTCAGTCCTTCCGCGCACTATACCCGAGTTATAGGCAGACAAGCCCAACGGAAGTTCGGATGTTAAAAGATGTCCAATGATCTCTAAGAGTGCGCCTCGCCCAAATTATCTTTCTATGGACCAAGAATCTGACGAATTTTTTCGATTCAACAAATGCATGATCTGCTGTCTTCGATTATTCTTTTACCAGCAAAACCCATCGACGTTAAAGTGTCTTATAAAAAGTGCCCCTCGTGCCCCTAGCTCCCCTAACCCAGAAGTCTGGCATCATGCGTAATATGATGATGCGTTACCGTACTCGGTAATCTAAACTCGTAGCACTCGTTATAAATTAACAATAAACAGACCTAATGCAAAAATGATACACTTACGTTTTCAGACGTTGGTTTCTTAGGTTTTCTTTTAAGGTTTCTATAGCGCCGTGATATCTGTTTCTTTGCAGAAGTCAGAGAAGTGACGTTAGTGCAGTGGACGAAGATGACAAATTGTTGAAGTTGATTACGGTCCAAGCATTTCATTGAGTGTAGACGATGGTTGGGTAAGAAATAGGCGCTAAAAATAGAATGCAGGCAGTCCAGTATAATAACGTGCGACATGAAAATTCGAAATCGAGTCTGCGTTTGTTATCGACGTTTGATTTACACGACCCAGTCCAAGGATTCCTTAGCAGTAGTATATGGACGCGTAACGTACCGGGCGCGCTGTCCTCAGGATTGAATAACTCAGCAGCGAAGGCGTGGGGCCCAATGGCTTCTATCCCCACTAAGCTACTGAGCTCAAGCGGCTTAAGTTGCACCCGCCGTGAATAGGGGGCAAAAGCCTCCACCAATGGTTTGTTTAAATGTGATTTCAAGAGATTGTGACATGTCTGCATACTGAGTGAAGATCTAAACTTCTCTTCCACCAATGTTGGTAATATATAATTGGAAGTCTACCCATGCGATTAAAATGTCAGTTTCAATTATGAATAGACATACTGACGTCTGACGAACATGCAGATAGACAGACGACAGACAGACAGACAGACAGACAGACATATAGACAGACAGATAGATATCCCCAAATCCTACAATCTAACCACTAGTTTTATGCTGACCCTCATGGATGGATGTATCCAGATTTGACCAGGGTCTATGATAACAGAGGCCGTTACCCTGGACAGAAATTTGTTTCGGCTGATACTATAGCACCTAATTTTTGCTGACCCTCATCGCTGACTTCTTCTGGCTCAATCGTCCATCCGTTCAATTGCTGATAGAGAGAATTCTACATCCAGACGACACAAGGCATGCACGCTTTATTGTGACTTGTGAATCGTCAGACGATCGTCTCTCCGCTGCAGCGGAAACAACGAACGGAGGGAGGGCGGGAGGATGATTAATGTTCGGAGAGGGGGTGTAACGGAACACCTGAGCGACAGATGGCGCGCCAAGTTTCGACCGACGCTGACTCAGAGTGTGACTGGGGTGGGTGGGGTAGGATGTGAGATAGTCTATCCTATCGTCAGCTGTGTCGTGTAATTGCTTTACATTGTATTGTATATATTATGCACAATTGGCCTGTTATACAATATTAGATAAGGTCCTAATATTTTAGGGGTGGCTCGTAACCCCTCTCCTCACCCCATCCTCGTGCGTTTATAAACCGTCTTTGAATACGTCTACATGTAAACTCCGCGGCTCCGCCACTGGTCGCACTCTGCAAGTGCCAGTCCCAGGCCTGGATAAAGGAGGAGGGCGACACTAATCATCATTGATATGACAGTGTCGTTAAACAATAACAAGCGGCAACGTCTACATGTCATTCATGATTCATGATCACCTTTTCCTAATCGTAGTAGTCGCAGTGATGATGATGATGATGATGATGATGATGATGGTGGTGGTGATGATGATGATGGTGGTGATGATGATGATGATGATGATGATGAGACTAAAAAAGTCTCCGTGTCCTGAAACCCAACTTATTTTTAGCCCTTTCAAGAACTGAAATCAAACTCCGCCTATGATTGTAGGTCTAGGTAGGCCCATTTGTACCCAAGAATAGCCGCATATGTCTATTGGTAATAACAGAAATTTGCAAAATTTGTGAACCTCTGAGTTGTAAAATTTCTTATAGGACCTAGGCTAGGTCTATTTAAACTGACCAAATGGCGGACAATCAGAAACTCAAATGAGAAAGCCATACATATGCTACTTAAGACAAGAATTTACACGGCAGATATCCGTATGACTACGAAGATTTGCTTGGATTTCAAAAGAAGAGAACATCACAAATTAGAACCTAATGTCATAAAGGCACTAGGTTATTTAGGTGTGCAACAAATCTGATACACAATAACACAAAGTAGCTGACGATTTGGCATGTAGGCCTAGGTTAAAGAAAGAGCGGACAGAATGTTTCTTTGCACGCTGGGTACTCTAGCGAATGAATAGTCTATTAATTTTTATCGATTTTTGCGATGAGGCTGCACCATGTGTTAGCACGCATTTGGATTATTTTTTGGCGTGCGGCTGTTATTTGTTTTAACGCAGTGTTAGCTAACTGGCTGAATAACTGAAATATTGATCAGTCGCTTTTAGTTGATGCAAAATGGAAGTAATATTTAAATGGAATTATATGGACAGCTAGGCCTACAAGCTAACGGTCATAATCTAGGCTACAACAAAATGGCGCTTGTCAATTTTGTAACACAAATGTAACGCTAGTCTCTAGATAGACGTTAATTCTTCGTTTAACATTGCAATGAGGTTGTAAGGTGAATGTAAGAGTTTCTTTAAGGTGAGTTAGGGCGTGGCGTGCCTCCGTGGCCTAATGGATAAGGCATCGGCCTCCTAAGCCGGGGATTGCGGGTTCGAGTCCCGTCGGAGGTGTAGGACGTAACCATTTTGGAAATCATACATTTGATAGGTGCAGTCGTAGAAAAACCTAGGCTATATAGCCTACATTTGTGTTTCAATGCAGCTGTTGTTGTAAAAAATCACTTCTAATACCTTTTCGGGTCATGAATAATTATGTTAGGCTAGTTTAAATTGACATTGTGTTCCATTTTCGGAATATCGATTTCAGTGACGGTTTCGATGTTATATCGCGATATCTGTTCGGTATCGATTAAATCACTGTAATTAATGCACGTCCACCCTAGGAGGTCCATTATCTGAATGCAGATCGTGATGTTGAGCATATTCTCTATATTCTCTGCAGCGCAGCAGTCACGTAGCCTTTGGTATATTGGATCTTTGATGCGACTGCGCGTTTCGGTGACGTCATCAGTCTATGTGTACAATAGAGTATAAAGTGTAAACACGATGGGCCGCCGATCGGAGATGGTGTCTTGGAAGAAGAGTAAACGGGTTACTACGATCAGAATTCTAGTCTAGAGTGCCACGGTTCGAAAGGATGGTGACCGCAAGCAAAGATCTAAGAGCCGAAGTGGAGGCGAAATTCGAGAAAATCCTTCGCCACGCCTTTGCGCTCGGCATCACCTCCAATCAGCTGGAGTCGTTGGAATCGGTTCGAATACTGCTCTCTGGTAAGCACCTTGACCGAACGAAAAGAAGAGAGAAGCTGTGGAAATGGTTCGTACGGTGTCTGGTCTTAGCAGCGACTGTGAAAGTCATTTTAGTTGTAGTTTGGTTAGCACAGTGGCCCGTCAGCCGCTCGGACGCGGTGGCGTACTGGTTCGGAGTCGACCGTAGAGACGTGGATAGGCTGCGATGTCTGATGGGGATCGATTCCCCGATGCTTCTGGACCTGGTGAGGCCCCCTGTCGACTGTTCCATATGTCGAAACCTAACGACGGTCGATCGGGTATCGCAGATTTCACCAGAGCTGTTCGAGTTGAAGTACGCGTATAGCGGTGTCCCAGTCGTAATAACGGACGCCATGAGGAACTGGTCGGCCCTTGAGGCTTTCAGCTTCGAGTTCTTCCGTGACATTTACACCGAGGATAGTCCCGTGCTGACGATGAGCGAAAGCAACTGCCAGTTCTTCCCGTACAAAACGAGCTTTCATAATTTGAGCGAAGTGTTTCAGATGAGCGACTCGAGAGCGCAGATGACCGATGGATCGGAACCGTGGTACATCGGATGGTAAGGATAACCAAGACCATAACCACACTGTTTATTTAGACCAAAAATAAAAGAGGGTAAACGTATATTTTAGCATAGTAAATTGTTCGCCATTGCATGAGTTACAGCGTTGGTCGAACACGTTGACGAAAATAATTCTCGCCGAATAGACGTCAGTCAGATTGATGAAAATAATTTTGATTGAATTTAAATATAGAAGTGGGATTTATGAAAACAATCTTGCTGAAATCGAAATTTGGATTGATGAAGAATAATTTTTAATTTGAGGTTACTTTTATGAAAATTAGTTGCTGCCTAAATAGAAAAGGGATTGATGAAACAAATACTTGCCTAAACAGAAATCGAATCGATGGGAAGGATTCGTTTATTTGTGTCCATCGCCATAAAATGGCAGGCATCAGGTACTTTTGACGATTTACGGCTTATTTACAGTACCATAGTGAAGGTTCTTTGCCATCGGGTGCAAGTAGCAGTTAATGACAAGGTTCTTTGCCAAGTCATGCAAGTAGCAGTTAGTATTTGACTGTAGCTGAAGACAACTACAATACATTGCTGTCTACTTATAATACAATACAATACAATACAACTATTTGTTATTGCTCTCCTTCTAAGGTTCAGAAGTGCACACACAAGGGAACATTGGTGGGGCTGAGTAACTGTGCATGAAGTACTTGCTCATGATCGCCTCAGTACTCTCCATGTGACGAGCTGAGCGCCCTGACCACTATTCATTCATTTATTTCAAGAACTTATATAGTGCCCCTTCATTGCCTTCAAGAGGCCCACTCGGGCGGCGCTCCCAGTCCAACTATGGTGATACAATATGGTTTTAAGGAGCCTGTAAGACACTGATGAGTCAACCATATATATAGTAGCAGGCATATCTCCAACGAGAGACTGTTCCAGACTGATGGACCTACAACTGAGAAAGCATGATTCTGACAGGATGAGGTTCCGACACATGGGACCAACAGCTCCCCACTAGAGGCAGATTGAAGGGCTCTGCGAGGTAGGACAACAGATGCTGGACAGCAGAGTGTGAAAGTTGAGAGAGATGACTAGTTTGTTATTACCACTGTAAGCTTATTCATTGTGGCTCTTAGCCAGACAGTTGTGTTGCATGTAACTGTTGCACTGGTAGTACCAGATAAAGTGTACCATTGAGCAGAGTAGTTGTTGTAGTACTACTACAACCACTAATACTAATTTAATAATAAATTATTATTATTAATAATATTTGTTTATTCAATTCAGACTGACAACTTATGCAGTAAGCTTACATGATATAGACAGATGATAACAAGTTAAATAACAGGAGTTAAATTAAACTGCAAGACACCCATCTGCCCTACAACTAATTTTACAGTTACCCCCAGCAGGGCTGTTTTAACGTGCAGATCTACACACAAATGTGCAGTTGTAAATGAATTTGTGAAGTCATAAAAGCAATCTTGTGCAGTAATAATAATTGGAAAAAGGTAATTGCAGCCGGTTTACTACCACAGAACTTGTTCAGTGAAAAATTGGATGACAAAAAAGTTTATCAGAAGATTTTATCGCCGGCAACTTGTAACATTTTTGGGAAAAATTTCTGACAGACGACTAAAAAAAGTTGTCACAAATTTTTCCCACCAAAGCCACACTAGATTAGAATTGGTTGTGCAGTTCTAAAAATTTATTTTTAAAAGCCCAGACTCCAGGAAATGAAAGGTTGAGTAAACCTTATAGGACTGTTGGGCGTGGAACCTGCATCCTTCTGAGCTTCATGTTTCCACTCAAACAGGGTCTTTGACTTTTTTTAATGTGCAGTTCTGCTCAAAAATGGCAGAACTTTCTAACTGAATGTCTGCAGTTGCAAAGGCATTTTTGTGCAGTGCAAAATGGTTAAAAATGTTCATTGTCATTTTAATGGGAATAATTTTAAAACATATAGGATGGGCGGGACAGAAGGGGTTGTGCGGTTCTGAAGCGCTGAATTTACGGTAACCATCTGACCACTTCTTAATACCAATAGATATGCCTGTGAGGTTTCTAATTAGTCAAGCTGTCTCAAAGGGTTTGTAGTGATGCTTAGTTCATGCAATATCATGATTACCATCATATCCCTTGATTAATGTAACATTTGCATTCGAAAAAGCTTTCAGGAAGCATTGTCTGTATTTATAAGAGATTCACATGACTTCGATTTATTAGATAATTTTCTGCTGGAATGCAATTCTCAATCTCTTGCATTAAGGTCTGATACTTCAACTGATGGAGGAAAGAAAATTTTGTTAATTATCAGCGTTGACAGAAAGCAATTTCACGCTGAAGTTTGCTTCAGTGAACGCGAAGCAGCAGCTTTAGTCTTCAAATACATACTGATAGACACTTATAGAGTGCCTCTTAATTAAGAACATCTCGTCATAGGGTAATCAATCATTGAAATCCAGATTTCATTGAGCCACCTTGATTATTTCCCTAATACCATTTCCTGTGCTCTAACCTAAACTCTCTGGACATCGCGAAATTGGATGTCCATTGCAAATGCTTCCTCGTGAAATTGCGTAGCGTGATGAATGGATTCATTTATCAGATGTTTCTATAGGTGGGTGGTTTATACATTTGGGACACTATAGCTGAATGGTCAGAGTGCCAGCCTTGTAACATGGAGGGTATTGGTTCAAGCAATCTGCTTTGAAATGGTTATTGTGTATGGACCTTGAGCAAGTCCTTCACTCACAAAATTAATGTTCAATGCCATCTGGATTGCTAGATAGTGACACAGAATTTAAATGTAATAGTACGACCATGAATATACGCTGCTGTAAAAGCTGAATCTTCAGGTTAAGCAGGGCTTCTATAAAGAAACTTTTAGAACTACACAACTCGTTCTTTCCCGTTTTCTAATTAAATTCTTTTGGGTGATTTCTTTGTAGGAGTAACTGTGACTCTTCAGCGGCCAATATCTTGCGAACTTACTACACGAGACCGTATTTCCTGCCAGACGTTGCAGAGTCAAGCAAGACGGACTGGATTTTCATGGGCAGCCCAGGCTATGGAGCACACAGGCATGTAAGTGGAAGATTCGCAATATATATGCATCTCCATTTTAAAATCAGTCTGATCGTCAAACAACTCTAGAAGTATGTAAGAATTATTATTTCAGTTTTGATTAAATAACTTTCACTAAAGGCGGTCTGATTGTTAAGCAATGCTTTTGGTATTCATTAATTGCAATTGTTTAATAAAAGTTTTAATGTAAGTTTAATCTTTATTAAGCAATTGCTACTGGGCTGTCTATGTAGGCCCCTATCATGCACACAGCGACAAAGGTCTTGACAAAATGTGTGCGTACGCAAAATAAAATTCATGTTTGATTGTGATGTCCACATTAGCCACTTTATAGCTCTGTATTTTTATCCTTATTTATATATTGTATTATTAATATTGTATTATTATAGAACTTGTCCGATGAGGCTTGAGTTGGCTAGCATGTTTATTGGCTACCATGTCCTCAATATTATAAAGAAACATAATGTAACAAGCATTTATATTGCACCTTTCAATCGCTACATTGACCCTTTACCGACCAAGGATTTCCAATACCATTTACTGCACTTTGGTTGGTAAAGGGTTAATGGGACAGTTGTCAATCTAAAGGGGGTATTTTTTATCGTTGTTGAAAATAAGGGTACTGAAAAGTGATCTGCTTGCAAATACTTTTGACACAGGTGGACAATGTTCTCAATCCTTCATGGCAAGCACAAGTGACTGGTAGCAAACTCTGGACCCTCGAGCCACCACCGGAATGCTACTTCCAGTGCCAGTCACGCATCGAAGTCCTTGTTGAGCCCGGTGAAATCAGTAAGCTTACGGTTATGTTCTCTTGATTCGTCAACACGTAATGTAAAAGTTAGACTTGAAGTACTGTATTAACTTGGAAAACAAGCAAAATACCTGGATGGATAACATAATAGAAGACCTGAAAGAAAAAGAACATGGATTTGAGGAAGACCGTGGACACTGCAAGAGACAGAAGCATGTGGAGACATCTTGTAAAGGCCTCATCGTCAACGTAATGGTTGACGGAAGAGAGAAAAGATTAACTTGAAGGTCATGTCATGATCAAAACTAATCAACAGTTTTGCTTATTGTGGATGGCATACAG
Source organism: Lumbricus terrestris (assembly GCA_949752735.1). Taxonomy (NCBI): domain Eukaryota; kingdom Metazoa; phylum Annelida; class Clitellata; order Crassiclitellata; family Lumbricidae; genus Lumbricus; species Lumbricus terrestris. Next base: position 9,392,171 of record OX457040.1, on the reverse strand, counting down.
GAGCCCTATGAAACATGAGTTGGGGACCCATTTTTGATGGAATGAAAGGAAAGCAAGTAGGGTATGCAATGCTGCACAACTTTTGCATTTCATATTTGGCACAAGAAAACAATTCCATTTTTTTCTAGCTTTTTCACTGACCTTGCACTTCAGTAAAATTCTTGCCAAGTTTGCCGTCCCCTGATACATTTTAACTAAGAATTCACAATCTGTGCGCAATTTTAAATGTATGGTTTTGTAATAACATTTATGCCCGGATTTGATTTCGCCAGGGCTTTCATGTGCATGGCGACATATTGTGAATTGCTAAACAACAATATTGAACCATTTTAATGCCTATTTGTGCAATAAACCGATGATTCTATGCTTAGCTATCATACGTGCTAAAAGAGGAAGAATTGATGGCATACACATCTGCCAGCAAGGATTTATTTAGAAACAACGGTCAGAGAAAGGTCCTATAGTTGTTAAAGAAAAGAAAGTAGGCCAACATTTATTTTACGGGTCGTGACTTGGAATCATTGAAAGGCTGGTCCAAAATAAGGTTCTTAACCTGACAGTCCTAAAAATTGTTTTGTCTTGTTTTAGTTGTTCTTGACACAAACAAGTGGTATCATTCGACTCTAATCACCAGCCCAGAGATGAGCATCACCATTGGTTCCGAGTATGACTAATCAACAACATAGACGGAAACAGAAAACTCCTCAACCCAAACGAGCGTCTCCTATTTTTTCCACCTGCATTAACATGGAACACATTCCACATGTACAATGGTTCTCATGAGGATTTTCGTGAGCATCGAGAGGTGCAAATTTGTAGGACGCGTGCTAATGGATCTAGTCTGGCGTATGTAAGCATACGATGAAAACTCGCGGGGACTACTTGCATGTTGTGTCAGATGTTAACATTGCCCCAAGTTTCTAACTTCCAATCATCAATCTTCCTTGTATCGTGTTACATGTTGTGATGTTGGAACAATAAATAAGAAGTATTTGGATATATGTAACAGTAACTGTAATTGTAACTTCTATTGTGTTGGTGTCAATTCCAGTCACGTTTGAGATCACATGCTGGAAGTTCTGCACTGGCTCTTTTTCCCTCAGCGTATTGAATACAGGATCAGGGGCGGATCCAGGGGAGACCAATCTGGCCATGGCCCCCCATTTAGAAAATTCTTTATTTCTCACCAGCCAGTTTGGCGTGGAAAGTGGATGTGGCCCTCCCCATCAGTTCGGTAGACCTTAAATTACAAAAGTAGTTTATGATGACTAAAAAAAGGTCGTCAACTTTTTGGGTGGAAAAAATGGTATATTTTCCGTGGGAATTGGACGAAGGACTAAAAAAAGGTCATCAGATTTTCCGGCAACTAAAGATGAAATTTTTCCTTGCCCAAGAATTTTTCCCCCCACCCTTCAAAACGTTCTGGATCCGCCACTGTACAGGGTTGCTTCCTTCTTATGGCTTGCTTCAGCTTACCTACTTTATCTTTTTCAGCCTGTGTTGGGTACTTGGACTAGTCAGCCAATCCTTACTCAGTGGGAAGGGGGAGTGCTCTCAGTGCCGCTTGCTCATGCCTCCATCATGTACAGCCATGCTTTTTCTCTGGTTCACCCGGCACTCTTCGACACATTCTATAAGCACATGAAAAATTGTTTTTTTTTGCCATGCTGGAGTCAGGAGCATCTCTGAGTAGTCCCTTTGAAGAGGTGCTATATAAATTCTTGAATGAACGAATAAAGCGCAAGGCTCAACAGAAACCAACCCATGATCAGGGCAATATCCAGATGATCTATCCATAAGATGGAGATGGTAACCCATGGTGGCTATTACCATTGCAAACAATTTGACTAACTGTGCCCCAGATTCTCAATTTCTGTGCGAACATATAAAATGCAATTTAGAAATCTTTGTAATATTTATATTAACAGTGATTTTAACTACAAATTTATTCATAAATGCTGTACTAGCAAATGAACAATGACTGACTGTAATTATTGTACTACTGATCGATATGAAAGTATTCCTATAAAATTGTGAATTTAACAAGTTTTAAAATTAAATTATTAGAATAAATATTCATTTCTCGCCACATCATCACCCAAATTTCAACAGTTTTCTGACAAATTGTTTATTTAAACTGTCCTTAAAAATTGTAAACCAAATCATTTGCAGCTACAACAAGAGATTGTACAGTGGCATTATTGAAACATATAAAGTTGTAAAATATACTTGTTGTTCACAATGAAAATGAGTAACTTCTGCAGCTCTGGATCTTAACTGAAAATATATTACCAGCAATTTTTAGAGAGTCCTAGTGCTAAAACGGACAGGAAACAGTGGCGGCGCCAGGATTTCAGTTTCGGGGGGGCTGAAGCCTCGACCAAAATCTCATGAAAATTTTCCATTTTTGCCGCCAAAATTTCTGACGACCTTTTTTTTTTTCAGTCATCGACCGAAATCCTGTGAAAATTTTCTGTTTTCACTGCCAAAATTTCTGACGACTTTTTTTTTTTTAGTCAGCCCAAAATCCTGAATATTTCACTAAAAAATTTTGAATGCCCCTTTTTAGGGGGGGCTGACCCTCTCGTAGGGGGGCTTAGCCCCCCTAGCGCCGCCACTGACAGGAAAACATAATTATACTATACACTAATTAATGTCTATGCGTAATCGCCAAGCCCTCATTTATCCTAGGGAGTTTTGAGAGCCAGTATCCGTTCTAGGTCATAGATTCCTTCGCTCTGCCATCAGTGCCCTGCAATTTGATCTGGTTGTCCCTATGGCTCGAATTTCCAGTGCTGCATTAAAAATTTGGGTATGCTTGGTCCATTTTTCGGTAATAAGTTTGTTTGTATGCGCACTTGTTACCTAGCAGTCTCTGTAATGAAAGTTCTTCTTGGTCTTTATTTGTTTTTCCCGTTTGAAAACCATTCTCTTTAATTGTGGTTTGGTGATGTCAGGTCAAGAGCGCCTCTGAGGAGTTTATCTTGAAGTGGTGCCATACAAATCACAATTACAATTACGATACACGTGTACGCAGACATACACACATACATGCTGATACAGATACAGAACATTCAAGGCAACCCAGGTAATTTAATTACCAGAAGGATTTCACAGACGCGCACATGAAATAAGATTTCAAATTTTTTTAATTAAACTAAAATTGAAAAACTATTAATCTTTTGTCTATGGTAAATCTGTCTTTAAACAGCAAACTGAAGGAAGTTCTTGAGTCTTCCTGGAAGTGGAAGATGTTCGATGTTGTCTCTGTCTACGTGATTTAGAATCACCTCCCGACAAGACACTTTCAAAGACGCAACTGAAATGACACAGTACAAAAAAAAACTTGTACAAGATGAATTTCTGTGGCTCCACACAGGGTCAATTTTCACACGACACTTCAACAGTGATGATACTGAAGATGATCAATGATGAATTTATACGCAGCACCAGCCAAGAAAACGGCTTTTTAGCGTGCAGTTATCTTTGGGAGTTATCAGAGTGATACAGGTAGAGATACCGGCACAAAATGTGCAGTTCTACATGGATTTGTGCAGTTGTAGAAACACTTCTGTGCAGTTAAAAAAAAGTAGAAAAGGTGATTGTCATCCGATTGCGAGTAATTTACAGTGGAGAATGGGAAGGGAAGTTGTGCAGTTAAAAAATAACTCCTTAAAAAGCCTGGTCAGACAGGCACGCAAAATGAAATCTAAACCCCATGGAAAGTCTTTGTGTCAAATAACAACACATTCAGTACATCTTCAGGGAGGCAGATTCATTTCTAAATTCAAGAAACTGAATAGACCCACAATCCAATTTAAACATGAATAAGCAAGAAAGTTATCCATCTACTGAAAACCTAAATGAGGACCACTATAAACTTACCAGAATTTATCTGGACAATTTGTACTTCTCTCGTCTTACCATAAACATCAACAACTGCGTAAATTCTGTGACATTTATATGGGATTCCCACTGCATAGTGACCACAGTCTTTGCCATTCAGTACCAAGTGCATCACAGCCAGCTCTCCAACTATGTGATAGAAAATTCCAATTCGACTACCAACGTCTGTGGCGCGTACAGACTTTGAATTCGCATTCATTACTTGTGGCACAGCGTCAAGAATTGTCCGGCTGCACATTCCTCGATATGTACTGATGTAACCTCTATCTCCGATAATGCTGCACGGTCGGAAACTACTACTAAGACCGTTCGATTCGGGCACGGCCAAAATGCAGGATTTTTTCTCCGACATTTTTGTCAGATTGGGCAGCGAGCATTCGGGCAGAACGAAATTATCGTTTGGGTCTAGCTCCGTCAAACCAACTCGCAAGTGACCGCTGCGTAGTTCTCGCTCGTCGCCCGTTATTTCGACGATGAAGAGTTCCATTGGTTGGAGTGGCCTGCTGCTGAAACAGATGCCATGGCAAAAGTCCGCAGCTCGAAGTGCGACTGTCTGGTTGTCCCTCAGACGTACGGCACTGCCATGATGAGAATGAAACTGCTGGATGTTGTTCATAGTCTTGCAGAAGAAAACAAAAAACATAAACGAGTTTATTGGACCAGTCTATGAAGATTCTAAAAAAATATTTTGCCAATCATATAGCTCAGGAAGCATTTGCAAGGCAACCTTTTATATTTAAGTATGCTAAGTTATGTGATGGGAGATGAGTGCGTAGTTTATTGTATTATATCTATAAATTTATATAGTGCCTTTCGTAGATTGACTATTCAAAAGCGCTCTCTCCACAAAAAATTCTGGGGAAGAAAATATGCCTGTAAAGAGTGAGAGAATGATGGAAAAAACGAGTCATTAGTTTAACCCTTAGCTTATATTCGTGTATAAATTCGCTTAATTTAAAATCAGACAATTCCTGGTGACACTGCACCCGGTTACATGTCAAAAATGTAAAATAAAACACAGAAATAACAATAAAGTATAATAATAAAGTTTAAAAATATTGTTGATGTTAAATGTTAGAGGAAATAAAAAGGTTTATTGAGTGTCCATTATTATGTCATGCTAAAGATGTACTCAGAAGGATAAATGCCGATGTTATACTCCTGCCAAGATGAACGTACTTGCAATCCAAGTTGACCTACAGAAAGATGCACCTAAGCACTGTTAAAGCATTATTTTAAAATACTTCTATAAATTCCTGCCACAAACGACACAATAATAATTATGTTCTGAAACTGGTGAAGTCAAGCTGTCCGGTAGTGCTCGTAACCAGCGGATAAAATCAGTGTTGCCACTGAGGTTTCTGAAATAAACCCAGATTTTCTTCCGAAAAAAACCCAGAAAAACCCAGACTATTCATATAGCTATTTTAGACCCCCTTTGTTCAAATTAAGTTGGTTTTTCGCTTATTCGCATGAGGATTAACAAAATTTTCGTAAAAAGAGTCGAATAAAATGTAATTACAACTTTAAAAGTATCAATTGTCAAAGTTATCAGAGACTCGGAATCCATACTGACAATAAGCTCAATCGATATATTCGTGTGCGCATGCGCAGCGGGTTGAGTCTACCAGAATTGTAGCCTAAGCACATAACACACGTGGCTTAAGCTTACAAAGTTTTAAAGTTGTCCGAGGTTTCCAGCCAAATTTTTTTAATACACCAACAATCCAACGTTTTAAACACCTAGTCTAGAACATTAATACTCTGCAACAACTTGGATACCACTATAGGATTGACCTGATCTACAGTGTATAAGTTACTGTAGGTCTATATGCATGTTATTGGTGCTTTACAAGGAAAGAGACGAGTGACCTGATCTATTTTGAAATGTCAAAATGGTTTATTTCTGTGCAGAACTATTCTTCAGGTTATAAATTATTTGTGAATTGACAACATGAGATCTTGATCGTGGAGTTTAAAATTAAAATTAGTGAAAAAATTATGTATCACAACCATTTTACATTGAATTTCACAGAATATTCATGTGTTGTAAGTACAAAATGTCAACTCGCCAAAATAAACCCAGATCTTGCCCCAAAAAACCCAGAAACCCAGACGAAGGCCAAAAAACCCAGATCTAGTGGAAAAACCCAGCTGTGGCATCACTGGATAAAATATTTTGCTTCGTTTTTCACCAAAGCGCCATACACAACACCATTACAGAGTCAAATTCATTTATGATCAATCGTCAAGAAATTAGGACAAATAAGCGACAAACAACTGCATGATTACAAATTCACCAATATGTCCAAGTGATTATGCACCTTAGAATAATTAATTTACGCAAATATTAAATTTTTTTAGGCCTCAGTAACGGATACGTCCCCGTTTTGCGAGTCTCTACAATGATATCTCTCGTCCGCTTAAAATCATGGCTGCCGGATGTAGCGGTTGTTTATGTCGAAGAAGGTTCGTTTGCGTGAAAGTTTTCACAAAATAATTGCTGGTCACTTCGTCTTGTATTCATTGCGTACAATTTAATTCATTGTATTATATGACCTAGTTACCCCAAAGATGCAGCTATTTTATCAGCCAAGAATGGAAAAGTCGAAATCACCTCCGTTAATTGCGTCAATGGTTGTAACGTGAGTGCTGCGATGAAAAAATGCGTGCATGCAGTTATAGTAGGTCTGCACACTTTTGATTTTGTCACTCCGGGACGGTCGCAGTCACTTGATATGCCATTAGCAATTCATACTTTCCACGTCAATGTAAGCTTCGCGTGTAACGAATGTTGCGTCAGACTAGTGTAAGATCTGCAGTCTACTCATAACAGTCACTAATAATTGCAGTAAAAAAATATGAAAAGACAAATGGCCAATATTTATAATTAGGATCAACTTCAAGTAGAAAGCGCTTATATGGCTTATTAAATTCCATTAGACCTAGCCTTCCATGGTAGCCAGGCCTATGTACGATACCGAGAAGCGGAGCGAAGGCCTATGCATCTCAAATTGGACTTGCGTGTACAGTGGACATTTTCAGCCCATGGACTTGAGTTATGATAATGTAATGTAATCACCACCGTTTCTATAGCATCATCAGCAACAAGCTAATTCTAGGAAGCTTTACACACAAACACACATCGTGCTCACACAAACACACACACTCACGCGCACATGACAGTTTAACAGGTCCTCATTTGCTTGCTTTTCAGTACTCTGCTTAACTGATGACCTGCCGACAGCCGTGAGCTGTTATCTAGGAGGAAGGGGCAATGCCTGTCCTGAGATTTCACCCTCACCACGGCGAGAACATCCGCCTGCTCGAGGACCGCTCGGTGGCATTCCGCGAGTCGAGCTTCGCTCACGGAATCAGCTTCAGCGAGAAGCCGCTCCACCCGATGGAGATCTTCCTGATCGAGATCGAGAAGAACGAGCGCGGCTGGAGCGGGCACCTGAGGATCGGACTGACCCAGCACGACCCGAACAACTGCTTCGACCTGCCGCAGTATGCCCTGCCCGACCTCGCCAACATGGGCGCGAACAAGTCGTGGATCTTCGCCGTCACGAAGTCGCACAACCGCGTCTACGAGGAGAGCGGGGTCGACAACCCGCGACCGTACCGGTCGATTCTCGGCGACGGCGACTACGTCTTAACGCACCGCGGACTCTTTCACCGAAGCATCCTTCGGGCATTGCCGAGACTTCGGGCGAGCGAGACGGAGGACACCGTTGGGTTGTTGGGACATTCGCAAGACTCCGGTTACGCGGAGTTTAACGATAACGTGCTGCCGACGGACGTTGGGAGTCGGATTGGGATTGTGTTTGTGGTGAAGGGGGAAACGGCGGAAATGCATTTCATACTGAACGGCGAGGACCAGGGACCCTGCGCGAAAGAGATTCCCTACAAGTCCGGTCCGCTGTTTGCCGTCGTCGATGTCTATGGGACGACCAAACAGGTCCGAATCATACAGCTGAGCTGCGGTAATTGCAAAATTCATTAATATTTTTTAATAATATGTCTAATATAAAATTTATAAAGCGCTTCTCACAGCAGAGCTATTCAGGAACACTGTCAGCGTGACAGGTTCATAAAAAGAAAAAGGTCTTCAAGCATGGGTGCGCACACAAGGGCAAGAGGGGGTACTTGGCCCCCCCTGAAAATTGACACCTGCTTTTAACTATATACTACTTTGGGGTTTTTACCAAATTCTGTTGCGTTAGAGAATTAATTATATACTAATGATGGACAAAAGTGAAACTAAGAAATCTATGTTTAGAAACCTCTGTAAAATAAGCATGCTTTTAATTTCTGCCTTTTCATTTTTCAAGCTTGTGTTAAAAATTATAACCTCGACCATTAGGATCCATTCAAAACCTAATGTCTCACTTGTTCAAAAGAGATCATTCCCATGCTCTGACATAATGATCCTCGGATCTTCCACCTTTAAACGACAACCACCTTAACAGCTATTCTGCCCCCTCCGTCCCTCTGACAGCCAGACTCGGACCCCCTTCTGACTACCACTTGAACAGCCCTTTGACTTGATAAATAGGCTGGTGCTTGTGATTGACTTTCGAGTTTAGAAATTACGAGTAAAACATAGAAATAGGCCAAACTAGAAGAGCATGAATAAAAAATTGAATAACTGAATGAAAAATAGTTGTCAATTTTCCAGGGGCAAGTGGACTTATTGCACACCTTCAGGAACCAACTTGTTGATTTTTAAAACAAATTTTTCGCACCAAGGTAACTATTCGTATAAAAAAATTTAAAAATGAAACTAGGAAATACACACTAAAAAAGCGCTATGAAAAATGCCAATACGTGCTCCTAATTTCCTGCTTTGCGTTTACCGACTCTTGCTAAAAAATTTAACTGTGAACATCGTGTTGCTCCCTCGTGCAAAAATTCCTGCAGGCGCCCATATCGTCAAGCAGCAAAAATATGTAGGTGAACTCCCTTCTTGAATCCTGCTACAAATTGCAGAGGGAAGGTGAGCAATGTGATAGCTAATAATATTAATTAATAATTATAATAATAATAATTTAATGATGATGATGACAATTTGTATGGCACCGGAGCACAGCCATTCCATTGCAAAGGGCGTCTTGCATACAACTAACGGCAGGGTAGGCCTTAGAAAATAAGTCTTGAGTCATGATTTGAAGGAGTCAAGTGAATCGGCTGCTTGCAGGGCAAACGGAAGACCATGCCAGCATCTGTGGCCGGCCATTGAGAAAACGCAGTCACCGAAGTTTTGTTCTCTTCAGACGTACACAAAGATCGCTTTTCTCGCAAGCAGGAATTGGCATTCATGTTAATTTTTTGATAGGTTCTACAATATGTTCTTGTGTTTATTGTTAACTTGATATTGAAGGTTGTTAAAAATGTCTTACTGAGCAGAAATTGCTGTTTGACTCATGGCAGTTTGAGTCAGTTGGACTTTATATGTAACACGGCTCCATGCATGTTACTAGATACGATTTGACTAATGGTGTGACGCATTACTTATTGATTGATTGATTGACTGATTGATTGATTGATTGATTGATTACGTGTTCTTTCAGTCGGAACTCTGCAGAACGCTTGCCGCGACTCGATACTCAAGTGCGTCAGCCGGGAAAGCATCGAGAGACTTCCGATCCCGAAGAAGATGAAGGAGTTTCTGCGTTACGAGATTTCATGAGTTGCTCTAGGATGATTTTTTTGTGCCATTATTATCGCAGACACCTGAGGCCAGTCACATCGCTTTTGCATGGAATGCTGTCCGAGAACACCAAAACCTCCGTATAATAATGAAACATTCGGACGTGAAATGTTGCGTGCTGTGGTTTTGGAAACGGCTTCAAAAGTTAGACCAGCTGTAGAAAATGACCCTGTAATGAGATCTAATGTCTTACGCGGTACTCTTGTCATGCTGGAAGGTAAATAATAGCTAGAAAGTACTCTAGGTAAAAACCCTGATGCATACATTAAAAATTCTGATCCTTTGGAGAAGTACTGTCTAAATTCGGTGAAATTAGGGTACAATAATGAATCACTTTTAAAGAAAGTACAATAATTATTGAATGTCTGAGTGGGTTGCTTGTAGAGGTGCTATTATAAAGCCTTGAATCAAAGAACTGAGAGAATGCCAGAGAACTGAAAGGAGTATTGTATATTTTGCAACACGACAGTGTAAGACACCTTGCCGTACATTGCATGTCAAGAGGCCAATGCCCCAGCACAGTTCCTAGTCGGTGCAATTTCGGTGATATTGGTGCCAAAGATGACGATGGTGTTATACTGAGGTTTAGGTGTACTTCTCAAAGACGATCGAAAGACAGTGGTGCTGTGTGCGGTTTCCTTTGCTTAGAGATTCATGGATCTCTATAATTTGCTGTTGTTGCTGGTGACGAAGATTTTGCAGTTCTGCTTTTGCAAAAGAGTTTCATCGCATTTTTAAGGACTTGATTGCCTTTGTGCTGTGTGGACGAGTTTTTTAAGTAAAGAATAGAACTCTGCATGGATTGTCTGCCAGTGTTTTGTTGTGCATGGGAGTGTTGTGGAGTGGTCATGTGAAAAAGCGACATCCTTAGTGCTGCCATGAACATGGCCTGAGACCCAGTACGTGTGTGAAACTGGATTTCCTTTTTTCAAGCTTTGCGTTTAGTAAGATAGTTATAAGTAGGGCTGTTCCGAATAATTTCTACTATTTGGCTTGATACGAATAGTTGGCCACACTATTTGGCCGAATACGAATAGTAGGCGACAACGGAGAGGGCATAAGTAAATACTAGGCGCAATTTGCGTTTTGACAATGTGTTTTGTGTAATACAGCATGCTTTTCATGAAATACTATTGTTTGCCGTTTTTATTGACAGATGAGTTGTGAAGACGGCGACTGCATTGAAATACCGAATGATTATACTTAGCAGTTGTGCAGGAAAATTATTGACTGCCTATAAACCATAATTACAATTAGTTTTATTGCTTCATGAAGCAATTTATCAACATTATAGTAAACAGATTTGTAGACAAACTGAAGAAAAAGGGGTAGAGACCCTTAAGAGACCAATGTCCCGCTCACAGGTTTACCCAAAATACCCAAGTACATTACGAAATAGCGACCGGTTATAATTTGAAATGATTAAGTTTTATGTAACTTAGCTAGTTGACTAAGACTCATTATTATTGTTTATTATTATTAGTAGTATATTAAATTATATTATTATATAATTATTCTTATATTTAACTGAGATAGAAATGATCCCTCAGGAAGCAAAATAGTTTGCATAGCATAGAAACAGATTGATCTCTGAAAAAAAATCAGTTTTCACGACCGTCCATCAAACAGCAAACGTGACTTATTATATGTAAGACATTTTTATTCGTGGGTTTATTCTTACATTCGCATATTAAATTATATTGGTTAACAAGATAGAACTCATCTCTGAAGAGTTATTTTAAACATTATTTTGATTATAATTTTTTTTTGCTCGAGGTAGAAGTAGATAGATCTCTCAGGTTCCAAGATATTAAAACTAGGTTATAGGTTCTTGTTTCATTATTATTATTATTATTATATTATTATTATTATTGTCATAAACATTATTGTTTTTCTAATTATTGTTGACTTATTTATATGTTGCTGTTTTATCCTGTAAACAAGAGTGAAATAGTTCAAACAACTACATTAAAGATAACAAAAATGTTAACAATTTTCCAATTCAAGTGGAACTTATGGATCATGTCTTTTAGATGTGGTAATTTTAGTTGCACCATGCAGCCAGTTACAGCTTGTAATTCTGTGGTGGCATGCAACCGGTTATGGTACATTGCGTAATTGATTACGATATATGGCTAGTTATGGCATGCAATCTCTTGCAGCACACAGCCAATTTCGCTACCTAGTTACAGTGCAGAATCAGCTACAACATGTTATCAACTATAACATGTTAGCAACTACAACATATTATCAACTACAGCATGTTATCAACTACAGCATGTGACTTGCTACAGTGCATATAGATTTACAGCGTTTAATCATTTATGGCATATAATCTGTTGCGGCATGTTATCCGTTACAGCGTGTAATCAGTTACAACATGTAATTGGTTGCAGCATGTAATCAGTTACAGCATGGGATTGGTTACATCATGTAATCAGTTACAGCATGTAATTGGTTTACAGCATGTAATCAGTAGCTACTTTACTGTGCAGAGTTGTGTTTTGGCTACGGGATCCTTATTTTAAGCGTGAGCAGATATTTCACGAGCATGCTCGCTAGTTTGACTTCTTTATCTTGACGTCAACATTGAGGCAAGTTCTGTTATTCTTTTCTGTGAGTGTTTCACGGACTGTTGAAAACCTGTTTTAAAATTTTACATAATGCTAAACGTGTTTATAATTTTTCTTTTGCTTCATTATTTTATTTGTTATTATTAATACACCTATGACTGGTTTTTCATGTTTGCGTTGAGATCATCATCATCATCATCACGGCCTGTTTCTGACGCCAGTCATTTGGTGGGGATGGGTACGAACAAATGATCTCTGTTAATTTGAGATATGCAGCATTTTAAGTTTGCTTGTACTTTTTACTTTGTAAGGTGCCCTTGTATTGGCATGACCATGTTACAGTGCCACATAAATTCTTGTTGTTATTATTTTGTGTTAGCCAGACTCATTAGCAGTGGATTTGTCTTTTACATCAGTACCCAGGGTTCGAACTCTTACAGCCTTGTGTTTCAGAGCAATGAGGAAAAAGTTAACCTGCTCAGTCGAAAAACGAGGAAACTGGGTCAGAGCATAGGAAACTGGGTCAAGGCGTGGAACCGTGGCAACCAGTTGCCCTATTTAAAGCCAAATAATCAGAAACACTATCACTGCATGGTCTAAGCTATTTGTTGTCGGTGACCTAATTTCCTGTGGGATGCACAGTGCTTCTGTCCTTCGTAACATTTGCCTCAAAGCTGTACATGTAATGTCGACTTGTGGGTGATACCTGAAAGGATGGACTTGCATTTCACAGAATGCCATGTTCAACTTAATCTTCTTACTACGATCAGTCTTTGGTTAGTTTTAATATCTTAAATTGAACAGTCCCCCCTACCCCCAATGTTATTTGCTTCATTATGCCTGCCAGCACTCTGTTCTTGTCTGTTTCTGCTGGCTCTTGATGCTGGCAGTTTTGATGGGTGCTGCAGTTGCAATAGTCATTGCATGCATTATATATTGCATGCATTTAAAAATAATAAATTCTGAGTCTTTCTTTTTATGTTGGAGACCACTGTGTGTGGTCAGTCCAGATTTACAACTTTATTCACGTTCTGTGGTTTCTTTTTAGCTGTTTTTGTTTGTTTCGAGGGAGCAGTGGAGTGTCTTCTCCCCCCCAACCCCCCACTGGTGGTCGTCTAGAATGATGTAGAGATCGAGTGACTGGGTTTGAATTCATGTATAGGTTGTTCTGCTTGATTTCAATTCCTGTTGCTGTATTGACTGACAATAGGAGATGAAACAGTTACCGTAGAGAGAAAATTGATATAGCTCCTGCACTGAGGATTGTTTAATTTGAGGCGCTACATAAATAGATGAATTGACCATCAGGATGGAAAAGGCATGTCTTGTGTGAGGCTCTCGTTAGGGCGCTATATAAGTGGCCATATACGTATGTCGTACATACATACATGTCGTGTATTCTGATTCATGTACATGTGTCTGATTCATGTACATGTGTCTGATTCATGTACATGTGTATCTAGCAATTTATATGGCACCTCTAGCGAATCTCTTAAACACACCTTGCTAGCGTGAGCAAAAGTTCGGTGTGAACGACAGTTTTCGCAGTCGGGAATGACCAGAGATCATAGAGAATATATGTACATGAGTTTTGTGGAGACATTCACTACCAATGAAATATATATTGAAAATTTTAGTCTATCATTTGTGAGTTTGGTGCATGAATATAATTACTGATGTAATTTATTTTGAAATGAAGCTTTCATTGTATATCATAACAATGATATAAAATTAATAAATACTATGATTATAATAATTATATAAACGGCTTTTAATTAATTATCATAGTTGTTCTAAATATGATATTGTATTATTATAATTCTTGTGTTGTTAATGTATTACTATTATAATTCTTATTATATGAAAAAATTATTATTAATAATAATATTATTATTATTATAAAAAGCATTATTTAAATCACTGGTCATTTTACATATCATGCTACGATGAGAACTTTTGTGTTAAGTTATGTAACGTTGCTGCAAAATCATTAGAAAACTGCCTGGATAATTTGGACCCATACTCCGTAATGGGAATAACTCATGTAAAATAATAGGGCTCATCAAATGTTTGTAGGGGGGGGGTATAGCTGCCAGTGACTGATGCCATCATGTGGGTGTTTGAGTGCTGACCGTGACTCCTTACCCAATTTTCATTTGTTGGGTTATCAGTCTACATGTTTAAGTTGATGTTTGCAGTGCGACTGTTGTATCTCAGTTTACCAGTTGGTGAGTGTGTGTGTGTGTGAATGTTTGTGTGAAGGTGTGTGAAAGGGGTGTTGATTGGGTCTGGGCTACAAGACCACTTCGAGGTAGACATCTTTAAAGACTCTATATAAATTAACTGAATGAATGAAAAATAAATTGTAACTAAGGCATTAGCAATTTCGTTAATGTAATATTGTTTTTCTTAGAATTAGTTTGAACCCGAGTCACTGTGAATAGAAATGACATTTGCTTTTGAGGTGTTGGCTGTATTTGTATTATGTACTGGTTACCAAAAGTTTAAGAAACGTTTTGGGTGGTTTTGCTTTTAAACATTGATACTTTCTGTTTAGCCTGCCCAGGGTGTTGCATGTTTTATATTACTCAGTCAGCTTTTGCATCATCCCTTTGTGTTCAACTTCCTGAAGAGCAGCAGATAGGTGCTGAAGCTTATGGCTGGTCTCGCACTGTCAGTGCCCGGACGAAATGATTTGACTGAAAGATGGCGGCACTGGTATATTTTCATTCCTTATTATGAGCTCTTTTCCCTGCTTTGCCTCACTTGCATTTCGTAATTTTATGTGCTACTATTTCCACACCTTTGCCACAATTTCGCAGCTATTCATCTGAAACCACGCAGCTAGATAGAGTGCCACCCAGCCCACGGGTGGGGTGGGGTGGGGGCTGAATAGGGGAGCGAAAAACCAAAATTTCACTGGCAATGCTGGTTATGGCCAGTTTTGCACCTATTCATTTCAAACATTGTATCTAGACAGAGTGCCACCAGGACAACCCTTCCCCCACCCAGCCTCGCACGGGGGAGGTGGGGAAGTCAACATTTTTGGGGATGATCACTATTTTGCACCTATTCATGTGAAACCTTCCTTACATGAAACACAGAGGGCCACACTCCCACATCTCACCCACGGGCAAGGCGAAAACCGATTTCCTGGGCCCCAGCTAGTATGCGTATGTTTGTGATGGTAACACCCAACTGAAAGCTGAATGCAATCAGGAACCACTGCATGGTTTGTCGACAAGTCTTTAATAACAAAAGTTGAAGAGTTGTTAAAACAAAAAATACTGAAAGCGTCTTACAAATGTCTCGATTGATTATAGTTCTAAAGCTAAAAGACAGATCAACAAAAACAAAGATATGTGCATCAAAACCACACTCATCCATCACGTCTTACACGAGCCAAAGTAATCGGCCTGCCATCATACTGACCCACTTGCCAGCGTAGACATCACAATAAATATATTAAATGTAGGATGTCTACGCTTGCGAGCCAAAATCTTCAAAATGCCGGTTACCTGTGAGCCCATCGTTCATGTCCACCCGGGGTTAGCACTAAACAAATTCCAACAGTTCAACTTAATCTTCTTACTACGATCAGTTTTTTGTTAGTATTTTAATATCTTAACTTGAACAGTGAAAATGCTACAATCGTCTATATGGTTTTATAACCACTCTCAACCAGGACTCTTTACAAAATTATAAAACCTTCAAACAGGGCAAATCTTAACACCGAATTCTAAACAGACAAGCTATAATTATATCAGCTTACACAGAGATCTTGCTTATCAACCTCAATTACTTAATCACTAAACCCCCATATTTAGGGTGTAATATTATTTCGTTGATACTGACCTTAAGAACCTGGCGGATCTTGAAACAGTCAAAGAAAACATGTCATTGAGAGTTGAAGACAGTTAGCTTATAGAACCGAATGTCATTAAAAGCACAATCTATAATTACAGCAAAGGGAATGTATTGAATAGCTAATCATTTCATTGTGGCGAACTTCCTTCCATTCCAAGTGTGAATGCTGCTATGGATGGCTTCCTTCTGGATTGCATCTTGCTAAGTACACATTAATGTAAAAATAATGACACTATAATTATGTTTATGTCACAGACATTACTAATTGATATTCATGATGTATATGATGCATATTGGCAACCAGTAAACAAAATCTTAGGCCCACTTTAATTCCAGTGTCACCAAACTTTAAAGGGCTGCAGATTATTACTAGTCAGCAATATTAGTTCCTCAGGTTGCAGCAAAGATATTTGAATGAAAATCACCTTTAAAACGGCTAACCACATAATGGAGGTGCATGTGTGATTTAATAGCGAATTAGTCAGTCCAATCACTAACATCATTTTGCTTGTAATGGGTTACATGAGAGCGGCTGGGTTGTTGCACTGACAGCTATCGATATCAACCGCACTACGTAACACATGCAGAGTGCCATAGTAATGTAATGTAATGTATCATAAGATCTTTGGCTATAATTGCATTAGGAAACTTGAAGGATCGCTAAGAGTCAGTCAATAAGAACTAAACGCAACAGAATGGACCAACAGTTACACAACTAATCTACAAAAACCATCTTACTTCATATACTTTGTTAGTATATTATATACGTATATATATATATATATATATATATATATATATATATATATATATATATATATATATATATATATATGCATCATCCCAAATTCGGCTGATTAGAATTACTAGAATTCAGTTACAAAACAGAATTATGGTAAAAAACGAGGCTTAAATTGTACAATTCATAAAATAACAAGCGTCTTTTAAACCACGTAATAATTCAGTAAGAAAAAACTTCAGAGTGCAATGCAGTGTTGATTCACATCAAGAGCACCTCAGAGTAGTCGCCCTTTGTATATAAATCTATGGATACAATATGCAGGGATTCAACACAAGAAGGTAATCCATACTTTACTACTACATATGCCACATTAAAAATTAGAAAGCTTGGTAGGCAGCAGCAATCCCACCATTTCTCGTTTCCTCACTAACAGCACTTTACGAGTTTTCCAAATGTTGCTGTACAAATGCGTTTTAATGCTGCACAGTGAATCTAATTCCAAGACATGTCAGCAATTGGCCGGCAACCTCCTTAGTGCCTGCCAGGATCTGTGTCACAGATGCCATTATTATTATATTGATTATTATTATTAATAATATATAATTACTGTTAATCGCTTATGATGTTATTAGTTGAAGTTGCGGTTATTAGCCTTAGTATTCTTCTTGATTACTGCCAACAGAAGTGCTGTGCTTGCTGATAAGAAACGGCAGTAAGGGTGTTTTGGCCAATGAGCCCCAACGCAGAACAGTAGCGTAATAGGCTCATGTGTATTCTGTGCTTCTGTCATGAAAGAATGGAATTGCTTCCACTATCGTTTCACCACTCAAATTCATTTCGTTCCTTAAAAAAGACTCAAAAGTCACTACGGTATTTTCCTTGGCTTTCAAGCACTTGGATATCTAAAGTCTGCATCACTTCTGGCAGATGAATATCCGCTCCTTAGATTTCACATTCCTGTGCGACTATGTGCAGATTACAAATCTAATCAAATCAATCAATAATCAAAAGCACAAATCCTCTGAATATTTATCAACACCAGAATTCATATCGTCTGTGCTTTGCAGCTAATTCTGTTCAACCGAGTTCTACCAACAACAAAATCTGAAGTTAAAAAAGACAGTAATTTAAATCCTCTTTATACAGTTCAACAGAACACGTTATACGCACTCTAAACGCTTCTCGAGAACAAAATTACAGACTTTGGAGACGAGAAGAAACATGCCGTGCTTTACAAGGGTTGGAAATAAACAGGGTTTAATCAAATGAACTATTCAATCATCCCCAGTGACTCTTACGAGGTTCTAAAGGCCTGCGTTACTTGTCTACAATAATTTAGGATACTAATACAGCCATGAGGTTATTTGAAAAATTTATATAAGCAATCACCATGTGTATGGTAATCTAGACCCTCCTAGATCAGTCTCGTAGAAGCTTTTCCTATCTTGCACCCAACAGCTGCAATCAGCTTGCTCGAGAGCTGCAGCTCAAACTCCTCAGTTTGTCTATTCCACAGTTTCACAAGTGCCTGAGGTGTCTGTAATCTGCATTACTCAACAGTGATTTCACTGGTTCACGTTGGGGATGCCACTGACGATATTTTCTTGAATTAGCGCTAGATAAATTTCAGATCACAATTTATTAGCATCAAATGCAGAGTTCGTGAGTCGGAAATAAAAAACGAGAGAATTTTTCTGTCCATGAGTTCACGAGATCTCGAATCAATGCCGGTCATCGAACAATTTAAAACATGACAAACTGAAAGGAAACATAACTTGTACTGCAAAAAGTTCATATAAATGAAATCTCAAGTAAAAAAACAAACTAACCGATGTTGAACCACGGTGATTTTTGTCTCTAGCGTAAAAATGTTACAACTTACAATTTATACTTTTGTATGTCTACGATTTATTGTGAACTGTCAATACACCTACTCTCACAATGGCAAAGCAGAAATCAATGGCAGTAAGATATTTTGAGAGCTAATAATTCACCTCTGATCCAACGAATCATTTCAGAGTCTCAATCTTGCAGGCCTTGTTAGTAAGTAAGACCAGCATTCAGCAATACCGACTGCTCACAGTTGGCCATAGAGTTGGCAATAAGCAAATGCTTAATTAAAAGTTTCAACTGTATTCGTATCATGCTCAAGCGAACGCAACGGCCCCAGAAGACAAAATAAGAAAGCAATCGGATTCGCACATACAAAAGAAAGTAAGAAAAATAAAAAAATTGATACTAATTATATAACAACGTTTGTCTGAACATCAATCAATACGTCTGAATATATATATTATATATACACATATACAATTTTATATTACATATATTTCTAAATATTACATTTTTTATATTACATATAGTCTTAAGATGGAGCTATACAAATCTTGGCTGACATTATTTTTATTACATTATATATATGCCATCGTATTTGAATATATATATATAAAATATTATATATATGTAATAAATTTATATGCATTACATATAAAAAACGTAGTGCACATAAAAATTATATACAAATCAGATATAAATAAGAACATACTATTTACAGATTCAGTAAAAATCTTTGGGCAAACGAATGAAGTAGAATTGTACAGTATTCACAGAGCAACTTCATCAGCCAATATGCCCCGATAATCTTTTCGCCGCCAATTCTGGGAAAAACGAGATTCTGGTCAACTTGGATCTGTATCAGATCGGTTCACGGTAGTAGCATGTCGGTTCATGGTAGTACCATGTCATGATCTAAGTGTTCGTGCAGTATGGCAGAAGTAACTCATGTCAGGTGCAAATGTAAGACCTGAAAAACTATCACGTGGGCCCCTCAGCCTTCGCCAAAAATCAACGGCTAACCAAAATAGTGCATAGAGACTGGTACCATGCCAAGAACATAACGTTTGTTAAATTCCAGTCTTAATATCTCTCAGCTCTATGGAACTAAGGATGATACACAATGAAGACAAAAATTTCCACTCAAGCTACTAAGGTTAATAAAATCTTCACAGTTCAACTGCTAAAGTGGCCTAACGTTTTTGTTTTCATCAACAAGAACTGTGCAGCACCATTTGAGATCTTCTCAATAGAGGAGAACTAAATTGATATATAATAAATTGTATATATATATATATATCAATCTGATATATATATATATATATATATATATATATACCGGACCGGTATTACCAGTAAACTCAGTATATGGTTGTAATATGCTCTTTGGTTCACAATTGGTAGAATGGAGACATCCGGGGCCCACATATAGGGACAAGAGGAGCACTTGCATCCCATGCAAAATTGACACATATTTAACTACCATGGGTTTTTAGCAAATTTCTTGAACACACTAATGCACTAATGATAATAGAGATACACAGCGTAGAACTGAGAAATTTATGAAAAAAACCATGTTTTTCGTTTCGTGATCAGCAGTTTTCAAGATCTTGCTGAATTTTTTAGCCGTGACCATTCTGCATTGCCCTCTTGCAAAAACATCTGCAGGAATGGATCAAATGTGTCATTGACATATGGGTGAATACTGGACACCGCAGATGATATAGATCTGTGAGAATTCGGGGACACCATAACAATGGCAAAAAATGAGACGTCAAAGCATGAGAAGAACAGCAAAAGTTTATGCCAACCCCCAAAAAGACAACAACCTTCAGAACGAAACTTCAGTATGTGAGGGGGGTGGCTAGTCCTTTCCTCCAACCAACAGTTAATATACTCATTCAACTTCATCGACATTTCTAGGCGGCATTATGGAGCAGATATCTAAAGAATTGAAGTCCACCAAGTCAATCACTGGACTCTGAGTTTTGCATAAAGGTTAGTGTGGCCTGGGTACTGTGTGTTTACCCTCCAACGGCCCCCTCCCATCAGAACACAGCAGTCCACCATGCACATAGTAACTGCAGGCCTCTCAAAACTGTGGATCCGGATGCTGCAGCACCTTTAGCACCCACCTAAATGCGAGCCTCACTAGACTATCACTCCCTAGACTGTCACTCCCCTAGACTATCACTCCCCTAGACTATCACTCCCCTAGACTATCACTCCCTAGACTGTCACTCCCCTAGACTATCACTCCCCTAGACTATCACTCCCCTAGACTATCACTCCCCTAGACTATCACTCCCCTAGACTATCACTCCCGTAGACTATCACTCCCCTCTAGAGACTATCACAGCCCTAGACTATCACAGCCCACCCGAAGTTCATGGGTACAACCCGGTACATGTATGTTTGTTCAGTACAGATTCAAGTTTTCTCTGGACCGAGGTCCAATTACAAGACTATCCATCCACAGCACAATGGTGGAAATCTGAAGTCACAGATTGTTCGTAACAAAAGAACCGTAACACAAGTTCTGCGCATGTGGATAGATGCTCGTCACAATGGAATCGCAATCTAAGGCTCTGGACTGAGATGCTGCGGCTGAGGTTGGTGCTGCTGTTCAAGTAGATAGAAGAATAGTTCGAGCGTCGACGAAATGCCCTTGTAGCGACCTTCAGGGTTCTCCAGAACCGGAATCAGCTTGCTGTCAAGGTCGCGTAAACAGACGTCTGGAAGTCGACCGCAGTTTGCTCCGATCTTATATCCGAACTGAAAGAAATGCAGAGAAAATAAATTAATTTTTTTTCCTAGTTTACATTAAAAAAATTATAAAAAATACTGTTTGAGATTCCACTCTGAAGTTTTCACTGGTCAGTTGTTAGGAACAATTAAATCTTTGAATGGGAAAAATTCATAAAATGCATATGTGTACTGTATGAATGTAGCCCTGAGTAAAGGACACTGTACTGTAAATGCGACTGATACATGTTCAAAAAAGCATAAATAAAACAATTGGAGTGCACATTCTGCATTTTTCACCAACATTTAGAACAGTGCGACCTACGAATGGGAAAATGTCCATAAGATTACGAGAAAACATATCGACCTGGGTCAGGGTTACTCGGTTACAGATCTACACAATTTTTTTGGCAAAAAACTTTTATAGACGCCTTGTCCTTATAGGGCATTCAAACAGATTTCATACGGTATTTTACTTTTGTTTCTAGGTGCAATAGGAGCTGAGATACAGCAGTTTGAAGCTCCTACAGTGAGCGCAAATCTGATCAATTGGGTTGAGGCTCAATGACCATATCTCGAAGAGAAAAAATTGACCCAAAAATCAAAAATTTTGGTTTTCAGAGTTGCTCACTGGTTTCCACCGCCTTGCCAAATTTTATCAAAATCGGGATAATGATGCACAATTCTATTGAAAATCGCGTTGATCTGACCTGGCCTGACCAATCCTGTGTCACAGAGTAAACATCAATCTATTTCTCCTGCGAAACATAATCAAACCTGCTCAGATCCCAAGGTCACGCGAAGTCCGATTCGTGTGAGCGCCGGCAGCTGAAGATCCTCGAGATGGTGGCAGAGCGCCATGCAGCACGCCTGCGCCACCACCTCCTCAAACTCCTCGTCGTTCTCCTGTCGGGATTCCGCCGGATTTTCCAGGTAGAAGACCTCCGTCCATCGGATGGCGAGGCTCTCGCTGACGTAATCGGTGGAGGCGGAGATTCGTCGACTCCGAACGCAGTCCAGCACGAGACCGTCGATTGGACTTCGAATCCGATTGAATGACGGTCTGTGGAAAAGAAACGATGGAGTAAACGAGTAAGGAAAGCGATTGCTAAGAACTCAATCAATGGTCAGCGAATACAACGGAGCGGACAAAATTCACAGACTGCTTCAACTTCAACTGAATCTGTGCTGCCACTGACTGACTGTCTGTTCCCAATACGATAAGTATTAATGTTATTATTATTTTTATTTATTTATTTTAAAAAAATTATTTATTTTATTATTATTTTTTTTATAATCATTTTATTCTTTATTTATATTTATTATTATTATTATTATTATTATTATTAAAGTTGTTAATGCCGATGTTCAAAGCAGCCGTGCATGAATGTTGCTTATGACATCATACGAAGCATAGAACAGAAACTTCATAATGCATATTGTACAAGTATCATCTCCATGCACGGCCGCATTAAGGCAGATGTGTATAGTGTATATAACTAGTGCATATGCAATTATGCATATTCAAGCTTCAGTACCTTGTTTTAATGTCTTTTTCCTCATCGACCCACTTCAGGATGACCCATTCCTCTGGTTCTGGACCGGACAGCCGTCCACACCCGATGGAATAGTCCTCCGCACTCGATATGGAATGCTTCAGCTGAAGCATGGACTCTGGAGACACTTGGACCATCAGACCATCTTCCACCATGCTGCATTTCGCGTGCATTCCCGAAATGGGTCGCAGGGCCCCATTGAACACAACGAAACTCGCACCTGTAACTACAAAGCAAAGGCAAAGTACACAACATCTTAAATAATCGAGCTCTTAAACAATAGTTTAAACGCATCGAACTAAGGTGTAAGGTACATCTTCAACATCTATTTTCATAACATATGTTAAAGTTAGATAACTATGGTTACTTACAATTCATTCATTCCGAAAACTTATTATAGCGCCCCTTCAGGAAGCCTACTCAGAGGCGCTCCCAGCCAAGCCACAGCTAAAAAGATAGGTCTTAAGCAACTGGTAGAAAGCAGGCAAATGCCCAGAATATACCTGGCATATAAATTTGACGTATTTGCACGGAAAATATAATCTATGAAGCATATTGTTATCCTTTGGACCATGCGGTTTCATGTAAGTTTATAAAACATGGATGATTAAATTGCAGACAAACCAGAGTCTGCTGGTAATGCCCTTCTAGCATTCTTCCACCATCAGCCATAAATAATTTTTATAATGCACATGTATCCAATTGAAACCAATCTAATGCAATTTAATCTATTCTTGCAACTTCTATTGCTCCTTTACACAATTCACTAGGCACCGTTCAATGACACTTTTAAACTGAAACGTAGTCAATTTCAGGGAGCAGCCTACAAAAGCAGAAGCATGCTGAAAGAAAAGAATGTGTCATCATGTTGAGAGCAGAAAGATGCAAATCCAAACAACAAAATTGTGTTTCCAGAAATAAAGGTTTAAAAACCGGGTATTGGTCACGTTACTGGAAACACCATGGCTTTACTAAGGCTCCAGCATACACCCACGCATACGGATAAGTTACGGCCTAAAGCTCTAATCTAACACAAGCAATGATTTTCACAGAAAAATCACTGATCCGTGAAACTTGTGTGTATTTGACCATCTCTGTAGCACTTCTCTCAGCATAGCCAACTCAGAAGCACTCCCAGTGCAAAAAGACACAACTTGAAAATAGACAGGAATTGAGGCAGGACAAACACCACCAGCGACGGTGTGGGTGGGGGAGAAAGTCCATTGTTGTCGTATAGTTACTTTTCCGGGGTCTGTTCTGGATGTTGATGGCCTGAGTGATGTACTTTCCCTCCGGATTCTGGAAGCAGACGAGATGCGAGTCGGCAACGCAGCTGAAGCTCACTTCCAATGCAACGATGTGATCGTTGTTGTTGTTGAAAGCACGCTTTATCTAAAGCAACAACATCAAAGTGTTGCATTCATTTCCTCACACACAGACCTTCGAACTCGTTTCTTCCTATGCGCATTGTCCAATCAATCCTTCCTTCCTTCATGCAATAAATCACACCAAATAAAGACTGGGTTTCTACTATTAAACATATCTCAACGTATAAAATCACTACTTTACTCCTTGAAGGGACGCTATATAAATTACATAGATAGATAGATAGATAGATAGATAGATAGATAGATAGATAGATAGATAGATAGATAGACTATCTTTAAATTACAACATTATACCTTTAATATAATTTATGCCTTTCTGATAATAAAATTTCTTAAAATTAACAACCAAAAAATCGAAGTTATAAATATATATAATTATATATATATATATATATATATATATATATATATACTGGCACATTTGTTATTTCAAGATGCTTTGAAATTCTTTCATAAAGCCTAAATAATATAGTTTAGAGGCTCATAACAGCTCAGCCCTTGAACCTGAATTTCTGTCACCGGTCACGCATGTACATTGTACAATTACATTTGACATCAACACACACCTAAGGATATAAATACAGGATGTCTTCCACTGGCTCCCTGTCCAGCAGCCCATCCATTATAAGGTATCTTCTATAATCTTGCATTGTGTCCTTCCTGGGCAGTGCACCTGGCTATCTTCGGTAATTTTTATTGCTCTGGTCAGTACCCCGTTCCCAGAGATGACTTTTTGATTTCACACACATGCAAAGTCATTAGACAGAATAGAGCTTCCTCAATTGTGCTTGGAAAAGACTCCTCTGTGGCATGCGTTCTCGGTAAATTTCCTCATCTGTAGACTTGTTCCAACGGCTACAATTTTCATACCTGCTGGTACCTAAAACCGTGAGTTATCAAACGCACCTATTCCCATTGCCCAGAGACCTTCCGACGATTTTATACGAATTTTTGTAATCTACTGGAAACTGCGTTCTCTTCTACGGGACATGTGTATCATAACTCCTTTTATATACTACTCAAGACTTTCCTCTTTGACCACGGCCGGTATTGGGAGCACCTCTGAAAAGTCATCATGAAGGGGTGCTATAAAAATAATTCCTCAGATAGATGGATAATTACCGGTACACAGAGGCAACAACATACGTACTTCTCTATATCGAGATCGAGGTAGGTTTATGAATGTCTTCTTGTCTTCCATATGTACGACCAAGCCGTCAACGCGAGGTAGTCTGTACTGAAAGTTGCGCAGGTCGACCAAGAGATTCATGATCGTGTGACCAACCTCCCTGTAGACTGGTTCCCTGAATCGCATGCTCACCAGCGGACATGGATAATCTGCCGCAAAATAACAAGAACCTTTCTGAAAGATCGGATGAAAATTTGCAACCAGAAAAAAGATCGTGAGAAAATAGTCAGTTTATTCTTACACTGCAGCTAGATAATCAAGCCCCAGCATCATTGTGAAACTTTTAAACATACATACATGCATACATAATACATAAATACAAACATACATACCTACAAACCTATATACATATAAACATAAATATATAAATGGTATTCAAACATTCACAGACATAAATGGTGCATTAATTCACGTATCAATTTTATTTGGTGAATATTAAACCAAGAATAGAAGCACTCAATGAAATAGAAAGTAGTAGGGCCCCTAAAGTAGCAGTACAGTCTCGTGAACCAATATTACTTAATTTGTCCAAAATAAAAATAATTTAAAAAAAAGATTAATCTTAACTAAGTACTCAACAACATGCTTTCAGATAAGCGGTCAATTCGAGTAAATTGCAATGACACAATTTAGGTCCACATTGAATCACAAATATATAAACACACACGCACACATGCACACTAAACGCATAAGGTACAGGTAAGCATCATATGCCAGGGTACACTCACACATACACACACACACATTAAACGCATAAGGTACAGATAAGCACCATATGCCATGGTACACTCACACATACATACATGCATATACATGTAAACATACACATACATCATATACATACATGTAAATGCACCCTTAAATATCAAATTAAATAGCGCCGCTGTCATCGAGAGCAAACGGAGAAGACGCTCACATCTGTATTGAGCGCCGAGGCGGAGCATGAGTCGGACTGGAAAGACGTGGAGCCATGGAATCTCCATTCGATGGACGAGGATGCCAAAGATATACGGAGCAGGTGGAAGAGGAAGTTTCTGAAGACACTGGAATGTTGGCCGAAGGTAGAGGAAACCGGCGTGGTCAGCACTCTCGAGCAGAACCTGACCATCAGACACCAACGTATGACCAAGATATCCAACCGGGTTTCCTGCACAAAACATACATATCAAAATTATCAATGTATGTATGTACCGGTATTTATGCGCACTTGTTATAGTGCCCCTTCAAGAGATCTACTCAGAAGCGCTCCCGACTACAGCACGGACACTGAATTGGAGTTTCACACGGAAACGCTGAGCAACTGTGAGTGAAGGACTTGCCCAAGGTCCCTGCATGACAGCTTGAGGATGGATTCAAACATGCAACCCTCTGGCTGCAAGGCAACGAACATACACCACCGCACACCTAATGTAAACTAAATGTATACATAGACTGCGTATTTATTATTATAATATATACATATATTATATATATATATATATACATATATAAATAATATAATCTTTAGATAAAGACGGAATTAATAAATCACAAAATTATCTGTTATGTTCTTATAAATGTTATTATCTATTATTTTCAGAACTAAAATCATTTTAATTCCTGTAACAACTACCGGTATTCTCAAGCCTCTCAGGTCTTTGTGGAAACAATTTGTTCACTATGTGCACATCTTAATTGATGGATGAAGAATTCGCATGCCAAAATCTCTGGAAATGAGAATGTTCTTGAAATCGCAGCTAGACATATTGAATATTGAATTGTATGTTACAGTTAGTAACATTAAACACAATTGGCAGCACTGAAGTTAAAAACTATAAATTTCGAAACTTAAAATAAGGACTTGAATTACTTAAGAAAGTCTAAAACGGGAATGAGAAGTCAAATTAATTGTGAAGCAAAGTAAAAATTCAAAGATAAATTGAAGTAGCCAGAACCGCATTATAACCAAATAATTGCGAACTACTTTCTGAGGTAAAAAAACACACTGGATTAGACAAGATTAGATCTTTGTTTGTTTGTATGCTTGTACGTGCACTTGTTATAGCGCCTCTTCAAGCTCTCTACTCAGAGGCACTCCCGACTACAGCGCGGACACTGCATCGAAGTTTCACGCCGAAGCGCTGAGCAACTGCGAGTGAAGGACTTGCCCAAGATCCCTACACGACGACTTGAGGTGGATACGAACCTGCAACCCTTCGGCTGCAAGGCGACGAAAATACCCACTACACCACCGCACCCCACATTTTCTATTAGATCTATAATTCGTGAACCTTTCGCTGCTTCGTGATAGAGATCGCAGATATGATAGAAGACGTCGGTTGGAATTCGTTCCTCGTTCGGAAGACGTTCAAGGACGATGACGACCTCGTCCTGACCCACGGCGCAAAGGCCGCTTGTCACGAAACACCAACAGACGCGACCCATGCAACAGTCGACTACAATCACACACACACACACCGCATTAGCATATTGCATACTAATCAGCCAGACTGCTCATTTACATATGCATAAGGTAAACTCAATTCTCCATAAGTAATAAGTATGTTGTACATTACATTAAAAAATTTATAAAGCCCCAAAATGCGGATAGCAATTGGTCAAATTTATAAGGAATATTCTTATTTTATCTTTATCTCACAGTACAAGCTCATTTACATAATATACATTAGGTAAAGTCAATTTCCCAAACTATATTGTATCTGACCATTATAAAGCGCTTCTCGCAGTAAGAGCCTTTCAAAAGCGCTCCAGTGCGTTCAACCCGAGAAAACAGACTGGTGTGTGCACACGATAAACGCAACACTGTTGTTCTATTGTATTATATATCTAAAGATTCATTAGGCAATAGGTACCACTCTCACAATGAAGACCATTCGGAAGCGGCATTCCTAGTGTGAAAGTCTCAGAGCTTTGAGGCAGCAAAAAGATGTCACCGTATCGCCGAATGTGGTGCAAACCAACAGGCAAAACTGGTTCCATAGTGAAGGGCCAAAGCAGAAAAAGGTGCAGGAACTGAGCCATGGTCGCTCTCACACGAAGAACAAAACGTGGTCAGAGGAGCGGTGCAGAGCGGACAAATTCATTTCCTTCTTTCAACGAGCTGCTCAAAACTCACTATTTCTCCATGGCTCTCAAGCGCATGATTAGCTAACAGCATTTTATCATTACGTTATTCTTTCAAATACGTGCTGTTAATCAGTCATCACAAGGGTCAATTGCCAAGGGTCAAGGCCCTGTCTAGCAGAACTAATCTCTTCTTCTATGAGCCTATTGTTCCTATTTAATCTGTAATAGTCTTTTGCATCAAATGCATTGTTGCTTTTGTATATGTGATTATCGAATTTTGCTGATTATCATCCCTTGATGATTTGAATTGCTTGATGATTTGTATTGCTTGATGATTTGTATTGCTGGAATCAATAAATTGATCTTAAAAGATTTGATTTGATCTTCTACTGGTGGCAGTCTAGCAGATTCACATATCAGTGTGACCATGAACATGTTTATAAATTGAATTAAGCGTAACAGCAGTAAATAATCAGTAAATAATCAGTAAATAATCGGTAAATAACCAGCAAATAATCAGTAAATAATCAGCAAATAATCGTTAAATAATCGTTAAATAATCGTCGAATAATCCGTAAATAATCAGTAAATAATCAGCAAATAAACAGTAAATAATCGGCAAATAATCAGCAAATAATCAGTAAATAATGAGTGCTCCAGCGGAGAAGGAAACGCTGACGTTACACTCACGATTGACGATTGACACGTTGACCTTGAGATTCGGCAGCAGGGTGAACTTCGACGGAACGGAAGCTTCCGTCATCACTGCAACTAAAGAAACAAGAGATTTTTTAGCAGTTGCTGAAAGACCAGATGGCTATGAGAAGGTGGAGGTGATCAATGGAATCATGGTAACAAATGGTAAACATGGCGTAAGGTGCAGAACATCAAGTGGGAATAAAAATAATAATTTTCCTTGTTGAAACAATCCGGTCAACAGACAGTACAGTTACGCAAATGAAACTGACCACAAGAACACACATCACAGAAGGCATTTAAATCTTTATTATTAGCAGAACAAACAGCCTGCAAAACAAGGGCGCCAATAGCAGCCTACAAAGCACATCTATCCTACAGGGGACTTTGGGAATTGAACTCGAGTCTGCTGATTTCCATGCCAATGTGTTAGCCAATGCACCACTGCCCCCCACCCTACCTGAAGCCTAGATGTTGGGAAACAGGATCGATTCCTGTTACCTGCCAAAGGTATGTATGTATGCATGCATGTATGTATGTATGTATGCATGCATGTATGCATGTATGTATGTATGCATGCATGTATGTATGTATGCATGTATGCATGTATGTATGTATGCATGTATGCATGTATGTATGTATGCATGCATGTATGTATGTATGCATGCATGTATGCATGTATGCATGCATGTATGCATGTATGTATGTATGCATGCATGTATGTATGTATGCATGGCATGTGCAATTGCAAATTTATGGATAGATCCATACAACTAAAATAATTTTCCTGTCAACGCATAACAAGTTTGCAACCATAACAATATTTTCACATTCAGTCGCATTGCCATCTACACCGTTTTTAACATTACACTAGACAGAAATCAGATCAGATTAGATTACATGTCCGACTAGATTAGCGAATCATTTGTGGAAATGCCAACCATTGATATTGAAGCCATTGCAGTCTGGCCAGAGTGGAGTCCTTGGTGACCTTCTTGCCAGCGGTGTCACTTGTCGAGCGTCCGGAGTGACTGTCACTTGCGGGACTACCGTTGTTGGTCTCGACAACAATGACAACGACGACGACTTCAATCTGTTGTCCTTAGAATTCCCTAGACAACGAGAAAGAAGAGCAACTACATATTGGCTAACAGATAGACATCGAATAGATACATTGACTGTTCGATATTATTCCATTTAGCCATACTGGGGGTCGGGAGCGCTTCTGAGTAGTCGCCTTGAAGGGGTGCTGTATAGATCCTCGTACGGAATGAACGAATGAATAAAAGAATGACTGATGAGGTAGATAAAGAGTAATTGAGTAAACAAAAGTAATGTCAACTTTCCAATTATCACGAGCAATGATGAGTGCCTCCCCTATGTATTACTGCCAATAAGGGCAGAGGGCAAACACCCAGAGACCTATCTAGGGTCCGGGTTGTCATATAGATAGATGTATATGCACAATGTTCATGATTTATGCTTTCTAAATTTATGCAATATTGCTGACACACTGCACAACAACAAGTTCAAACTGACACAGGAATAAAATCATAATTGAACATATAAATATCATACTGCAGATTATACTTGCACTTAATTACCTGGTACTCCAATTTGTTTATAAGAAATTTCCCACATATGTGAAGTCTTAAGACAGCTTAGGGACCCGGGACTGCTCTACCTACGGTCCAGACTTCCTCTCGCTGATTCCATGCTGTGCTAACCACCTGGGGCATGAAATTCAGTTCATTCAGTCAAGTATTTATATAGCACCACTTCCAGGAAACTACTCATATGTGCTCCAAACTCCTGCACAGCCAAAAAATAACACTTTCCAAGTGCTTATAGAATGTGTCAAAGAGTGATCTATTGAACAGACTCAGCCCAAGAGAAAGGTCATTCCATACTGAGTCAGAAAATGCATGGTCTTGCATGATGGAGTGATGAGCAAACAGGGCTGAGAGTACTCCCTTCCCACTGAGTGTAGAGATCGACTAGTCGTGAAGTCTGGTAAAGATCAAGTAAGTTGGAGCAAGACTCCAACCATAGCTGGCATCGCCAAACTAAGGAAGCAACCCTGTATTCCAGGGGTTCTCAAAATTTATTTTTATTGTACCCCCAAGTTAAAAAGTCGAATGATGGCGTACCCCCAGGAAAGTCAAGTCAAAAACAAAATGCCATTGCGAGGTCCCTTGCAGCGACAACTAAAATAAGTCAACTTAATCATTTGTGGCATCGTTTATTAGTGTAGTAAGATATATATAGGGAGCAAAATTTCGTTTGAATCATTATCTCATCAACAAATTTTAAAAGAAAATTGGTTTATAACCCGTGTAAGAAAGAGCCAACCTACAGTGATATGGGCTTGTTCAGATTAGCACAGATTTAAAATATAATGGTTTAATATTTGTCAATTTCAAACGCAAATTAACCCAATGTTTGTTTTCGATAGCAAGAATAGTTTAAAAACAGCTTTGCACTATACATAGGCTGAGAATTTCTGGCTTTGGTACTTTCAGCCATTTATACATTAATTGTTTCAAAATTATAGTACCGGTAATTGACCTAAATATAAATATGCTGCATGAACTGTATAGGCCTAGTATGTGAGTCCAGTTATATGTTGTGAAAGAAATAAATAGCGATGCTGTTACATGTTGCAACGTTAAAAATTATCGCTAATCAAAGAAAGATGGATACAAAGTCCATAAACTCACAAAAATTATATCTCTGGAATTTCTCGCGTACCCCTTACCGGTGCCTGGCGTACCCCTAGGGGTACGCGTACCACAGTTTGAGAACCCCTGCTGTATTCGATATGCTGACGGACAGGGAGCAAGCGCTACCAAACAATGGCTTGTTTTCTTCTCACATTCTCTCTCTCACTCAGTCGTTCCCCCCATTCCCTCTCTGTCCTCTCTCCATTCTCCATTAAAACGTTTTTCCCTTCTTTTTAATTAAATTAGCAATAATAAATAATCCTGTTGAACCAACCTGCACTTAGTTTTTCACTGACTGCTGATGCTGCTGCTGATGCTGTGTGCGCTCCATCCTTCCCTCCCTCCGCTTCCTGGAGGCAGCTGTTGCCATGGTAACATCTGTCCAGAACGGAAACTGGGCTCTGCTCTACGGACTCTACATGAGACAGATCAACAAAAGCATTATCCATCCATCCATCCATCCATCCATCCATCCAGCCATCCATCCATCCAGCCATCCATCCAAGCATCCATCCATCCACCCACCCACCCACCCATCCAACCATCCATCCATCCATCCATCCAACCATCCATCCAACCATCCATCCATCCATCCATCCATCCATCCATCCATCCATCCATCCATACTTCTATCTTCTTCACATAACATTGATGGCCTGATGCATTGTTATCTCAACTAAATTGTCTCAGATGACCCTGGCTTGAGGAACCTCTGACCCATTTTGGGTCTCCTGCGTAAACCCATCCCTCAATACAGAACCACATACCCATCCAGTCATGTGGCTTTTCTGGAATGGCATTGTGTGGAAAAGTATTGTGTGGAAAAGTATTCTGCGGGAAATTTTCACAGAATTTTTTTCCTTAGAACTGGCAAAATACGTTTAATCCGTAAAATGTCAGATTTTCAGAATCAGATGACAAGAGAAAAGTCTCTATTTTAAAGTCTGTTTAAAATTTTTGCTGTATTTCTGTCACTGTGGACAACGTTTACCATAAAAGTTCTAAAATGAACATTAAACACTGTTCATTTTTGCATTTTATATGAGCATCTGTAAAGTGCCTCTAGTGTGTGAACCGTTCAGAAGCAATCCCAGAGAGAAGAAACAGGTTTTGAGAAGAGAGACGGTGCAGACTAGAGTAGTTCATTTCAAACTAGTTTTAGCCTGTACGTCTGCAGTCTGCTTTGCAACATGAAATGCTTAAAATTTAACTACACGTTAAACAATCTACCAATATTTGAAACAATACTGTGCGAAATAATTTTCTCATCAATAGCAATATTATATCAATTGATGAAAAAAATCGGAAATTTTCCTCCCAAAATGCAATTTTCCAGAGACTTTTTCCACCCCATACCATTATACTCATCAATCGTTCATCCAACCATCCATCCATCCATCCATCCATCCATCCACATAAACAGTGCTTCTTAGCAGTCCTTAATTGGTGCTGACTACTTACATATGGACATTCATAAAATACATTTTTCAAACACCCAACACCGAACTCATCTCACTTTCTTTCCGCAAGACATTCCCTGAAGAGGATCCTCGTGGGGCTGCCGAAGGTACGGAGCTTGCCGAGGTGCTGCTCCATCTTGTCGGCTCAACAGATGGAAGCAGATTGTTGACAGTGCACAGCGATGATGCTGATGATGCTGCTGCTGCTGATGATGATGCACTTAGGTTCTCATACAACTGAGCTGAAACGAACAACAGGTGAATATCTGAACAAGTCCTCTCCCTCACCATATCATCTTCCCACAAACAGTCTACGTGCAGTCAGTTAATTCAAGCAGTTGGGGCAGAAATCATTAAAACTTTAGGCTTTAAGTGGTACTGCTCAATTCAGAATACACAGTCTTTACACTAAATTCCATCTTAAAGTAATTTCTTATGTATTTCTCCTGCTTGATGATGCCAAAACATTGATGTCATCATCTGTACGAAACTATTGGAAACAGTAGAATGTCACTCTGATCATTTGGATGTATCACACTTTATTGATAACTTCATTGGTCCTGGACTATATAATCACCATTGATACGTTCTTCGCTATTAACTGGAACCCGAGTCACATCTTTCAGCTGTCTCAAAACTACTGTCTTTTTTCTGAGTCTTTCGCACTGGGAGCGCCTCTGATTGGTGTGCACTGTGAAAGGCACCTTATGAATTCATAGACACAATACAATACAATACAATGTAATACAATACAATACAATACAATAACTTTTCATCAGCGTGTAGCGTAGTATGTAATTAAATCTGGTATCAACAGAAGGTTTTGAATTCTAAAAGTGTAATCTTGTCCAATGTCTCCTCTAGAGCAGTTATTACATCGCTCAAAACATCAAACGAGAGTCAATTCATCAAAACCTTCTAAGCAAGTAAGCAAAGACAGTAGCCTAAGTATATCCTTTATTTATCCAACTGCATTTATACCGTACTTTGGCTTCAAGGCATTAAACATTATAAAGCATTGTTCATCAAAACGTTTTCCTCATCTTAAGAGTTGTCCATCCATGGAAGCCATGTTGCGTGGGACGCATGGAACAGGGTTGGGGGGGGTGTCCTTAGAGATGGGAGGAGTGGGTTCAAAATATCAACTGAGCGACAAGGCAGCGGCAAAGAGGTCTTCCAAAAAGTTGACACTCTTCAGAGCAAGACACGCAAGCAACTAGCAATTATTATTAAATAATCTTCATTCATAATGAGTTGAAGACTAGGTAGACTTAAATTGAAACATCTAAAAAAAACATGCATTTAAGTGTTCTGATAACAAAGCCACCAACACATGTTGTCACTAAACAACTGTTGCTTAAAAAAACAACTGTTGCTTAAAAGACAACTGTTACTTAAAGCATATTGGAGGACTTTCGCAGATGAGCCGTGATCCAAATTCCATAACTGTTCAGTGGACCGAGAAGTTGTTCAACAAAGACATG
This sequence comes from Lumbricus terrestris, assembly GCA_949752735.1. Lineage (NCBI taxonomy): Eukaryota > Metazoa > Annelida > Clitellata > Crassiclitellata > Lumbricidae > Lumbricus > Lumbricus terrestris. The sequence goes on along the minus strand of OX457040.1, from coordinate 9,357,230 downwards.
AAGAAGGGCAGTGAGGCATAGAAGACATACCACAGAGCAGGTCCTGGTAGCACCTGGAACAAACACGACCTTCCTTCTGATCAAGGTAGCCCAGCTTCACTTTAATGTTGCAACAGCCACTGCAGAACACCTGCAAAAATCAATCAACAAACAAATGTCTATATATAGTCTATTGCAATCAATTCGTTCATCCATTCATTCATGATCCATCCATTCATCAATCCAAACTCACCCATCCAATCGTTCGCATGTCCAAATGTCCATTGATCCATTCATCCATCCATTCATCCCATCCCATCCATATGTCCATACATCCATCCCATCCATCCATTCATCCCATCCATCCATCCATTCATACATCCATCCATCCATACGTCCATCAATCAATCAATCAATCAATCAATCAATCAATCAATCAATCAATCAATCAATCAATCAATCAATCAATCAACCAATGAATTATTTGGTATTCTGCAGTTCTTAGACTAGATTTATCAAACCCCATTATGAAATCCTATAACATTTACAATAACACTTCACATTGCCAGTTACAATTACAGTAACAGCCACAATTACCCTAAAAAATTACCTTCATAGTTACATTAATAATAACATTTACAATAACATTTATTTACAAGTAATTAATATAATAATTACAATTACATTCACAATTACGTTTACAATTACCTTTCCGCAGGTGCGACAATGATGGCGCCTGCGTGTGAATGTGAATCGCGATTCGCACTGCATGCATCGTGGTGCATCGCCATCCGGGACCCAGACCGGCGCCACCTTTCCCAGGTCAGTGATGCGCAGGTTGATGTTGCTGCAGATTGGCGGCGGTAACGCCGATACGGAAGCAGATGGATCATGGCTGGAAGAGTCTGGAAAAGCTGGAAAGATGAATTAAGACGTTCATGAATCATGAATACCTATCTACATTAGAATATATACAACTATACATACATGTACATGTATACAAACATAGATACATACATACAATACATACATACAATGTCATGCATAATACATACATACATACATACATGTATATGCAGTGTTACATACATACATACATACATGCATACATACATGCATATTATATATATATACATGCTTATGTATGTACATACACACGTACAAACATGCATGCATAGATGGTACATGCAATCATGCATACATACATACATACATACATGCTTGTGTACGTACATACACACAATCACACATGCATACACAGTAACAAATAACTATGATTAATCATTGGCCATCTCACTGAATTAATCAACAAGAACAACCTTTGATATAAAAAAGTCGTCAAAATAACAATAATATTATTATTTAAATCTCATTCGCCTTCCAATCAGAGCCACAAATAGCCAGCATCCACCAGGATCATTTTTACTTTGCCAGACACTCCTCCCCCCACCCACACAGCTACAACCAATGCCACAAGACGTAATCAGAAACATCAGGTCAAGGCATATAAACACTTCCTCAGATCGACCAAGGACCTCTCTCTCTCTATCTAGAACAACCTACTATAATTATAGGAGGCTATTATGAGCCCATGGAGCACAGAAACTCTATCACTGTTTGCATTCTGACAGTGCCAGTCCAAAGCCTGGAAAAAGGAGGAGGGAGACGCTAAACGATCTTTGTTATCAAACAAAACAACATAGAACGCATGACAAGAGGCAGAATGGACTAATACAGAATTAGGGCCTCCATGGAAAAGGCCACAACATACCCCCCAGATCAGTGGAGTAGACAAGGAGGGTTTCGGGGGTTAAAACCCCCTATTGGCCTAGGGAAAAAGTTTTTTTTGAAGGTTATTTATCCACTTAAAAAAGAAAAAACAAAACAATTGAGCACTTGTAGTGACAATTGTTTTTCTTACTTTATTCCCTTTGTTACTTTATACCCTTTTCATTTACTGTAATACTGATGGGTTGGTGTCAGAAAGGGCATCCGGCCATGCCATAAAACCCCCAAATCCCCCCATCATAAATTGCTGGCTACGCCACTGCCCCAGATTTACCACCATCATCCACCTATCACCTATATAACTCTGCTCCTGTCCATTATTCCTAGTAGACACTTGTTGATGCTTAACAGCACTGTGTCATATATGAAGGATGATTAGCACCGCCCTCCTCTTTTCTCCATGCTTGGGACTGGCAATGCCAAAGAAGGAGCAGTGGCGGAGTTCCCCAGCCCTCATTTTATACGTGCACTCAACTCCGACCCCATACGGCCCGACGAGTGTTCCGTGCACGCCTCAGACCCACCCTCCGAGTAGATTTACGACCACTGCTCGGAGTAGTCTCTGAGCAGACACAAAAAGCCAGAGCTACACGACCCTTACACTCCTCCTCCCTGTCCTCCTCCTCCTCCTTCTCCTCCTCTGTCCTCTCTATTCTAGACCGTTGAATAAAAAAGCATTCTCTGCATGCTGATGACTCATCACTGACCGAATAGACATATAGCTAGTTCACTCTCAGCGGCAAAACGAGATAATAAACATGCCCAGTAAGCCGTATATGCACGAACATGCAGGGACATACACATAAACATACAGGCAAAACTTACACAGACACAAAAACACATGCCCATGCACATACACAAGCATATCAAATGCACACGTGTAACGTCGTGTATATACATACATTTACGCTAGCGCACACACACATATCCACACAGCCACACACACAAACGCATGCAACCTTACATATCAAATGCATGTGTACATATACGGAAGTCAGCGAACAGTACACCTACGCTCTGCACATACAGACTGGCCAAGCGTTGCAATGCACACACACACGCACGCACACACACACACACACGTGCAGCACGCACACACACACACACACACACACACACACACCATACAAGAGTCTCAAGAGGAGTCATATATAAAGCATCTGCAAGAAACATTACAATCACACCAGAATGTCTGCTTAGTGAGATTCGCAACCTCAACATTTCTACAGAGCAGAAAAAAGTTAAGTCGCTCGATCCAGCTTATTCGCAAGCTCTTAGTCAATACATAATCGACAGTTGTGGAGGGGAAGGGGGACGAAATCGGTTTTAGGTCAAAGATCCAAAGGGTCAGGCAGGAAGTAGCTTCAACAGTAGCAACAGATTCGAAAATGCAGAACCGGAATTGCAGACTTTCTGAGAAACAATGACGCTGTAAGTAAGGCAGGAGGATTCGGTTGAAATGGCTCAAACAGACACGTCTATGGCGTCAATGATAAGCCTAAAAGGCACAATGGCACATGTCTTTTCTTTCTGAGAAAGTAACAAGCCCAATTGGATCACGAGTTAGTTTGCTTATAATAGATCCACCCACACACACACCAATTGATAGGCAACAAGCCAGAACATTCTAGCAACCGTTGACGTCTACAGAGGAAAAATATGTGTGCAGATATCAACTAATTTCCTCAATATTCATTTCATACCCACATATACTGTGACATACAGGCAATAAACAACCACCCTTCAATATTTAAAGTGTTATACATATTCAAATTAAAGTATAAACAGGATTATATATGTAAGTACTGGTATATATATACTATATATATATATAATATATTATATATATATTAACGTACCAAGACTGTGGTGGATATAGACAATAATACGTGAGATCATAACATTACTTGGACAACACTAAGGGGAACAAAGGACTTGGAAAATGAACAAGGACAATGGAGATAATTTATTCGCACACATAGCCACTAAATGACGCAAGGCATGGATGTTGAAAATCTATGTATATAATCATGGGTCACCCATTACAAGCTTACACTTATCTATACACAGAGTTTCACCGACTATCACATCATGTATAATGGCAAGCATGCCATAGCTAACACTCTGGTCACCCACACATCCACCCACCCTGTCACGTGGTAATTACCTTGCGTATAGAAGGGATATTCCCACATAAGTGGAAAGCACGTGCATGACTCCGCTACTCATTGTAACAACAGAAAGTCAATTGTCAATTGATGAAGCCCAGAAGAAGGCAAGTGTAAGATTGTCATCAATGTCTGCAGGACACCTACAACCCACTTCAACTCGTTAATACCCATTAAAGATCGCTAAAACTTCATTTCTTTATATTAGCTCAACTATTACTACTCTTTTTTTGACAACCCATCTGACTTGACACAGCCCTCGTGAACAAGCTGGTGCCCTGCGCTTGGCTTTCGAGTGGCACTCTAGAAATCTGGAGATTACGATTACGATCTACCAACATATTTTATCTTTGTGTTGTGACTATCTCCATAATTAAATAATTAAATGCATGAGTATCAATTTTGTCGGTTGATGTTGTGTCTGTGTCAGCTGAATTTCTTCAGACAAACAATAACATTTACAATAACACTTCACATTGGCAGTTACAATTATCATTGTTATCACAAGTTCATTGATTGATTTCTTGATTGGTTGATGGATTTATTGATTGATGTATTGATATTACACATCACCATGACATAAGTATTTATGTAGTGTACAAGAAATACTTAAAATAGCGCATTTTACGTAAAGTTCTCACAAAGGTGTTGTATCTACCTATGACTATTGACCAGATTAAAATAAGTTGGCTTTAAGAGGTCAGCAATTTTATGCCAACTCTAAGGCAACAGTGAGTAGAGACAATAGAGATGAGAAGTGACAATAGAGACATACTTATAGGCCGTCATTGTCACACATTCTGTAATGTTTGTCACAGTCACAGTGCTCATGATCATTTCAAATGTGCAACACGGTTCATACAAATAGTGAATTCAGGCCGCGTGTGACGCATAAATGGGGCAAGTACCAAAGTACCGATCAGTAGCAGTAGTAGTAGTGGGGTCAATGTCAGCAACGAAATCAGACCGGCCGGGTGGAAATTTGGACTGGCTTTCGCATCAGACGTGGAAAATGAATCTGTCCTAGTTCAGAATGATGACCCCCATTAACAGTTTTCATATGACCTGTGCTCATGGAAAGCTTCATGAAAAACAGGAGAAATAATTGTTAGTTGCTGAAACTTGCCAATTAAAATCAATTTTTTCATGCATGCCTCTCTGTCCTTCTGTCCCTCTATATCTGTCTGGAGCTTTGGCTGCTTTTCCATACATGTCTGTCTGAAATATATAAATTATATCGTGTCTGTCATAACTTTTAATGGAAACATAATTTCACAACACCTTTCAAAGATAAACCCCACACAGGTGCTCCTATCTAACAGTAAATCACAAACAAATGGAATGCTTTCTATATAATCTTATGGAAAAGAGGCAAAGAAAGACAGAGGATCCTAAGTTGCAGCAGCACCCCCACTCCCTAAGCCCCACAGGAATGTCCAACCGCCCTGAAGTTTCATTCGCCACTAAATTAAGAGTCACCTTTAAAATGCCACAGCAAAGTGGCCATGTATGTTGCACATAATAAATGTTATGCACCTATCCACACTATTTCCAAATTTACATGTGATGACTAACTTAAATGCAAAGTTGATTCAATTAATTTAAAGCATATATAATTATATACATATATATATATATATACATATATATACAAATATATTATATATCTGGAAAGAGAATAAAGGCTGAACAAAACTATGCTGGATACTATAGTTACTATAAATGAGGAAATAGCATCACTAAGCCTTGGACTAAAACTAAGGGCACACAACCTGACAAATGACTGAGGACAATGGGGTCATTTATTCGTACCCATAGCTGAAAAATGGTTGACGTCAGGAACTGATGATGATAATAATATAATTTACATTGGTAACGTGAATCTTTAAAACATAGTTGTAAACAACGTTTTTTTCGTTTTTTATTCTCTCCCAAAAAACGTCGTTTTTTTCGTTTTTTATTTTTCCCATCGTTTTTTATCGTTTTTATTTTTTCTTTAACTTTATTTATTCATTTACTTTCTGTTATTATTTTCCTCAATTTTAATTTTTTCTTATATTTCTTATGTTTTCCGTCAACTATCAAGGATTCAGCTAACTAAAGTCATTATTTCATTGTTTAACATCGTCATTTAAGAGATAGCCTGCGAGTAGTAGGTTCCTAATCAATGTTTTCAAGGTTAAAATGCGGTTTTAGATGTAGCAAAGTCAAATTATTTATCGTTTCCGTTTTTTATGGTTTTTTTGTCGTTTTTTATTTTTTCGAAAAAAAACGACATTTTTTACCGTTTTTTATTCCGTTTCCATCGTTTTTTACATCTATGCTTTAAAACACAATTGATTGCAAGTTTGCAAACCATACAAAAATGCACAGTTTGTAACGCAATTGACCACTTCACCATTGTTATTAAGACTTATCTATCAGCGCATCAAGTACAGAATTGCTGTGCTGGACCTGCTGGTTTGGCATCTCCTTGACTAGATGCTCCGGCCTATCTATGTGAGATATGCCTGTTACCTAGGGTTGACTCCCCAGTGTTTTTCAGGCTCCTTAAAACCTTTTTCTATCACCATGGTTTGACTGGGAGCGCCTCTGAGTGGGATTCTTCGTAATTGTAATCTCCAAACTTCTAAAGCGACATTCAAAAGCCAAGCATGGGCACTAGCAACTTATTCACGAATGCTGTGTTAAGTCAAAAGAGTTGTCCATGAGAGTAGTCCAAAGGAGGTCTGGGTCCAGTTGCTGTAGGATCAGAGGGGGTGGAACAGCTACCAAGGCGGGCATTGTCCGGATCGGGAATTGGAAGGTGGGGGATCAGATGAGACAGGGTATGAGTTCTTGGTGAGGTGTGACATTAGTTGTGAATGAAAAGCCTGAGGTGGGCTTGAAGGGCCGCTATATAAATTCTTGAAATGAATGAATGAATGAATGATCGGTGTTAATATAAAGTCATACTAAACCTGTTCTGAGGCTTTTCTTCTTTTCCAACACTGATGGCACAGTCAGGGTTTCCTCGGATGGTGGCAGAACTGCGGATGGTGGCTGGGCAACCACCATCGAACCAGCAAGACAAGGAGTGCTCTGAGGAACCTGCAACCCCAGTTTAGTTGTCTCTGGCAGTAGTCCGTCGGTGCAAGCAGCTCGAACAGGAACCACGTTCGACACCGTTATGTTCAGACTGTTCGGTCTCTTTGGCAAGACGGACTTGGTCTTCAAGGTCGGCTGGGACCAGCTTGTGGGTCTCTGGGCGACCAGTCTCGACGCAGACGTCACCCTCGCTGCTTCGGAGGCTGGAGGAACCTCGCTCGATGATGGAAAGGGGGAAATAGTGGACTGTGGGTTGGTGCTTGTCTCTGCAGGGTTGAGTGTTGGTGGTGACGCCAGAAGGGAGGTTTCGGTCAGCGTTGAGGAAGCGGGGTTTCTACTCGTTGGGAATGTGAATCTCTTCCTCGGCAGCAGGGAGATGTCCGGGCGCTTGGCACGGATCAGTCCAGAGTTATCTTCGTCGGTCGCGGCATCCGGATGAGGCGCCGGTTTCAGGGAAGGTAGGTTCACGTCCGGTTTCGACAGACCAATGAGACTGTTGGGACGAGCGGACTTTGATTGGGGTTTAGGGGAGAGTGGGAGCTTAGGGGAGAGCTGGAGAGGAGCGCTGGATGGAAAGGGGAGCTGCAGAGAAGACGGACGTTCCTTAGGATGCGCACCCGACTGAGCTCTTCCGGTTTCCACTTTCACCTCGTGCCTTTCCTCCGACGATTCCTCCTCCATCTGGCTGCAATCTGACTCCAAGTCGTCGATCTCCGGAAGAGATGCTGCTTGCTTATCGGCAACGATTTCCTGTTCTGCTGTCGGCTGAAGGTCGTCTGGTGTACTGTCGGCAACGACCTCGTTTTCCTCTTCCATGGAATCGAGTCGTGGAATATATCCAGGAACCTTCGCAAATCCAAGGTCCTCCTGTGGAGTCATGATGTTGCTCTGCACCACAGCGCACACCGGCGGTACAAGAAACTTCTCTGGAATGTCGTTGAATTCGACGCGCTCATTCGTGGGACCGCGCGGGGCCGAAAGAGACAGACTCTTACTTCCAGCTTCTCTCATTTTGCTGACATCCTTTTCACTCAATTCTTTGTGCCGACTTTTCCACGGGTTGTGTGAATGGCAGTTTTCCGAAAGACCTTCATCACAAAATACATCGTCAGCGTTCTGCGTGGCATCGTTTGACGATATATAATCCAAATCGATGATGTTGAATCGCGAAGTAGTTTCCCTGCATGGAGAATGACTAATCTTCTTCTTTGTAGCTGGGATGTCCAGCACGAATCTGTCACTACGTGAATTGCTACGGCCAGTCTGTGCTGCAGTATTTGGAGATTCCAAGTTCAAAACAAAGCAGTTCTTTCTTTCCGATGCACAAAGGCCAAACGGTCGGTTTAAAAATCCAACTTCATTCTTGTCTTTCCTGTATGTTTGCAAATGAGTCACGCGCTCCGAAGAGGTAAGCTCATTCTCTATGCTATCACCAAATAGTTTCTTTTCGATTGCAACATCATTTGGCTCACCACCTCTCACATAAACATCATCATGTTGTGCTTCTGTTTCTTTGGTTTCATGCTGAAGCGGTTTTTCATCTTTGTCCTCCGCCTCAGTACGTGATAATACGAATGGATGAAAATTGAGATGAAAATTGTTGCTCTGTGGTGATGATAGGAATGTCGGTCTTTTAGCTTTTTGTCTCTTCATCTCTTCCTGCATTTCTTTGCTTCCAACACTTTGCATTTCTTCTTTTCTTTCGTCAAAGCTCTGCATTTCTTTATTACTTTGATCATGCCTGTGCATACCTTCTTTCTCTTCATCATGATTACGCATATCTTCTTCTCTATCATCATCACTTTGTATTTCTTCATTGCCACCATCAATACTTTGTATTTCTTCGTTCCTTTCATTACCACTTTGTATTTCTTTAATGCTTCCATCACCACTTTGTATTTCTTCTTCTCTTTCACTGTCACTTTGTATTTCTTCTTCTCTTTCATTACCGCTTTGTATTTCTTCTTTCCCTTCATTACCACTTTGTATTTCTTCTTCTCTTTCATTACCGCTTTGTATTTCTTCTTTCCCTTCATTACCACTTTGTATTTCTTCTTTCCTTTCATTACCATTTTGTATTTCTTCTTGTCTTTCATTGTCACTTTGCATTTCTTCTTGTCTTTCATTGTCACTTTGCATTTCTTCTTTTCCCGAATTGCAACTTGACTTTTCTTCATTTCCTATATAATCACTTTGAACTTCTTCATTGCTTTCATGCCCACTTTGAATGTTTTCTCTCCTTTCATCATCACTATACATTTCTTCTTTACTCTTATCACCACTTTGCATTTCTTCTTTCTTTTCATCGACATGTTGAATTTCTTCATTTCCTTTACCATCACTTTGAATTTCTTCTTTTCCTTCATCATCACTTTGCATTTCTTCATTTCCTTCAACGCTTTGCATATCTTCCTTTCCTTCATCATCACTTTGTATTTCTTCTTTCCTTTCACAATAATTTTGTATTTCTTCTTTTCCTTCATCACTTTGCATTTCTTCCTTTTCTTCATCACTTTGCATTTCTTCTTTTCTATCAAGATAATTTTGCATTTCTTCTTTTCTTTCAAGATCATTTTGCATTTCTTCCTTTCTTTCATTGTCACTTTGCATTTCTTCTTTTTCTTCATCACTTTGCATTTCTTTTTTCTCTTCATCACTTTGCATTTCTTCCTTTTCTTCATCACTTTGCATTTCTTCTTTTCCTTCATCATCACTTTGCATTTCTTCTTTTCCTTCAATGCTTTGCATTTCTTCCTTTTCTTCATCATCACTTTGCATTTCTTTGTTTCCTTCATCACTTTGCATTTCTTCTTTTCCTTCAATGCTTTGCATTTTTTCTTTTCCTTCATCATCACTTTGCATTTCTTCTTTTCCTTCAATGCTTTGCATTTCTTCCTTTCCTTCATCACTTTGCATTTCTTCCTTTCCTTCATCACTTTGCATTTCTTCTTTTCTATCAAGATAATTTTGCATTTCTTCTTTTCTTTCAAGATCATTTTGCATTTCTTCCTTTCTTTCATTGTCACTTTGCATTTCTTCTTTTTCTTCATCACTTTGCATTTCTTTTTTCTCTTCATCACTTTGCATTTCTTCCTTTTCTTCATCACTTTGCATTTCTTCTTTTCCTTCATCATCACTTTGCATTTCTTCTTTTCCTTCAATGCTTTGCATTTCTTCCTTTTCTTCATCATCACTTTGCATTTCTTTGTTTCCTTCATCACTTTGCATTTCTTCTTTTCCTTCAATGCTTTGCATTTTTTCTTTTCCTTCATCATCACTTTGCATTTCTTCTTTTCCTTCAATGCTTTGCATTTCTTCTTTTCCTTCAACATCACTTTGCGTTTCTTCCTTTCCTTCATCACTTTGCATTACTTCTTTTCCTTCATCACTTTGCATTACTTCTTTTCCTTCATCACTTTGCAATTCTTCTTTTCTTTCAAGATAATTTGGCATTTCTTCATTACCTGTATCAGCATTTTGCACATCTTCCTTCTCTTCATCATCATTACACATTTCTTCTTTCCATACATTGTCACAATCCATTTCTTTTTCCCCATCATCATCATGTTGCAATGTTCCCTTCTCTTCATCATCACTAAACATTTCTTCTTTTCTGTCATCACTACTTTTCAGTTCTTCTCTTCTTCTTTCATTGTCAATTTTCTTTTCTTTGTCAATTCCATCTTGAACAGTCGTTTCCTTTGAATAACTCAAAACTCCACCATTCTTCTTTTCTTCATCAACGCCCAGCCTCATTTCGGTTTCCTTTTGGACTTCCGTTCCGTCTATTGTCTGATTCTGCCTGTCCTTCTCTTCGTATTCTCCTAGACATCGCGTCAACTTCTTGCATCTGCCTTCCAATCTATGGAACCTTTCCAAATGTTCGCTCTCTATGCAAGTCTGGCCTTCCATTACACACCACCTTTCCTCCACTGAACATCTTAACTCGGGATTTGTTTGATGTGTCACTCCTCTGTTTTGGCGAAAATCTTCGAAACAGGTCTGCTCGTCTTCGCCAATATTTTCACTGTCCTTACCATTCCATCTGCCAGGAAGCTCTTTCTCCTCAGCATTTTCCACTTTCTCACAACGACCTCCATGTCCCGGAGTATGGTCATTCCGTTCTTCATCTTCGGAACATTCCTCTTCCTTGTTGTGTGCTTCCAACATATGTGAAGCACATTTCAATTTATCGTTACACTCGTCAACTTCCAACTTGACGTCTTTTCTGAATCGACATTCTTCATTTTTTTCGCCACCTACCATATGTTGTGAGTCCTGATTCTTCTTCTTCTTGTCCTCCTCTTCATCTTCATCATTAGAAGATTCCTCATCATCAAAATAACCTTCCTGCGTAACCTCATCGTAGTCCACGCAGTTCTCAAACAGGACATTACCATCCATCACATCAATTCCTTGTCCCTCTCGAATTGCCTGATTTTCTTCCATATTGCTTCGACTGTTGTTGCTGCAATCCAAGGCAGCATTTGACCATGGAAATCCATTTGCATAGAATTCATCGCTGTCTTCAATGTCACATCTACTTCCATCACAGTTAACGTCACTCCTAATGCCTTCGTCAGCAACACCCGAACATGGGTCACGACAGAGGTCAACAGCAGATTGACCACCTCCTTCCACAACCAAACTCCCATTGACACAATCACCTGCTGCCTCATTCACATCTTTCACCTGAGACATAGAAATATTAAATTTCCCAGCACATCGACTTTTTGGAAGATCGTTTTTTAATTCATTGCTGATGCCATTAGTATTCTGCTTCTGCACAGCAGAGCAATCGCAGTCAACAACGTCGGTCACATGTTCGCGCGAACAAAAGCTTGAATGCGGTCGTAAATCTGAGATCCTTCGGGAATCACATTGAACATCGATCAGATCATTCTGAATTTCCGAAACTGCGAGGTCCCCGCTACTTTCAAACGACGAGGACCCAGTCGACTGCCGGGCTTCGTTAGAAAATGCCGAAAAAGAAAGAAATTCGTGATTGACGTTTTGTTGCGAGGGCGAAAAGTCATCATCTGCAGTCAAGACGCCATCTTGAACCTCTGATGAACAGTCATGTTCATTGAAGCAGCCATTCACCCGAGCATCAAAACCAAACTTCTCGCTAGCATCACCCGTTGAAAAATCCACCGCTGCGACATGATTCGCATGAAAAGAAGACTCCGGATCAGAAACCGTAGGCGACGGGCTCGGAGAATCTTCTTTCCCACGGTGACCATCACAGGAATTCTGTTTCCTGTCCACGTTCCTTTCACGAAACTTTAAAACTGGAAACGTCGCATCCGAGTTTCCGTCGACATCGTCAGAATCGTCAGCATCGAAGACAGAGTCTTGGAATGGGTCGTGCGTCCGACGATTGCCTTCTTCCGAATCAGACGCCATCTGATATGTTGCTTGTACTTGATTTGTCTTAGAATTCATCTTCTCGGATCAGCCACTTTCTGCATCCTCTCTCACCAAAGTGTCTGGTGGAATCGTCAATTTCGCAACATCGAAGAAAGATGGCTAAACATCAACACAACAATATATTACTATTATTATCATTATTATTACTATTATTATTAGTGTTATTATTATTATTATTATTATTAAACTGTCATTTATAACGCACCTAAACCAAAAATAATCTTGCATGAAAGTACATAACAGGAAAGTCTACATATAATAAATCTTAAACAAATAAGTATTTAGGTTCTTCTTGAAGAGTGATAAAGAAGATGATTTGCGTATGAAGTCCGGAAGTTTATTCCATTCAGTATAATTATATACTCAATGCCTTTGTTCTATAAGCCCACATCAGCTATTAGTAATCATTTACTATCATTTATTATCATCAGCAGCACTAGCATGATCAGTAGTAGCCCTATTTTAGCAGCATGGCAATTATTTTAATTGCAAAAAATATTCAGATCCACTTTTGCACCTTAGTACGCCTTTTCTCTAAATGCCACAACCGTTCAGTTATGGACCTAGTAGACAGACTGAGATGGCCATGTCTTACCATCTTTGCAAGGCACTTGAAGTGTAGAATATAATTGGCCAGGACTTTGTAGACCATATAGAACTTTAAAACTTTGCTGGTGGACACAGAGAATTTGTGGACATTAATCTAAATACAAAAAATCCTGGTTAATAAGGATGATAGACTGTGCAGTAGGTAGCTTTACCATCCATAATTAGTACCCAGATATACAGAATAGGCCAGCATATCTCTTCCACGACCTAAATGAAAACTAGAAGCATACATGCAAAGAACAAGTTATGAGGGTTTTTTATAGTACATACAGATAACAACATCACACTAGAAGTTGACATTAAAAATGCAATATTCATCACGACGGATAGCCAATAACCAGCTGTAGCTACTGTAGAGTCAAGAAGTAGTCAATTATTGGCTGTATTGTATTGTATCTATAAATTTATACAGCGCCTCTCACAGCAATCAGAGGCGCTCCCAGTGTGTTAGACCAACAGAGAAACAGTTGGTCTTGGGACAACGAAAAGAGGCACCTGGCCAATCACCAGTTAATAAGGAGGAATGCGTTGAAGGAGGAAGCTGGTTCCACAATGCAGGTGACATGGATATACGATCAATTATTCTAGTTTCTTCCAGGTTTCATTTTGTCTCTGGTTCTTTAAATTCTATTACAAACCACCATATTATTCTGGTGTGAGAACTATAGCTTTTACAGCTCAAATTTTAAATCAATTTGCAATGCTGAAACAAAACCGTACGGTGTAACAACTATTGATGCTAAAGTGGAAGATTACCAGTAGTGACAGTGACTACACATTGTGAACTGTTGATGTAACATAAATTATTTGTCACATTGACAATTCATACCATGAAATTACACAATTAAGGATCTGTTGATGGAACATAAATTTTCTGTCACGTCAAAAATTCATACCATGTAATTACTGTCGCCTTTAATCTAAATTTGATTACCACCTTGAGACTAATTAATTAATTAATTCACAAAACTGCTGGCAGCTGGGGACAAATGTGTTGAGACAGGAAGTGAGTGATAGGCATGATGTTGAAATATATGCACAGCATAGTACGGCCAAGTCTGCACACCCGAAAAAAGCTGACGAATAGCACCTGCTAAGTCTTTCCTGTAAAACGAGGGACTCGACAATTTTTTAAACATTTATGCACTTATAGCGCAATACAAGTTACTTTCAAGGCCGGTGCAAGTAAGCAGGCATGGACGTAGGAAAATTTATGCTGCGTCTCAAATCGTCTGCAAATTGTGCGGTTTTCCACGCCAAAATCAAACCTGAAATCTTTTACACACATAGGGATTCTATTCAGTTATAAGTTTTACGAGAGCGTGGTTCTATTGATTATCCGATGCCCAGGGTTCGACTTTGATGTCTAAAGGTGTTTTGAAAGCGAACGTCTTCTCCTCAACAACGTATACCTGATCACGTCGTGATGCCACATGCAAATCTCTCAACAGGTCGAAACCCTGTCCACGGTTGGTTCATTACTGCCAATCCGGATGACTTTCTTCGCAATTATTTAACGCAAACTTGAGAGATTTAATCCAGAATTGAGGCGATTTATTCATGTAAACATTTAACCCATAGGACGTTTCTGCGCGTATGACTCAGCGCCGCTGCTGTTCTAGACCTTCACCTTGTGAGTCATCGGTGCACCGCACGGGTGCAGAAAAAATGGACCACGCGCCAATTTTTACCCCAGCGGTCAAAGTATACGGACTTAAACCGCAGTCTTACTTAATTCGTTGGTCTAGATTCTAGAATATCGCTTGCTCTTGCTGTGCTTGCTTAACCAAATTCAGCAGAATAGCAATTTCGTGCTGCCTTGATTATGTCCATCTAAAAAGCTGAAGTTCTATAAACGAGTGTCGTGGTCTGCTGTCCGCGAGGTGGACCTTATTGGCCAGAACTAGCTTAGGCTAACCAGAAAAGACAACACAATTAGCCTACACTTTGATTGTGAAGTAAAATATTGAAGCGTAACCTATAGGCCTACACAGTAAAAAATGAGAAATCAGCAGCGTTAATACATAATAAACATGCAGTATTAAGTAGGCCTATGCAGTATGCACAATTTGGACATTTACACAAAGTAAGCCTATGAGTATAATAGTTTATTGAACCCGTACCAGCTGGTAGACCTACAGGGTGGCTAAAAAAAAACGTACCACCGGGGAAAATGCGATATCTTCGCAGCCGATTGGGGTTTTTCTGCGAAAATTTCACAATTTGAAGGGGAATGAATATACAACAATCCCTGAAAGTTTCATTTGAAACTTTTCATGTTTGCAAAAGTTACAGCTGTTCAAACTTAAAATTTCGTTTTTTCAATTATCCGGAGAATCATGCTCCAATACAAGTGATTTCATTAGGATGTTTGGCAAATTACAACACACACACATTGATGATGATGTCATACGACCTCACTATGAGCTGTAAAGAAGCTGTTTATGAAGCAATCTGCTGGTATTTGGTGATATTTTATAGATTAAGGTCTCAATTGGTGAACCCAAACAATGAACGTCATGGGCAAAGTTTCTGCAAAAGATAAAATGGGAACTCGGACTTTGCATGAACAGAGACTGAGACATCGCGTGATCATAGCAAAATACCCAGTGAAAAGTGGAGCCTGAGCACATTGAAGACTATCTGCAAACGGGTTTATGTAACGAAGATCAGATGTCGGAAGAGAGGCAGGAAGTGGTCGCTTGATCTGACGGAAAAAGCGCGATTTTCACGAAATTCGCTTGGTAATCGAAAGGTCAAGTTTGCAAAGCAAATCGTGGTTTCGGCATCAGATATGCCGGCGTGTGTTGCGGCTGCAAGAAAAGACTGCAATTAATCCCATTCAGTAGGTTAGATGTCAAACTCATCATTGAACTCGCTTACCCAGACTCATTGAAGACCAGGTATGCTCTAACATCTGGTTTTATTATGCAGCAGGACAGTGCGCCTGCTTGCTCGCACGGCAAGGTTGATTATGATGGCGCTACCTTATTGACATCAACTGAAGTAAATGCATTGGCAAAGATGATTTACAAACTCGCCAGACCTTAACCCTCTTGTTTATCACGTCTGGGGAGCTATGCTGGAACGCTGCAAGACATTTAATCCCAAGTTGGAGAACATTGGCCAGCTGAAGCAAGTCTTGCTGCTAATGTGGGGTCAGTTGCCGCAGGACCCGACCAACAAGGCCATACTAAGCTTCACAAAAAGAATTTGAGCTTGTGTTAAGGCAGAGAGTGGACACTCTCATTATACCTTACAATAAACTGCAAAACCGAATGCTGAGGTCGTAGGGAAAAGTGATATCATATGACATGGAAATCTACAAGTGACGTAAATTTTCCGCGGATATTTGAAAAAACGAAATTTTAAGTTTGAACAGCTGTAACTTTTGCAAACATGAAAAGTTTCAAATGAAACTTTCAGGGATTGTTGGAAATTCATTCTCCTACAAATTGGGATATTTTCGCAGAAAAAGTTCAATCGGCGGCGAAGATATCGCATTTTCCCCGGTGGTACGTTTTTTTTTGAGCCACCCTGTATATGCTGTAGGCTAGCCTAGCTGCAATAGAAACTTGCTTGATTGGTGTTCATTTAGGATTAGGGCCTATGTAATTATGTTTAAGATAGTCTATAAAATATGCCACAATTTCTTCGCATTTGTATTTTTCTTCTTACTCTATGGTTTTGTAGTTGTACGTTTCAGTCGCTTAGTCCATATAATTTTAGTTAGATTTATAGGTCTACACGGTAATAATTAATCGCATTAGCGTTTATAATACCACTGATCATGACAAATTGCTCGGCCATCTCTAACTACAGGATTGAAACACCTAAAAGGGACAGCTCTGTATCAGCAGATTTTCTTATCTTTTAGGCTAAGGTTATACTGTTGATGACATCAGCTGCAGTTATTCAGGAGATTAATCCCGAATTTTCTGTTTCTATTTCATTTCTAGTTGACCTGATGATAGCCTAGCGACGTGGGAACTATAGGCCTAGCCTATCGACTTGGAACAGTAGGCCTACTCGAGTGACCTGAACAGGGGCGGATCCAGGGGGGGCAATCCGGTCATGACCACATTTAGAAATTTCTTTATTTTTGACCAGCTAATCGATCTGGCTCGGACAGTTGACGTGGCCCGCCATGAGTAGTTCCGTAGGTCCCTCGATCCCACGCCCACGAGGTCCGTACACGAGGTCCGTACGACTAAAATAAAAGGTCAACTATTTTGGCGGATAAAATGGTATCTTTTTCTTGGGAATTCGAGACAAATGACCTTAAATAGTCATCAGACCAAGACGAGAATTTTTCCCCTGTCCCAAGACCGAAAATTCGGATCAGCCCCTCGAAAATTTCTGTATCCGCCCTTGGACCTGAAGTTTATCTGTTTACCCCGCTGTCATAGGTGCAATCACGTCCTAAAAGTTGGGGGGGGACCAAATGAATCACGTCCTAAAAGTTGGGGGGACCATAATGATAAAGTCAATGGGACCACTCAAAAGTTGGGGGGACGCGTCCCGTGGGTCCCATAGGCCTATGCCCGCTGTTTATAATATAATAATGATGAAGAAAAGAACAAGAATCGAATCTCGTTAGCCTATAGTAGCCTATATAAACATAGAATCATTCTTTTTGCAATTTCTGTCTTTTTGTGCTTTCATCTTAAGACAAATTCAGCAGTCAATGCTAAAGACATTCTATAGGTATTATATTGTATTTGATTAACTGCTTTTTGTACATGATAGCGGTGTGTCTATCAGTTTTTGTTACCATTAAACGAATGTAATAAATAAAAATATAGCCGGTTTAGGACTTTAAAGATTTGCTTTATCGTCGACTTTCTTCAATATGACTTGGAACTTGAATGTGTACGCCATCTGGTGAATGCTTGTGGTCAAACTTCTGGATTATATTATGTAAATTTTTGTTGGCCTAAAATAATGTAAAACAAAATGTACAAGTGACTGAATAGCGTATACAAATGCCTTTTAGAGTTGTTTCATGTTATAGGATGCCTGACAAATTATTTCTACCTAGAATCAGAGTAGTTCGCTAAATAGGGCGCAATATAACTTCCGATTGATTGATAGATTGATGGATTGATAGCAGGGGCGGATCCAGATTGCCAATCCGGCCATGCCCCCCATTGAGAAATTTGCACAGGACCTCCTCCCCATCAGCTTTCAACAAGCTTTCAACCAATGCAGCAGCGGGATAGGTGAGAGAGAAAAAGTAGCATATGACTAAATAATTTTCTACCCAAGACCACAAATTTTGGGCCCCTTCGAATTTTTTTATCCGCCCCTGATTGATTGATCGATCAATTGATGATTGATTGATTGACTGATTGATCGATTCATTTGATTGTCATTAGGGCCGTCCATAAAGTACGTCACGCTCCGGGGGGAGGGGGGTGTAAGAAAGTGTGACAGTTTGTGACAGTAGAATTTAATGGCTTTAAAAATAATTTTCAGAAATTTTGTGAAACCTTTGAATTAGTTTTATGTCTGTTTGTTTAATGTCTAACACACATGGAGCCACATGCGTTTTACGTACATGCACACACAAATGATTGAGCAATGATTCCGAGAGACTGCATTATTTCAAAACTTCTGACCTGTGTGTGTGGCAAAGGACTTGTGTGTGGCGTCCAAATCCATAAATCCACCACCATGTTTGTGAAGCGAAACAGGCAACCTCGTTGCCCAAGCTACTGTTGCCCCGTTGGCCAAGCTGTGTCAAGCGAAACAGGCAACCCCGTTCGCCAAGCTGCTGTGGCCCCCCACTGCCCAAGCTGTTCTGTTCCCCCCTCGTTGCCCAAGCAAGATGAGTGGAAGAGAGGACTGTAGGATGGAAGGGTTGGGAGAAGGAAGGTTGGGGTATATAGCGGTTTGATATCTGGCAGAAGCAAGGTTAGAAAATTAAAATTCAGCAGTGTTTAATCTAGGCATCTCTCTTTGCAATGTTTTCAAGAACTGAAATGCTCTTTACATTCTTTAATACAATAAACATTCAGATTCAGAATCACAGTCTATGACATTCTATGTTATACAACAGTTCTTCAAATTTGTTCAATGTCTAATATACAGCATGTTCTTATAATGTTCTTTACCCAGTCTATGTCATTCAGAACGGAAAATGTCTCAACTAAAATATTCTCTACACAGTCAATAAAAGTTCGTCAGGATTGCATTGTGCTTCGGACATCTTCTTTTGCAGTCTTGTTGAAGCATCTTTTCTTTTCGCCTGCAATTATCATCAATTAAAACAAGATAACAACAGAACCGACTTAAAAGAGTTGACATTTTTCAAGACGACTGCCTCCTAGTTTTTGCCTCTTAGACATTTCAATTTATGCAGTAATGCCAAAGAAATGCTCAAATGAATTTTAAAAATGTTTATTCGACGCATGGAACTCGACAACGTGTAGCGGCACAATTTCCTGCAATGAATACCATGCCCTGTAGGTAGTAGCTAAGAATGAATACACGAGTGATACTCGTATGTTTGTCTGGTAAGAGGTCCAATGACAGAATAATGTTGAAAGTAGGTAGTCGTGAAAGACAAGACGCTTTTCTACGATTGCTGGCTTGCCATTGTGCTCGACTTTTCTCAGAACATTGCCTCAAATGATGAGTCGTGTAATTCTAATTTTAATCAATTGGCAAGTCATGCAATTCTAATTTTAATCGATTGGCAAGTCGTGCAATTCTAATTTTTAATCGTTTGGCAAGTCAAGTCATCCTAGTGATCTCCGTTACCTGTGATTTTGCGGGGAGGACAAGGATCCAGAAAATCCAGGCTGAAGATCGTTGGCGAGCGAGCAAGCAAGCATGTCCAGTCTTGACATCTCCTCCCCAAGCAACTTCCGTTTCCCGCGAACATTCCAGGACATCGTTTCGTCAGCAGTTGCGACTTTTTCTTTCCGTAGCAGACTTCCCGATCTAATCCCGATCGCTCGATTATCAATCGTTGTTGATTTTACTGCCAGAGGTTCGACACCCATCTGACAAACTTTCCTCCTTTATCCGGGTTTAGGACCGGCGCAGGGAGCTGCTCATTAGCGGCTGAGCTGCTCATTAGCAGCTCCCTGTGGCGGAGTTAACTACAAAAGAAAAACACATTCGAAATCAGCAATAGAACAACAAGAATACAACCTATCTTGACAAAAAGCACATAACACAATAAGAACCTAATACATTGACTGAAACGAAACAGACAAAACACAATCTAACTACATCGACTAAAAAGAAAGAGACACAGACAAAACACAATCTAACTACATCGACTAAAAAGAAAGAGACACAGACAAAACACAATAAAAAAACAAGGAAAAAACGTGAAACAACAAGCAAACCGGAAACAGGAAGGGACACCTGAAACAACTAACAAACCTGAAACAGGAAGGGACAAATCTGAAACAACAAGCAAACCTGAAACAGGAAGGGATAAACCTGAAACAACAAGCAAACCTGAAACAGGAAGGGACAAACCTGAAACAACAAGCAAACCTGAAACAGGAAGGGACAAACCTGAAACAACAAGCAAACCTGAAACAACAAGCAAACCTGAAACAGGAAGGGACAAACCTGAAACAACAAGCAAACCTGAAACAGGAAGGGACAAACCTGAAACAACAAGCAAACCTGAAACAGGAAGGGACAAACCTGAAACAACAAGCAAACCTGAAACAGGAAGGGACAAACCTGAAACAACAAGCAAACCTGAAACAGGAAGGAACAAACCTGAAACAACAAGCAAACCTGAAACAGGAAGGGACAAACCTGAAACAACAAGCAAACCTGAAACAACAAGCAAACCTGAAACAGGAAGGGACAAACCTGAAACAACAAGCAAACCTGAAACAGGAAGGGACAAACCTGAAACAAAAGCCAAACCTGAAACAGGAAGGGACAAACCTGAAACGACAAGCAAACCTGAAACAACAAGCAAACCTGAAACAGGAAGGGACAAACCTGAAACAACAAGCAAACCTGAAACAGGAATGGAAAACCTGAAACAACAAGCAAACCTGAAACAGGAAGGGACAAACCTGAAACAACAAGCAAACCTGAAACAGGAAGGGACAAACCTGAAACAACAAGCAAACCTGAAACAGGAAGGGACAAACCTGAAACAACAAGCAAACCTGAAACAGGAAGGGACAAACCTGAAACAGCAAGCAAACCTGAAACAGGAAGGGACAAACCTGAAACAACAAGCAAACCTGAAACAGGAAGGGACAAACCTGAAACAACAAGCAAACCTGAAACAACAAGCAAACCTGAAACAGGAAGGGACAAACCTGAAACAACAAGCAAACCTGAAACAGGAAGGGACAAACCTGAAACAACAAGCAAACCTGAAACAGGAAGGGACAAACCTGAAACAACAAGCAAACCTGAAACAGGAAGGGACAAACCTGAAACAACAAGCAAACCTGAAACAGGAAGGAACAAACCTGAAACAACAAGCAAACCTGAAACAGGAAGGGACAAACCTGAAACAACAAGCAAACCTGAAACAACAAGCAAACCTGAAACAGGAAGGGACAAACCTGAAACAACAAGCAAACCTGAAACAGGAAGGGACAAACCTGAAACAAAAGCCAAACCTGAAACAGGAAGGGACAAACCTGAAACGACAAGCAAACCTGAAACAACAAGCAAACCTGAAACAGGAAGGGACAAACCTGAAACAACAAGCAAACCTGAAACAGGAATGGAAAACCTGAAACAACAAGCAAACCTGAAACAGGAAGGGACAAACCTGAAACAACAAGCAAACCTGAAACAGGAAGGGACAAACCTGAAACAACAAGCAAACTTGAAACAAGAAGGGACAAACCTGAAACAACAAGCAAACCTGAAACAGGAAGGGACAAACCTGAAAGAACAAGAACAAAACCTGAAACAACAAGAACAAAACAATTTACGTTAACAATAAAAGAGCTTGAAAGAACAAGAAGAGAACCTACTTGAGAATTCTGTTGCTCCAAGCCATGGATGACTGCAACAGAAAGAAGAACAACAATGCAAAGCATCATCATTGATGGCCAATCCCATCACCTTCTGTATGGCCACCATTTCTACGACATCACCCATCCGACCTCGCGACCTGCGGATGTAGAGATGTCCGTTGTTGAAGACTCGACGCGTTTTCCACCGCCTTCCAGTCCGTCATCAGGTCTTCAACATCCTGCGGCCGTGCTCCAGACTTTTCTTGCTGCAGGCCCTGGATAACTAGAACAGAATCTGAAAGAACAATAGCCTGGTGCATGTTAGCGTTGCTATCCAATCTTATCGTGATCACAAGAGATTTGAGATACATCACCCACTGTTGCCCAAGATCCATCCGATCCATGACGTCCAGGGATCCAGATGATCGTTGTTGGAGTCTTCCATGGTCTCCCAGTCCGACATCAGGTCCCGAGATTCGGCGGTCATTCTTCGATGTTTTGTTGCTGCAAGTTCTGGACCATGCTGAAAGAACAAGAACTTGTGGTATACAATCTCCTTATTTTATGTGTGATAACTAATGTGCTATGAACTAAATTGCCGTTTTATGAAGCGACCATGGGCGGAGACATAGGGGACAGGGGGGACGGTCCCCCCCAATAAAAGTGTTGGGGGAACGGCCCATGCATTTGTCCCCCCAATGGTTGAGCGTGAAGACTTTTTTGGCGGCGAAAATAGAAAATTTCGGCGAGATTTGGCCCGAGATTTGGCCGGATGACTAAAAAAAGGGTCATCAACTTTTTTGGCGGCGAAAATAATTTTTTTTTTTGAGATTTCGCCGGTCGTCAGAAATTTTTCGGAAATCTCGCGTCTTTCCGTCCCCGCCAATTCTCGGCCCAGGTCTCCGCCTATGGAAGCGACCAACCCTCGAATCGAGGAAGGTTAAAGACAAGACAAGACTAAAGCTGGACTAGATTGAGAACAGCCTAAGAAACACCAACGAGGGTACAAAAAATATTTAGATAGGACAAAGAAGGAATACAGAAAGTGCTCAATGAAATTACCTACATTAAAATATTTCTACCTATCCCGATTCTCTTTTCATTCACCGAGATAACCCACTGCTTAGTTCTTTAGACTTGTGCTTACACTTGATCTTTGCATCCTGCAGAGGTGAATATTTCGTCATTTTTTTTATCAAGACTGGAGTCAGTTACAAGTCCTAATGCAAAACTATCACACTCTCGTGGTCGTCAGATAGTTCAAATTACAATCTATTTTCTAATTTTTAATTGCCATCTATTTTCCAATTTTTAAATTATCTATGTTCAAATTCTTAAATTGATATCCATTTTCCAATTTTTAATTGCTAACCATTTTCTAATTTTTAATTGCCATCTATTTTCAATGTTCAAATTCTTAAATTGATATCCATTTTCCAATTTTTAATTGCTAACCATTTTCTAATTTTTAATTGCCATCTATTTTCTAATTTTTAAATTATCTATGTTCAAATTCTTAAATTGATATCCATTTTCCAATTTTTAATTGCTAACCATTTTCTAATTTTTAATTGCCATCTATTTTCTAATTTTTAAATTATCTATGTTCAAATTCTTAAATTGATATCCATATACTTTCCGATTTTTAACTGCTAACCATTTTCTGATTTTTAATTGCTATCTGTTTTCTAATTTTATATTGCTATCTACAAGGTGCGCCAAAAAAGACCCCCTAGCTTTGTTGACAATATCTTGACCAAAAGTAAGAATTTCAAAATGAAATTGCTAACCATTTTAGTTTTTTTTGCGCACCCTGTAGATTGAATATGTGCATCAGTTGAAGTCTAGAAAGGAATCACAAGAAGTCAGACATGATAAAACAGATAGAGTTCCAGAAAAAAGTATTCTGGCATAATTAGTAGCCTGTACAAGGAGAGCAATCAATAATTAACTAATTAGTTAGTTAATGATTAACTCCCTTGTGTTTTTTGCATAATAAGTGAAGACTGCAGTCTTCACTTATTATGCAAATAACACAAGGGAGTTAATCATTAACTAACTAATTAGTTAATTATTGATTAAGATCAAAAGTTGACATTATTCCACATATAGAGAAGATCGAAATCATGATGGTGGACCTTGGTTCCTCTAATGCATACACAAATTATTAGGCCCAAAAACAAGCTCATCAAATTAACCGTTATTTTATGTATTTTAATTACTTAATTTAAGTAGATATTATAATAAACATGCGATTAGATTAGCAGAGATTAGCTCATCAAATTAACCGTTATTTTATGTATTTTAATTACTTAATTTAAGTAGATATTATAATAAACCTGGGTGACACAATAATTATGTATACTATTACACAGATTAGTTATAATTATTATAATTATGTATACTATTACACAGAAAGGATGGAGGACCTGTATCGCCCAATGTGCACACAGTACGTAGAGGGACTAAGGTCTAAGGTAAGGATTACACAGAAACCTGTATGTATACAGACAAAACACACAATGGAAGCAGGGAGACATGCACTGGTGAATTTAGAATTATTATAATTATGTCCCATTTTGCAAGTGTCGTCTTCCTGGCCAACAAATAAATAAATAAATTTGGCAATTTAATCATTCTCTAAAAGACCAGATGCAAGTTGTCTAGAAAGTTGCGGTCGAATGATCGAATCCATCTGAAATTTGGCAATTTAACTTTGCTACCATCACAGAGAAATCTATAGAAATCTACATTATTATGGTTTGATTGAGCGATGGCAAGTAGTGGGAGTACATTAAGGCCCGCGTGAAATGGTGTAGCCTACATAGTGCAAAGTTATTTGCGACTGGGGACCGGCCATGGAAATTGAGCACATGGTGCAGTCATAGTTGCAAGTAGTTTTGAGCTGATGATATTCGAGAAACTGTTTGTGAGATGACTATGATGTCCATTGATGGACATTGATAGAGTTGGATGGCGCCTCGGCGTGTTAACTCTGGCTAGTCACGGCAGTTCTTATTAATCGTCGTTTTCTGCGGTTCTATTTATTTCTTCTACCTAACAGTTAGTTTAGTAGTTTTAGTTCTGCCTTGGGAGTCTTCGTTGACTTCTTTTTGGACTACTACTGGATATTCAGGATTATTTCCGAGTGTTTACGCGTTCGGTTGTGTCATATGCGCCTAAGATGGCGTCCATGTTGAAAATCGTTCTGTGTACACATGTGTACGCACGTGCGTCGTTGACCTAACTCGGTAATCCAACGTTAATGTTGGCCTAATAGTTGTTTACGAATTCAGGAGCCCACATCGCTCGCGAGTTAATTCGCTCTATACATTTCAGGATATCTTTCGGAGTATTTCTGTTGCGTGCTCTGTGACATGCTTACGACTAGGGTCAGCGTGTTTGTTTACACTGCCGAGGAAATTCGGTCTTTCAACACGTCGCTAGCGCCACCTCCTCGATCGGTTCGAAAGACTTTGTTCCGATTCAGGTTATGGCGCCCTGCTTATCTCAGATCCTCGCCGTTTCTTCAATCGACTCCTCCCCTTCAACTACCGGTCTCATCGTCTTCAGCCATTCGTCTTGCCACCCTTAACGTTCGTTCGTTGAAGTACAAGTACGTACAGGTTGCTGACCTCATCACAGCCAATGACTTGGACGTCTTGGTTGTTACTGAATCCTGGCATCTTTCCTCCACTGACGTCGCCGTTCGCCGGGCTGCTCCTCCAGGTTTCCTATCCCTTGATCGTCCGAGAGAGGTTGACTCGGACATGGACACTCAAGGGGGTGGATTGATCGTCTACCACCGTGATCAACTGCGGGCAAAGAGGGTGGAGTTGGCCTGGACTCCGACGACCTTTGAGGTCCTCGTGGTCTCATTATCCTCTAAGCGTGGTCCAACCACGCTCCTGGCCATCTACCGTCCTGGATCCTCTACTCCTTCTTCAACCTTCTTCGATGAGTTTTCGGTATTACTGGAACAATTCGCTCTACACAACACACAGCTAGTGGTCACTGGCGACTTAAACCTACACTTGGAGGATCCTTCACTATCCGAATCAGTGAAATTCGCTGCCGTCTTGGATCAATTCGGCCTCATGCAGCACGTTGCTGTGCCCACCCACTGGTTTGGTGGTTGGCTCGACATCATCGTTACCAGGGATGATTGCCGGGTGCCTGACGTGACCGTCTTTCCTCCTACTCTCTCCGATCATGGTCTCGTCGTTGCTACAATTCCGTTCATCTTCGAGCCTCTTCTTCTCGCTGCTCGACAATTCCGACACTGGAAAAGTCTCGACCGCTCGGCGTTTCGTTCAGCACTTCTGGCTCATCCCCTCTTCGCGGATCTTGAATCGACTTCTCTTCTCTCTACATCCGAACTGTTTAGTTCCTATGAGACTGCAATGTCCGACCTTATCGACGCTTTCCTTCCTCTGCGCACTGTTCGGACACGCCACTGTCCGTCAGCTCCATGGTTCAACTCCGAATGTCGGCTGCTTCGGCGTCAGGCGCGGCGCTTAGAGAGGGTCTTCAGAAGAACACGATCGCCGGCTGACCAGGCCTCATGGGTCCACTTCGTACGGAGGATGCATTCATCCTACCGTGAAAGAGAGCGAGTCTACTGGGAAGCCATCATCGCTCGTCAGTCAAAGGATCCGAAAAAGCTCTGGACTACTTTTGATGGCCTCCTTGGCCGTCAAAAGACCAGTCGAAAGTTCGAGTCGCCATCACTGTTCACCGCAGATGCATTCCTAGAACGATTCTCGGAAAAGATCGCATCAGTTCGGAATGCTACTGCCGATTCCTCTCCACCTGCGTTCTCTACAACGGAATGCCGGCTTCCGGTTCTACACGAGATATCAAGCGTCGAGCTGCGACGCTTAATTCTTGCCTCGGCTCCTAAGACGTGCGAGCTTGATCCTGCACCTACATTCCTTGTGCAGGAACTGATTGACGATTTCCTGCCTTTCCTCACGATCCTATGCAACCGATCCATCAGTGAGGCATGTTTACCTGCTTCACAGAAACGATCAATTCTTCTGCCTGTATTGAAGCGAGATGGTTTAGATGTTAGCGATCCTGTTAACTATCGTCCAATTGCAAATGTAACTTTTCTCTCTAAACTTCTAGAGCGCATTGTTGCTAACCAGTTGATTGCATATTTAGATGTTAATGAACTGATCCCTTCTCAGCAGTCTGGTTTCCGGAGGAACCACTCCACAGAGACCCTTTTGCTCCGACTTCTTTCTGACCTGTACTCCGCTATGGACCATGGTCAGGTTACGCTCTTGGCTCTTTTTGATGTTTCTTCTGCATTTGATTCTGTGGACCACTCCATCCTCCTGGAACATCTTTCTACATCCTTTGGGCTGGTTGGACAGCCTCTAGAATGGTTGCGTTCCTTCCTCTCTGACCGCTCAAACTGTGTGGTTGTTGGATCCTCTAGGTCCCCCTGGGTTCCTGCTCCTTTTTGTGTTCCTCAGGGCTCTGTACTTGGCCCCTTATTATACCTTCTCTACACGGCTGATCTTTGTCCTCTACTTGAGTCCCGGGGTCTCCTCCACCAAATCTTTGCTGATGACACTCAAGCCTACATACATTCTAACCCATTGGATTCAGTTAGCACTGTGCGCCTAATGTGTCTGACTGTTGACGTCCTTTCCTCTTGGATGGCGTCAAATCGGCTTCTCCTAAATCCCAGTAAGACTCAATTCATTTGGCTGGGTGGCCGTCGGCAACTTGAGAAGATCGATTTGCCTCTGCTAGCCCAAATCTTTCCTGACATTAGTTTCTCTTCCACGGTTCGTGACCTGGGTGTTACCCTTGACTGTGAACTCAGTCTCAGCCAGCATGTCAATCTTGTTGCTCGAAGCTGTTACTACCAGCTTCGTCAACTTCGAGTGATTGCACGCTCTCTCTCTCATGGTGCGCTTGTAGTTCTTGTTCATGCCTTCGTAACTAGTCGAATCGACCATTGTTGCTCAATCCTTGTTGGCCTCCCCCTTGGGGTTCTGGGTCGGTTAGATCGGGTTCTGCGCTCTGCTGCCCGGCTCATTGGACGAATCCCTAAATTTTCCTCTGTTTCTACCTACATGCGTGATGTGCTGCATTGGTTGCCAATAGCCCAACGCATCCATTATCGAATTGCTGCCCTGGTCTCACGTTGTATCCTTGGTTGCGCTCCATCCTACCTGCGCATTCTTTGTCGCCCAGTCTCTGACATTGAAGCGCGTCGGGCCCTTCGCTCTGCTGCGAAGGGACAACTGCTTGTTCCACGGGCTCGCTTGGCTACCAGACAGTGTCGAGCCTTCTCGGTTGTGGGGCCGTCAATCTGGAATGACCTCCCCCCTAACCTCCATCTCCTCCACCTGACCAGTCAATCCTTATTCCTTAAGTCCCTTAAATCTTTTTTCTTTTGCCGTGGCTGGGCTGGGAGCGCCTCTGAGTAGTTTCTTGAAGGGGCGCTATATAAATGCTAATAATGAATGAATGAATTGCAAGGCGAATTGTTTACAAACTGAAGTAGCAGTCGATGTGCCAAGGTTGGAGTGAGCATGCAAGGCGGCAGAACTACAAAGGTCGGCTATCTATAGGCGAATTAAAATAGAATTAACAAAGTGCTGATGCTTACGACGACTATTGACAAAATTAAAATGCTACCGGTATTCAATAATATTATTCCCCAGTCAGGACTTCTTAATAGCTGCCACCTCCAGTCTCCAGACTAGAACTTTCGCTCTTTTCTCCAAATTAGGAAGTTTCTTAACATTAGGTCTAATGAGTTTCTACTTACCCCGAACCGTTTTCGACAGAAAGGCATCCGTAGAAGTGGTCAATATTCTTGCTCCGTTTGAGCGTCGTACTTCGGTGTGTCTCCAGCCGTCCGAACTTCGAAACACCGCTCCACAGCTGCTTTTTCCACTGTCTGAAACTCGATTTTCTCGTTTCCACCACATATAGTAGGCTATATTACAGACTCCATTTTTTCCGCGGCGCTTTCTACGCTGATCAGTGTTACCACTGAGGTTTCTGAAATAAACCCAGATTTTCTTCCGAAAAACCCAGAAAAACCCAGACAATTCATATAAGCTATTTTAGACCCCCTTTGTTCAAATTAAGTTGGTTTTTCGCTTATTCGCATGAGGATTAACAAAATTTTCGTAAAAAGAGTCGAATAAAATGTACTTACAACTTTAAAAGTATCAATTGTCAAAGTTGTCAGAGACTCGGGATCCATACTGACACATTAAGCTGAATCGATATATTCGTGTGCGCATGCGCAGCCGGTTGAGTTTACCAGAATTGTAGCCTAAGCACATAACACACGTGGCTTAAGCTTACGAAGTTTTAAAGTTGTCCGAGGTTTTCAGCCAAATTTTCTTAATACACCAACAATCCAACGTTTTAAACACCTATTCTAGAACATTAATACTTTGCAACAATTAACTTGGCTATTATACCACTATAGGATTGACCTGACCTACAGTGTATAACAGTTAGGCTACTGCATATGCATGTTATTGAGGCTTTACAAGGAAAGAGACGAGTGACCTGATCTATTTTGAAATGTCAAAATGGTTTATTTCTGTGCAGAACTTTTCCTCAGGTTATAAATTAAGCTTATTTGTGAATTGACAACATGAGATCTTGATTGTGGAGTTTAAAATTAAAATTAGTGGAAAAATTATGTATCACAACCATTTTACATTGAATTTCACAGAATATTCATGTGTTGCAAGTACAAAATGTCAACTCACCAAAATAAACCCAGATCTTGCCCAAAAAAACCCAGAAACCCAGACGAAGGTAAAAAACCCAGATCTAGTGGAAAAAACCCAGCTGTGGCATCACTGACGCTGATTGTCATGTCTGTCTCAATTCAAGGCAGCCAATCAGCGATGTTCATTTTAGGTCAGCGTTTCTCCTTTAGCAAAATTATATAGCGCATTTACAGCAGTTCCACGAACCGCTGCCACGAACGGTTCATACACCGTGATACACGGGAACCACCAAAGGACCGTTTATAGTAGATATGAGTCTTTTGACGAGAACCTAAATGGCGCGGTGTACATTCAAGCGGGCAGCAGTGATGAAAGATGTCACCTTGTCACCTTGTGCCGTCAGTTCGAGGAACTCTAGCGACTGTCATGGCCAGCCTTCTCCACTCCGTTCTGTTCTGTGTCACATCCCTCAATTGTCCAAGATTCATCCCTGTCCTCCTGTGTACATCCTCCATCCATCTGATCCTCGGCCGTCCTCTTCTCCTTGTACCCTCTCCACATGCCAGCATCATCGCCTTCTCCAGTCCATCCGTGCGCATTACGTGACCGAAAAACATCAGCTTCTGTTTGATGGTCATCTGCAGCAACGACATATCCCCTCTTAGTTGACCTATGTCCTGTAGCACAGATTCATTTGTTCTCCTTTCTTTCCACGATATTCCCAGCAGCCTTCTCCATATCCACATTTCACACGCAGCAATGTTGTCATCCAACGCCTTCGTCTTCGTCCACGTCTCGCCTCCATATAGCACTATGGGGAAAATCATTGCTTTGACAATCCTCGTCTTTGTCTGTAAGCTCACATGCCTGTCCCTCCATATCTTATCCATCCCCTGCATTGCAGATTTGCCCATTGAAATTCTCCGCCTCACCTCTTTATCGCATCTTCCTTCCTTCTCCACCATTGAGCCCAAAAACGAAAAACTTGTCACAACCTCTATCTCCTCTCCATCCATTTCGAAGGTATCCCATTCCGCCGTGGTCATTATCTTTGTCTTTTTGATGTTGAAATATAACCCTGCTTTTTCGCTTTCCCTCTTTAGTCTTCTTATGAGTTCCGCAAGATCATCTTTTCTCCCCGCCAATAGTGTAGGCCTAGTATCATCTGCATATCGTAGATTGTTTAGTATTTTTCCTGCTATCTTTATTCCTTCGTCTGCATCATCCATCTCTGCCATTCGTATTATTCTTTCTGCATACAGGTTAAACAAGAACGGAGATAATATAATAATATGAAAGATGTCACCCGATCATTTAATTGAAAATGTGCACTGTCGAGACCATTATTATACGGTCGGCATACATAACATCCGAGTGCATTTACATTTTAGATTCTGTTAAATGCAAATGTAAATGCTTAATTTCAATAGCAACCGCATCGGTCCGTGGACCATGCTATCCTGATTCTTCCGTTTCAACCTATCGCCCACGTCGTTCCAATTCTAAAGAGCATCCAGTGCTATACCCCGCAGTCGATCGAGTTGATCGATCGAGTCGATCATAACTCGGCCAAGTCGAGTCGATCGAAAAATCGTCGACTCGATCGACTTGCAAGTCGAGTCGATCATGAGACTTGCCAAGTCGAATCGATCGTTGTTTCATCGACTCCACTAAAAATATTTTACTTAGGTCTACTATTTCTTGAAGTCTCAAAGTGACCTACATGATATAATGACGTAATTAATTTTTTGCACACGAGTGCAGCTAATGAACCTTTTGGCAGCTGGCGATTTCGTGTTTGTGGAACTGTGAAAGTTGACTATAGACGTACGTTTTCAATTTTAGTTGAACGAGTACAGGGGCGGACAGGGCCGGCCTTAGCCCAAGTGGCGCCCTAGGCAAGGCATACATTTGGCGCCTCAGGCATAGGCCTGCATTAGGATTTTATTTCGGGGGATGTTTTCTTGACCGTGAATTTTGAGGTGCGTACACGCTGCAGCGACTTTTTGGTCGAAATTTTCTGACGACTTTTGTTAGTCGTCGAATTTTCTGACGTCCAAAAAACGCTATCTTCCGCGATTTTCGACTATTTTCTGCGCAAAATTACATTACACACTGTCATGTGCTAGCAAATGCATAATTATTTCATTTTTACATTATTTCATTTAGGGGAGGGGGCGGTGTTCAAACACCCAAAACATCCCCCTAGCTACGGTCTTGTAGGCCTATACGCTCAACTGAGTAATTCATTATATTTTTTTATTAGTGCACTGAAAGCTGGATATAATATTCAATTTTGTGAAGAATGGTATAAGTTTAAAAATATTAAAATACACTCTTGTGGAAATGGCGCCCTCTTTGTGGAAATGGCGCCCTCTAGAACTTGCAATGGCGACCCATGCAACTGCCTGCTTTGCCTATGCCTTAGGTCGGTCCTGCCTCAGCTACTGCCCTTTCTTCATCGTCGTCCTGTAACAAAAATGGGCTGGAGAGAAGAGTTCCACGGCCTTCAAGAGGGTAGGAAATCCGCTGTGTATATGTGTAGGTACCGTCCGCGTGCAACCCCCGTGCCAAAAGGGTAAGAGTTCGGCCTCCGTGGTATATCGAAGGGCTTAGTCCTTGCAGTCCTCCTGAATGTGAACCCGGAAATCAGACAACGACACGATATCTTCTGCGACACGATTTATTGTAGCACGAAACCAGACGACGATAGGAAAGCCTCTGCACCCCAGGGATGGCCGTATTCTGCAGAGCTGTCAACGTCGGTTCCGTCCGTGTCCGTCCGTGTGTCGCTCTCCGTCGTCGTTCTCGCACGTCGCCACGCCGCCGTCCAGACGTCTTCTCCTGCTCGTCGCTCTTCGTCGGTCGATGACGGTATCTACTGTCTGCCTCGTACTGTCGCCAACTGTGTCCTTCGCCTCGTGCGGTATCTTCCGAGCTCCTGCGAGAGCTCCGCCTCGCGCTGTATCGTCTGAGCTGTCGGTCTCGTCAACTACGAGCTTCGCCTCGTGCGGTATCGTCTGACGGCTGTCTGTGTCATCTGTCCACGTCTATTTATACAATCTACGGGCAGGCACCTAATCTAGGGAACTTGCCTCAAATGGGCGTGGCCTATCTAGGAACTTGCCTCAAGTTCTAGGGAACTTGCCTCGAATGGGCGGAGCTAGCAAGGAACTTGCCTCAGGAACTTGCCTCTGGAGGGAGGGGGTAGCAAGGAACTTGCCTCAGGAACTTGCCTCGAGTAGGCGTGGCCTAGCAAGGAACTTGCCTCAGGAACTTGCCTCAAGGGGCGTGGCTAACAAGGAACTTGCCTCAGGAACTTGCCTCTGGAGGGAGGGGCTAGCAAGGAACTTGCCTCAGGAACTTGCCTCAAGGGGCGTGGCTTAGCAAGGAACTTGCCTCAGGAACTTGCCTCAAGGGGCGTGGCTAGCAAGGAACTTGCCTCAGGAACTTGCCTCAAGGGGCGTGGCTTAGCAAGGAGAGCGGGCCGCCAGGTTCGCTACATCTCCCTCCCACTACGAATGGGAGTGTCCCCACTCCCGCAAACTAAAAATAGGGACGAGCCACATGGCTCAAAGCAAAACCCAACTGGGTGTAAACAAAGCGGCCAACGGGCTAAGTCTCAAAAATACAATGTCCTTGGTCGTCCACTGACCCTACTGTTCAACCAAAAGACCAACGGGTCTCATAAAAGTTTACGTTAAAGTTCCGACTAAACTGTTCCGTCGTTCACACAATGTGGCCAACGGCCCAAAAACGTACACATCTTAAAGAAATATTTAAGGCACATAAACACAAAAGTGGCCAACGGCCCAAACGAAAAGCGCCCCTTTTTTTCTAGGCATTCTACGTATACGATATATATGCGATCTCTAAATCGTCCATCATACCATCAGTCCACAATAGAAAAAGTCTCTGAAGAAGCGAAGAGCACGCTTATTGGTTCACAACCACAAATATAAAATAACAATTCGACGGCCAACGGGCCAAAACTAAAAGACCATGATTAATCGTTTCTAATACTGAAGCAACCGCTCACCCTCCGCGTCTTTTTCTTCTTTCAGAATTTAGTCCGAGTCCGAAATCTCAATCGTCTCCGGGGTCCGCTGTCGTCGACGTAGCCTCGACCGGCACAATCCCCAACAGCAAGTCGGGAGCGCGGGGCAGGAGCGCATCCACCATCCGTTGCAGCTCTGTCTCTTCGTCCGTGCGTCTTCCGAGACAAGGTCGAGGTTCGACCTTCTGGTGGGCCATAGGTCGGGTCGACTCTCGAGGTCGACCATGGGTCGGGTCGACCCGTGGACCCGTCTTTCGTCCACATGTCACGTCCTCACGCAACAACGCCACTTCAGCGACAGGGGCGTGTGGGAAAACCTCGTCCCTATTTCTCCGATGGCCGCATTTAATTTCTCCCACACACTGGCAAATCTTACGGCCAGGTTTACGAAAGGGGATCCCGCCAAATTTCAACCTCAGGGGGGTACCCACGTATTTACTACAGCCGAAAATCCCGCTAAGAAAAACCTTATGCTGCACTCCTATCAAAGGTAAATCATCCAAATTTTCACACACAGACTTCTTTTGCGGCAGTAGTACTCGACTTACAGGCGAAGCAACCGATACGCTATCCTGTTTGTCTACAGGCTGAATTATCAAATCGTTTACCCGTTTCCTAGGTAACCTTTCTTTGGAAAAATCCTCAAGAAATACCTCTCTAGGTGGGACTAGACAAACCTCTCCCATTATACCGGACTTATTCTGTTCCACCTGCACAGGGCGTAATCCTCCCAAGAATTGGTCCTTAGTGAAAGTTACCGGGTCCTCCGTTAAATTCACAACTCGCACCTGGGCGTTAGCTTTACCGTCTACCACTACACGGGCCAGGTGGACTCCGGGGCGTATCTCCTGGGCCTCGGTCATCCATGCGGGGGCAACCGCGGACACATTCCCATACATGGTTTTAACCGGAACATCATCCCGACATTTGGGGGATACCACAACCTCTTCTGCGACGATCACACGTCGGCACCACATGGAACCGTTCCCCTTTACAAGAGAGATGCGTTTCCTGCCTATAAACAAAGCACCAGCACCAAACCCTAATCTGCAGCGATGTTCCCTGAGCCAGTTCATGCCTAACATGGGTTCCGTAATCTGATCGGATACCAAAAACATGGTCGGGACACTAAAACCTCTCCCAAAATCTATGGGGACCAAAACCTCTCCCAGGACCCGAATATCAGACCCGTTAGCAGCCATCAAAGAACGATTACTTGAACGAAGCTCTAACCCGTCGACAGTTGATGAAGGCACCAGGCTCACTTCCGATCCCGTGTCGATCAGGCATAGTTGAGAACGTCCGTGGATCGTCCCTCGCACGTAGACAGCGTTGCTGCTGTTACGATTCGGCAACTTCGGACGGGTTGTGTGGTTCACGGCTACCGGAGGCGTCGAATCCTCCGTCTCGTCAGTTCCAGCGTCGTTCCCGCGGTTCCGGAAACGGCGCGGTTGTCGACAGTTCCGAGCCACGTGACCGACTCGGTCACAGTTGAAGCAGGTCACCACCGGCCTCGCAGCTTCCCGTTGACGATCTCCAGAGATGCGGTCTCCAAGACGACGGTCTCGTCCCGGTCCGTCGTTGGGCGATGCTTGACTGCGCAGCTCGCGAAGCTGTTGGTCGATCTTCGTCTCCATTTCGCGTTGCCATTCGCGTTGGTCGTCTCGTTGCGCCGTAAGGAATCGGTCGAGCGTCGCTTGCAGCTGGGCACTCAGGTCGGTCTCCTGAGTCCCTCGTACCCGATTCGGCGTTCTCCGGCGGTCGTCGTTCTCGGAGGCCTGCTGGTAAGCTTCCAGTCGCAGGGCGGTCCGGTAAGCTTCATCGAGAGTCTTTGGCTCTCGCTCTCTAACCTTCAGCGAAAGTTCGCGGTCTCGCAGTGCCTCTAGAAACGAGTCCCTCGCGATTATCTGGGTAGTCTCATTGGACGGAACGGGATATGCCAAGACTACGAGTCGGCGGATCTCATGCAGCAGGTCGCTGAGACTTTCTCCCGGCCGTTGACGTCTGTAGTATAGCTGGGCACGGAAGGTTTCGGCTTGTCCCTCCGTCCCGTATCGCTGGCGGAGACGTTCCACAAGTTCCTCGTAGGTTACGTTCGGCCGCGCCCCAAAATCCCAGAGAAATTGCGTTGCGGCTTTCTCTAACGCACATCGTAAATGGTCCACCTTGTCTGCGGCCGTCCATTTGTTGTAGCGAGCGCACACCTCAAATTGCACCAAAAACGACTCGAACGAACCTGTTCCGTCGAAGCGACCGGGTTTCATCGGCGTAGGTCGGCGTCGGATCAGGCTATCGACGTCCTCCAACAGGCTTCTCGCCGGTCTCTCCTCGTCATCGGAACCGAGCTCCTCGATCAGCGGTCTCCGGTTCGACCGTTTCTCCATGGACGATCCCCGAGCGGTCGGAGTAAAGACGTCGGCAGACGTGCGAATTTCCTCGGAAGCTGGATTCCGGAACGTGATTTCGTCTTCTTCCATCAGCATCTTCGGTTACCTCGGGTTGTCGTCACTGCAGGAAGAACTGCGTACCACCCCACTTCTGGTACCAGTGTAACAAAAATGGGCTGGAGAGAAGAGTTCCACGGCCTTCAAGAGGGTAGGAAATCCGCTGTGTATATGTGTAGGTACCGTCCGCGTGCAACCCCCGTGCCAAAAGGGTAAGAGTTCTGCCTCCGTGATATATCGAAGGGCTTAGTCCTTGCAGTCCTCCTGAATGTGAACCCGGAAATCAGACAACGACACGATATCTTCTGCGACACGATTTATTGTAGCACGAAACCAGACGACGATAGGAAAGCCTCTGCACCCCAGGGATGGCCGTATTCTGCAGAGCTGTCAACGTCGGTTCCGTCCGTGTCCGTCCGTGTGTCGCTCTCCGTCGTCGTTCTCGCACGTCGCCACGCCGCCGTCCAGACGTCTTCTCCTGCTCGTCGCTCTTCGTCGGTCGATGACGGTATCTACTGTCTGCCTCGTACTGTCGCCAACTGTGTCCTTCGCCTCGTGCGGTATCTTCCGAGCTCCTGCGAGAGCTCCGCCTCGCGCTGTATCGTCTGAGCTGTCGGTCTCGTCAACTACGAGCTTCGCCTCGTGCGGTATCGTCTGACGGCTGTCTGTGTCATCTGTCCACGTCTATTTATACAATCTACGGGCAGGCACCTAATCTAGGGAACTTGCCTCAAATGGGCGTGGCCTATCTAGGAACTTGCCTCAAGTTCTAGGGAACTTGCCTCGAATGGGCGGAGCTAGCAAGGAACTTGCCTCAGGAACTTGCCTCTGGAGGGAGGGGGTAGCAAGGAACTTGCCTCAGGAACTTGCCTCGAGTAGGCGTGGCCTAGCAAGGAACTTGCCTCAGGAACTTGCCTCAAGGGGCGTGGCTAACAAGGAACTTGCCTCAGGAACTTGCCTCTGGAGGGAGGGGCTAGCAAGGAACTTGCCTCAGGAACTTGCCTCAAGGGGCGTGGCTTAGCAAGGAACTTGCCTCAGGAACTTGCCTCAAGGGGCGTGGCTAGCAAGGAACTTGCCTCAGGAACTTGCCTCAAGGGGCGTGGCTTAGCAAGGAGAGCGGGCCGCCAGGTTCGCTACAGTCCCTACTAGACTATTTTATTTCAATATGAATAAAGGGCAGGCTGTAATGTTGTAATCTCATCTTCATAGTCAGCAAGGCCCACTCACATTTCATACATTTAATTTCTTGCAACATCTTCACTCTCAAAATTGAGCGTCGCGTATTTTAACCTGTCTCCTAAAGCAAAGAGTATAGCCTACGGAATGTCGTTAAAAATCGAATTTTATTTGTCGATTTAAAATGTATACAGTCCTTGAAATTGAATTAGGCCTGCCTGAACAGTGAACAGGTGCAAAGAATCCATAATTATTTTAAATTCTTTCCATTAGCAAAAGTTTTGAGTTTAAAAGAATTATAGTGTAAAAAAAATAAATTCGCCGGTGCCGCGGCGCCCCCCAAAGACTGCGGCGCCCTAGGCAACTGCCTACTTTGCCTATAGGTAAGGCCGGCCCTGGGGGCGGATACCGAAATTTTCGACGGGGGAGGCCCACATTTTTGGTGTTGGGCCACCAAAAATTTCCGTTGGTCTTCCGCGGAAAATGTTTTTTCGTCTTTCGCTCAAATTTTTTTAAAACCCCGTTATTTAAAATTTGATGACTTTTTGTCATGTGTCACTTTCTCTCTCACCTTCCTGTTCCCGTTGCGCTGATTTACAGCTTCTTGAAACCTGATGGGGGAGGGGTCACGTCCTATGCAAATCTCTGAATGAGGTGTGGCATGGCTGGATTCCCCCTTGGATCCGCTCCTGAATGAGGATGATACATCTACTATTATAGGCTTCTATACATATAGATGTCAATTTTGAGAGTATAAAACGGGCATTTTATAACGTCACTTCGATTATGATACAATTCTACAATTAAATAAGTTCACAGAGAAAACGAAATTAGGCCTATTGTGACATCAGTTTGATCAGTATACAGATCTACTATCATATAATTCTATTAATTTTTAGAATACAAAACTAGGTCTATGCTTATTGTAACGTCACTCAGATTATGATGCAATTTTATTACTATATAATACGTTCACTTCGAGAATTAAAAAACTAGGCCTATTGTGACGTCACTTCGATTATAATACAAAATGTACTATTACAGAAGTGCATTTTGAGAATATAAACACGGCCTATTGTGACGTCACTTCGATTATGATGCAAATGTACTATAGGCCTATTATAGAAGTGCATTTTGAGAATATAAACAAGGCCTATTGTCACGTGACTTCAATTATGATACAATTGTACTATTAATTATAGAAGTGCATTTTGAGAATATAAACAAGGCTTATTGTGACGTCACTTCGATTATTATACAGTTCTACCAGTATATTATGTTCATTTTGCGAAAGTAAAACGGGGCTTTTTATGACGTCGCTTCGATTATGATACAATTCTACTTCCAAATAAGTTCACTGAGAAAACGAAATTATGTCTATTGTGACGTCATTTCGATTATGATACAGCTCTGCTGTTATATTATTTCATTTTGATAATACAAAACTGCGAGTCACTTAGATCATTATACCACTGTTAAAGAAATTCACTTTGAGAATAAGCTAGGCCTATTGTGACTAACTTCGATTATGATGCAGATCTACGCTTATAGAAGTACAATACATTTTGAGAGTATAAACTAGGCCTATTGTGACGTCACTCCGATTATTACACAGATCTACCGTGATAATTATTGAAGTTCATTTACAGAATCTAAAACGAAGCCTAGGCTATTGTGACGTCACTACGATTACAGTGCAAATCCACTATAAATCCACTGAAAATGCGAAATTAGGTTTATCTTACAGATTATGACACAGATCTACTATCGTATAATTTCATTTTGAGATCATATAACTGCAGAGGTGAGCAAGGGACAAAACTAGGCCAAGTCGACGCGAAGTCGATCGAGTCGATCGTAGGCCTAGCCAAGTCGATCGAGTCGTCGAGAGGTCGGCGAGTCGACGAAGTCGATCGAGTCGATCGTCGGCCGAGTCAAGTCGATCGAGTCGCCGAGAGATCGGCGAGTCGACAAAGTCGATCGAGTCGATCGCCGCGCGAGCCAAGTCGATCGTAGCCCACGGCTCGATCGACTGCGGGGTATAGCATCCACCACCACCCTAGACGTCTGTCTAACTCTTCGCCTGGCTTTGCGGATTTTGACCCATGCCTACCCGTTTTGTTTTGATTGAGCGTCCGTGAATAAGCTGATCCCCGCAACTTAGAATTGTGGGCGCTGTAGAAGTTCCTTTTTTACGATTACCTCTGTGGATCCAATACAAGACTACAACGAGCCAATGGAAAATGGAGTTATAAATAGCGTGGCCTAATTTTTGACTTTCGCTGCGTTAATGTAACTTAAAAAAATTTAGTGGTTCTTCTTCTTCACATAATAATTATACGGGGTCTGATAATTTTTAATGGCTACCAAAAACGAAAATACGAAATTACGTAGTTGACTAAAAAAAACCATGCAGCGTTGATGGCGGGTTTCAAGCGACAGTCCGGACAAGCGCAGCGTCGAAGGAGGAAATGGCATATAGTCTGGTTGTGAAGAGCTGTGACCTTACCAAAATTAGTAGCCTATAGTAAGAGATTTTTGGTTTTATATGATCAGGAACTGTTAGTGAACCACAGAAAAAGTCCCAATGATTTGTGCAATGGGAATTTATGTAGCGCCGAACACAAGTTTGAGGCAGGGTCAATTCAAGTCAAATCAACCAGGGGTGCACACGACACCTCTTTTGATTGTTCTATAAAATTAAATACATAAACTATATACAAAATAAGAAATAACAGTGAAAATTTGAGTAGAATATCTCAAAAATTGACCGAGATATTAATTTTTTAAGTAATTAAGGAAAATACGATCGTGAGAAAACGGCATCGTCCACCAAGTTTGGACTGTCATATCTTGGCCACGAAATGAGTAAGAGGGCTGAAATTTTTTGTGCAATCAGCATGTGGTGCTCTTTCCATACATGTAAGAATCTGGGTGGTGTTGCTTTGGCTATAAATTTTTTAAAAATTGCATAGAGGTTTTTTTTTACTTGGGGAAAAAATGGATGGCCTTTTTTGGGGGGGCTTAGCCCTCTAGCCCCCCTAGCGCCGCTACTGCAGCGGGGACGGTTCCCTCCAAAGTTTGTGGCGACTTATGTGATAAAGAAAATCGCAAGGGATGTAGTAGCCCAGTGGTGGCCAACCTGCGGCACGCGTGCCACTTGTGGCACGCCGGTCTATGATGAGTGGCACGGAGGACTGTGGAATTTTTGAAAGATATTTATGCTAGGTCTGATAGTGTAGGCGAATCTTAGGTGCCTCTGTATCTCCGTAGCTGCAGTGACCAGAGGCGAGGTCAATTAGATTGACAGCTGCAGACGGACGCAGCACAGGAGCTCCAAGCGGACTGAGGCTGACGGTCAAAGTCCACTTTCTCCACAGCATATTTCTGCCATTCGAAGATAAGAATTTGGGTTCCCCACTTTAGGGTTGCAGGATCAAACAAAGGAAGATACATTTAGGCTACTGCCTGATCTTCTCAAATAGGTTTTTCTTATTGGCTACCGGTACCGGTTTGTCATTAGCATTGCTGCTTGCAGAAAGACAGCTAGTTCCTCAAGAAAGTATGAAGATATATCGTCTTGCAGAAGTTTGTTGTAAATTTGGTAGAACAGCATTTTTAGAAGAAAAGTAGGATTATTTTTACTCTGGGAAAGTCATTCAAATTCCGTTTGTCTGCTATGTAATGTAACAGTTGTGGTATGCAAATAACAATAATAATTAATGTTGAACATCACTTCAGCGAGTAACATGGGATCTCTAATGAAAAATGCCAACCTAGGTCAGCTATCAGGACTAATTTTATCTGCCAGACGGTGTTTGGCAGAACAGTAATTTTTTCCCGCAAAAGTGATCAATTGAAATTTATGGTCAAATTTATACGAGTTAAGTATCATTCATTCATTCATTCATTCATTCATTCATTCAGAGCATTTATATAGCGCCCCTTCAAGAAACTACTCAGAGGCGCATAAACAAAAACTTATTCTTATGGCGAGTAAAGGCTTTGTCAAATTTTTCGAGGGTTCAAGTGTGCCCAAAATCGAACAATAATAATGAACAACATTACCTTTGAACGCAACCTGACCATGAGGCACAGTCGGCCACTTGGAGTAAGAAAGAATCACGTTTTTTATAGTTAGTCATGAACTAACACTGTGCTTACACCGAATCTGCATAGCTACTTATGTAAGTGCATGTTTGAAATTGGCACTGGTCACAATGCCTCTTTGGGTTATATATGTGGTGGCACGCGGACGGTACGCCAGATTTTTTGTGGCACACTATGTACAAAAGGTTGGCCCCCACTGTAGTAGCCTAACGAAGGCCTAGCCTAAACTTCTATAGATCTACATTAATGTAGGCCTATCAATGTGTCCTTACAAATTTCTACAGTGTCATCCTATGTTTATCCATAATGAGACATTTTTAAAGATGGCGACTTAAAATGTTACCATTACAGTTTGCATGTTAATTGTTGACTATAATTATTTCAAACAACGGGAGGGGACATTTATTGAAGTCTTAAACCATGTCTCTGACCACTGAAATAGGCTAACTACTTCTTCCTATATAATGATACTACATATAGTTAGGCTATTATATCTAAAAAACTGTAAGCTGCATGTTAATTATGTTAGTGCATGGGTTAATTAATTTCTGTGTTGCTTTAGGAACCGCTATACTTGGCTGTCTGAGGTGATTGGCCTGGATCGATTGATTGCACTGATTGACCTGAGGGGATCGAATGGCCAGAGGGATTGCTTTGAGTGAGTGTTGATGGCCGGCTCTGTGTTGTTTTTGTTGTTGGATGTTTGTAATTTATTTGTATTAATTAGTACCTGCCGGGCCTCTGGCGTGGTTTAAAACCCCGTAAGCTCCTCGCAAAGACAGGAGGGCCCCTGGCGCGGATTAGCCCAGAATTTCGCAAGCCCACTATTATTAATTTTAAATTTATTTTTTATTTATATATTGTGCGTTGTTGAGCCGAGGGATGAGAAAGGGGGATGAAGGAGAGAAATGATAAGAGAGATGTGGTGCATAGACGTGGAGACAGATCGCAGCGGGTCATCCAGAAACAGTCTCAAGATCAAGAAAACGACGACCTCAATTCCTCAACGAAATCGACAACGAGGCGGAAACCGGGGAAGCTTATCCGACCTGGAAAAAAAACTCTTCGCTACAGAAACAGAAATTTTTCAACTGGAATCAATGAACAGTTTGCGACGGAACATTCCTCAATCATTGGACTCTGTGATAATTAAGAAAGATTATTTGTTCGATTGATTGTCTTTTCTGTATCGTCTCTGTCGGATATTGTTCTCGGCTTTGACTGACATCGTAGCTATTATAGGCTACGAAAGTAGTTAAGTAGAAGATAATCAAGTCAGAACTACCAAGGGCGGATACAGAAATTTTCAAAGGGTGGGGGCCAGAGGGGGGCCAAAGTCCTACGGAACTACTCATGGGGGTGGGCAAGACTACTTTCCGAGCAAAATAGCTGGTCAAAAATAAAGAAATTTCTAAATGGTGGGAAGCCAGTGGCGTAACAATAGGGTAGACTGGGTAGACAAAGTCTAGGGGCCCCCCGAGTGTAGAGGCCCCAGAGGGGCCCCCGAGTTCCTAGTTACGCCATTGTTATAAGTGATAATACATTTCAATATTCACATTTTGTCTACGGGCCCCCGAGTTCCTAGTTACGCCATTGTGGGAAGCCATGGTCGAATTGCTACCCCCCTCTGGTTCCGCTCCTGAGAACTACGAAGTAATCGAAGTTCTGATCAAAAGTTTACAGAATCTCTATTACTAAGTATACTAACCCGATCTTTGACTGGAATTTCATACT
Organism: Lumbricus terrestris; assembly: GCA_949752735.1. Classification (NCBI taxonomy): domain Eukaryota; kingdom Metazoa; phylum Annelida; class Clitellata; order Crassiclitellata; family Lumbricidae; genus Lumbricus; species Lumbricus terrestris. The sequence continues at coordinate 9,313,964 of OX457040.1, read as the reverse complement.
GAGAATGTTGTAGCGGAATTTAGATAAATTATCTCAGACGTAGGCCTACCTGTCTTAAAGCCAGATCGGAACCTAGAGGGACCTATCATGGGGAGGGGAAGGGCCATGCGAAGGTCAATGCAGAGAAGGTTTTAAAAGGAACTGTTATAGGCCTGACTGCACAACCCACGTTCCCTTACTATGGACCTATGCCATGGAAAATTACTCCCAATCGGGTTATTAATCTTTAATTGTAAGTGCAAAGAATTGGTGCTTCTGCAAGTGCACAAACCCAATTCGAACTGCACATTCTGTGTAGAACTGCATGCATGCTGAAAAATCGTGCGTCCTGCTGAATTCTTGTCTTGGCTGCAGCAGCATAGCTTCGAAATGCAGTTCTGTATTCGCAATTGCTTTAACGTCTAGCTCTAACAAATTAATGCGTGTAGCCTAGATGATTAAACGTAGGCGACTCACAGGTTGCTATAAGGCCCATATAGTCTAGCCTATAATTGTGATAGAACTGTGAGGGGCGTTTTTAAACTCGTAAATAGAATCGAACAGAGGCGTAGCCAGGAATTTATGATGTTTTTATGGCCTGGCCGCATGCCCTTCCTAGCACCAACCCAACAGTGTTACAGTAAATAAACAGGGAATAAAGTAACAAAGGGAATAAAGTAAGAAAAACTGTTACCATAAACAATTGTTTTCTTTTTCTTATTTGAGTGGATAAATAAAAACTTGTTCCTAAGCCTAGCCAATACATATATGGGGGTTAAACCCCTAAATCCCCCTTTGTCTACGTAGCTGGAATCGAAATGACCAGAAGTAGGCTACTTAGAACTTGGAAGAGACCGTATTTTGAATCCAGCGAAGAATTATGATAAACTATGAGAATTTCGATGAGAGTCGTTAATAATATAGACTTTGTATTCTTATGCCCGATGCATTCGAGTATCATAATGGTCCAGCTGCAATAATTTCTCTACAGTGAGGTCCGACAGGTCTGCGGCCATGGGGTCCTCTACATCAGCGTCACGAATAGTCTACACTGTCAACCCGGCGCACTCGTTTATAGATGCGTAGATTAACTGAAGGTGGCGCCACGAGGCGAAAATTTATGACGAAGTGGACTCGGCTATATCTTGATGCCGTCGTCGTCGTTTCCTGCCCGGGCCACGAGGGGCCTCGCAGGCTCGCAGCTGAACCCCGAAATTGGCACGCCACATGTATCGACGACGGGCTGAACAGACGTATACAGCTGAACACTCCACCATGCACTCTGGTGGCCACCACCATCGCCACCATCGCCATGCACGCCTCTCGCCAATCGATATAGACCTTTGTATATGCCTTTGTATATTCGCAGAAGACAGAGAGATATACGGACAGATAGATAGATAGACGCAGACAGACAGCTGCAGAGGCAGAGAGAGAGAGAGAGAGAGACAGACAGAGAGACATACAGAAAGACAGACAGAAACAGAGTGACAGACAGAGAGCAACAGAGACAGACAGACAGAGACGGAGACAGACAGACGGACAAAGAGACAGAGAGATGAAGAGAGAGAGAGAGAGAGGTATACATCCAAGAATGGAGACTGGCCGCAGGATCGAAGACGTAAACATATACACAGCAGGATGCACAGAGACAAAAACACGGAGACAGACTATATATATATATATATATATATATATATATATATATATATATATTAGACGACCATGCACACAAGACCATTATTATATATATATATATATATATATATATATATATATATATATATATAGCTTCAGAACTGGTAGAGTAGACAAGTTCACGGCACCCAGTCACCCACCCACCCACCCACCCACACACACACACACACACACACACACACACACACACACACACACACACACACACACACACACACACACACACACACACACACACACACACACACACACACACACTACCACCACCCCACACACACCAACTCACCACCCAAACACACGCGTAGCCACGCACACAAACACGCACGCTCGCAAACACGTACAAAAACATAAAAACCGTTTATAATAGACACAGTTAGCTTCATTGGATTCCTCCATTGTTGTAGGCTGTTAATTCTTCGTTTTAGGCCTACGTACGTAGTGACCATAGTGTAGGCCTGCGGAGACAATCGTTGCCGTCGGCGATGTTACACGCAGCAGCTGATACTTGGCAGACTCCGAATAAATAATTTAGCGGGAACAAGGAAAATCCATAAGCTCTGTTCGTCCGTTCGTCCGCGTGCTTGCATTCACACAACAGCGCAGGACAATATCATGGCAGCAGCAGCAGCAGCAGCAGCAGCAGCAGCAGCAGCAGCAGCAGTGGTAGTAGTAGTAGCAGCAGCAGCAGCAGCAGCAGCAGCAGCAGCAGCAGCACGCCTATATATATACACACACACATCCACAAGCAGCGTAAGGGTTGACTCTCTCTCTCTCTCTCTCTCTCTCTCTCTCTCTCTCTCTCTCTCTCTCTCTGCCTCTGCCTCTGCCTCTGTCTCTGTCTCTGTCTCTGTCTCTGTCTCTGTCTCTGTCTCTGTATCTCTCTCTCTCTCCCTCTCCCTCTCTCTGCCTCTGCCTCTGCCTCTGTCTCTGCCTCTGTCTCTGTCTCTGCCTCTGCCTCTGACTCTGCCTCTGTCTCTGACTCTGCCTCTGCCTCTGTCTCTGCCTCTGCCTCTGCCTCTGCCTCTGTCTCTGCCTCTGCCTTTGTCTCTGTCTCTGTCTCTGTCTCTGTCTCTGCCTCTGCCTCTGACTCTGTCTCTATCTACGTCTATTAGCAGACGACCGTCCGTTGCGCAGGCGCCACGCGGGTCTTATGTCCCTCTTACTCCCATTATAGCGGCGCATGCGCGTGTACGCACCTCGGGAAACCCTTGCGCTACAAAAATGCGACTATTCGTGTAGCGTAGAGGAATGTTTCGCTAGTAAGCGGTCGCCCGAAGGAGATCTAGGCGGCTGCCACCATATAAATGTGCTGTGCGCTAGCGGGCGGCTGCGCTGACATACACGGGCGTTGTTGCTATAGCTAGGGGCCCAGCAAGGGTATTGGACTTGCTGCTGCATGGTACATTGCCGGAACCGACTTTGATGTGCGCTCTTCGCATAGCTACAGGCAGCAGGCGGTATATAAATTGCGCAATGTAGGTTTCGTCAACGTTGTCAATAATTAAAGCTTTAGGCTCTTGCAGTAGCTTGCTTGGACTGGAAACGAATCAAAGATATTCGTGGAATTCGAATAACAAAGTTAGGAAGAAAAGGAGATTGACGTAACAGGATATAATTATTCCGTGCATAGCGCTACATAAATTGTGTAGTGGTTGCGTCTTCCAGCGTAAAGACTCCATGCTAGCCACGTTGTAAACAGATCCGAAAATGGCAACAAATCGGATCCATTACTATTTATGGCAACAAAATTGCTTCTCCGTGCGTCAACAAATATTCCAAAGAGAAGCAAGAACGGCAGATTCTCTGAGACGTGCCTGAATTTATCCGAATTTGTTTCGATGACAGCGTAATAGATTCTCGAAGACGCTTGCAGACGACGCCATTTTTTCTTGCTGGTCCGACGGGTGTAATGTAACGCAGAACGCGTCGATAACGGCGCCATAATATAAATTTCCAGCATGGGTTACGAGTAGATTCGTGCACGTTTCAGTTCTGGAGGTTAGGCTACGATCGGACGGAGGTTCGAGACCAGGTCGACATGCAGACGCCGGGCGTGGTGAATGACGACGACATCCCATCGCGGGAGGAGTGTCGCAAGGAGAAGCACTGGTATGTCTTCCTTTGTTCCAGCGCGATCACGCTTTTCACGGGCCTCCTTCTCGTCCTGACATGGCGCATCCTCAGCTGGCTCATCTGCCACAAGAATGTCGAGAAGGAGAAGAAGGAGGTACTCGAGCAGGAACCGGATGCCGAAGTCGGATGGATGACGGAGGCCAAGGACTGGGCTGGAGAACTGATTTCCGGTCAGACGACTACAGGACGAATATTGGTAGGCATTTTATTTGTAAAATTATTCAATTATTTGAGTTCCTGACTGGGCTGCATATAGGCACTCTTTTGAGTAGGTTTCTTGAGGGAGGTTGCCATTTAAGTCTCTATAATGATTGAATATGTTTATTTATTTTTTATTATAATGCGGTAACCCCATTTCAGAGAAATAATACAAATAAAGCACTGAAATCAATGAAAATAATATAGGCTAGTTACACAGAGGAACCTAAAGGGGTCGTGGACCCTGCTATCCAGGGCCCTTGTGTAGTGTAGGAGGCAAGACAGTACGTACCTTAAGGAAGCAATAATAAACCCACAATTTAGGACAATGCAGCTAATTGAAAGATTGACTTAATGTTCTGGCCAACCTGTACACAAGGACTTAAATAGCGTTGTACCCATTCAAACTGGCAGCTGGGGTGAAATTGAGTAGGATAGGGTTCATACAGTTGCCATATAGGGTAAAACTGAGGATTTGGATCTATAACACATTGATGTGGAGATGAAAATATATCATGTGGCTTTTCCATTAAAACAAGTGCTACTCTAAAGAATTTTTTATGAGCTATAATGAATTGGTAGCTTTACGTTACATTGTTTCATGATTTTAGACTATGCACGTTGCACTGAATTGTTGTCTGCATTTCTGTTGTTGTTGTTTCAGGTGGTGCTGGTTTTTCTCCTCAGCATTGCTTCTCTTATCATCTACTTTATCGACACATCGTAAGATTTCTGAATTTTCTCGTTTCATTAACAGTTTACTTTGTTATACACACAAGTTATATGTTATAGAATGCATTCAGTCATGTTACAAGCAACCTTGGAGGTTATGATAACTATATATATTGATTACGTTGAGATTGTGATAACTGCATTGATAACCTTGGGGATTGTGATAACTGTATTGATTATCATGGGGATTGTGATAACTGTATTGATTATCTTTGGGATTGTGATAACTGTATTGATTGTCTTTGGGATTGTGATAACTGTATTGATTGTCTTGAGGATTGTGATAACTGTATTGATTGTCTTGAGGATTGTGATAACTGTATTGATTATCTTGGGGACTGTTATACTTTCCTGTTATACTTTCCTCTGGAGCTACTTCACCTTTTTAGATTCTTCACCATATTTGTACTTCAAATGCTATATTTGATGTTGTTGTTAAAAATTTTGAATTTAAGTCCTTGCAATACTGCAAACTTTGCAAAGTGAAAATGAACTTGCTATAGTATCATCATCTCTTATTGTCAAGTATTTCCTGGACTTTGCTGAATAAAAATTTTCATTGACGCTTAATACACTGAAAATGTTCAATTTAACAAAAATTGCACATGTTTAAGATTTATTTACCACATGAGCATTAAACTGGAAGCTACAAACGGAGTTTAGACGATAAATCAACCTACACAGTGAGGCATCAATTTTATACAGTGCATTTAGGTCTACAGATAATTTCATTATAATGGTAAAATGTATGTAGAGTCGAAACTTTATTACATTAAGTACTATTCAGAAACTTTATTACATTAAGTACTATTCAGGGCTTTTTTAAAAGGAATTTTTATAAACGCAGAACGAATCGAAAATTTCTGACGAACTTAGTTTTAGTCATTTGCCCCAAATCTTCCAATTAAGTACCAACTTCCCTGCTTTAAAATTTAATGACCTTTCACAGTCTATCTCCCTAAACTTACCCAGAAACACAATAATAATAATTATAGCCTTTTACCATGTTTTGTTGCTCCGCAACCCCTTCCTACCATTCCGGTCCTCCATGGTAAATCACCCTCATTTGGATAGCAGGGAACGTGTTTTGCCGTTTTTCACTGCACAAGATTGCTTTTACAACTGCACAAATTCATTTACAACTGCACATTTTGTGTACAACTGCATGTGTACAACTGCACGCTAAAAAGTCCTGGCTCTATTACTGTACTTTGTTACAACTTCCATGTGACTCCTGTTATTTTGCATTAAGGACATAGTTATGTTCACATTAGTTTTTCTCTGTTTCTATTTAATGTGCTTTGCCATGTAACTAGGTGCAGTGTGTCAGTGTCACCCGGATTTGTCTCGTTTTCAAATAAACGAATGTATATAATTTGGTTTAGGAAATCTATTCGGCCATATACGAATTTAACTATTCGAGCGCCTCTGAGTAGTGATCTTGAAGGGACGCTATCTAAATCTATGTGATTGATTGGTTCATTTGGAGCAATATTCGGTCCAAGTAGAGTGAATAGTACTATTCTGTGCAGCTGTGATTACTAACAGCTGGCAATAGACATTAATATTACTTTTACAAATAAACAATGAAGAATGTTAATTTTGTATCTGCCATAAATTTTTTGGGAATAGATTTAATCACAATTTAACAATTAACGACTAATTGGTCATTTATTCTTTAATATTTAAATATTTAGAACAATTTAATCATTGATATTCTAAACACTTCTGGTGCTTTGTAAATACCTCTTGAAGTGGTGTCTAGGTATGTGCATATGTACATGTGAATGTACATATATATATATATATACACACAGTATTACACACCCACGTTTATATATATTATATATATGTATGTATGTTTTATGTAGAGTTAAAAACACCACATAGTTAGTTTATAAATTTGCAGCAACCAACCAGAAATAAAAGAACTTGATTATTTGTGTGTGTATATATAATATATGTGTGTGTGCGTAAATGTTTTTTTGTATTATCATATGTAGACTATATAGTCCTATTTAGATTTGTATATTGATATGGAATTCCCCTTCGTTAAGTTTCCAGACATTGAATTGACAGAGTTCCTGGCAGATCTACTTGTGCGTGCATGCATGCATGTGTGTGTGTGTGTGTGCATGTGTGTGTGTGTGTGTGTGTGTGTGTGTGTGTGTGTGTGTGTGTGTGTGTGTGTGTGTGTGTGTGTGTGTGTGTCTGCGTGACTGTTTTATGTTTCAAATGAACTTTTACAGTGCCCATACGAGACCCTCTTAAATGCGCTGAGGCATGGCTATCTCACGGGGAGGGAGGAGCTAGAGATGCAACTAGCGATAAGCCTAAAACGTCTCTTGAGCCTGGAAGTATGTCTCCTCTGCTGGCGAATCTCCTATCGGGAGATTGTTCCAACTTCCGGGAAGTGGTCCAATAAACGAGATGGCAAGATCTCTCAGCCTCCCGGTCGTCGGGTTGGTCATCTGCTTAATGGAAGTTTTGCTCAATCCCTGTTTTATGTCTGGACAGTGAATGCGATTTTCTCTGACTGCTTCTTCGTCTTCTTCTTCATGACTTCTTCCATGGATCGCAATGCCATGCAATATTATTGCAGTATGGACCGTTATGTCATTGGGCCCCTGTTATAAATGACGATATTTATAGTTGTACAGAGCATCATGTCAATATCCTTATTTGTTCTTTTCCTTCTTGGTATCGAAATTTGATGCATTTTAATTTGGAAATTTATTCAGGCCATGATGTGTATTTGAGCGCATGCATGCATATGCAGATACAAGCATACATATATACACATGCATGCATGCATGCATGCATGCATGCATGCATGCATGCATACATACATACATACATACATACATACATACATACATACATACACACATACATACATACATACATACATACACACATACACACATACACTCATACACACATACACACATGCACACACACACACACAGCATACATACGTACATCATACATGCATGTATGCATACATACATACATACATACATACATACATACATACATACATACTACATACATACATGCATACATACATACATACATACATGCATACATACAATGTCATACATACAAATACATATATATATATATATACACTTTGTTGCGAGTTGTCTAGGGGTTTGACTCTTGCCATTGACTGTCATCAGCTTTTCCAACAAAACTTTGTTTGATTCAACCGAAATGGTAACAGAAATTCTTCCAAAAAACATAAGAGTTCCCATTCAGCCAAAACCTAGACGTGAACTAACTCTTGTCTAGCCTTCCTTGCTGGTAGCAGTGTCCATCCTTAAAACCAGTTTAAAACCAGTTCAGGATAACACACTTCACAGATGTTACTCTAAGGCAGGTTTAAGCTATCACTCGCCCTAGCGAATATTTTCGAATTAACTAGCAACGAAGCAGAACGTAATAGACTACTAATAGTAATGTAGGCTATCAATAACATCTAACATATCCTGCCTCTATAATGTAGCCTACATGCCACAACATACATACATAAATGCATACATAGCCTACATAAATACATGCATGCATGCATACGTACATACATGCATACATACATACATGCATACATTCTTACATATGTATGTATGTATGTATGTATGTATGTATGTGCACTTGTTATAGCGCCCCTTCAAGCTCTCTCTACTCAGAGGCGCTCCCGAATGCAGAGCGGACACTGCATCGGAGTTTCACGCCGAAGAGCTGAGCAATTGTGAGTGAAGAACTTGCCCAAGGTCCTTACGCGGCGAGGTAGATTCGAACCTCGAACCTTCCGGCTTCAAGGCAACGACGCCACCACTACACCACCGTGCCCCACACTAAATACACTCATTCAATCCACACACGCACACACACGTGCCTCCGCATTATGCCTACCGTTGTTATGCTCGTTTTTAAGAGAGAGAAAAAAGCCATGGTTTATGGTCTTCATGCATTTATAAGGTCCGCACCACCATCGACGACGGTGTGTGCCTCAAGTTGCAACGGAATATTATATATCGATTACTACGCTATTATATAGTCGTCGTTCGCAGAATGCTTTGCTTCTGCTTCTGCTTCTGCTTTGCTTCTGCTTCTGCTTTGCTTCTGCTGTTGCTGTTCAGTGAAATGAAACACTCTCCTCATTAGCTATTCATGTCTCTGTTCTTTGTTCTTGCGGCGTGTTTTTGTTCTTCGTTCTGCGACTTCCTATATGCACGGCGACCTCTGCATTGACCCCTTTGAAGTCTGTTGGACTTGTGTGACTCTGTTATAACGACCGAACCACGTTCTGTTCTGTTCTGTTGTTCTTTGTTCGAAGGCGATTCATAAAATATGCGTCACACTCACACCTGAGTTACTATATAGGCCTATGCGCATTCATACATGTGTTGCGTAATGTATGTACATGCGTTGTACATGCGTTGTACATGCATTGTACATGCGTTGTGCATGCGTTGTACATGCGTTGTGGGTGAAGACTTGTGCTAAGGTGGGTGCTAAGGGCCTTTTGTCTACAGGGCCTTCCGTTCTGAGGGGACCCGCAGTCATAAATAAGTGCGTGGTGGACGGGTGGGTTGTCAGAGGGGGGGGGGCATTGGAGCTATGTGGAATCGTGGATGGTAATCATGTGCAACACCGGGGTCCGCACTCTAGCTTTAATGCGGCCCGGAGTACGTTCTGCTAGTAGTTATAAGGATTGATGCTGATTAAGATGAAGTGCTGCATAACTGTTCACTGAAATCGGTTGCGGTCTGTCAACCGGATTGTTGAATAAGCGAATAATTATTATTACATACGTGCGTGCATGCATAATATTCAACCATCAATTCATTCATCCATTCATTCAACCTTTCATTCATTCAACCATTCACCCGTTCATTCATTCAACGATTCATTCATCCATTCATTCATCCATTCAACCATTCATTCAACCATTCATTCAACCATTCATTCAACCATTCATTCAACCATTCATTCATTCATTCATTCATTCATTCAACCATTCATTCATTCAACAATTCATTCATTCATTCAACCATTCATTCAACCATTCATTCATTCATTCATTCATTAACTCAACCATTCATTCATTCATTCATTCAACAATTCATTCATTCATTCAACCATTCATTCATTCATTCATTCATTCATTCTGAGCATTTGTATGGCGCCCTTGAAGGAACCCATTCATGAGCGACGAACTCACAGGCCAGTCACAGATAAAAAAGATACTTGAGATTTTTAAAACCGAGTTCGATAGGCAAGAGGTTGTGAATGCAGCTCCAATGAAAGGTCATTCCAGATGGAGTGCCTGCAACCGAGAGCTCGGCGTTGCCTAGCAACCAGGCGAGCCTGTAGAACCAGAAGTTTACCCCTCGTCGCAAGGTCACTGAGTACAGTAGCCCCCAGACGCGCCGCAGCATCGGAGATAGTGACAGAGATCGCGGAGGTAAGGTGGAGCAATGGACGGAGCCGAGAATGCCACGAGAGACTAATGACAATGCTGGTGTCACGAAAATGATAGAGCCGTAATAATAATTACCGTATCCACTAGATGAAAAGAAGTTGACAAAAGTCAATTCCGCTTGTGTTTATGCTTGCAAATTAACTCCCACTTGCTTTGTTTTGAACATTGCCACTAGCAGCTAGTAGGTGTGTTTATTCTTACTATAGCTAACTTTGTTTGCTTTGCTTTTAGAACATTTAGAACACTTCAAAAACATTCTGTGTCACTAACTAAATTCGAAGTGCCTTGCTTGCAACATTGCTTAAGACATTTCAAAACAATTAGAATCTCTTTAACTTTTGACTACAGCATAAATTTATCAATTATAAATATTTTTCAATAATTATACGCAGAGGATAAAATGGTTTAGGCTTACTCTGTGGATACTCTGTACCCGGTATATTCCATCCGGGGGAGATGATAGATTAATTTATCCACCCAGATAGCTGGGGTGGGAGGGGTGAATATCCCGCGAGGACCACGACACCTGCGTTCTTAAATTCATTCAAAGTCTCCTGAAATTGTCCTGAAATTTATCTCTGACCTGAAATTTTGGGACACTAATTGAAAATTTCTTAGAACCCTAATTGTAATACAAAAGTTATTTTGTTTGGGTAAATACCAGCATCAGCAATATATGTCTTGACCAAAAGTACTCTCTCACAATTTCATCGTTCCCACTGCTCACAGTCGGCGTTCCCACTGCTCAGTCGGCATTCCCACTGCTCACAGTCGGCATTCCCACTGCTCACAGTCGGCATTCCCACTGCTCACAGTCGGCGTTCCCACTGCTCTCAGTCGGCGTTCCCACTGCTCATCCAAACCACTTTAACCACTGCTTTCCAGTCACGACTGAAACCGAACTTTTCAAGAGCTATCCTATATTATATTCTATACAAATTTGTGTTCCACCACACGATCACCATCCATCATCACCGATTACCACCGTAACACCACCGCTGCATTCCCCTCGGCTTCACTCTTCGGATTTTGACTTGGCACTGAAACGAATTTCTATATTGACTATTGCGAACTTGATTTGATATAGCGTCTGTGCATAAGCTGGTCTCCCTGACGTGGCTTTTGTGGGCACTGAGAAATTCTCGAAGATTTACATTACATTACATTCATGTGAAAAGTTGGAAAGCGCTGCGTGACTTGACTGTCCTGTCATGCACCGTCTGCTCCTCCCTCAGGATCCCTCTGTCCCACTGGAGACCTCGAAGGCCGCGAAGGACGAGGGCGTCGGCGGCAGTTGCTGCTGAGCATCTGGTCATATTCTGGTGGCGGTGTGTTTAATATTCCGGTCGATGCTTGTTGTTTCGACACGGCTTCACGAAAATTTGATATCACGAGGCCGTCCTCTAAATTATGTATTTCTCGATTGCGCTCCATCCTCCTCCCAGTCATATCCCCGGCAGCAGCAGCACCATCTGCTTCCTTTATCTGCCTCTGCATCTGCTGGACAGGACTGCTTGTTCGGCACCATCCTGATATCATCCCTCTGCTGGCACCGACGTCGTCGTCGCTTTCATCCGACCATCGTCCTCCGCCTGTTAATGAATTATCCTTTCAGCGACTCACATTCATCAAAATGTAATTGAAACTCGACTTGCCACAATGCTCACGTCCCATGAACGACGGGCCTTGTGGCGGCGCCACAACCGCCACCACCACCGCAAACTACACTGAAAACTCGATGTTGTGCAGTCTTTCCAGGCTGCAGTGTGCATCAAGAACCGCTTTATAACGGTGGATTCAGTGGTTAAAGTGTGCCTGGACGGTCATGGACGGCGTCCATGCATTTGTTTTAAAATCTGAATGCCGCCCAGCCACTTGTTGACCAGCACAGCCTGAAAAGGCAAGGGGCGTCCAGGCATTTCTTTTGGAAAGATAAGGGGCGTCCAGGCACTTATTTTCCACACTTCAAGCACTGGGTGGATTGAAGTATTGTCACGAAGCAATTCATTAGTCAGAATCAGAACGGTACTGCCAGAAAATAAATAGTTCAAGAGGTATTTTCTGTTGTTGGTTTAAGAGGTCTACCTCCTAAAGTCATGTGATGGCCGTTTCCTGCAGTTTTGTGACGTTCCTGAAAAGCTGAAATGCAAATGTCCCCATGTTCCTTATATTTATGCATATTAGCAGCATATATAAATATAAATGCATGCATGGGAATATACGTACATAGGTAGGTCATAAGATATTAAATAATTGCATTATTGGTTCACAAGGAACATACATACTTACATAGTTGCATGCATGTGCATTGTGCATACCTACATACACACATGCATACACTCATGCATACATAATGCCACGCATATACACATAAAATTTGCATAGGCTACACATGTCACATAGAAACAAATTACACATACATGATGACCCACGAAATGTTGGGGATGATTTTGAGAAAGTTGATTTTTTAAAGCGTTCTGTAGCACAATAACTCTATATATTTGACGAATGTGTTCATATACATATCTTCTCTTTAGTTCTCTGCCGTCAGGCAGGTTCATATGTCCAATGACGCCACGCATATCTGTTCTGTGCATCCCTCGTTAGTCCTCTTTAACCGTGCTTTGTCATCTTCCAGTCCAGTAGCATTGTTCTTGGTTTTCCTGTTGTGTTTTCCGGGGGACTTTTCCCCCTCCATTCTTCCTTCTATGGTGTGACGGTGTCTCTTGCTATGGTGTCACTCCTCATGATGTGGCCAATCCAGTTTCTCTGCCACCTCCGTATTGTCCCCAGCACTGACCTTTTCTCTCCCACCATCTGCAGTATTTCTTCGTTCGTCTTGTGCTCCCTCCAGCTGACACGCTCCATTCTTCGCCAAATCCACATTTCGAACATTATACATATCTTGCTCTCTTAAGATAGTTTATAATGAGCTAATTTTTTACAATTTGGAAACCATAAAACCTCGGCTACGCTGTAACAGAAGTGGAAGTATAATGATATATCACGTTATAGGAGAACTCTCTTGTACTATCTTGTTGTGTCTGCCACCACACACACACACACACACACACACACACACACACACACACACACACACACACACACACACACACACACACACACACACACACACACACACACACACACACACACACACACACACACACACACACAGTGTCTGGTGTTGGTTAAATTTTTCTCTGATGCAGACGATGGCTACGACGATAAGAGGCTTTAGACACACTACATTTCCAATAAAAAAAAACAGTCGGTTAGTTGCACAAGAAGAACCCGACGGAGACCGATTTCGCTATTTCATCGAGGTGCCATCGGTGTTACACCGGTCGAGAAGACACGCTTCCTGCGATACCCGTCGTTGCCACAGATCATCGTGGATCACATTCAACGCAAAGAAGCTGTCTATCTATCTATATATCTATATAATATAGGCCTATAGGCTGGTGACAACAACTCCGATTGTGCACTTCCTAGAAATCCGTCGGATGTGAAATAGGTATATATATATATATATATATATATACATTTGATATGTATATATATGTGATGTATTCTGTATACATATATATATATATATATATACACACATATCGTAGGGTTTTTCTGACGGCGGTGCTTGGTATGGGATCCGATCGATAGGCGCATGCGCAGTGTGTTGCACGCCTCCAGTAATCCGAAATCTAATCGGTCCGTTGCACGGGAATTCGGTCGACCGGATGGGCGCCGATTGAATGCCGAGCGACGCGCGTCGTCGTTGAAATTGGGGGCATCGTGTGTGTCACAAATTGCTTTCTTTTCATAGTACTCGATCTCTGATCACTTTCATTTCGTGGACTTGCCAACCATGTCATTAAATTATTATAGGCATAATTATGTACATCTGCACACTACAGGGTGGGCCAAAAAAAGACCCCCCTAGGTTTTTTGCCAATATCTTGGCCAGAGGTAAGAATTTTGAAATGAAATTTTACAGTCTTTAAAGACAATTCATATTTATACATGATGGCCAGGTTTCATAAAAATATTTCAAACACAACAGTTACACCACTTTTAGTGAGGCCATCCCCCGTTTTTTGACGATTCAAAAACTAAACGTAGCAAAAATTAAGTTTTTTTGCCAATATCATTCCCAGAAGTAAGAATTTCGAAATGAAAATTTACAGGCTCAAAGACAATTCATATTTACACATGATGGTCAGATTTCATCAAAATATTTCAAACAGAACAAAAGTTATACCACTTTTAGTGAGGCCACCCACCGGTTTTTGACGATTCAAAAACCAAATGCAATAAAAAGTAACAAAATCACGATTTTATTAAGTCTCATCTCAAATAACTGTTGTCAAATGAACTTGGTAGTGCTTCCACCACCAGTGCCAAAACTTCTTTTGAGTCTCTTTGCAAAGTTCTTGATGGACCTGTTGATTAATCTGATAGATTCCTTATTTACCAATTTGATTGTCATCTTGCTAAGTGACTTCTCAGTGACGCACAGCTACGCTGGTACCTTGTTTCTCTTTTAAATAGTAATATTAATGATCATCTGGCAATATCAAGGCTATTTGATACCAATTATTTGAGATCAGAAAAAAATCGTGTTTTTTTTGCATTTCGTTTTTGAATCGTCAAAAAACGGCGGGTAACCTCCCTAAAAGTGGTATAACTTTTGTTCTGTTTCAAATATTTTGATGGAATCTGATCACCATGTGCAGATATGAATTGTCTTTAAGCCTGTAAAATTTCATTTCGATTTTTTTACTTTTGGCCAAGATATTGGCCAGAATAATTAGATTGGTTTTTGTTACTTTTTGTTGCATCGCGTTTTTGAATCTTCAACAAACGGTGGGTGGCTTCACTAAAAGTGGTGTAACTTTTTGTTCTGTTTGAAATACTTTATTGAAATCTGGCCGTCATGTGTAAGTATGAATTGTCTCTAAGCCTGTAAAATTTCATTTCAAAATTCTTACTTCTGGCCAGGATATTGGCAACAAACCTAGGGGGGTCTTTTTTTACCCACCCTGTACAATATTGTGCATAGCGATCGTGTAACATGACCTCAACTGCGCTCATTTAATTAATTAATTCATTCATTCATTCATTCATTCATTCATTTATTCATTCATTCAAGAATTTCTGTAGCACTTTTCAAGGAGGACAACCGGTACATGGAAGCGATCCAGACTCTAGCACTTCAAACACACACAGGTTTGAGTTGAATTTAAAAAAATGATCCAGTAAGAACTCCTTAGCTCTTGACTCTTGTGATATGGGAATCCATTCCAGACTACTGGGTTTGATCGGGTGAGGTCCTTCCCAAGTCCCAGCCACTTCCCGTTCGAATGGGCGCCACCCCATTTGGATGACTTTAGGTCGCCTCGTGCACGAACCGTGCTAGCCTGAGATTTAAATCTCCGACATAAGCCACGTTCAGGTAGCGAACCACGGCTTTCGCATGCACGCTCTCTCACAGAGGAGTACCTGGTATATAATATGGGGCGTAGCCTATGATTCAACCAACTAGCGGATGTGCATATATATATATATATATATATATATATATATATATATTACATGTATGCAACTATGTTCCCAACCTGTATATAGCCCCTATATTTATATAGCCCCTTACAAATAACTACACGAAGGCTCTTGACATCGCTACCCGACAGTTTTAAAGAAGTGTGACTTAAGTGACTACAGCACTGACTACGCTTGTGGTTTTCTTGATAATTGACAAGAGACTACAGTTACTGTCCTTGGCAGACTTGTTTTTAAGTTTGCTATAAATTCCTGTACTCTCATAATCTCCCTCTGTCAAGGGTTGACATGCATACAGAGAGTTTGGAAGTGTTCCACTGGGATGGCCATCAATGAGTATGGTAGACCGAAGGTCAGTAATATCTGTGAATTTTAGAAAGGCGGTGAATGGTTAATTGTGTGATGCAAGAAGACGATGAAGTATACTGATGTTGCTTTCGATGACTTTTCTCTTATCGGATCATTACTTGCTCACACATGCTCATTGGAATTATGGGAATTATGGCAGTTGGGAATTGTGGGAATTATGGTTGGGAGTTATGGGAATTATGGCGGTTGGGAATTATGGGAATTATGGCGGTTGTGTTGCATGGCGCAAAACCTGCTCTTGAGAACAACAATGAAACAACTGGAAGGCTTCCATTAATTATTGTCTATGTTAGTACTGTTACATATGCTTGCATACATTGTGCATACATGCATAATTGCATATATTCATGCATGCATACAATCCATACATACATACATACATACATACATACATACATACATACATACATACATACATACATACATACATACATACATACATACATACATACATACATTACATACATTACATACATACATACATACATACATACATACATACATACATACATACATACATACATACATACATACATGCATACATGCACACATGCACACATGCACACATGCATACACACATGCACACACACATGCATACACACATGCATACACACATGCATACACACATCCCTACATACATACATACATACATGCATACATACATTCATACATACATACATACATACATACATACATACATACATACATACATACATACACACACAGACATACATACATGCATGCATGCATGCATACATACAATGTCATACTTGCATCATCTTCATAGCTCTGGCAGTGCATTGTGACTGGCCATGTTTCCACGTAAGTCCTTCTTCCACGCTTATTCATCGGTTTCGTTGCATCTGGGACTTCTGCCTTGCGAACCTCATTAACGTCCATCCGGACCGCTATTTTTCCACCAGAAATTTGTTTTCCGGTTGGCTTTTTACGCCGAAATTGCTGCTTCACGCAGACCGGAAATTGATTCCCACCTTGATTTATTTATTCGTCCCGGTCCAAATTGTTGGCAGCTGGAATTTTGCTGCGGTCTAACTGGTGCAAAGCTGAAGGATATCCATTGCAAATCTGCGGCAAATGTTTATCGAAAGGCGTCGATTTGTTGTGCATGTTAATGTATAATGATCGAGATCGAACAGGGAATCAGTGTCTGCTGATTAGGAGTGTTGTTGTTTGTTACAACTTGTGTGACTGCGGAAATGATTCGATACATGCCATACATGCACAAATGAATGCTATGTTAGCCAACTACACTTGTCATACACATACACGCATACAATACATGCATGTACGTGCATGCATGCATGCACGTACGCACACACACGCACATGCACACACACGTACACACATACGCACACACACACGCATGCGCGCACATGAACGCATGCACACACTCACGCACACACACATGTGGTACCAATTTCTTCCACCCCTGCTGTGCTACAACCTGAAGCGCTGTATAAACGGATTTATTATTATTATTATATTTTTATATTATTACTATTATTATTATTGTTATAAATACTATTGTTATTCGACAAAATCTGGTTTGACAAAAGAACCGCGGAAGGCCACGGCATTAAAGCGCTGGACGGTAATCGACAAGCGCTGGAAGAGATAGCAAGTTTCTCTAGAGTCTCCGGAAAATTGAGAAAGACGTCTTCCAAGGTCTTTTACAAAATCAAGACCGTCTTCGTTGATGGGACCCAGGGTCTCGAAGGCCAGCGGCACGAATAAGTGGGTTTTCGACAGTTCACTGTACTTCGAATTCTTTCTGGTGGCTGCCATCTCAGCCGCCGCTCCAGCTGCAACCGACGTTGAATTAAGGTAGGAAGGAGCCACTGTGTCAGTCACTGTGACGTCCCAAACGAGACTACGGCCTCCGCGCCATGGAACTAGAGTCAACCCATCGGGACGCTTTCCGTCCGTCCTCATCAAACCGGTTGGCTCTTTGATGTTGGGAACACCTGCACGAGTGAGGCCGCGGCTGATCAAGTCGTTCAGGATGGCGTGTCGGGCGATCCTACCAGGACCGAGACCACATGACAGACCATGCGAGCCATCCGCTGTAACCACTGCCCCACAGGGACATGCGTGTGGTTCGCATATGCTCGCACCAAGTCGGAGGCTTATCGCTATTCTTACCGCTTCATCGTCCAGTCGCAATCCACATGCCGATATTGGAAGTGCAAACAGCCAGTCGCCACTGTGAGGCGCAGCAACTGCTTTAAGGCGTGCTTGGTGGTAAGCGTCAGTGTGGGTGGTGTCTAGTGACTCTACCACCTTGATGACAAGCGGACTGTCCCAGTGTGACTGTTTGTGGGCTACACTCTCGTCTGGTGGTGTGATGTGGCTCTCGTCGCACCAACGTCGCGTCATCTCTTCCACGCATACGTCGATGACAGTGTTATTGAATCCAAGCATGGAGGATTGGAGGTCGCAGGTGCCTGCAGCAGAAGCCAAAAAGGCAGGGAGTGCAAGCGAAGCTACCCGACGAATTCCCAGTCCACCCATCTTCACGGGCAAAGAGGCCTGTAGCCACTGATCATTCGATAAGGCGATGTTGAATACTGTGCTTAAACCATTACGAAGAATAGCGTCGAATCTGTCCAACAAAACGTGTCCTGTACACGGGCTGCATCTTAAAGTGTACACCAGTCTCTGAGAGCTGAGTGAAAATCTGAGGAGGGTCAAAGCATCATGTTTGGCAATGGACTCTAATCTGCTCATTGCCAACTCCAGCTCCGAGCATCTGTCCTCCAGACATTTCGTCAATGCTTCACTGGTGGACAATGGTGCACCTAGCAAACAGGCTCTCTCTGGTGTCGTGACGGTAAAATTATGGAAGACGCTGTCGGAGTATTGCATGTCATTGTGATATATGATTTCACACTTTTCTTGATTGAGTTGCAGTCCAAGTTGCGCGCAACGCTGCTTCAGTAGTTTCACGTCTTCCGCCACAATATTATATTATATTATTTTATATTATAATATTATTTTTATTATTATTATTATTATTATTATTTATTACATTGGGTGTTTTGGATCGTGGTCGCACTCTGAGACAAAGACCATGAAGATATCAGCACAGACTCACATTCATTTCTTCCCTCTGAAAAGTTGTATTAACCTTTCATTTGCCAGAATGATCGCGATGGTAAATTGAGCAGTAGGATGTGGTGGACACCTTGCAACGCTGCCAAACTCTGTAATTCGACTCATGTAATAGTTTGCAATATTTACCATTTATTGTATACATAAAATTATTGCGGTGTATACGTAAATACTTTACAATATATATGTATATGTACATACTAGGTTTGATATGCATATACAATTATACATATAATTATACATGTGTGTATGTTTTAGCATACTTGAATATATTCATGCGTATATTTTTGTGTGCATGTAAATGTGCAAGCATACTTGTATTTATGCGCACACAACCAAATATATGCACATATACGTACTTCCATGAATGGGCCTACCTGAAAGCACCTGCTTAATTATAGTGTCTATGCTCTGCTTGATTACACACATGTGAGAAGTATTGGCATTGACGTATGATTGACAGATGATTTGGCGCCATTTTAGAACCTATGAGATGAGACTATGATGATGATGATGATGTGATCTCTAATGAGTGATGTTTAATACGTTGTAGACAAGACGTGGAAGCGTGTGAGAAATGGGCGCACAGTACGACGCAGCAAGTAGACCTAGCCTTCAACATCTTCTTCATGATCTACTTCTTTATTCGAGTAAGCAGCCACATGCGCATTATAATTATACGGTCTCTCTTCTTTTTCATTCATTCATTCATTCATTCGTTATTTCATTCATTCATTCATTATTTCATTCATTCATTTAAGATATTTATATAGCTTGCCTCTTCAAGAGTAACTACTCAGAAGCGCTCCCGACCCAACCGCGGTTAAAGAGAACAGTCTATAGAGTATAGTACTTTCTTGATTAGAAGGATCAGAATGTTGCGGGTCAAATAGGGCTCGGGTACTTGGGTCTATTCAATTCTATTGTTGCTGGGTAACCTGCTGCCAATCACTCTTTTGTTAGATAATTAGAATAAATAGATCAAGCGTTCAATAATTGGAAGAGAGTTTTGTTCTGATAACTTCAGGTGTGGTGATTTAAGGTAAAGATTTGGCAAGTTAACACTAGATATTTTTGTAAGGTGTGATAAGTTTAGGTAAACTATGGTTGTTTAACTGAGGTATAGAACCACGTAATTGAATTTCATGTATGGCACGTTATTAGTCATGGCACAGAGTGTGTGTGTGTGTGTGTGTGTAGGTTTGTGTATGTATATTTGTGTGTGTGTGTGCGCAGGTGTGTGGACGTAGGACGGTGTATATGTGTGCATTTATGTGTGCGTGTGTGTGTGTTTGTGTGTGTTTGTGTGTGTGTGTGTGTATGCGTGTATGCGCGTGTGTGCGTGTGTATGTGCGTGTGTGTTTATGTTTAAGTGTGTGTGTGTGTTTATGTGTATGTGTGTGTTTGTGCGTGTGTATGTGCGTGTGTGTTTATGTTTAAGTGTGTGTGTGTGTGTTTATGTGTGTGTGTGTGTGTGTTTGTGTGTGTGTGTGTGTGTGTGTTTATGTGTATGTGTGTGTTTGTGTGTGTGTGTGTGTGTGTTTGTGTGTGTGCGTGTGTGTAGAGGTGCAGAGTTGTTCAATGTCTCTTGTGTCCGTTGTCTTTAGTTTGTTGCTGCTCCGGAAAAGCTTTCATTTCTCATCGAGCTCTACTCTATGGTTGACTACTTCACCATTCCACCATCGTTTGTGGCCATCTATCTCAACAGGAACTGGCTTGGTATGATGCTCATCTCTCTTTTCATTTGTAGCATGGACATTTCATTCTAGCCGGTTGGTTAAAGCGCTTGACTACTAACGTGGAGAGCATGGATTCGAGCTCTCCTCCCAAGATGGGTTGTATGTCCATGTTGAGACTTTGGACAACGAGTTCACTGATTGTTTGTTTTGTCTCCAATTCAGATTTGCAGATCATGCTTTATATATGCTGTACAAAATATGATGATGATGATTGTTTTAATGACAGTTGTAGTACTATACTCGTGGTAGCAGCAGTATTGATAGTGGTACTGGTAATATTGTATTGATTTATATTGTATTGTATTTGATCAATTATAAATCGCCTTCGGTAGGGTGAACTCTTCAGAATCGCACCCAGTGCGCCAGGTGGCATATAAATTGTCGTATTATAATAATTGTTATTGTTATTATTATAATTGTTATTATTATTGTTATTATTATCAATATAATATAATAATAATATCTTTTCTTTAATTCAACGCCTGCAAGACGCACTGCGCTTTACATTTACAAGTTATGCAGTAATCTTAATTAAACTTAACTACTAACTGAACAGACAGCTTTGTAATTACACGGCGCTGATTATTATCATTATTATCATTATCATCGTTATCATTATTATCATTATCATCATTATCATTATGATTAAATTATCATTATTGTTATTGTTATTATTATTATTATTATTATTATTATTATTATTATTTTTGTTGTTGTTGGTGTGTCATCACGGTTGATTTGTTTTGGTGCCAGGTCTTCGTTTCACTCGAGCGCTTCGGCTGATGACGATTCCTGACGTCCTCCAGTATCTGAACATCCTGAAGACGTCCAACAGCATTCGCCTGTGCCAACTCGTCTCCACTCTCATCAGTGTCTGGTTCACTGGCGCCGGGGTTGTCCACCTGGTGAGCCCACCCACCCAGCCCGGTCATATCTCCAAAAAATCTCATCTCCCAAGTGCATTTAAGAAATATCAATAAAAAATTATGTTCTTCTTGAAATTTGCGATTTACTCTTTTTGACAGCAATTGAATGACACCGTCTTGCACTATAGTTAAATCTTACTTTCAGCATGAGAATTGCTGCTGGGGTTGGTGATTCAACCCCCAGTTTTTCTTAAGGCCCCAATGTAAAGTCTTCATTGCCCACCCTATGCAACTCCGCAGAAATCAACGTCTGACACTCAGTTATTTTCTTCTACAGTTCTCATACATCTCACTTTATTATTATTATTATTATTATTATTATTATTGTTATGACCCATATACACCTAAATTTGGTCGGGTTGTCAATGTACTATATGGAACATGTGATAATTGGGATATTTTGTGATATTTGACTGGGGG
The DNA here is from genome assembly GCA_949752735.1 of Lumbricus terrestris. Taxonomy (NCBI): domain Eukaryota; kingdom Metazoa; phylum Annelida; class Clitellata; order Crassiclitellata; family Lumbricidae; genus Lumbricus; species Lumbricus terrestris. The sequence continues at coordinate 9,291,591 of OX457040.1, read as the reverse complement.
CGATATTACGGGGCCGATTTGATGCCTCTGTTCGGTCGAGGTCATTTTGAGGGGGCGATTTTGTTGGGGACCCATTTGTCATGGGCCATACGTTTTGGCGGGTCACCGATGCACACACACACGTGTACAGTCAATCAGTACTGGCGAACAGGCAATCAAAGCATATAGGGGGGAGGGGCAGTCACGACAGTGATGAGGAAAATAAGTGACACTATTTGATTCAGAGGACTTAATCTTTAATTAATTAATTCATTCATTCATTCATTTCGGAAATTTGTATTGTACCCTTTCAAGAAGCCTATTTATTTATTGTTTATTTGTCCATTTCTATAGCGCCCCTTCAAGCTCTACTCAGAGACGCTCCCGACTACAGCGCAGACACTGCATCGGAGTTTCACGCTGAAGCGCATGAGCAATTGCGAGTGAAAGACTTGCTGAAGTCTTCGCGGCGGCTTGAGGGTGGATTCGAACCTGGACCCTCCAGCTCTAAGGCACTTAACATCACCAATACACCACCGTACCCAGAGACGCTCCCAGCCCAGTCACAGTTAAACAAAAGGGACTTGATGAACAGACAGCTTCTGGGCTGTAAGAGCGGTCTCAAGGAACCAAGAGCTCCCCCCCGTTTAGCGTGAGAGTGCAAAACAAACGAGTTCACCAGTAAGATGGAATTCATTCATTCATTATGTGAATTGTGTGTAGCGCCTCTTCAATGGAACTACTACTCAGAGTCAGAGGCGCTCCAGACCTCATGGTGGCCAAATGAAACTGCTTTAGGACGAGAGAGCAATGCCAAGCAGGCAGCTCCAGACTAGAGAACTAGAGATCCTATACTCGATTCGCTGCATGAATGGAAGTATTTCACCGAAACATCCGACTACAGCATCTTTAAAGAAGACATCTACATTAGAAGAAATGGACCAAGTTTGTAGCGATTATTTGCCATCCGTCAGTCCAAGTTTGTAGCCATTATTTGCCATTCGTCAGTCCAAGTTTGTAGCCATTTTTTGCCATCCGTCAGTCCAAGTTTGTAGCCATTATTTGCCATCCGTCAGTCCAAGTTTGTAGCATTATTTGCCATCCGTCAGTCCAAGTTTGTGGCCATTATTTGCCATTCGTCAGTCCAAGTTTGTAGCCAATATTTGCCATCCGTCAGTCCAAGTTTGTAGCATTATTTGCCATCCGTCAGTCCAAGTTTGTAGCCATTATTTGCCATCCGTCAGTCCAAGTTTGTGGCCATTATTTGCCATTCGTCAGTCCAAGTTTGTAGCCATTATTTGCCACCCGTCAGTCCAAGTTTGTAGCATTATTTGCCATCCGTCAGTCCAAGTTTGTAGCCATTATTTGCCATCCGTCAGTCCAAGTTTGTAGCCATTATTTGCCATCCGTCAGTCCAAGTTTGTAGCCGTTATTTGCCATCCGTCAGTCCAAGTTTTAGCCATTATTTGCCATCCGTCAGTTCAAGTTTGTAGCCGTTATTTGCCATCCGTCAGTCCAAGTTTGTAGCCATTATTTGCCATCCGTCAGTCCAAGTTTGTAGCCGTTATTTGCCATCCGTCAGTCCAAGTTTTAGCCATTATTTGCCATCCGTCAGTTCAAGTTTGTAGCCGTTATTTGCCATCCGTCAGTCCAAGTTTGTAGCCATTATTTGCCATCCGTCAGTCCAAGTTTGTAGCCGTTATTTGCCATCCGTCAGTCCAAGTTTTAGCCATTATTTGCCATCCGTCAGTCCAAGTTTGTAGCCATTATTTGCCATCCGTCAGTCCAAGTTTGTAGCCATTATTTGCCATCCTCCAGACCAAAGTTGTCACCGTTATTTTCCATTTTCCTGACCAAGTTTGTAGCTTTTTTTGCCATCCGTCAGTCCAAGTTTGTAAACTGTTTGGACTCAACTGTTATGCTTTCTTTTCTTCAGCTCGAAAATTCTGAAGATGTTTTTCAGCACCGAGTAATGACTCCGCGCACATATTGGGAGTGTGTCTACTTCACTCTCGTTACCATGTCAACCGTCGGCTATGGAGACATTTGTTGCGAATCAGCATGTGGGAGAATCTTCATGGTCTTCTTCATCCTGGGTGCTCTGGTACGTAGTATGAGAGTTCTTCATTTGAATCTCTGTAGTTTTTTGTTCATCGTTGGTACTCTGGTGCGTATCTCCTTTTTAGGAGTTCTTCATTTGCATATATACAGCTTTTTCTTCATTCTTGGTGCTCTGGTGTTTATATCCATTTAAAGAGTTTCTCATTCTCATTCGAATCTCTACTGTTTCCTTCATCCTGACTGTTCTGGTGTGTATGGGCTTTTTAGGAGTTTTTCATTGAATCTCTGCAGTTTTATTTGTTTGTATGCGCACATGTTATAGCGCCCCTTCGAGCTCTCTACTCAGAGGCGCTCCCGACTACAGAGCGGACACTGCATCGGAGTTTCACGCCGAAGCGCTGAAAAATTGCGAGTAAAGGACTTGCCCAAGGTCTCTACGTGGCGACTTGAGGCAGATTCGAACCTGCAACCCTTTGGCTGCAAGGCGGTGAACATATCCACTACACCACTGCGTCCCACAATTAATCCTACACTGCTGGTTCAGGAATTTTTGTGTGATTTCTGGGGAAATTCCATGTTTTCTCTCTGTTAGCTATTACATCTCGTTTTTGTTCCGATGTTATCCGCCTGATGCAAGTGGCAGAGTGTTTGTGCATGTACAATTGTACATGTACTGAAATAATAAATGGATTGTAATCGTAATCATTCGTAATCTCCAAACTTCTAAAGCGCCACTCGAAAGTCAGGCACAGGGCACGAGCTTTTTCACGATCGCTACGTTGAGTCGAAAGGGGTGTCCATAAAAGTAGTCCAAAGGAGGTACGGTTTGGATAATGAGTGAGGGGCCGTCCATAAAGTACGTCACGCTATTTTTGACCATTTTTGGCACGTCACACTTTCGAACAAAAAATTTAAAAACATAACTATTTACCTAACCCTCTAAACCCTAGGATACTATCCCTAATCCCTCTGATAGGGACGTATGTCCCTAAACGCTTTGATAGTGACGGAAAATCAACTTTTATTCTGCCAGGCCGGGTTTTAGACACGCCTGGCCGGGCCGGGTCGGATTTTAGGTACTAAGAACAAAATAAATAATAAAGAATTTTAAAAATAAATGTGTGACGTCACACATGGTCTGACCCCTTCCCTGTCAAACTGTCACACTTTCTTACACCCCTCCCCCCTGGAGCGTGACGTACTTTATGGACGGCCCCTGATGCCATTATATTGATGATTATGATGTGTTTTTTGCTGGTGCACATGTCTTCATTATGGAGTGCTGTATAAAGTCCCATTGATTGATTGATTGATTGATTGATTGATTGATTGAAATTTGCAGGCAATGTTTGCCAGTTTCATTCCTGAAATTACCGACATACTCGGCAGTCGAAGCAAGTATGGAGGCGCGTTCAAAAAGGAGCGGGGTAAGAGGTAAGTAAGGAACGGGGTAAGAGGTAAGTAAGGAACGGGGTAAGAGGTAAGTAAGGAACGGGGTAAGAGGTAAGTAAGGAGCGGGATAAGAGGTAAGTAAGGAGCAGGGTAAGAGGTAAGTAAGGAGCGGGGTAAGAGAATCATATTCTCAATTGATCATCTTTGGAAACAATTCTTTCAAATGCCATGAATCTTCTGCATTTGTATGTGGCATAATAGAATTATCTATATCTATAAGAAAGGATGTACCTATGTTTGTCAGTTATGCACGCTCACAGTTTTGCAGCTACTGATCTTAAACATTGTACATAAATAGACTTTCACTCAATCTACTCAGTCGCGCTATTTTCAGCTCTTTAGACACTTGAACTTTCAAATTATAGACATTTTAAATTTCGCCATGTTAATTATGCTATAGCTGAACTATACAACGCCATTTGTAATCTTTTGCAATAACAAATTAATGCACGTTGCTTATGACGTCATTTCGACGTTGGCCACTATATTCAAACACTCTCACCAAAATTGAAGTGCAACAAGCCTGGGAAAGATAAATTCCGTATATATGCCAGGGAGTATATATACTAACTAAGAGGAGCGGCGCCCAATGTCACATGAGCGAGTAAAATTACCACTTATAAACCCCGCCGCCCCGCAGGGACGTGTGTACCGCGGAAGACCTTCCAAGCAGAGATATATAGGGGCATAAAATTACCATTTATAAACCCCAAATGGGCGGCGAAGCCGCCCCGCAGGGACGCGTGGACCTGGGTTTGGGGACGAAAAATCTAAATTTCCCGTGCAACACCGAGTACCCCATAATTCAATTTAAATTTCGCTGTGTTAATGTATGCGGTATATTGACGCCACATTTAAATTGTTTTTCAGTAGCGGCTAAGGAGTATATACAATTTATCCCGGGCAACGCCGGGTACCCCAGCTAGTAATGCAATAAGTAAGCACGTAGGTAAGTGTTTTACACTCTAACTCTTTCATGCACATCTCAAAACTGTCCATTTGGCCATTCTGGGCAAGAGTGTGCTCCTGAGTAGCCGCATTGAAGGTGTGCTGTAAAATTTTCGGAATGAATGAGTTGATATATTCTTTATTGAACAAGCTGCATATCCTTTTATTGGATGCTTTGCAATGTAATAGAGCATTTATATCAAGCACGTCCTCCCATGCCTTTGATGGCTATCTAGTATGCAACTTAGGTATAGAATTATCGACATTGTCTGCTCAAGATAACCATGGTGAAAACACATTTATCAATCATCTTGAAGTCTTGAACTGTATAGTTTTGCTACTTATTGTCACTGTTTCTGCAGTCTTTCCTGACTTGTTATCATTATAATACGTCATGCTTATCGGTATTACTGATCTCAGTTTGTTGTTATCGGTATTACTGATGTCAGTTTGTTGTTATCGGTATTACTGATCTTCGTTTGTTGTTATTGGTATTACTGATGTCAGTTTGTTGTTATCGGTATTACTGATCTTCGTTTGTTGTTATCGGTATTACTGATGTCAGTTTGTTGTTATCGGTATTACTGATCTTCGCTTGTTGTTATCGGTATTACTGATCTCAGTTTGTTGTTATCGGTATTACTGATCTTCGTTTGTTGTTATCAGTATTACTGATCTCAGTTTGTTGTTATCAGTATTAATGATCTCAGTTTGTTGTTATCGGTATTACTGATGTCAGTTTCTTGTTATCGGTATTACTGATCGTCGTTTGTTGTTATCGGTATTACTGATCTCAGTTTGTTGTTATCGGTATTACTGATGTCAGTTTGTTGTTATCGGTATTACTGATCTCAGTTTGTTGTTATCGGTATTTCTGATCTCAGTTTGTTGTTATCGGTATTACTGATCTCAGTTTGTTGTTATCAGCATTACTGATCTCAGTTTGTTGTTATCGGTATTACTGATCTCAGTTTGTTGTTATCAGCATTATTGATCTCAGTTTGTTGTTATCATTATTGGTTGACATTGTACGTCTGTCTTTAGAGGTGCAGTAATGGTGTTGTTGATCATCATTCAGGATTATTGTTTGCCAGTCATTCTCTGAGCAGACAAATCTTGTGTTGGCTATTATTTGCCCAAGTTTGTGGCCATTATTTGCCATCCGTCAGACCAAGTAGTGGCCATTATTTGCCATCCGTCAGAACAAGTTTGTGGCCATTATTTGCCATCTTTCAGTCCAGGTTTGTCGCCATTTTTTGTCATCTCCAGACCAAGTTTGTGGCCATTATTTGCCATCCGTCAGACCAAGTTTGTGGCCCTTATTTGCCATCCGTCAGACCAAGTTTGTGGCCATTATTTGCCATCCTTCAGTCCAGGTTTGTCGCCATTATTTTTCATCTCCAGACCAAGTTTGTAGCCATTATTTGCCATCCGTCAGACCAAGTTTGTAGCCATTATTTGCCATCCGTCAGACCAAGTTTGTAGCCATTATTTGACATCCGTCAGACCAAGTTTGTAGCCATTATTTGCCATCCTCCAGACCAAGTTTGTATCCGTTTTAGGCTATTTTCCGGACTAGCGTTTCGTAATTCCAGGCAATCATCCAGACCACGTTTGTTGCCATCATCCAGACCAAGTTTGTAGCCATCATCCAGACCAAGTTTGTAGCCATTATTTGCCATCACCCAGAACAAAGTTGTGGCCTTTTTTGCCATCGTCCATACAAAGTTTGTAGTCATCATCCAGACCAAGTTTGTGGCCATTATTTACCATCATCAAGACCATGTTTGTAGCTATTATTTACCATCCTCCAGACCATGTTTGTGGCCAGTATTTACCATCATACAGACCAGGTTTGTAGCCATTATTTACTATCCTCCAGACCAAGTTTGTAGCCATTATTTGCCATCATCCAGACCAAGTTTGTGGCCAGTATTTATCATCATCGAGACCATATTTGTAGCCATTATTTACTATCATCCAGACCAAATTTGTTGCCATCATCCAGACCAAGTTTGTAGCCATTATTTACTATCCTCCAGACCAAGTTTGTAGCCATTATTTACCATCATCCAGATCATGTTTGTGGCCAGTATTTATCATCATCCAGACCAAGTTTGTGGCCATTATTTACCATCATCCAGATCATGTTTGTGGCCAGTATTTATCATCATCGAGACCATATTTGTAGCCATTATTTACTATCCTCCAGACCAAGTTTGTGGCCATTATTTACCATCATCCAGACCAAGTTTGTGGCCAGTATTTATCATCATCGAGACCATATTTGTAGCCATTATTTACTATCCTCCAGACCAAGTTTGTAGCCATTATTTACCATCATCCAGATCATGTTTGTGGCCAGTATTTATCATCATCGAGACCATATTTGTAGCCATTATTTACTATCCTCCAGACCAAGTTTGTAGCCATTATTTACTATCATCCAGACCAAGTTTGTGGCCAGTATTTATCATCATTCAGACCAAGTTTGTGGCCATTATTTACCATCATCCAGATCATGTTTGTGGCCAGTATTTATCATCATCGAGACCATATTTGTAGCCATTATTTACTATCCTCCAGACCAAGTTTGTGGCCATTATTTACCATCATCCAGACCAAGTTTGTGGCCAGTATTTATCATCATCGAGACCATATTTGTAGCCATTATTTACTATCCTCCAGACCAAGTTTGTGGCCATTATTTACCATCATCCAGACCAAGTTTGTGGCCAGTATTTATCATCATCGAGACCATATTTGTAGCCATTATTTACCATCACCCAGAACAAAGTTTGTAGCCATTATTTTCCATCATCCAGACCAAGTGTGTAGCCATTTTAGACCATTATCCGGACTAACGTTTCGTAATGCAAGGCAATCATCCAGATCAAGTTTGTTGCCATCATCCAGACCACGTTTGTAGCCATTATTTACCATCATTCTGACCATATTTGTGGCCATTATTTACCATCATTCTGACCATATTTGTGGCCATTATTTGCCATCCTCCAAACGAAGTTTGTATCCATTTTAGGCCATTATCCGGACTAGCGTTTCGTAATTCTAGGCAATCATCCGGACCAATTTCGTTCATTACTGGCGAAGATAGATAGATGCAGATTTTCCGTGTCCGATATATTCTGACCTAGATCTGTCATTGAAACGTTGACCGTCTTCCAGACGCTTGTTTGTGCCATTTATCCACGTGCTATCGATCCATCCTATGTTTGTCGCTATCAACGATTTTCTTGGCTCTCATCCAGAGACCAGATGGTGAGTCCACGACGACAGTCACCAGCGGCAGTCACACCATCATGGCCACCGCTCTGACATACGCTGCTGCTTCCTCCACTGAAGCAACCGCTGTTCGGTGATTAACATTCATTGCTTTTTTTGTTTTGCTCCACCGCCGTCGCTATACGATGGATACCGCCGCTTGCATAAAAACGTGTTGCCGCCGAACTCACTATGCGCACACACACTCACACACACACACACTCACACACACACACACACACACACACACACACACACACACACACACACACACACACACGCACAACAGACACACACACGCACAACAGACACACACACGCACAACAGACACACACACAGACACACACACACACACACACACACGAGCAGGCATCATGCAGAGGAGAGACACGTGTACGTAGACCCACATACATACAGACAAAACAGATAAGCAGAGAAAAACACGCGCACATACAAATCGATGGTCACACACTGATACACATAGACAGTAGGACACAAGCAGATTGACATAAACACAGACTGACAAATACACACACACACATGCATGCAGAAAGACACAAAAGCATTCATGGACAGACAGACACACACACAAACAACGCAACATGTCAGCTGTAATGATCCTCGTGGGATGATTTCCAGCAACAAAATCCTTCAGACAACTGCAAGAAGGAATTTGGTTGCGTTGTCCTGTTCACCACCACCACCATCACCACCACCACTACCACCACCACCACCACCACCACCACACCACCAATGTCACCACCATCACCAGCATATCATCACCACCACTGCCACCAATATCACCACCACCACCATACCACCTCTACCACCAAAATCACCACCACAACCACCACCACCAATATCACCACCACCATACCACCACCACCACCATCACCACTACCATCCCTATATCATCAATACCACAAGTACCACCACCAATATCACCAAAACCGCCGCCATCATCATCATCATCGCAATTGCTCTGCGTCAATCATTCATTACCCGTCGCCAGGAGTCGCCATCTGCGGTATTTCCACAGCAGCCATCCATCCGGTCCATCATATCTTTCGTGCGTTCTCGACTACGCGCCGACTGCACAGCGCACACACGCACACACAGCATCGACTACAACTGATTCCGTTCGGATCAATAGCTGACCGGAAGGAAGACTGCTTTACCGTTTATGTGTGTGTGTTTGTGTGTGCGTGTGTTTTGTTTGTGTGTGCTTGTCTGTGTGTGTTTGTCTGTGTGTGTGTGTTTGTGTGTGCGTGTGTACGTGTTTTTGTGGTGTGTGTGTGTGCGCGCGTGCGTGGGCAAATGTGTTTGTGTGTGTGAGTGTGTGTGTATGTCTGTGTGCAGATGTGTGGGTGTGGTGGAATGTCTTGAGAGGAATAGGAAGCGCAGTGCGTGGCAACATGATCGCGAAGGAACAGCGAAGAGTCAGAAGATGAATGCGAGAGAGACAAAGACAGAGACGGAGACAGAGACAGAGACAAAGACAGAGACGAAGACAGAGACAGAGACAAACACGGACACAGAGACAGAGTGCTTGCACTAATCCGCAGATATGACCGGTTTCTTGTCGATCTATCATGCCTGTGTCTTCTTCGTAGCAGAACTTGACCGCTGCGGTCATTCTTTATGGTCGTAGCCTATCGATGAGGGAGGTACTCATTAATGTGGCCAGCATTCAAATGTCTGGCAGTTATTTGTTACGCATGGTCACAGTGGTAGTTAGCAAGACTGATGTTGCTGCTGTAGGAAGACAGCAGGTTTGCACTTTTGCAAGAAAGTCTCACCACAAAATGTGGTTTCACTGACTGCAGACGATGCTCTGTGTTGATTAGTATATTGTGTATGTGTATGTGTGTGTATGTGTATGTATGTGTATGTTTGTGTATGTATGTGTAATTGTGTATGTGTATATATGTGTGTGTATGTATGTGTAATTGTGTATGTGTGTATGTGTGTATGTGTGTGTATGACTGTATGTGTATGTGTGTGTATGTGTATGTCTGTATGTGTGTGTGTTTATGTGTATGTGTGTGTGTATGTATGTGTATGTATGTGTATGTGTGTGTATGTATTGTATTGTATTGTATAAAAACATTAAAGCACTTCTACTAGGGTGAATCGTTCAGAGGCGCTCCCAGTGCGCAAGGCCACGAGAGAAGAAATAGGTTTTAAGAAAAGAAAATGAGGAGGAGGGATTACCAGTCAGAAGTTGAGATCGAATAGAAGGAGAGAGCGTATTCCAAAGAGAGGGGCCAATTGATGTAAAGGAACGGGACTGAGCCATAGCCGTTCTAGTAGGAGGTACTAGAGGTTCAAATCTGTTTAAAGAGTGGAGTGGACGATGTGAGGAGGCTGAAACTGGCCTGCGAATTCCATTGGCTAGATATTTTGGGGCAAGACCGCGTTGTGCTTTGGAGACCAAGATGAGGATTTGAACTTAATGTGCACAGTTAGAGGAAGTCAATGTGTGTGTGTGTGTGTGTGTGTGTGTGTGTATGTGTGTGTGTGTGTGTGTGTGTGTGTGTGTGTGTCTGCATCTCATGATAGGGTCTCTTAACGTTGCAATCTAAAAGATCAGCTGAAGAGGCAGCCTACTTCTTAAGATGGCTTCAAAATGTTTCTGAAGCTGAAGCTGTGTCTGCTGAATAAACAAAATTAAACATATTAATAATGTTATTATTTATGTCGACGTCATTACAGATTGGCTTCTGGTGGGTCACCTTCGGTTGATGCCTGGTGCAATAGACACTGCTGTTGTGGTATCTGATAAATAGTAGTAGTAATAGTGGTAGTTGTAGTGGTAAAGGTAGCGGTAGCGGTAGTTTTAGTGATAGCGGAAGTGGTAGTTTTAGTGGTAGCGGTGGTGGTAATGGTAACGATGATTACAATTATAGTTAGGATAATTATGATAATAATGACTGTAATGGTAATTTAATGTGTTGTTATTATTATAATTATTATTTTTTAATCACTTTAATTTCTGACGCATGCAAGGTTACTCCGAAATGTGAATCTGAGGTGTGGATAGTCAGCCGTGAGAGGAAAATGCAGTTAGAGAAGATCCATGTGCTTGAAAGTCAAGAAGAAACAGTGAGTTTTGAGTCGCTCTTTGAATGGAGGAAGCGAATTTGAAGGGACTGTTCCAGGTGGAAGAGACTGTTCTAGTCGGAAGAGACTGTTCCAGGTGGAAGAGACTGTTCCAGGTGGAAGAGACTGTTCTAGTCGGAAGAGACTGTTCCAGGTGGAAGAGACTGTTCTAGTCGGAAGAGACTGTTCCAGGTGGAAGAGACTGTTCCAGGTGGAAGAGACTGTTCTAGTCGGAAGAGACTGTTCCAGGTGGAAGAGACTGTTCTAGTCGGAAGATACTGTTCCAGGTGGAAGAGACTGTTCTAGTCGGAAGAGACTGTTCCAGGTGGAAGAGACTGTTCTAGTCGGAAGAAACTGTTTCAGTCGGAAGAGACTGTTCCAGGTGGAAGAGACTGTTCTAGTCGGAAGAGACTGTTCCAGGTGGAAGAGACTGTTCTAGTCGGAAGAGACTGTTTCAGTCGGAAGAGACTGTTCCAGGTGGAAGAGACTGTTCCAGGTGGAAGAGACTGTTCTAGTCGGAAGAGACTGTTCCAGGTGGAAGAGACTGTTCTAGTCGGAAGATACTGTTCCAGGTGGAAGAGACTGTTCTAGTCGGAAGATACTGTTCCAGGTGGAAGAGACTGTTCTAGTCGGAAGAAACTGTTTCAGTCGGAAGAGACTGTTCCAGGTGGAAGAGACTGTTCTAGTCGGAAGAGACTGTTCCAGGTGGAAGAGACTGTTCTAGTCGGAAGAGACTGTTTCAGTCGGAAGAGACTGTTCCAGGTGGAAGAGACTGTTCCATGTGGTAGAGACCCAGTCGGAAAGGACTATTCCAGTCGGAAGAGACAGTTCCAGTCGGATTAGCTACACTAGTCCCTGGCATTACCAGACATTGGTCTTTAACGTGGTGTAAGTCTGTTATGGCGTTTGTTCCGTCCTGGAATTAGTCGGTTATTTGTCCGCTCCTCTGAACCAGAACCAGAACACACACCGGGTTCATCATCGTCGTCGTCGTCATCGTCGTCGTCCATCGATTCTTCCAGACACTTAGATTTGCCTTCCGCGTGATTGCGATCGATTGCCTTTTGACCACAGCCGCCGCCACCGCCGCCGCCGCCACCACAGTCAGAAAATGTCTCTGGTCATCCCCCGGAAATTACAGAAAAATCGATTAATCTGGGAATCGTCAGTGAGTTCAGTGGTAGGCGGCTCCCCCTCCCTAGCTTTGGTTTTCCCTCTGCTCCCTCCTCTTCCTTTTCCCTGATATGTTGGGATGGACTTTCGATCCCTTCGTTTCCCGTGCGTGTGTTGGAGCGCGTGCACAGACGACTGCGGCGAGTGAGGTCAAGCGATTCGGTGACGAGATGCGGTGGAAAGGGAAGCAAGCAATTATATCTGCTTTGTTGTTATGTCCGATCGTTTTCAAAGTACGCATGATGATTGGACAATGAATTATGTCGTGTTTTTAGTTATTTTATTGTCATTGTAAGGACTTGTTTATACTGCGCAACCTCTTCAAGGAAACTCGTCAGAAGTGCTTCTACCAATCAGATGGACAGGAATGACTTATTTTGAAGGGTTGAAACCTTGAAGGCTCCCTAAACACGCCCATGCTCCAATCTTAATTAGGCCTACACAAGTAGTATACATGTATATAACTTATATTACACGCACACACGCACCCACACGCACACACACGCACACACACTCATTCAAAAACACACACTCAAATACACACACACACACACACACACACACACACACACATTCAAAGACACTCGTTCAGATACACACCCACACACACACTCATTCAAAAACACTAACTCAAAGACACACACACACACACCCACACACACACATCCCCGCCACACACACACACACACAACACCCGCATGCAATCCTCAACCGCATGCGAAATAGTGGCTGGAAGTTGGAATAGTTGGAAGCTAAGTCAATGTAACAGTTTGCAAAGATGAGTGTTAAAGAATGAAGGACCGACCACGACAAAACCTCCGTACAATATTGTGTTATGGAAGAAAACGCAACAGGAGAAGATTGATTTAAAGTCGTTGTAATTGAGATGAAGCATGAAGCAGTGTTTGCATGGCAAAGAAAATTTGTCGGCACTAAATGAGGAACGATGCATACGGGAACAATTGCATCTATTGTGTACACTGTATTTGTTGGTCTTATTAATATTAATATTACCGGCACCATCACTATAGTGGGGTGCGGAGTGTAGGGGTATGTTCTGTGCCTTGGAGCCAGAAGGTTGCGCCTTCGAATCCACCTCAAGCCGCCATGTAGGGTCTCTGCGCAAGTCCTTCACTCGCAATTGCTCTTGCGCTTCAGCGTAAAAATCCGATTCAGTGTCCGTGCTGTAGTCGGGAGCATCTCCGAGTAGCGATCTTGAAGGGTCACTAAAACAAGTACTCATACACACAGTACAGATTTATTTCTTCATAAAACCGACAAGCTCAAGTACAGACTAGTCGAACTGACTGTTTTCAATATTATTATAAGCCGTCATTCAGCGCTGGGCTTCTTGGTCCTTCTCGGTTTGTTCCAATCCGAGGTGCCTGAAAGTAGCAGAAAGAGGGATATTTTCCGATTTGAAGGGTGACTGATTGATTGATTGATTGATTGATTGATTGATTTACTGATTGACTCTGTTTGATGCCAAAAAGAGGGCAATAGCTGCTCAAAGATGCAGGAAAATGTAAACGCTATATATCAAGATTATTTTTCATCATAGTCATCGTCACCTTCGTCATCATTTCCCGATGTCAACCATTTTGATGGCGATGGCCGCAAATAATTGTTCACATTTTTCTCTCATTTGTCAACCTTGGTGCTTTTCTCATGTTTAATTCAAGCTATTTGCGCCTGTGGCTGTATTGCCCATATAATGTAATGTATGCATTATATATATATTTATATACATGTATGAATATATGTAATTATGTATATACATACATACATGTATGCAAATTATACATATATACAAACAGCGGTGGCTCTCATCAGGGCGTGGGTGGGATGTGGTGTGACGACCGCATTCCTATAAAATACCCATTTGTGCCCAAAGACGAGACCATGTCGAGCGAGGGAAGACCGCTATAAGTCTTCGTGTCACCAGGGGCGCTGGGCAGCAGCAGTGCGGGAGAATTGGTCTTCGGCGGAGGAATCTCAACAAGGAGATCAACGGCTTTGACTGACAAAATCAGTTTTCTGTACTGCGGTCAGAAGAGGATTTGGGGCCCACTGACTATTACATCCCCAATGTGAACCATGAGAAAACGACAAATGCGAAAGAAAACTATGGGTGGTGGTTTTGATCCCTCCAGGGAACCGACCACCTTTTGTGCTACTGGAGGAGTGGTGAACACGATCCCGGAGAACTCGACAAGTGATGATACCTCAGACCTAAAACCAGACTCTGGAGGGCAGGGGGTGGATGGTAGTCGGAGGAAGAACCGAGGTCGGACGAACCTACGGCGGGAATTCCGCATGGCTACGTGGAATGTACAGACACTGTTTCAGCCTGGGAAATTGGCGAATGTCATCGATGAAATGAACAGAGGAAAGGTGTCTGTACTGGGTGTTGCGGAGGCCAGATGGACGGGCAGTGGCTTTTTTGTGGGCTCCACTGGAGAGCTGGTGCTGTACTCGGGTGGAGAAAGTCATCAGAGGGGAGTGGCTATCATACTCTCTAAAAGCATCAAGAATGGACTGATGGCCTACAAACCTATATCAGAAAGGATTATATATGCAAGATTAAGGGCATCACCTTTCAATGTCTCAGTTTTTCAGGTCTATGCGCCGACATCGGAGGCTGAGGAGTCGATAAGGGAGAGCTTCTACTTGCAGCTGGAACAAGAAATAAGGAGGGCGCCTGGACAGGATATATTAGTGGTAATGGGAGACTTTAACGCCAAGGTTGGTAGAGGTTGGATAAATGAGGATGTGGGCGGTTGTTTCGGACTGGGTGACACAAATGAGGCCGGTGAGGCGCTGATCGACTTCTGCTTGGACAACAACTTGGTTATCACAAACACGCTATTCAAACACCATAAGCGCAGAATATACACGTGGTGTTCACCGGACGGGCTCACTAAAAACCAGATTGACTACATCATGGTGTCGAGAAGATTCCGGAAGTGTGTCCTGAATTCGAGAGCGTACCCTGGGGCTGACTGTGGCTCAGACCATAATTTAGTGGGAATCAACCTGCGGCTGCGGATCCGTAAAGACAACGACACCAAAGAACGCAAGACTTTCTATAACCTCGACAAACTCCAAGACCAGGTTATCAAAGAAGAATATCTGATCGAGATAAACAACAGGTTTGAGACACTGCTGGCGTGTGAAGAGGAGAAGACACCAGATGAGATGTGGGAGAGCATCAAAGGAGCGACGACAGAGGTGGCTGAGGGATGGTTGGGAAGGAATAAAAGGAAAAGGAGCAAGCCATGGATATCCCGCGAAACGCTGGGACTTATTGAGACGAGGAGATCACTAAAAACAGCAAAGAACAGGACAGAGGAGGACCGAAGAGCATATGCTGAGGCGAAAGGAATAGTGCAGAAACAGCTGAGGGAGGACAAAAAGAAATGGCTTCAAGAACAATGCGCTGATATTGAGGACAATATGAGAACAGGAAACACCAAGAGGGCTTTCGACACGATAAAGAAGCTGCGTAGACAGAACCGAGTAACAAGGCAACGGAATATTAAAGATGAAGAAGGCAGATTGCTGACGGATATGGAAAGCATCAAAAAGAGATGGAGCCAGTACACCGAAGGACTGTATAAGAACGACGAGACCGAGGTGGAGGAGGATGATGACAGCGCAGCATTAGATGGTGGAAACACGGAGAGGTTTGCACCGATACTTGTTGATGAGATCAGAGATGCAATCAAAAGGCTACCGAAGGGGAAAGCAACAGGAATTGATAACTTACCAGCGGAATTATGGAAGATAGACAGCGATGTGGTGGCTGAAGCCTTCTGCAGGCTATGTAATAAAATAATTGAGACGGGTGCGTGGCCTGTAGAATGGGATAAGTCCATCTTTGTAACCATCCCAAAAGTCAAGGGTACTGAAAAATGCGAGGAACATCGAACAATTGCTCTCATTAGTCATGCAAGCAAGATATTACTTAGAGTCCTACTTAACAGGATACAGGGAACGGCGGAGGAGGAACTGGCGGATGTGCAGATGGGTTTTCGTCGAGGGGTGGGCACTAGAGATCAAATTTTCAATTTGCGAATCATTATGGAGAAAGCGCGGGAAGCTTCGGTCCCCTTATACATGGCCTTCATTGACTACAAGAAAGCGTTTGATTCGGTAAGCCATCGTAAATTATGGTCAGTGCTGAAAAGGATGGGCATGAGTAGTCACACGGTGGATGCAATCAAGAACCTATACAGCAATCAACAAGCTGCGGTTCGGGTGGACAAAGAATTAACGGAATGGTTTAGGATAGGAAAAGGTGTGAGGCAGGGCTGTCTGGTGTCGCCGCTGTCTTTCAACTGCTACTCAGAGTACGTGATGCGGGAGTCGGCGGACGAGCTGGGATGGATAGGAGTTACCATAAATGGACGCACAATAAACAACCTGCGTTATGCGGATGACATTGTTCTAATTGCGACGTCAGCAGCAGCACTTCAACAACTGATAGACAGGATAAATGAGGTCTCAAAGGAATACGGTTTGGAAATAAGTATAAAAAAGACAAAAGTTATGGTAGTATCCAAAACGAGAGAAACAATTCAGATCACCTGCAATGGGGAACCTCTAGAACAGGTTGAGGCTTTCCGCTACCTGGGAGCGTTGATAGATGACACTGGAGACGGAAGCCGAGAAATCAGGGCTAGATTGGGGATGGCTCGGACGGCGATGGGGTCACTGGACTGCCTGTGGAAAGATCGTTCGGTCGGAAATGCACTGAAGAGGAGGGTTATGGAGGCGATGGTGTGGTCAGTGGCATTGTATGGAAGTGAGGCATGGACTCTGAAGGCGGCGGATAGAAGAAGATTGACGGCATTTGAGATGATGACGTATAGAAGAATGATGCAGGTCGACTGGAGGGAACACAGAACAAATGCCTCGATTTTAGCGGAGCTGCGGCCGAAACAGAGACTGCTGGAGAGGGTGCAGAAAAGGAAACTGCGATACTTCGGACACCTGATGAGGGCAGACAACATATCGACACTGCTAATACAAGGACGAATTGAGGGTACCAGAGCACGGGGAAGACCAAGGAGGCGTTGGATGGACGATGTCTGTGACTGGACCGGATTACCACCTGTGGACTGTGTTAGACGGGCGCAGGACAGAGAGGAATGGAGGAAGCTGCTGTCGTTATCTCTGGTCTCCGACCCTCAGAAATGAGGATGGACAGCATCATCATCATCATATATATAATGTGGACCTCCACAAGGCGATGCTGTGCTTTCTCTGTGGCTGGTCCTACCACCTGGAATGGTCTTGCTGTGGCACTTCGTCTAGTGCCTAGGGGTCATTCCACCATGTTCTTCTCTAGCCTTAGGACTATTGTGTAAATTTAGCCGAGGGTGGGCCCGGAGCGCTTCTGAGTAGAATAGCCTTGAAGGGGCGCTATATAAGTGCTCCTAATAAATAAATAAAATACATGTGTATCTATGTCTCTATAAATAATTTTTTTTGTGTCATTGTATATGTTTATAGATACATATTAGGTATCATGATACATATTAAATATCATGATACATATTAAATATCATAATTTTATGTACTCTCGTTTTCTTAATATTGTGAATGCCCATGCAGTTTTGACCATGCTCATTATTCGTTGATTTTGGCGGTAATATATTGCTCTCACATACACACATGCAAGACATGAATTAAAACAGAAAGAAGGGCAGGCCAAGACTAGATTGGGTAGATAATAATTAATTATTAATGAGGACTTGACCATCATTTAGACTAACACTGATGAAAAATGGTCTTGACAATCATTTAGACTAACACTGATGGAAAAATGGTCTTGACCATCATTTAGACTAACACTGATGGAAAAATGGTCTTGACAATCATTTAGACTAACACTGATTTAAAAATGGTCTTGACCATCATTTAGACTAACACTGATGGAAAAATGGTCTTGACAATCATTTAGACTAACACTGATTTAAAAATGGTCTTGACCATCATTTAGACTAACACTGATGGAAAAATGGTCTTGACAATCATTTAGACTAACACTGATGGAAAAATGGTCTTGACCATCATTTAGACTAACACTGATGGAAAAATGGTCTTGACAATCATTTAGACTAACACTGATTGAAAAATGGTCTTGACAATCATTTAGACTAACACTGATGGAAAAATGGTCTTGACCATCATTTAGACTAACACTGATCAATGGAAAAATGGTTTTGACAATCATTTAGACTAACACTGATGGAAAAATGGTCTTGACAATCATTTAGACTAACACTGATGGAAAAATGGTCTTGACCATCATTTAGACTAACACTGGTGGAAAAATGGTCTTGACAATCATTTAGACTAACACTGATTGAAAAATGGTCTTGACAATCATTTAGACTAACACTGATGGAAAAATGGTCTTGACCATTATTTAGACTAACACTGGTGGAAAAATGGTCTTGACCATTATTTAGACTAACACTGATGGAAAAATGGTCTTGACAATCATTTAGACTAACACTGATGGAAAAATGGTCTTGACCATCATTTAGACCAACACTGATGGAAAAATGGTCTTGACCATCATTTAGACCAACACTGATTGAAAAATGGTCTTGACCATCATTTAGACTAACACCGATGGAAAAATGGTCTTGACCATCATTTAGACTAACACTGATGGAAAAATGGTCTTGACCGATGACTGAGGTTAATGGTGATCTTTTATTCGTACCCATCCCTCACCAAAAACCCGTGTTGATTAAAGTAGTGCTTTCAAAATTTGGAGTTTATGTTTATAATTGGTTTACACGTGTTCATATGGTTAAACCGTTAATATGAAAACATTCGGTATAGAATTAGTTTTAGGATATTTCTGAAATTACGTATTTTTGCGATGCATGCTTTCTGTTTGAATTAGTTTTAGGATATTTCTGAAATTACATATTTTTGGGATGTATGAGCATTTCTGTTTGTAGACATATCGTGCTTTGTGGGCACATAACTATTGAGTCGGTGTCTAACTTCATGTCGGACTTCTTGCACAAAGACCGCGAAGATGTTGACGTTGAACTTGTCATCATGAACCGGTTTGTGGCTGTTTCTCGTTCTCTGCTATTCATTCATTCATTATTTCTTTTTATATAGCGCCTCTTCAAGGGGACTACTCAGAGGTGCTCCCAACCTCAGCGCGGCCAAATAAAACTGTCTTAAGATGAGAGAGGGAAGCCTGAGAAGGATTTTTACAAAGAGAGTGGAGGGCCAGAGGAAGACCATTCCAGGTTGAGGGCAGTGGCGTAGCCAGGAATTTTTCATGGGGGGGGTTTTATGGCCGGAAACTCTGTTTTTTGCTATTTTTTCTTACTTAAATGGAAAAATAACCATAAAAAATCTTTTTTTCGGAGCCAATGGGGGGGGTTTTAACCCCCGAAACCCCCCCCCCTTGCCTACGCCACTGGTTGAGGGTCCTACCACCGAGAAAGCAGGATTCTGCATAGTGGAAGTTCGAGCAAAAGCAACTGAGAGCAGACTTTGTTCAGTCTACCAAAGGGAGCGGAAATGGTGAGAACTAAGAGTAGAGCTACAGAGCTCACAAAGGTAGGCAGGAGCAAGGCCTAGCATGCAGTGCCAGACTAGAGTATTTATGTATAGCTGCCATGGTTTTACCATTTCCATGCCTGTGTCTATCATGTCTATGCCATGTCTTTTCCATGTCTCTTCCATGTCTTTTCCATGTCTTTTCCATGTCTCTTCCATGGTTTCTCCGTGTATTTTCCACATCCTTGCCTTTGATTTTGCCATGTCTCTGTCGTGTCTTTGCCACAGCTCTGCCATTTCTTTGCATTGCCTCTACCCAGTGATTAAAGTGTAGAAAAAGAAGTGCCTGGATGCCCATCGCTTCTCCAGGCTCTGCTGCCCAAATGAGTGGCAGGACGGCATAGAGATTTTAAAAGAAGTGCCTGGACGCCGTCCATGACCGTCCAACCACACTTTAAACCCTGCCTCTACCATGCCTCTGCTATGTCCAGTACACTGCATGGCAGAATCTGTGCAGTAGCAACATTTCATTGTAGTTCTGTCCAGTTATAAATGGAGCATAAGATGATGAAATAAAATATGACCGCATTTGATGGACTACACTCCCTCCTTCCAATCTCCAAAGTTCAAAGTTGCACACACGATGGCCTAATAATAACAGACCTAATAATAACAGACCTAATAATAATAACAACAGACCTAATAATAATAACAGACCAAATAGTAATAAAAGAACAACGCAATGCAATTGCATTAGACATTACCTTCCGGAAGTTCAGAATCACACACACACGACCATGCGATGGAACAGCTTTTCCAAAGGATTGTTCTGTGGAATCCTATGGTTTCGTAAGTGGAAGAAATTGCATAAAAATTGATATGTTGCTAGAATGTGTTGTTATGCTCTAGTATATCAGACTGCGAGATGGAAACATGGAAAGATTCAGAAACTTTCACTTCTCAATTTCTGTAGCAACCTAACTAAAGAATGCTGAACCGTGGTGGTGTCCAGTGCTGTTGGCATGCTTCTGCTATTTGCCTCAGCATGTTTTTTAGGCCTCAAGAACCATTTATACACAGGACTGGAAACTTCTTATTTAACGTCATTGCAAAAGTTTTCGAACGATTATCGGGTTCCGGAAATTTCACCTTTTGTTTCCATAGGAAAAGCATTTAATTAATTACATTTTTGATGGCAGATTGAAGAATAATTGCGTTGTAAAAAATTGCATTAACATATGGAGATTAAAAACATGATCTTTAGTTTTAGAAACGGAATTTTTTAGTGGTGCGACATCTGTGGTTGAGAGTGAAATGGAGATACACAAAAGTTTCACTATAATAGACGGTTCTTGATTAGGCCTGTACTACAGCAAAGCGAGGAACTGATATCGACTTAAAAATGCTGCATCTGATGCAAGAATCATGCTTTTTAAAGTTTTTAGCATCAGACCGAATATTTACAAAAATGCCCTGCGACGAAACCACAAGCCCAGGCAATCAAGACACTACATAACATTATTATTCTCTATATTGCATGGTGAGAGACTTGATTTGAAGTATAAACTTTATTATTTTCCTACTGTACAGGGACCTTGAGCAAGTCCTTTGCTCGCAAGGGGTCAGTACCATTGCTTGATATTTGATATTATGAGAATCATGGAATTAGAAATGGATACTAATAATACATGATTCTCCTTGATTTCTGTGAATTTTACTTGGCACTTGTTAGACTTATTGAACTGTAAATGTGTGAAATATTCTAGGAAGGAACCAGACTTGGAGCTGGAGAGTCTGTACAAAAGACATTTCACTCAAGTCAAGTTTTTCCAGGGAACCGTCATGGATGCCAACGACCTTCACAGGGTCAACGTAAGTTTAGCGCTTTTTAATACCTGAAATATTAAACAGTGTAACGAAGTGACTTCAATTTTTGCGTATGTGGTGTGCTGTGTTTTAAGTTTGTGATTGTTTCAGTTATTATTATTATTTTTGATTTATTTCTTTTATTATATTCAGTTCATGATGCAAATGGTCAATTGGGACAAACAAAATTTCTGTTGATTAGATTTCTAGCATTAATACTGCTGCTGCGCTGCTGTTACTGCTACTACTGTTACTACTGCTGCTGCTGCTACTACTACTACTGCTGCTGCTGCTGCTGCTACTACTGCTGCTGCTGCTGCTGCTACTACTGCTGCTGCTGCTGCTACTACTACTACCACTGCTGCTGCTGCTGCTGCTGCTGCTGCTACTACTACTACTACTACTACTACTACTACTACTACTTCTAATATTACTACTACTATTAGGCCTACTGCTACTACTTTTTGTACAGGTACCGGTAGTTGACAATATAAAGCACAAAATTTCCGGTTTGATAATACGGTGTTGTCGCCCTCTCTCTTTGTTTGTCTGTCTGTCTGTCTGTCTATCTGTCTCTCTATATGTGTATATATTATATATATATATTTGTTGGCAAAATGTGTTATAAAATTGTTGTTTTTACATTAAATTGAGGTCATGTGTGTGAGTGTGTCATTTGATATCTCTTTAGTTTAAACTCTTGTAAACAAATGAGCCAATTGAGCCATGCTGCCTCTGCATTTATGCATTTATGCATCTGCCCATTTTATAACGATTCTTTTGAACCACACATATGCGCATTAACGGTGTATTGGCTCTCCTCTTGGGTGATGATGATGATGATGGTGATGATGATGACGACGACGACGATGATGATAATGATGTTATGGTAAACCTATTAATCGTTATCATACAGCTTCACCAAAACAGGAGAAGTGTGTCAACAGACTCTGGAAATTAAACAGCCTGTCACAAGTGTAAAAACCCTTTTG
Source organism: Lumbricus terrestris (assembly GCA_949752735.1). Lineage (NCBI taxonomy): Eukaryota > Metazoa > Annelida > Clitellata > Crassiclitellata > Lumbricidae > Lumbricus > Lumbricus terrestris. Next base: position 9,269,194 of record OX457040.1, on the reverse strand, counting down.
TGCATTCTCTCTGTGTTTCGCACACGCTTCTGGTTAGGTCACTGAGAACACGTTTTTGTGCTGCTTCTTTCGTCAATTCGGAAAACTTGGTTTTATGGTCTGTCACTGTTGTCGTCATTTTTAGTGTCTTAAGTCGTTTGCTTTGTGCGAGAAGTATGTGTTCTTGTTACATGACTCGCATGTTAAGTATGTGCCACATGTTGAGTCCAATTCATGTGTCACGTTATGTTAAGTCAGATCCATTTGATGTGACATGTCATTGACTTGAATCCATTTGATGTGACATGTCAGGCTAATTTACATCCTTTTAACATGACACATCATGTTAACTTGAATCCATTTGATGTGACATGTCATGTTAACTTTGAATCCATTCAATGTGACATATCATGTTAACTTGAATCCATTTGATGTGACATGTCATGTTAGCTTAAATCCATTTAATGTGACACATCATGTGAACTTAAATCCATTTTATGTGACACGTCATGTTAACTTGAATCCATTAATGTGACACATCATGTTAACTTAGATCCATTTAATGTGATGACACGTCATGTTATCGTCTCACAGTGTGTTATTAGCCAAAGAAAAACTCCACAAGTAGTTCTTCATTTGCTTTTGACTTGATTGTAGGTTTTTCTTTTAATTATCGTTATCTGTCATGACCAATTGACCATGTTCTGTATGTATGAGAAACTCACCCATCAATTTATTGCGCTTGGTTGAAGTGAGTTGATTGAGTGACTGAGATATTGATCTCCATCTTTGAGTGATGGATCCTATGGTGTCGTTGAACTTCAGTGATGCATCATGGGTCTCTGGAGAGTCTGATCTCCATTTGAAGAGATGAGATGGTAGAGGAAAGGGGTTGTGATGGTAATGGTCATGGTGGTGATGATGATGGTGATGATGATGATGATGATGATGATGATGATGATGATGATGATGATGATGATGATGATGATGATGACGATGATGATGATGATGATGATGATGATGATGATGATGATGATGATGATGATGATGATGATGATGATGATGATGATGATGATGATGATGATGATGGTGATGAGATGATGTTGCTGGTGTTGGTGGTACACAGGAATCAGATAGGGTTCTATATATGAACCAACTGTTTCCCGGCCTTGCTCATCAATCAATCGACTGATCAATGGATGATCAATCACTCAATCAATCAATCACTCTATAGATCAATCGATCAATCAATCAATCAGTCCATAGATCAATGGGGTGACCGGACAAAATGGTAGCGGACAAAATGGTACGGACAAAATGTTACGGACAAAATGGTATGGATGAAATGAAAGCTGGATTAGTGAATTTTCATATATGAAATAGAAGCTGGATTAATGAAAAGATGCATGTGAAATGGAAGCTGGATGAAGGCTCTGCATGGATATTTTTATATATGAAATGGAAGTTGGATTGATGAAAATAGCGCTTTAGATATAGAAGCTGTATCAGGATATTTTCATAGCTGAAATAGAAGCTGGATTAATGAAAGATGCATTACAAATGGAGGTTGATTTAAGGAATCTTATGGCTGAAATTGAAGCTGGATACATCATGAAACACATGAATGAAAGACATCAAATCAGCTTCCATTTCTCAAGCATTTTTCTCGCCAGTCTAGCCTCCTTTTCTCAAGCTTTTTTCTTCACTAGAGCTCTACTTCAGCAACAAAAAGCCCTCCACCCTCTATTTCAGCAATAAAATACCCTCATCCAGCTTCCATTTAAACGTACCGTTTTGTCCGTACCATTTTGTCCGCTACCATTTTGCCCTAGAACCATCAATGGTGGTGGTGATGATGGTGTTTGTGATGGTGGTGGTGGTGATGATGGTGGTTATGGAGTTGGTGGTATAGACATAGAAGCTGCTATTTTTATTTCTTTTGTAAGGCACTATATATGCGTTTGCTGTTAGTCTCATAAGGAATATATTCTTACGTGCTTATCTTAGCTGGAATACTTTTCCTCTCCAAATGCCCAGGAATCGGAGAGAGGGTTCTAAATAAGGATCAACAGTCTCCCGGTCTTTCGCTTCCATCAAGCAATCAATCAATCAAACGTCGAGCATTAGATAGATTTGTTGATATTCTAGCTGATTGGTGCCACGGTTACACTGGATGCAGGCATGCTCATGTTGGTATCTGGATCCCACATTAAGGCACCCATATGGAACCTCGTTGTTTAAGTATAACTCTTCTGGGTTCCATCTGGGGAGAAGATTTAGGGTGATGCAGGGTAACACTCTGACACCGGATCACTTCCTCGACTCAACCTTCCATTCGGCAGATGGCGTTGCTAAAGTGAGCAATAGGACGTGATGTGAGCCTTGCATGGCTGCCAGACAGTTAAATGCGACTCCTGTGATGACTTCTGATCATCCATCATACTTTTAATTGTAATCATACTGCGCTATAGCAGTTTCAACGAAGATTAATTTATCTACATCGGTGAGAGCGTTGACCGCGTCTCATGCCACTCTGAGAGATAGCGTGCAGACAGCGCTTCGCTTCCCGAAGCTAGTGGCTTATTTTGGGGGGGGATTTAAGTCTGGGGCTAGCACGGACCATGCAGAGGACATAAATGACGTGGCGTCCATTCAAACGGGCAGCGGTGGTGAAGGACGGATCTCACGGGGGGAGGGGGGTAAATGAGCAGGGTTGATGCCATACAGTCGCTATAGAAAGTCCGAGTACATTTTTACATTTGTTACTTACTACCATCCAATAGACCTATGGAAAATCCGATCATCTAGATATGCATCATAATCGTAATCTCCAAATTTAATTTCCATTTAAATTTAATATCTAGAGCGCCATTTGAAAGAGAAATGCAGGGCACCAGCTTGTTCACGAGCGTTGCTGTAGCCATGCGCTTTCACGTAAAACGCTGGCGTAGGCCTACTGCTGAATCGAAGTCCATTTATTCTGTAAACAAATCCCTCTGCGGATGATTCGTCGGCTTTGTTCCACCCTGCACGGTCTTGTTCCACGTCGAAACGGAGTACACCCGGAGTCGTCGAAAAGGCGCATCAATATTGAATCATCCAATCTATCTTCCATTCTGCTCTGCTGTTGTTCGAAGCGGGACATTCTCCGAGTTTGCTAGGAGCATCGGTAATCATAAACTCCATATTTGTAAAGTGCTTCGCTGAAGCTAAACAGAGGACGCCCAGCTGATTAACGAGTCAGATAGGTTGTCCATAGATGCGCCGAGTGAAGGAAGGTCCGAGGTCGGATTGGCAGAGTGAGGAAGCAGGGCGGCTGTGTGTGTGTGTGAATGCATGTGTGTGTTTGTGTGTGTATGTGTGTGTGTGAGAGAGAGGGAGGAAAGGAAGGAGGGAGGAACTTGGGCGCCCGCAGAAATTTTCGCAGGGGGGGCAAAGTTTTTACGATAGTCACGATTAAATTTTGTAGTAGCAAGAGCTTGAAATGCAATGCTGCATGGAAATTAGGAATACGGCTATTTTTCAAAGAGGTTTCTTATGCAAATTTCTCAGTTTCATTTTGTGCATAATTTTTTATATGAATAGTTTCCTTAGAAATTTGTTACAAATCAAATAGCAGATCTATGTTAAAAAGTAGTTTCCTAAAGGTGCGCTTTATAATTCCATAGAATGAACGAATGACTAAATGAACGAAAAGGTGTCCGTTTGCAAGGGGCTATTGCTCCTTTAGCTGCATGCTTCTAAAGCGCCACTCGAAAGCCAATCGCAGGGCACCAGCAGTTTCACATGCTCTGCATCGAGTCAGAAGCCTATTCCCCAGAGTAGTCAGAAAGAGGTCCGAGTCTGGTAGCCAGAGGGCCAGAGTAACTGTTAATGCGGGTGTCATTTAGGAAGGTGGAGGATCTGAGGATCAGATGAGTGTGGGTATCAATTCTTTTTAACAGATCTCTTTGTCAGTTTTGGGTTTAAATCCTGAGGCGTGATAACCAGAGCCAAGTTTATCTACAGTTTGACCTCCCTGGATTCTGTACTGGCAGCTTGCTAAATGGGCAAAATGGAGCCTGGCTTATAGTGGACTTGGTTTATATAATTACAAATTATGCTGGTGAATAAGCAGATCTCCCTGATGAAATTTCAGTGTACTTTGAGAAATTTTCAAATTTTTGCGTTAGTATTTAATTTCTTGCAGTTGTGACTAATTGCATTACAGCTGGATTCCACTTAAGTAGGCCATAATCGATAGGCCTGCTGTCTGCATGGGTGCCCACAGAAAGGTTGAAAGCCAATGGTCATTGTAAGAGTTTTTAGAAGGAGCTTGAACATGCAAGGCAGAAAATTATAAAAGCATGTTTATTTCTATAGAGATCTCTAAATGTGGATTTCTGACTTTCATTGTCTGTATCATTCGTATCAATGGTGCATTAATGCAAAGAAATTTGTTAAAAACCCAAAAGTAGTAGTTAAAAAACATAGGTTTCAATTTTCCAGGGGGGGCAAGTGCCCCCCCTTGCCCCTATGTGCGGGCGCCCATGGGGAGGAAGGGAGGGAGCTATGAGAAATATAGACAAAGACAGACAGACAGACGGACGGATGGATAGATGGATTTATAGAGTTAAAAATTGATAGACAGAGCGATAGATAGATAGACAGACAGACAGACAGACAGACAGACAGACAGAGAGAGAGAGGGAGGGAGGGAGGGAGAGAGGGAAGGAGGGAGGGAGGGACTGAGAGGGGCAGAAGAGCTGAAGTAGAAGATGTCCTCATAGTGTAACCAGGCAGAGGCCTCGCGCTTTTCCCTTGTCCGTTCGTGCGTGCGTATGCACGTGTGTGTGTGTGTGTGTGTGTGTGTGTGTGTGTGTGTGTGTGTGTGTGTGTGTGTGTGTGTGTGTGTGTGTGTGTGTGTGGTGTGTTGGTGGATTTGGTGTCGATGGTTGAACAGAGCGGCATTGGAGATCGGTTGATGATGATGATGATGATGATGATGACGACGACGACGATGATGATGATGATGATGATGATGATGACGACGACGACGATGATGATGACGATGATGATGATGATGATGATGACGACGACGACGATGACGATGATGATGATGATGATGATGATGATGATGATGATGATGATGATGATGACGTTGTTGTTGTTGTTGTGCTGCACAGGTGAAAGAGGCTGATGCCTGTCTCATTCTGGCCAATAAGTACTGCGAGGACCCGGATGCAGAGGACGCGGCCAACGTGCTACGCGTCATCTCCATCAAGAACTACCATGACGACATCAAGGTCATCATCCAACTCCTCCAGTATCACAACAAGGTCAGTTATCAACAGTACCAACTCGATCCATCCTTCCTCCTTCTCCTCTTCCTCCTCTTCTTCCTCCTTCTCCTCTTCCTCCTCTTCTTCCTCCTCTCCTCTTCATATTCCTGCTCCTTCTTCTTCTCCTCCTCTTCCTATTTCTCCTCCTCCTTCATATTCTTCCTCCTCCTCTTCCTATTTCTCCTCCTCCTCTTCTTCATATTCCTCCTCCTCGTCTTCCTATTTCTCCTCCTCCTCTTCTTCATATTCCTCCTCCTCGTCTTCCTATTTCTCCTCCTCCTCTTCTTCATATTCCTCCTCCTCCTCTTCCTATTTCTCCTCCTCCTCTTCTTCATATTCCTCCTCTTCCTATTTCTCCTCCTCCTCTTCTTCATATTCCTCCTCTTCTTCCTCCTTCTCCTCTTCCTCCTCTTCTTCCTCCTCTCCTCTTCATATTCCTGCTCCTTCTTCTTCTCCTCCTCTTCCTATTTCTCCTCCTCCTTCATATTCCTCCTCCTCCTCTTCCTATTTCTCCTCCTCCTCTTCTTCATATTCCTCCTCTTCCTATTCCTCCTCCTCCTCCTTCTTCTCCTCCTCCTCTACATCTCCTTCTCTCTCCATTTCTTCGTTTCAATTGGGTCGGGTAGTCAGTCTCTCCGTTTCCTTCTCAAAACCGGTTTCTTCTCGTGGGGTCTTGCACACTGGGAGCACTTCAGAACAGTTCAACCTACTAGACGCTATTTGACGTTATGGCACTTTATAAATTCTCAAATGCAATACACTGAATACAGCACCATCATATGAAATAAAATTATCTAGACCTCTGGAAAATTATGTACATCTAAAACAAAATTGTTTCAATGGTTTTTCTTTCGCACAGACATTGTTTCTCTGAAGTTATTCTCAACATTTCTTATCCTGCACAGTTCTTCTACACGATGCATTCCTTCACCGTTATAATAACAGAAAACGACATCAAGCGATAAACTGTAGATATGTCATTGATGTTTAGAAAACTCCGTGGCATAGATCTGGGCGATTGTGACAATAGCGTTTGATGACTTCTATCGATTTTCTCGCATTTCCATTTGACGTTCAATTTAGTCGGGACCCTGTTTTCCGTCACAATGATTTTAGTCGTCTCGGCCAATATCTAACCCTTCGTTGTTCTTCTTTTCCAGTCTTATCTGCTGAACATTCCGAGCTGGGACTGGAAGCGAGGGGACGATGCTGTCTGTCTCGCGGAGCTGAAGCTCGGCTTCATTGCACAGAGCTGCCTTGCTCCCGGATTCTCCACCCTTCTGGCAAACCTCTTCACGATGCGATCATACAAAGTTGTGAGTCTTCACTTCAACTTAGGCTTATTTAATATCGATAATAATATGTTGCAGAAAGATGGAGAGTGTCTCTCTCTGGTGAAGCATTGGTTTCGTTGTGTATAATCCTATTTGTAGCCTGCATTATTTGTTTTTTGTGTGTTCGTTCTGTGGTTGGGATGGTGGAGTGGAGTAAATTCTCAAAAGTCAGTTGTCTGGCATTGTGGCTATTGTCTTTGAGTGTTGGAGAACCGGGCAGTCTCTCAGTCGATGTCCGATGCCAATCCATTGTTTTCTACAGCTGCCCTATTTCATCATCTGCTCCTTTTGTTACTTTCACACAACAGGGAATTTCTGAGATATTATTGAGTAAATTCTATTAATGATCATAATATATTGTAGTAATGATGATAATGGTAATGAAATATAATAATATACTACTACTGCTGTTGCTGCCGCCGCTTTTGCCACCACCACTACCACCACCATCACCACCACCACCACCGCCACCACCACTCATGATGATAACTTCATACATTTTTTCCTGGGTTCATAAACAAATTGTTTTCCATGTTCCCTATTCCACCAAAACCATTAAAAAATGGAGGCAAATCCAGCTGTAATCATTGACCATTTTCCATTACAATGTTTTTTGTCTTTGCTGTAAAATATGATGTATGTATTGTGCATAATAAGTTGGTGTCTGTCTGGGTGGTAAGGGTGCAATAAAATGTTACGTTTACATCCTGTTACGTTTACATCCTGTTACGTTTACAACTGTCTTTCTCTTCGTAGGAAAACGTGGTAAGTTCGCTGATGCTGATGCTTCTGTGTCTTGCGCTTGACAGATTAGAATTTGCACACAACAGGAGGAGGAGGAAGGGCAGGAGGAAGAGAAGGAGGAGGAGAGGGAAGAGGAGGAAGATTGGAGAGAGAGAGAGACAGACAGACAGACAGACAGACTGACGGATAGACAGACAGATGGATAGGCAGCCAGCAGACCTACGGACACAGAGACAGACAGAAATATACAGATAGGCTGAGACAGAAAGACATACAGACATACAGACAGGCAAGCATGCATGCACACAGATAGACAAACAGACATATATATATATATATATATATATATATATACTGCTAGACAGAGACAGAGAGATATACAGACACTGCCAGACAGATCGACAGACCGCCAAAGAGATAGACAATCATACAGACAGACAAACGGACAGACAGACAAACAGACAGGCAGACAAACAGACAGGCAGACAAGACAGACAGGCAGAGAGGACGGTGGAAAGACAAAAAGAATTGGTTGGGTTGATAAATGAATTACTAGCTGAACGTCTTCTAATGTCTGTAGCGTTTTGTGGCTTTCGTCTCAGTGCTATACTGCAACCAGTGTTGCCTCCTAAGACTTGTTTTCCTACGTCCTCAGCACTTACCAGAGATTAGCCAACGATTTGCAGAGATTAGTAGGAAGCAGAAACCTGAAGATGCTTGGACCACAACCCAGTGAAATATCGACAGGAAAGAAATAAGACAATTAGGAGAGAAGCAGTGAGCGTCCTGCTGCTGTCCCCAATAAACTGCTTTAGAGTGCTTTAGTCTCGTTTAACGCGGACTTGCTTTGTGTCTCGTCTTTGTGCTTTCGCTTTTGTCCTGCGGTCCACGATGCTTTGAGCCTGGTCTGGTTTTTCTTAAAGCGAGTGGGTGCGATGAAGAGACCAGAGGGAAATCACGTTGGGAATGGATTGCATATATAACCGAGGTACCACCTCTTGGATGGCCAACGAAAGAAGCAGACTAGTTCTCATTGGCTGAAAAAGGCAAGCTGTGAAGAGGCAAACTGGTTCTTATTGGCTGAAGAAAACTGGTTCTGAATGGCTGAAGAGACAAACTGGTTCTGAATGGCGTAAAGAGGCAAGCTGTTTCTGAATGGCTGAAGAGACTACTTGGTTCTTAGTGGCTGAGTAGACAAACTGGTTCTGAATAACTGAAAGAGACAAACTGGTTCTTATTGGCTGAAGAAAACTGGTTCTGAATGGCTGAAGAGGCAAACTGGTTCTGAATGGCGTAAAGAGGCAAGCTGTTTCTAAATGACTGAAGAGACTACTTGGTTCTTAGTGGCTGAGTAGACAAACTGGTTCTGAATAACTGAAAGAGACAAATTGGTTCTGAATGGCTGAAGAAATTGACCACCGGTAGTTCTGAATTGGGTAAAGAGACGTACTGGTTCTGAATAGCTGAAAGAGGCAAGCTGTTTCATAATGGCTGAAGATACTTTTTTGTATATTTATCGTATTCTTCAGTTTGTCCGTTTCGTAATCCGGTTCCATTCTATAGTTTTGACGAGTCCAGAAAGCGCTACAGACATTAGTATTGAGTGCAGCAGTACATGGACATTGGCAGAGTAATGGTTTGGGAGGAAGAGGCTGTTGTAAATTGGAAGGAGGAGGAGAAGAGGAGGAGGAGGAGGAGGAGGAGGAAGGGAAGATGGAAGTGAACCACATGTTAGAAGTAGCCGTCACTGGTGTGTCATGTCTTAGATGTGTTATTGTCAAATCAGCATATATAGCGATAGTCTAAATATCTGCTAATTCGTGAATGATGATTCTTTGTGTCTTCGGTGTTATATCGAATGAAGTAATCACGTATAGTGATAGATGTTGCTGACTGTGGTGTCATCTTATTATGTGCCCTCGAGACACTGATCATCTCTATCAATTAACCAGATGATTAAATTGCAATCATCCTGTTGCTACAGTAACCTATATAATTATATGCGATGACCGGAGCATTGCTTTCCCGATTGGGAACATGGAAAAACAGATTCCTAGCGGTCGTTGTCGTGTGTCGTGACTCGGGATGATTTGTTTTCGTGGAACTCGCTCGGGTTCCTCTTTATGAAGCACGTCAATTCTCGCTTTAGGTGACTGTGCTGCTGCCTGGCGATCGGTGTGTGTTGCCTGTCGTCGTCTTGCATCTTGATGCCTCATGCTAATGCTCTGATGATTCTTCTGTTACTTTGCGAGCAAGACGCTTGCATTTAGACATTTGATAATTATTAAGGCAGCCAACAACTGTGCCCATTCTTATTCTTCTTCATTAAAGTACGGTTCAGTTACCAGGGATCGGTTGCTAAGATCCTTCTGGTCTATTAATTTTGTTTGTTTTCGTTGGAATTGCATTGTTGGAATTGCATTTTCGATGTTCCCTGCCTGAAAATGATTTCGTGAGTCGACTAGGAGTGCAGCTAATTGAATTAACTCCAAATTATATTCATTCAAAACCTTGGCAAAATTTTGAGTAGTTTGCGTTGATAGTATTTGTCTCGCGAGTCGAAACACAACGCGTTTTAATCTTTCAATACATGTACCTGATACAAAAAATTCAGCCATGAAAAGGAATCTTCTGACTCTACTGTAACGATTTCAAATGTTCTCAGTTAAGGGGCTGAGGTGCAAAAAATTCGAATTTGCAGCAGTGAAGCCCTCAACTGTGTATTGCATTGCACACGGCTGATGGCACCACTTCAAGAAAGTTTTCCTATTTCTTCAGTACTTGAAAAATTTAATTGTGTTTAATAAAGTATTTGATTTTCGTCGTAATATCCATTGGCCTACATGTTACTTTTTGGGACCATGCATTATTTCATGCTTTTTAATTTACACGCAGCATTCTTTTTGGCGAAATCTGTTGCCAAATACAGGCTCCATCCCACAGCTTTATTTTTAGTTTTGCGTAGACACCCTTGTGGCGGCATGCTGTATTTCAGCAGATTGAAAATGAGTAGGTGATGTTTACTCTTTCTATTTTGAACACCAATCTATCTGACCACGATAAATATAAATGTAGGTATATAAACTATGTTATATAAAAGTTATCCGTAATATAAGCAACGGCTGAATTTTACATGTATCTAAATTTGATTAAAATTGCCACTTGGGCAGACAGGCAAAATAGACTGATTAATTGCCAAAGGGACTGTCCAAACTAGAGGTGTGAAATGCTTTTTTGAAAGGATATCTCGCCCATTAAATCATTAAAACGCGCCTACTGAAAAATTCAGAACGTCGTTCTCGTTGGCGAGTTTGAGATATTACTCTTAGTGGTACGTCCATGTTTTCGGCTGGGCTCCTAGCAGACTCGGTTTTAGTTGTCATCATCATCAGTCTTATTCATGATTTTCACTTTTCTGCACGAATTGATATTTTTGCAGTCCAGTCTGACCTTGACAGCATCTGTACCTTAGACCAAGGTTCGGAATGTCATAGGGATTGTGAAAAGGTCTGTTAGGCGAATTGGTGTTAGACAGGTAGAGTCTTGTAACTGTTTTAGGCTGGTTAGCTATAAATTCAAAGGGTTATGAAACAGTTGGACTTGTTACTTTCAAATTAAAAGGGTTGGGGAACAGTTGGGCTTATTATTTTTAAATTCAACTAGTTATGCAACAGCTGGACTTGTTATTTTCAAATTCAAATGGGTATGCAACAGTTTGGCTTGTTGCTTTCAAATTTAAAGGGTTGTGGAACAGTTGGGGCTTATTATTTTTAAATTTAGGCCTAAATAGTTATGCAACAGTTGGACTTGTTATTTTCAAATTTAAATAGTTATGCAACAGTTGGGCTTCTTATTTTCAAATACAAAGGGTTATAGAACAGTTACTTTGGTTACAGGTGAATCTGAATTTTGAATCTAAAAAAATCTCAAAAAGTTATGCAGCAGTTGGACTCGCTATTTTGAAATTCAATGGATTATAAAAGAGTTGACTTTGTTGGTTTTAAACTCAAAGTGTTACGAAAGCTTTTTAACAAGTTTTAAAATGAAAGGTTGTGCAACAGTTAGGCTTGTTACTTTCTAATTGAAAAATTGTGATTAGTTTTAAATTCAAAGTGCAATTATGCAATTGTCATGTCGATTTGTTTTGAAATTTCTACTCATTTATCATGAATCATGAAAAAGGCTGATTGATTAAAACTTGATTGTTGGCATCTGATTGTTGATCCTTGATTGAACCAGTGTTAGTCAGTTAGTCTGCTCCTTTTCTCTTTCGAGTGTGTGTGTGTATGCGTGCGTGTGTGTGTGCGTGCGTGCGTGTGCGCGCGCGTGCGTGTATGTGTGTGTGTGTGTGTGTGTGTGTGTGTGTGTGTGTGTGTGTGAAAAAAGGACCAGCAGGGTCAGCTGGGCTCTGTCAATCGCTCCATAGATGTCTGAGAGGAGTCGGAGAAGAAGCGTTTCAGTTGAGTGGAATCTTCTGAAACCGGATTGATTCTGAGGCAGCAGATTAGATCTATTCCCTTCTAGGTAAGCAACGAGCTGCATGGCGACGACCTTTTCGATGAACTTCGAGAGGAACATAACATTCGCTATCGGCCTATACAGGGTGCGCCAAAAAAGTCATCTCGCATTATCAAAGCCTATTCGATACCAATTATTTGAGATGAGACTTAATAAAATGGTGTTTTTGCTACTTTTTGCTGCGTTACGTCTTTGAATCATCAAAAAAGCTATGGGCGGCCTCCTTAAAAGTGCCATAACTTTTATTCTGTTTGAAATATTTTGCTGAAATATGGCCATCATGTGTAGATATGAATTGTCTTTAAGCCTGTGAAATTTCATTTTGAAATTCGTACTTCCGGCCAAGATATTGGCCAGAATAATTAAATTGTTGTTTTGGTTACTTTTCGTTTCGTCACGTTTTTGAATCGTCAAAAAACGGTGGGTGGCCTCACTAAAAGTGACATAACTTTTGTTCTGTTTGAATTTTTTTTAAATTTGACTATTATACGTAGATATGAATTGCCTTTAAGACTGTAAAGTTTCATTTAAAAATTCGTATGTTTGGCCAAGATATGAGCTGAAAACCGTAGGGGATTACTTTTTTTGGCGCACCCTGTAGTTCCCGGGATTAGTCGGATCTAATCCACCACTCGATCTTCAGAGCAGGAATCAGGATTGACCTCTTCTGCGTTGATGGTAGAATGCCTTCCTGTAGAGATCGATTGCAGAGTGCTGTGAAGAGAGGAAGTAAAATGTCGATGAATTCGTGAAGCAGGAAGGTGGGTATGGGATCTAGTTCACAGGACTTTGGCGGTGAAGAAAGAATAATGCGTCGAAGTTCGGTACTTGTAACTGAATTCAATGTAGAGAGGTGACAGTCGGAGGGAGGATATTCAGGTGGCAGAGAGTCAGCAGTTGCCTGTCGAATGTCACGAATCTTGGCATCAAGCGAGGCCAGGAAGTCATCCGCTGTAAAGAACGGAGTATATGGAGGACGCTCAGGGCGACAACGGCCAAGGAGCGCATTGAATGTTGTCCAGTGTCCACAGTCGCTTAGGTTCCTTTGTGTGAGAAGCGATCTTGGCTTCCCAGTGTGACCTTTCTTTCTCACGATGTATGTATGTATTGTATTTATGTATGTATGTATGTGTATATGCATGCATGCATGCATGCATGTATGTATGCATTTATGTGTGTATGTATGTATGTATGTATGTATGTATGTATGTATGTAATATTTATGTATATGCAACTATGCATGCGGGTATGTATGTATTTATGTATGCATGTAGTACGTATGTATGTTTGTATGTACGTGCGTAAGTACGTACGTATACGTATCTACGCATGCGTGTACGTAAATGAGACGCCTAATAGACCTGTATCGCCCCTTGAATACCGCTCAAAAGTGCTGGACACATAACAGTCGAACCGACCGACGTGCATAGGAGATTTTGAAGTACCGTCGTGCCATCATATCCACACCACTCCTCCCTCCGCTCCTCCCCCTACACCTCACAGATACTCCGAGCACAGCCCCGAACAGCCGACAGCCGCATCCGTTCTCAGTACGTCAACATCACCACCAGGCGTCGCATGACGCTCGGTCGCTATGGCAACAAATGGCGGCCGGTCGTTAGCGCCAAATCTGAGTTTATGACTTCGTGTGACGTTATGGGATAACTCCACTGCCTGGAAACAGACTGGACGATCGTCAGTGAAAACTGATGCTAGCGTGACACGGATTCGGTGGTAAAGTCGGCCTACACATAAATTGCCGGTTTTTGTCCGTTTCTCTAGCTCCTTTTCTTTTTTCAAGAAATGCCTAAAAATCAACTATATTTTCTTATTGAATTTCAACATCTGGATATCTAACTGTGCACCTCCTCGTCGCTCAGCAATCGGTTCATTGAATTACATTTATTCGGTTTGGACAAAGTCTGTCTATAATGATAATATAATAATGTCGTTGCAATTGCTTTTGTAGCATGACAATTCATACACAGCTCCATATATATATATATATATATATATATATATATATATATATATATATATATATATATATATATATATATATATATATATATATAAATTGTTTATATATATATAAATTGTATAAATATATATATATATATTTATATGGCAGTGGCTGTAATATGGACTCATGTGCATTCTTTTAACTCTTCTCCTGGCGAACGCTCAAATTCTCTTAGAAAGCGGCTAAAAATCTCTTTTCTCTATTTCTCGATGATTTTCTGGCACTTGGAGATCTGCTGACTATCCACATCACAGATTCACATTTCAGTGTGACCTTGCGTGCATTACAAATTTATCTAGCAATAATGATAATAATAATAATTATTATAATAATAATTAATAATAATAATAGTAATAATAAAACCGGTAATAATAATGATAATAATAATAATAATAATAATAAATAATGATGCTAATATTGTTAATGTATGTGTGACAATTTTACATCGTACATATCTATAGACTTTACAAATCTGTGACCGAGAAAGCACATGAGCTATAATACGAATACGAATATACGACTGACTTAGGAAGCTTTGATTGCTTTTTGCTCTCAGTTACATGGTACGATTAAAAAAGCTAAGAACTGCCAGCAGGCATGTTCTCATGCTGCGCTCAAGTCTATGACTCAACATCGAGCGCCTCTGAGTAGGGAGCTGAAGGGGTGCTATATAAATTCTGATCGATTGATTGATTGATTGATTGATCGATTGATTGAACAATTGATTGATCGATTGATTGAACGATTGATTGATTGGTTGAGCGATTGATTGATCAATTGATTGAACGATTGATTGAATGGTCCATTTTCTCACAATGTCACGACCTTTGTTACAGCCTTCAATCAATGTTTCAAGACTTATGCAATTGCATATGATTTGGCAGGAAACCAAGCACCTGCTGAATGTTTTGGTCGTTTGTATAGCTCCGCCGTTGGTGCCAGTTAGTGCCAGGCCCAAACCTGGCGAAAGGAGGAGGGCAACATTAACATTAACCTTAACCGGCAATCATTGGATGTTGTTAGACCCTATAGCAACTACTCGGTGAAATCATTTGATCAATAAATCAAGCAGTTGGCATTTATATAGCGCCCTTTCAGATAGATATCTCAAAGCTACTGAAGCATGACTTTCCAAAAGATCTGAGAAGGTTTAACTTAAGAGAAGTTATAGACTACTTTTAAATAGCCTACTTTTAATTGTTGTAAGGTCCACTTTTTGGTTATTGTTTTGTGTCAGTTGTTCGGAATTGAGAATGGTCGAATAGATACAAATTAGTTTTCTTCAATTCCATAGACATATGATTACAGTTGGCATTTATATAGCGCCCTTTCAGGGTCTACTCAGAGGTGCTCCTTGCCCAGGGCAAATGCAAGGCATTACAATAGCAGGAGAAAGTTGATGCCAGTAAGAAATACCTGCTTGTGAAAATCCTGTCTCTTAAATGTTGTCAGAATAGAGGCCGCTTGACTTGACTTTGCAATTCTTTCACCACAAATATATGCATGCATGCTTACAAGCATTTATATATGCATGTTTGTATGCATGCATGTGTTATACATTGTGTATGCATGATTGTATGAATTGTATGTGTATGTACATACATGTGTCTGTGCGATCTGAGTATAATAATTATACTCAGATCGCACAGACACATGTATGTACATACACATACAATTCATACAATCATTCATTCATTTCGAGAATTTATATAGCGCCTCCTCAAGAAACCTACTCAGAGGCGCTCCCAGCCCAGCCACAGCTAAAAAATAGAAATTGAGATACTTAAAAAATGTAGGGGAATTTAACCTAGGCATAAGTCGCAAGGTTAGTGGGAGGCCATTCCAGATATATATATAGCCACATACCACTGTAAGTATACACATCAAATTAATTTTTTTCTTGAGGAGGCGCTATATAAATTCTCGAAATGAATGAATGAATGAATATATAATATATCTGGTCATTCATGTGATGCCTTGTAGATATCTCAAAGCTACTGAAGCATGACTTTCCAAAAGATCTGAGAAGGTTTAACTTAAGAGAAGTTATAGACTACTTTTAAATAGCCTACTTTTAATTGTTGTAAGGTCCACTTTTTGGTTATTGTTTTGTGTCAGTTGTTCGGAATTGAGAATGGTCGAATAGATACAAATTAGTTTTCTTCAATTCCATAGACATATTAAGTTTTAGGAAGAAATCCAATTGGTCAAGCTGACCCTGAACAATTTGGTTGGCTGTATAGCATGGACATTTCCAAATTTTAACATTACAACAATGTTGAACTCATCTTAAGTTACAGTTACACTTTCTTAGATCCGGAATGGATTTCCCCTGGAGATGCACTTTCTCCCCACAGTTGCCCAAGACCATGGCATGAGTCTGTTGATTAAATTTCTGGCTAACCTTGTGTAGTTCGATCTGGCTTCTGAGAAGAAGTCTTATACTATTACTTCGTGAATGATTTCTTGGTGTGATGAAAGTGCGTTTCATATCCCTCTGTTGAGTATTGTGTATGACAAAGAATTACTTTCTCTATCTTAAATTCTGAATATTCATTCATTCATTCATTCAAGAATTTCTCTAGAGCCTCGTCAAGGGGACTACTCTGAAGCGCTCCCAACTCTCTAGCACAACAAAAAAGCACAGTGCTCACTGCTCATGTAGAAAATCTCTAAGGATCTGAATATCTTAATGTAACATGGAAATTTGCTTTCACGATTTGAAAACCCTTCTGCTTCATGTAGACTGTAGAGTCACTTTCAAGATCCGATCCAATATCTGAATAGCTTTCAAGTTCTTCATATCCTGAAGCTTCATGTAGAATGGCTTTCAAGTTCTTCATATTCTGAAGCTTTATGTAGATTTTCTTTCGTGTTCTGCATATCCTGAAGCTTTTTGTAGATTTTCTTTCGTGTTCTGCATGTCCTGAAGCTTTTTGTAGATTTTCTTTCAAATCCTTCATATTCTGAAGCTTTTTGTAGATTTTCTTTCAAATCCTTCATATTCTGAAGCTTTATGTAGATTTTCTTTCAAATCCTTCATATTCTGAAGCTTTTTGTAGATTTTCTTTCAAATCCTTCATATTCTGAAGCTTTATGTAGATTTTCTTTCAAATCCTTCATATTCTGAAGCTTTATGTAGATTTTCTTTCGTGTTCTGCATATCCTGAAGCTTTTTGTAGATTTTCTTTCAAATCCTTCATATCCTGAAGCTTTATGTAGATTTTCTTTCAAATTCTGAATATCCTGAAGCTTTGTGTAGATTTGCGTTTCAATTTGTTTGTTGCTAGTAATAGTATTGTGACCTCAGGAGTGTGACCTTCACGGGGAAGGTCAAGAAGGTCACACTCATTCTAATTAGAATGTCTTTTTCTGAGTGCATGTTTCCATCAGTTTTGCTTCCGTCCAGGAGTTCAGAGGGAGGATGTGCTTATATGAGAGCAGCAGCTCCCAATTAGCTTGTTGCTTCCTCTTGCCTGCTTAATATTTAAGGATTGCATGGTTATAAATACCTTTGAAACTAGTCTTCTTTGTTAGCGGATCTCCTTGATGTTAACACGAACCGGGTATTGATTTTCTGTTGCTCGTTTGTATCTTCCACAGTTCCTTCATTGTATGTTCGATAGCTCTGCATGTGTAATATTGTATATGCATGTACGTATGTATGTATTAGTGTATAATGTATGTGTGCTTGGACACAAGCATGCGTATCCAGTTCTGTATGTTCTTACATCTATATGTAATTGTGTATGCATGTATGTATGTATGCATGTATTATTGCAGGCTGTCTGTTCAGTAAGCATAGTTAAGATTTGTGTATTCTTTGATCTGCGTTCATGTGAATTGTTTCAACTGAATAATTGTACACTGTAACCGGTTGCGACGTAGTGTCGACCGGATTGTTAAAATAAAGGAAAATTATTATTATAATGTGTGTGCATGTATGTATGTATGTGCATGTATGTATGTGTGTGCATGTATGACATTGTGTGTGCATGCATGTATGTGCATGCATGTATGTATGCACATGTATGCGGGTGCAGCGTGAGAATTGCCGTGGGGTTGGGGGGGTTCAAGTCTTTCGTAGGGTCCCATATTAAAGTCTTCTTTTCACACCCTAAAGTATATGTGTGTGCATGTATATGTGCCGGTATTGGTATGCATGTTTTTCTTTGCATATTTATGTTTATACTTTTATATATATATATATATATATATATATAGATGTATCTGTAGTTGTTTTTGAGAAAGACTGAAAGAGACTAAGCAGTTTTGAGTTCTGTCTGACCATTTGAATGCTGTCTTTTCTACATTTTTTGTCTTTTCTACATTTCTTGTCTTTTCTACATTTTTTGTCTTTCCTACATTTCTTGTCTTTTCTACATTTTTTGTCTTTTCTACATTTCTTGTATTTTTTACATTTTTTGTCTTTTCTACATTTCTTGTCTTTTCTACATTTTTTGTCTTTTCTACATTTCTTGTCTTTTCTACATTTTTTGTCTTTTCTACATTTCTTGTATTTTCTATATTTCTTTTAGTTTATTTTGAGCAACATGTTTCACCTTACTAATCCTGTGCATAGGAAGTTGAGTTTCATCAGTTACCTTAATGTCACATGCAGATGCCTAGTCAGGTTCTTTCTTATAGTCACAGATCTTTTGTCAGGACTTTTAATGGCTCCAAAGAAGTTTTACTGTCTGGGCTGGTTAAGAACCTAAAAAGCAAGTAGAATGTTAATATGATAATAATAATAATAATAATAATAGTAATAATAATAATAATAATAAATATTTATGGTTTATAAATATTCTTGGTGCTTTTATATTATATATATATATATATATGCATGGCTGCTTGCAAATATTCATCGTTATTTATAAATATTTGTTGTTGCTTATAAATATTTGTCGTTACTTATAAATATTCATCGTTACTTATAGATATTCATTGTTGCTTATAAATATTCATATAATTTATATATATATATATATATATATATACATTCATTGTTGCATGTTCGTTTGTGTTAATGAATGCAACTATTTTAAATAATAAAAATAATTTCCAAATTCAAATGTTAAAAATCTCATGCTTCTGCATTTAGCCTGTTAACGCCTCTACTCAGAGGAAGCATACTCGAGCAGTATCGAGACAGGACAGCTGGATAATTTTCAGCGCAATAGAGGGCACTAAGCATGTATTTAGCGGTTGTTAAATTTTAGCTAATGCAAGTTAGCAACAACTTTGAAAGAGCACGTCTTGTTTTTCTCTACTATCCTACATTGTTTTCATTCATTTCACCAGTTCTGGAGGATGATACTCATAATTTATAGAGCTCAAAACCATTTATATTGCACCAATTTTCTCTGCTTTACTTCTGGAAAGGTCAAGGTACTTTCCAACTTTACTCTTGTGTGTGAACTGAACAATAATTTCTATATTGAATGTAAATTTTCAGTCATCCAAGTTTAATAGGCTGCATGATTTTCATACTACTGGCGCTTTTTGCACACTTTATAGCTTTACTGCACTTCTTTTCACTCTGTTTTTCCGGCTGTTTTGGCTGTTTTTCCCCCATACTCCAGGGTTCATTTTCTTTCTTTCTTTCGTACATAGATCTGTGTTTCACTCGCTACCATGCATCAGCCTCTCGTGGGACTGTAAGTTGCAAGCTTACATAGGAATTTTCTTGGTACAGTGTTTGGCTGCCTTAATTAATAGCTGAGCACTTTCGAGAAAATTAACTATTTCACTGCTAAAACTGTTGTGCCTAATTGATCAACCAGTCCAATCAATTTGGAGATTTTCTTCTGCATAATCAAGGCATCTAATTTTTCTTTTCTGGATCGCTTACTTTGTTAAGGTACAGTGTTAACCGCAGGCCCACAATGATGTGTTTTTTCTACCGATTTCATAACTAAGTACTTCTTTGTCATCGTGAAAACTACCGCACTCATTACAGCTGACCTAGAAGTTAAACTCTTAAGATTCTGAATGGTTGTTGCAAGTTGACGATTTTGCCCGCACTTATGTTATATGCACCCATTTTCAGATGAAGTTGATTGTCGTGTGCTCAGCCATATCGAAAGATCTTAATGGGTGATATTGATGTGATTTAAGATGTAAACACTGACCTGCTATTTTATATGTCTAGAATAGAGACATACACAAATACATGCATGTACATACGGTACATTCATATATACATAATCCATACACACATACATAAAATGTCATACGTACATACATATATATATACATACATACATACATATATACATACATACATACATAAATGCATACATACATACATACATACATACATACATACATACATACATACATACATACATACATACGCACATGCATATAATTATGTAATAACCTTCTTATGGTGCAAAATAAGTGTGGTTCTTTTGGTGTCATCTGAATAATACAGCCATTTGTAAGCTTGCAAGGATTGTTGATGATACTGAGATGTCTTTGGCATCCCTCTTAAAATATTTGTATAGAAACCTCTATATTTACTATGTCACTGGCTAACCGCTCTACGCTACTGGTGACTGACTAACTGTTCAACCACCACCACAGCCACCACCGTCGTCGTCGCCACCACCACCACCACCATCATCATCATCATCATCATCACCATCATCATCATCATCATCATCATCATCATCATCATCATCATCATCATCATCATCATCATCATCATCATCATCATCATCATCATCAACAACAACATCATCATCGCCATCATCATCATCTTCATCATCATCATCATCATCTTCATCATGTTCATCATCATCATATCATCATCAACAACAGCAACAACATCATCATCATAATTAAATGCGTTACATACATACATGTTTACATCACCACCACATTTTTCTTTTCATTCACCTACCCTACGTCTTTCCTTTCCTTCCGTCGTTCGATTCATCTGATTTCATCCCGTCTTCTTTGTCATTGTAGTCGCCCGACATGCCACAGTGGCAGAACGACTACATGCGTGGAACTGGAATGGAGATGTACACCGACTACCTATCGCAGGCCTTCCATGGAATGACCTTCCCAGAGTGTGCGGAGTGAGCAGCTACTCCTCATCATCCTCATCATCATCATCATCATCATCCTCATTACCCTCCATCAACAACTCACTCGTCTATTATTCAGATGGCGCCAAAAGGCAGCACATTTATTTGGCGCCTTTCTGAAAGCAAGAAGCTGAAGACAATGCCTTTTTGTTTACAGTACAATCAGCTGAGAATGGGCTTGTAGTGTAACTCGGAGCATTAGCATTTGCACTGATGGTAAATACCACCACCAACATAGATACGTCAGATCCCTCAGGATTTGTGCAGATTGTATTGTTTATTATGCGACTCTTATCGTTCACAAATTGTTATTAAATTATGTATTTATTTATGCTCCCGATCTAACACAAGAAACAGTGAGCGAGTTTTGAAGCGTATGCAGAAAAGAGGCAGCGAGAGTTGGCAACGTGTCTTAGCTTTGAAGTAGCCCATCAGAAGTTGCAAGATTAGTGATTGTTATTCGAAGCTGAAGTCAGGAAGAAGAGGTTCAGCTTCTTACTTCATAAGCATATTCCTTTCGTTCAGTATTACTTCAGCTTCATGCTCCCAAAGCATGATCAATACATTTGCTACAAGTTCAGCTTCTAACTTCTTAAGCAGACTCAATGTATCTACTACAGATTCAGCTGCAGACTCTCAAAGCATAATCAACTCATCTGCTATTACTTCAGCTTCTTACTTCCAAAGCATAGTCAATGTGTTTGCTGCAAGATCAGCTTATTACTTATAAAGCATGATCCATGCTTTTTTACTGCAGGTTTAGCTTCTTACTCCCAAAGCATAGTCAATATATGTTTGCTACAGGATCAGCTTCTTACTGATAAAACTACAGGTTTAGCCTCTTACTCCCAGAGCATAGTCAATATATGTATGCTTCAGGATCAGCTTCTTGCTTTTAAAACATGATCCATGTTTTACTGCAGGTTTAGCTTCTTACTCCCATAGCGTAGTCAATATGTTTTCTTAGCATGTTGAAATTGTCTGCTGCAGGTTCAGCTTCATACTTGCAAAGCATAATCAATGCGTTTACTATAGGTTCTGCTTCCTGAAGCTGAAGCTGCTGCTGATTGCCATCGAATCTCGAAGCGAGGACGGTCTCGAGCGCAGCATCTGCATCAATCCTGGTCCGAACATAAAGATCGACAACAACACGCAGGGATTCTTCTTTGCAGAGTCGGCCGATGACGTCAAAAGGTCGGATATGGTCACAGTGGATCACAGCTTCAGTCATTTTCTTTTTTGTGCATTCACAATATTTAATAAATGAAAATTAACAGATGGTCATGCATTCTTATCATAGTAAAATCTAACATTTTATCACTGCAAGAATTTTTAAAATACATGCTATTCATCAGACTCAATGGGCCCTTCTGTCTAGTGGGGACTAGTTCCTTCTTGTAAGCCTATTGTTCCCATTTAATCTGTAACATTCTTTTGTTTCGATGTGTTGTTTCAATTGTCTACGATTGTCTGATCATGTTGATTATTGCCTCAGCTGAATCATTGTTCAACGCCTGGTACGATTGGGATCAATAAAATTGATTTGATTTGATTTGTCATTCGAAGAAATCTTCCTGCATTGCAATATTCACTGGAACCATGGCTGCAGGCCTGCAGTATTGAGTGCCTCTGCGGAGTCTGTCTTGGAGTCCTTAGACCTTAGTCCCTCCACGTGCTGTGCGCGCATTGGGCGATGTCTTGGAGTGGCGCTATATAAATTTACGATCACGATTCCACATTCAGTGGCACATCAGTTGCTGTGGCTGACGCTTTTTGAGATGAGACGCAAGAATCGCTATTACAGGATTGCTTGCGCTGACTAAGTCATTGACTTCGCTTAGCACCCTCGTAAAGTCATGTGCTGTGTTAGTTAGGGCACTGTAGAAATCCCTGTATTCATCATCATCATCATCATCGTCGTTATCATCATCATTTTCATCATCCCTGTAATGTATATGCCGCATTGGCTGCCTGTCCCATTCCGCATTGAGTTCAAGCTCGGCCTGTAGAACTTCACACTAATAAAAGCTGTGATTGTATGTGAGATTTCTCTTTATGATGTTCTTAATCAGTGTGATATTTACGTGAAGTTTACCTTAGCGAAGAATATACTTAACTGAATTTCTTATGATGGATTTGAATTGAAACGTGATTGATGTTGTTTTCTTGATTAGAGCGCTCTACTACTGTCGAGCGTGTCATGGCGATGCGAATGACATCAAAGTCATCAAGAAATGTCGATGCAAAGCACCAGGTACATCAGTATATCCTTCCTCTTTGGGGTTGTCAACATCAATCAATCACATAAATTTATATAGCGCCCCTTCAAGATCTCTACTCAGAGGCGTTCTCAACCCAGGCCTGGTCAAAGAGAAAGGTCTTGAGAAGACGGTAGAAAGAGCCAGCAGAGTCACGGGGAAGCGAACGGAGAGTCGCAGGGAGGCCACTCCAGACAACTGACCCACCACGGAAAATGCTCTTCGCTGCATAGTAGCGGTACGACAAAAAGGGACAAGATAGTCACCGCGGGCAGCTGACCGCAGCGAACGACGGCCCAGAGAAATCGAGACTGGAGTAAAAAGCTCACATAGGTAGGATGGTGCTTGAGACAGAATGCAGCGCCAAGCTATAGACGAAACTCTATAAGCAATGCGTTGCTGCAGTGGGAGCCAGTGGAGGTCGTCCCTCATGAAGGCAGAAACGTGAGCAAACCGGGAGATGCCACCAACCAAGCGTGCTGCAGATCGAAGGACCCTAACAAAGGAGTTCAGACGGACCTGTGTGAGGCCAACATGTAGAGAGGAGCAGCAATCTAAGCGGCTGCAAACAAAGGCATGGACAAGAGTAGAGGATACAGTGAATGAGAGAGAGAGCGAGCAACGACGTGCAGCTGTCGAATTTGTTGGGTGTTTATCAATAAACGTGACCCGGAAACCAGTGCAGCTCACTGTTTTATGTTAAACAAAGAACTAAGATCTAAGTATTGTCTTCTACAGTGGTTTACAAGATACTGTTGCAATTATAATATGTTGCAATTGCAATCTGTTACAATTGCAATTTGTTACAATTGCAATCTGTTAGAATTGCAATTGGCTACAATTGCAATCGGTTACAATTGCAAAATGGGTTAAAATTGCAGTCGGTTACTATTGCAGTCTGTTACAAATTGCAATCTGTTACAAATACAGCATGTTATAATTGCAGTCAGTTGCAATTGCAATCTATTACAGATTGTTTTAATTGCATTTACGATTATTAGTATTTTATTTGTCAAGCAATTGTCTTCTTTGCTGCTGTTAATATTATTATTGTTATTATTATTATTACTATTATTATGATTATTGTTATTTTTGATTACAGTTGATTGTTTTTTGTGTGCTTTGCAGGCAATGTAAAGAAAACGCCTTTCATCTCTTGCAATCAGGAGAAGCTGTCTGCTCTCGACCATGGTTATCTGATCTTATCTAATCTAATAAAATGATGTAGGCCTAATCTAATCTAGAAATGTAGTCTAATCTAGTTACTTCTGTATTTAAACTAATCTAATCTATTATAATCTAATGGTGTCATGATTTTAAATGCACCTAAGAAAAAATCTTTACTTACTTCACATGTAGAAGATTGTCTCTCTCTCACTCGATGCTTTTTGTTGACCAATATCCAAGCATGTGAAGTAAATAAGTAAATAAGTATATTCTTTATTACTCCACTTGCTAACGCACTATGGAACAGACATTATAATAATATACTGAAGTAATTATTGGTAGTAAAAGCTGAAAATTAAATCATAAGATAAGTAAAATGTCAGAAATATTGGTGACATAGTTTATATAATAATATAATATATATATATATATGGTTTATTTGTAGATGTTATGTTTATTTGTTTGTTTGTTTGTATGTGCACTTGTTATAGCGCCCCTTCAAGCTATCGCTACTCAGAGGCGCTCCCGAATGCAGAGCGGACACTGCCGAAGCGCTGAGCAATTGCGAGTGAAGGACTTGCCCAGGTCCTTACGCGGCGAGGTGGATGCCCAAGGTCCTTACGCGGCGAGGTGGATTCGAACCTCGAACCTTCCGGCTTCAAGGCAACGACGTCACCACTACACCACCGCACCCCACAAATATGATATGTTTATGATATGCTGAAAGCAATAAGATTAGTGGTTGTAGTTATGGTTATGTATAACTGTATGCACATACATAGCATATATTTATATACTTATACACGTATACAACTATACATGTATAATTGTATATTTACATATATATGTTGTATTTATATTTGTGTGTATATTATATTATGATCTTGCTGTTTGTTTCTGTCAGCCAATGTTCCATTTCTTCGCCTTGATGGTAAGAAGAAATCGCCGCCATCTCACCGACGAGCAATCGACCGGGTTGGAAACTCACCATCAAGGTAATTGAACACTTGGTGACTTACCATCAAGGTAATATAGACGTTTGGTGACTTACCTATCAAGGTAATTGAACACTTGGTGATTTACCTATCAAGGTAATTGAATGCTTGGTGACTTACCTATCAAGGTAATTGTGCACTTGATGATTTACTTATCAAGGTAATTGAACGTTTGGTGACTTACCTATCAAGGTAATTGGATGATTGGTAACTTACTTACCAATCAAGGTAACAAGATGGCTGAAAACTTATGCCAATGTGGTGTAAATAATGCTTTACCTCAGTTTCGGGTTTTGTGAATGCGATAATTTACGTAACGAATTAGGAAGCAAATAAGTAAGATGTGGTCAATGTTTTTCTGTATGACAGAGGAAGTCCAAAGAAGTTGACGCCTGATGGTGTGGGTTACGACCAGCAGAAGGAGACCCTGAACAGGAAGTAAGTCAGTAATTCAACAAGTTTGTAATGTAATATATACATATAGTGTAGTGATTATAGTATGTATGTATGTATTATATAGTTTGTATACATATGTATACCATTGTTGCTTGATCCTTGTTGACCTCCTCCTTGGGGGTCATGGGTCAATTAGATCAGGTTCTATATGCACACAAACAAATGTATGTACGACGTTGTACATACATACATATATATATATGCTGTGTTGTTACCAAAAGCACATGTAAGGATGTAAAGTATTAAATCATGCTCTTCAGGTCAGTCAAACAACCATTGTGGTTAAGAGATTTCTTAAAGGAGCTATATAATTGCTGTGAACAGCATCATGTACCGCAACTGATGCGATGACGCAACTGATGCGATGACGATGTGATTCGGAGGCTGGTGATTGATGATGACGTCATCATATATTTGTAAAGGCGCGGTGGTGTAGTGGTGGCGTCGTCGCCTTGAAGCCGGAAGGTTGGAGGTTAGAATCCACCTCAAATCACCGCGTAGGGACCTTGGGCAAGTCGTTCACTCACAATTGCTCAGTGCTTCGGCGTGAAACTCCGATGCAGTGTCCGCTCTGCATTCGGAAGCGCCTCTGAGTAGAGAGAGAGAGAGAGAGCTTGAAGGGGCGCTATAACAAGCACGCATACAAACAAACAAACATCATTGTAGGGTGAACAATTCAATGCATCCGCCGGTGAAGGCGCAGCCGACGATAACAAAGGACCTGGCGCAGTGGAAGATGGACCTCCACTCCGACCCTTCGTCTGATCCAAGGAAGTTCGACTCCACCGGAATGTTCCACTGGTGCCCCGCACAAGCGATGTCCGCTTGCATCATTGTACGTATTCAACAGCAGCTGCTGTATGTATTCGCTTCTCATAGACTTAGCGTCTGGTAATTCTTTTTGTAGGTCTGTCCACTGGGCGTGAGTGAGTAAATAATAATAATAATACTACTACTAATAATAATACTAATAATAATACTAATACTAATAATAATAATACTACTAATAATAATGATGATAATAATAATAATAACAATAATAATAATAATAGTAATAATCTTCATTTAATTGAAACTGGCGCCTGGCGCAACGCGGTACGATTACAATCAATTGTGAACTAGTTATCACAGAAGTCGGCTGTATAAGTGGTAACGGCCCACTATTCCGAGGGTTCACTATTCCGAAGGTCCACTATTCCGAATATCCGCCATATTTTGTCCGTTATCCTTGTTGGTTAGGGTTACAGTGGGTTAGGGTTAGAGTTGGGTAAGGTGGGTTAGGGATGGGTGGGTTAGGATTAAGTTTAGGGTTATGGTTAGGGTTTATGGCTGGGGAGGGTTAGGGCTAGAGTTTTGGTTATGGTTGGGGTGGGTTAGGGTTAGGTCTAGGGTTATGGTTAGGGTTGGGGTGGGTTAGGGTAAGGTTTAGGGTTATGGTTAGGGTTGGGGTGAGCTAGGGTTAGGATAATAGTTGGGTTTAGGGTTAGGTTTAGGGTTAAGGTTCGGAATAGTGGACCTTCGGAATAGTGGACCCTCGGAATAGTGGACCCAAACCGTATAAGTTGGCAGCCACGCAAGGCGCGTGTCTCGTCATGCTGCTCGATTTATTAATGCCGTCTGCCAATTGGAAGGTTGAGTGGACCTTTATGGGAGGGTAGGGGAAGTGATACCACATCCGTGCGCTCTTCATCCCAGAGTGTTTTTCATTTCTCTAACCCCCCCACCTCTATCCAACACCGCATTCTAACTTTATCCAACGCGTAGCAACTGTTCTTTACAAGTGAAACAGTTGTGGACACGACTCCATCAGACATATTACGTCAACAAGTTTTCTAATGTCTGCTGTTGCCAGATATGATCTTCTAGTTTCCAGACCACACGACGACGATAGCTTTGAACATCCATCCCGAACGAGACGACGGTAAAAAATACGACACGCTTGAGTTGCTGTGAGGAAGCGCAGCGATGGCATATCCCCGCGGGCAGCAGAGCACGGCGGTGGCCGGCCGGCGGCTCAGCCAGCACGAGATTGGAATACGAAGCCGGATGATATATGCCTGCAGTGCGGTAGCGACAGGAGAGACCATTCTAGGAACGTGACCGATAGGCGAGCTCGTCCGCGGATCCTCAGTCCACTGATTCCGAATATTAGATTCTGATGTATGCCGGTGTTTTCGCCACAAATCAGAGACTGCTGCTGCGAATGGCCATGGGATGCTTCCGCTGTAGCTGATAAGAATTGTTTTCCCAAAATGCACTCTGTCAGTCGGTGTTGTTGAACTCTGGTCATTCTTCTTTTTTTGGGGAGTTGACTGCACTGACCTCGTTACAAAAATCACAGGTTAATTTCTAAGGTCAGTGAGGTGTTGATTTGTGGTCATTTTGCAAAAGGTGTTTGAATCACTTAGTGCTCAGTGTTCGTTCAGAAGCCTACACTCACTGACTCAAATGTAGTCCCTCACAACTAGAATCTCTTCCATAGTCGGAAATATACACAGTGAGGACACACACAAAAAATGAAATTGCAACTGGTGGAGCCCCTAAGTGGTGGGCTGCCTATGTCGCCCATGCCATAATGACTGTTTCCGGCTCACTGTGGCTTATTTGGCTAATTGATGAAATTTTCTTGTTGTTATGACACTTAACATCATTTCGGCTAGTTAGCGCAGAGAGCGCCTCTGAGTAGGTTTCTTGAAAAGGCGCTATATAAATACTTTAAGTAAATAAATAAATAAATAATAAATAGATGCCTAAATCCGACCCTGCTAAGGTGTTGTTTTTAGGTCATTTTAAAGAAGTTTGAATTGTTCAATTTTTCGTTTTGCACACCTTTAAAATAGATTGCATTGAATGTGATTTAAGGGGTTTTAATTGTAATATTCTTAAATACGGTTTTTCTACTCGTTTTGAAAAGAATGACCTTGCACCCATTTTTAAAGAGTTTAAGGGGCCGAGGTACCTAAGCGCTTTAATTAATTGTCGATATGATTAAATTTATAGTCAAGAAATGAATGTTGCTCATCTCAACCAATTTTGTTGGTCCAGACCAAAATCGGTTTTATGTTGGAGATTATACATCTGAGAGAATTAATTTGAGAAATAGTATGTTTGTGTTTTTAGGTTTTTTAAAGGTTTTTTACAGAATTTAGTCTAAAATGTGGTTAAAAATTTATTCTATTTTATTTTTGTTTAAAAGACAGTTTTTAAAACTATTTAATGCTTTTTATATGCATATTGTTTCGTTTTAATTAAGCTATCACTGCACTATCGAGTTAGCCTACTTGTTACATGTTTAACGACACTGCCATGCCAAAGATGATCAGTGTCGCCATCCTCCTTTATCCACGCTTGTGACTGGCACTGGCAGAGCGCAACCAGTGGCGGAGTTACTGCCCTATCGAGTACCCCCTCCCTCCACCCACCCTATTGTCTTTTATATCTGTTGTTGTGGGTGTGTCTGTTGCTGTGCTAACAACACAGACTCGAGAGCAGGCGGCCATGACAGTGTTGAGCAATCACGTGATCGTCTG
Organism: Lumbricus terrestris; assembly: GCA_949752735.1. Classification (NCBI taxonomy): domain Eukaryota; kingdom Metazoa; phylum Annelida; class Clitellata; order Crassiclitellata; family Lumbricidae; genus Lumbricus; species Lumbricus terrestris. Next base: position 9,239,769 of record OX457040.1, on the reverse strand, counting down.
CTTGTTTGCCGACGCACATTCGGCGGTGATTGGACTTCGCAACCTCATCATGCCACTGCGAGCGAGCAACTTCGAGTACGATGAGCTGAAGTATGTCGTCATCATCGGAGACAAGGAGTACATCCGAAAGGAGTGGAAGAGCGTCTGCAACTTTCCCAAAATCAGCATTCTCAACGCAAGTCTATGACGACAACACACACACGGACGGACCGACGGATGGACCGGACGGGGAGACGGCTGGCTATTTCTATGTCTATCTGTCTGTCTGTCTGTCTGTCTGTCTGTCTGTCTGTCTGTCTCTGTCTCTCTCTGTTTCTCTCTTTCTCTCAATCTGTCTGTCTCTCTCTCTCTCTCTTTGTGTGTCTCTCTTTCTATCTCTCTCTTTTTATCTCTCTCTATCTATCTGTCTCTGTATGTCTGTCTCTGTCTGTCTCTGTTTCTCTCTTTCTCTCTCAATCTGTCTGTCTCTCTCTCTCTCTTTGTGTGTCTCTCTTTCTATCTCTCTCTCTTTCTATCTCTCTCTATCTATCTGTCTCTGTATGTCTGTCTCTGTCTGTCTCTGTTTCACTCTTTCTCTCTCAATCTGTCTGTCTGTCTCTCTCTCCTTGTGTATCTCTTTTTCTATCTCTCTCTATCTGTCTGTCTGTCTCTCTCTCTGTATGTCTGTCTCTGTCTCTCTCTGTTTCTCTCTTTCTCTCTCAGTCTGTCTGTCTGTCTGTGTCTCTCTCTTTCTCTATCTCTCTTTCTGTATATCTCTTTTTCTATCTCTCTTTCTCTCTCTATCTATTTCTCTCTTTGTCTCTTAGTCTATCTGTTTATCTGTCTCTCTCTTGTCTGTTTGTGTTTGGGTGGGTGGATGATTGGATGAGAGAAAGGGAGGATTTGAAAATGGATTTGAGTATATATATGGATTGATTCAATTGAGTGACCGATTGGTGGATGGATTGATGGATTGAGAGGAATGGATGGATCAATGGATGTAAGGACGGATAGATGGATGGACGGGCGAATGGATGGATGAATGACTTGACCCACCAATTGAAATTGTATGTTCTTTAGAATTCATTGTTTGCTGGTTAGAAGTCATAAGTGTTCTTTAATAGTCTCAGGTGTTCTTTAGTAGTTATTGTTCCTTGGAGTCATGGGTTTGTATGTGCACTTGTTATAGCGCCCCTTCAAGCTCCCGACTACAGAGCGGACACTGCACCGGAGTTTCACGCCGAAGCGCTGAGCAATTGCGAGTGAAGGACTTGCCCAAGGTCCCTACGCGGCAACTTGAGGTGGATTCGAACCTGCAACCCTTTTGCTGCAAGGCGACGAACATACCCACTGCACCACCGCGTGTGTGCTTAGGAGTCATAGGTCATGTTCTTTAGGAGTCATTGATGTTCTTTAAGAGTTATTGATGTTCTTTAGGAGTTATTGATGTTCTTTAGGAGTTATTGATGTTCTATAGGAGTCATTGATGTTCTTTAGGAGGAGTCATTGATGTTCTTTAGGAGTCATTGATGTTCTTTAGGAGTCATTGGTGTTACTTTAGGAGTCATGGGTGTTACTTTAGGAGTCATGTTGTGTTCATTAGACGTCGTTCGTTCTTTCTCTTAGGGTTCACCGCTTAATCGTGCCAACCTTCGCGCTGTCCACATCAACCTGTGCGACATGTGCATCATCCTTTCTGCCAGGAGTTCATCCACGGATGACAGCAACCTCGTCGACAAAGAAGCCATTCTCTGCTCACTCAACATCAAGGCCATGAGCTTCGACGACACCATGGGATTACTCCAGCTGGCCGGAAATGGCGGACCAGGTCAGCACCGGGGCTGTAGTCGAGAGTATATGTGTAATTTTTATCTGTTTGCTAAGGCGCCATATAAATTGTCGTTATTATTATTATTATTATTATTATTATGATTATTATTATTATTATTATTATTATTATTATTATACGTGGGTATACTGCGTGTACTCGCTTCACAAATATTTGTGTGTAGAACATGGGAAAAAATACCTGGAGACAGGCTTAAACAACTGTAGCATGTACTGACTGTACTCGCCTCTAAATTTTGCCAGTACAGCCTGGTCAGCACCATTGGTACTAGTTATAGGTTGGGAGTTCAATGTAAGCAGAAAGGAAAGCAGTGGGATGTGTGTCTCAGGGTATTTCTAAAGAACCTGTTTGCTGTTTGAAGCTGATATGTGTGTTTGACATAAAGATGTATAACAGATCGAAAAGAGGGCATGTTACAAAGTCATTCATTCATTCCATTCATTCATTCATTCATTCATTCCATTCATTGAATGAGTTTGTATAGCGCCTCTTCAAGTGGAACTACTCAGAGGCGCTTCCAGCCCCCAGCGTGGCCAAATGAAATTGTCTTTTAAATATGAGAGAGGATTAGCCTGAGAAGGAGTTCTAGAAGTAACGTCAGTCAAGGGAAGGCCATCATTCCAGGTCGAGGGTCCTACCACTGGGAAGGCATGGTTCTGCATAGTGGAGGTACAAGCAAAAGGGACAGAGCAGGTTATGTTCAGCCAAACGAAGGGAGCGGAAGTGGTGAGCACTGAGAGTAAGGCTACATAGCTCGCAGAGGTATACGCAGGGGCGAGACCTATATTGAATGATCACAGACTGTGGTTAGGTGGATTACAGGCATTAGCTAAATTGATTACATACAGGCAGCACTGTGTGTTTAATGGATTACACAAGGGGCAGTGGCTAAATGGCTTACAGGCATTAGCTAAATTGATTACATACAGGCAGTTGTGTGTAATGGATTACACTAGGTGCAGTGGCTAAATGGCTTACCGGCAATGGGTATGTTATGGCTAATCCAGAGTTGGCAGATCTCATCTAGAAGCTAATAAGCTAATCTGGTAAATCGATGTGCGATATATGTTATCTGCGATTTGTACAAAACAAAACATGATGAATGCCGTCATTTATTCCAACCATTTAGTTGAATACGACGAGTCTCAAAGCCGAGCAGAGCTTTCCCTCTGATGGCAGAGATCTCACTGGAATTGGGATGAATCAATCACTGATTACAGGACTCAAATTAAGAATTAAGAACTCTGTATTTTTCCTCATGTTGTTGTTACTGCTGCTGCTGCTGCTTATGTATGTATGTATGTATGTATGTATGTATGTATGTATGTATGTATGTATGTGTGTATGTATTTATGTATGTATTTATGTATGTATGTATGTATGTATGTATGTATGTATGTATGTATGTATGTATGTATGTATGTATGTATGTATGTATGTATGTATGTATGTGTTTATGTTTGTATGTATGTATGTATGTTTGTATGTATGTATGTATTTTTGTATGTATGTATGACTTTTGTATGTATGTATGTATGTATGTATGTATTTATGTATGTATGTATTTATGTATGTATGTATGTATGTATTTATGTATGTATGTATGTATATACAATTATACTAATATGTATGTATGTATGTATGTGTTTATGTTTGTATGTATGTATGTATGTATGTTTGTATGTATGTATGTATGTATTTTTGTATGTATGTATGACTTTTGTATGTATGTATGTATGTATTTATGTATGTATGTATGTATGTATGTATGTATGTATTTATGTATGTATGTATGTATGTATGTATGTATGTATGTATGTATGTATGTATGTATGTATGTATGTATGTATGTGTGTATGACTTTTGTATGTATGTATGTATGTAGGCCTATGTATGTATGTATGTATGTATGTATGTATTGTGTATTATGTATGTATGTAAGTTTGCATGTATGTGTATACGTATGTATGACCATATGTGTGTGAGAATGTGTGTACATGTATTTGTGTATGTATGCATGTTTGTATGTATGCATGTGTGTATGTATGACAGTGGTGGTCTACATGGGTGATGGTGACCTTTGTTGTGGGTGGTGATGCTCTTGGTTTGTGGTGGTCGTCACAGTGTGTTGTGATGGTCATAGAGGTGATCACGCTGGTGTTATGGCGGTGGTGGCCATCATGCCATATAGGGAGATGAGATATGGTATGAATCTGGTATGAGTCTGTCATCCTGTTGTAGGATTCCTTCCACCTGGTCAGAACATTGTTCCGTCAGACACGAAACCTCCAAAGCGTGGCGTCTCTTCAGGAAACGAAGTTCCCATGATCACAGAACTCTGTACGTTCCCATCTCATATAATAGACATATATATGATGATGATGATGATGATGATGGTGCTCTGCCCAGTGTTATTTCTATTAACTGAAACTGTAACTGAAATAGCGGAATAACTGAAAAATCTATGCCAGTTAACTGTAACTGAAACTGAAACTGAAAAGTGTTGAATAACTGAAACTGTAATAGAAACTGAAAAACAATAACTGTATAACTGAAAAATCAAAAAAGTTAACTTGAAAATAAAACCAGTGCTTTTTCTATACATTTCTCACAACATAACTATTCAGAGGCGTTCTCAGCACGGAAACTTCGGGGGAGAAGAAATGCCTTTAAAGAACATGAGACCAATGAAGAGAAACTAGTCATTAGTTGAGCCCTTACTGCCCCTTAGTGTATAGTATAGTAGTATGTTTGACTACTGCCTTTCTATAACATTTGTAATTCTGCTATTACATGACAAGTTGATTAATCACTTTGAGGGGTGTTTCACTCGTTATCTTTTGGTTTGTGAACATATGTGACAGAGCTCCTATCCATCTCTGACCCTGATTGCAGAAGACTTCGTATCCGCGCCTGCTTCACAAGCATTCGTTGAGCGCGTCTTCTCAGTTTGTGGGGACTTGTGTGCAAGAAAGCGAAACAGATTAAGTGTAAACCTGGAACGTCGTGTGTTCCTTAAAGTCAACCGACAATATGTAAAATCAGATTGATCTCCTATTCAACTTTCTGGAAACTTTGCGCAATATGTGTGACTGTGATCAGTGTCTTAGTAGTTGTGACGTTTGAATATACACGTAATAACTGTAACTGAAACTGTAACTGAAAAATAAGAAACAACTGTAACTGAAACTGAAAAATCTCATCGCAGTTAACTGGAACTGAAACTGTAACTGAAAAATAAAAAAATAGATAACTGTAACTGAAACTGTAACTGAAAAACCATAACTGAAATAACACTGGCTCTGCCCGAAGGCAGGTTCATTGGCTTTACGCCTCTGGGGATGAGATGAGTGAGGTGGTTTCCCGTTGCCTTCCTCACAGACAATGATGGGTAAGCAACTTGCCCAAGGTCGCTCCGCAGCAGCTTGCGCCCCTGCGTCCCACACGTGCTAGCCCGAGATATCTAAATCTCCAAACATATACATATATATATATATATATGTATATAAAATATCCAGGGCTTTTTTTAACGTGCAGTTCTACACAAAATGTGCAGTTCTAAATGGGTTCGTGTAGTTGTAGAAGCACTTCCGTTACGTTCCGTGCAGTTAAAACTTGTAAAAAAGGTCATTTTCCTCAGATTGGGAGTAATTTACCATGGAGGATGAGAAAGGAGAGAAGATGATGTGCAGTTCAAAAAATTCCTTAAAAACAGCCCTGAAAATATCAATATATATCAATCAATCAATTTTATTTCCTGAAACCGCCACATGAACATATTATATGAGTAAACAAAGATATTGAATAGACTAGTGATCATCAAAGGGAGACCCAGAAGGGATGGACAATCCTGATAACAGGGCCAGCCAGTAATCATTGAAATACAAAGCACATGACAGTCAGTTGACACAATTTCAGGAACACAAATTATATATATATATATATATATATATATATATATATATATATATATATATATATATATAATCAAGGAATGAACTTAATAATAGACAGCTTAACTAACACTTAATCAACACTTAACTAATACTTAACTAATTTATATATAAATTATCAATTATTTATCATCTGCCAGTTGAATGATTGATCATCTTAACTTGCTTTACCTGTGTCTAATATAATATACATGTAGTTTTTGGTGCCAATGTCTTACCTTTGCTTTACCTGTGTGGAATATGATCTTTGGTGCCAGTGGAATGATTGGTCACCTTACCTTGCTTTACCTGTGTGGTCTTCGTTTCTTTTAGGCAACGATGCCAATGTCCAGTTCCTTGACCAAGATGATGACGATGACCCAGACACGGAGCTCTACATGACTCAACCGTTCGCCTGTGGCACAGCCTTTGCCGTCAGCGTACTCGACTCGCTCATGAGCACCGTACGTTTTACTCAAGACATAATAGTTGCTACTGCTTTTCTGTTGATTTCATTGTTAATGAAACTGGTCTAACTAATTCATTCATTCATTCATTTGTTCATTTGTTCATTCGTTCATTCATTCATACTATGGACTTATATAACAGCCTTAAAAAACTACTCAGGTGTGCACCCAGCCCAGCCACGGTGAAAGAAAAACGACTTGAGAGATGATGATATGATGCAACGTTTGATTGGTCAGATGTGAAATCAGATCAAATAGTCAATAAAATTCATCAACGTGAATCAGTCTGCTTAACTAATTAATTGAGTCGATTAATTAACTGCCTGTTATCTTATCTCTGACTAAAAGTTCATTCATTTACTACGAGCATTTATATAGCGCCACATCAAGGCGGCTACACAGAAGCACTCCCGACCCTAGTACGGCTAAAAATAACAGTTTTGGGATGCGCATAAAAAGAAAAAATCAGAGTGGACCCTGCAGGGAACATGTGCAGCAACAAAGAGAGCCCGTTCCAAAGCTAGGAGTCAACCGGCCCCACACCCCCTACGCTAACACTTCATACTCATAGCTGCCTGAGAGCTTGCTTGAGGGACTCGGGACTGCAGGATCCTAGAATGTGTAGAGGGTGCAGTTGGCTATATGCTAGTACTATAGTGGTGGTGGTGGTGGTGGTGGTGGTAGTGGGGGGAGGTGGTGGTGGTGGTGGTGGTGGTGGTGGTGGTGGTGGTGGTGGTGGTGGTGGTGGTGGTGGTGGTGGTGGTGGTGGTGGTGGTGGTGGTGGTGGTGGTGGTGGTGATTTCAGTTTAACGACTGTGTGACTGCAATGATCATAAGCGTCGCCCTCCTCCTTTATCCAGGCTTGGGACTGGCACTGGCAGAGCGTGCTTGTTGCTTGTAGACATACTTCAACGACAACGCCCTGACGCTGATCCGGACCCTGATCACGGGAGGTGCCACACCGGAGCTGGAGCAGATCCTGGCGGAGGGTGTCGGCATGAGGGGCGGCTACTGCACGCCAGAGAGCCTCGAACACCGCAACCGTTGTCGCGTTGCATTGTTGCCGCTCTACGAAGGCCTATTTGCTCAATACGGAGTATGTATCGAGTACTATGCGTAGTATGTAGCGAGTACTATGCGGAGTATGTATCGAGTACTATGCGTAGTATGTAGCGAGTACTATGCGGAGTATGTATCGAGTACTATGCGGTGTATGTGTCAAGTATAGACTATAGAGTGGTGTCCAATTATAGAGCATGTGTCAAATCAAACGCAATATGTATTGAGTATGGAACAAATGCAGAGGTGTTTGTTCTCTGTGGTTGGTCCAAGGACCTGGAATGTACTTCCCTTGACTATGCAACACCTCCCAAGCTGTTCTCAATTTCGCAAACTTTTGAAGACTGGTTCTTTTCGCTTGATCTCGGCCGGGAGCGCCTCTGTGTAGGTACCTTGAAGGGGCGCTATATAAATTATGATTGATTGATTGATTGATTGGTGGACGATGCTTTCAGTATGGAGTTTGTAGCGAGTATGTTGGATGTATTGAATCGAAGTATATCTGGGAATATGTAGGTATGTTCCCTGGAAAATTCATCGCATTTAAATATAATTGCTTATTTAAGGAGACATACTTGACATTTAAATATTGTTTTTTTATATATTTGCATGTTAAGTCAAGCCACACTGAATCTGGTAAGTTTGGTTTTCGTTGTCTTTAGGACGGCCATAAGTATGGCGATCTGTTTGCGTTTGCGTTGCGTACTTACGGCATTCTGTGCATCGGACTTTACCGGTTTCGTGACGTCACGAGTACGATCATCGAGAATCCAACAGCGAAGCGATACGTTATAACGAACCCACCTGACGACATGGCTCTTCTTTTGTCTGACAAGGTAAGGGGCCTCTGCCGGTTAGACAGGGTGGGAAACTTTTATGGTTTATATTATGGTGTTGCTCAGTATAGATGGTCTTGAATTAAGTAGTGAATTGTATTGTATTGTATTCAGTGCTTAAAGTGTGGAAAAATAAGTGCCTGGACGCCCCTTACCTTTCCAAAATAAGTGCCTGGACGCCCCTTACCTTTCCAAAAATAAGTGCCTGGACGCTCCTTACCTTTCCAAAAATAAGTGCCTGGACGCCCCTTACCTTTCCAAAATAAGTGCCTGGACGCCCCTTACCTTTCCAAAAGAAGTGCCTGGACGCCCCTTACCTTTCCAAAAATAAGTGCCTGGACGCCCCTTACCTTTCCAAAAGAAGTGCCTGGACGCCCCTTACCTTTCCAAAAGAAGTGCTTGGACGCCCCTTACCTTTCCAAAAGAAGTGCCTGGACGCCCCTTACCTTTCCAAAAGAAGTGCCTGGACGCCCCTTACCTTTCCAAAAGAAGTGCCTGGACGCCCTTACCTTTCCAGTGAGTGCTGGCCAATAAGTGGCAGGACCGCGTTCAGATTTTAGAACAAGTGCATATACGCCGTCCATGACCATCCTGGTCCGTCCAGGCACACTTTAAGCCCTGATTGTATTGTATTGTATTGTATTTAAGCATTTATTGAGTATCTGTTCTATTGGAGTGAACCGTTCAGAGGCGCTCCCGGGGCACAAGGCCCCACAAGAAGAAGCAGGTTTTGAGAAGAGAGAAGAAAGAAGAGAGACTGCCAGACAGAATTGTACAGCGGACAGAAGGAGAAAGTGCATTCCAAAGAGAAGGACCAATTGAGGCAAATGATCGAGACTGAGCCATAGCAGTTCTAGAGTAAGGAACCAAGAGGTCAATATCGATTTACCGCAGAGGTTTCCAAACTGTTTGGACCTGGGAGCACCTACTTTTTGCAGGCATACCTTGCGAGCCCTGGCATTTTAGAAGTAAATTTTATTACTTAGAATCAAGCAGAATAGCAGGCAGAGACTACTCCAACAATATTTTCAGAATGCTCTTTTGAGCAACCTAACACACAATGTCGTTCAGACGTTAATGGACCGTTGTGCGGACACAGTGAGACTTTATTCAACGATCAATTGATAATTAATTGGTGGATTTATTCATTTGATTGACCTTCTGGACATTGACCTGACTATGGTGCCCAACAGTTCATGTCTTGTGCAGTATTTGCCATTCATTCATTAATTAATTCATTCATTCATTTATTCATTCATTCATTCATTCATTTAAGGAACTCGTATGGGACGCGGTGGTGTAGTGGGTATGTTCGTTGCCTTGCAGTCAAAGGGTTGCAGGTTTGAATCCACCCTCAAGAGACCTTGGTCAAGTCCTTCACTTGCAATTGCTCAGCGCTTTGGCATGACATGACACTCCAATGCAGTGTCTGCGCTGTAGTTGGGAGCGCCTCTGAGTAGTAACCTTGAAGAGGCGCTGTAACAAGTGCACATACATATACACATGCGTACATTTGATGCTTACATTTGATCTGTTTGATCTGTTCCAGGTCTTCTGCCTACGTCCATTTGAGATTGTCGAGCGCCAGCCGCATCGGAAGAAGCGCAAGCGACGAGGGAAGACTCAGGACATGTCCGTCGATGGATAGGGCCCCATCGTCCCCCGAGGCGGGACCCCATCAGCGAAAGACAGGGGCCCCACCCACGACTGTAGTTTTTACGTTGCGACCCCGTCGGAGGGCGGGTGGGCGACGGCGGCGGGTGGCGGTATTCGGCGCGGAGGAGGAGGAGGGAGGAGTAGGAGGAGGCAACGATGACGATGAGACACATTTTATATTTTTGTAGATCTTTCTGCTGGCTGCGTCGGTCCTTGCTCAGATTCCTCTCTGGCAATACGAGAGCTCATGCATATATTACTGGCAGGTTCATGAATATTAATGAGTTGGCTGATGAATATTAATGAGTTGGCTGATGAATATTAACGAGTTAGCTGATGAATATTAATGAGTTAGCTGATGAATATTAATGAGTTAGCTGAATATTAACGAGTTAGCCGATGCATACTAACGACGTGGCTCACGAACTTTCTCTGTGGTAGTGAACGGAGTACTATTACAATGTAGGAGGCTGCTCATACGCGCTTACGTAGTCGAACTGTAAATATTATTATATCGAATTCGCAAATACTTCCCGATGCAGAACTTGAGTTGCTAAACGTGTAGGCGATGTTTCTTGATTAGTCGTTGATCGTTTGTGTTTGAGCCGTGTTAAACAGCACAGCTTTCTGTACCCAGTCGAAACCATTCGAACTTCGTTTTTATGATTTGCTGATGTATGTACACTGTTGTACAGTATACACTGTTTTGTACCAAAAGCTGGATGCAACAATATCAGCTTGCTAACGAGTCCGAACAAAATCACGTTTATTTTATGGCTGGTTCTGATAAATAAATTAACTAAATAAATTAATCGATTAATCCCAAAAAATTTGATTTTGATTAATCATTTAAATTCGAATAAATTTGGTATTTATTATGTGAAGTGTGAAAACTTGTTGAAAAGTAGTCACTGAATGTGATACGTCAGTGATGTGTTTGAACCGTGATTAGCGAACTGTTCATTGCAAGGAAGACTGTTAATTTTTTTGTTACCATCTTTGACTTTTTCATTAGCAATTACCTTAACTGCAAATTGATGGATAAAATTCCCACTTGAGCGTTTCACATAATCAGTGTTCGCCATTTCTTGACGATTTATCTCATAATTGATCGCTCAAATCTGCAGTCTACATAATTTGGAAGACTACCTCGTTCCTTTAAAGTTTGACCACATAATATGTTAAGTTTTAGTTTTGAATCATGTCTTGTGTTTTTATTTCTTTGCGCAGTGTATTTTGCAGACAAGTTCGTTTGACCAGCTGGAGCGCAAAATGCGAGAAACTTTTGTATAGCACGGTGTCTAACTGCTAAACTGTGTTTCTTTGGAGGGTGCACACCTTCCTAAGATAATCATTTTAGAGACCTCAAGCAACGCTCAGTTGTTTTACTACCATCTGCTGATGCTGCTAGTCATTAGTTTGTAGTGCTATGCAAATGGTAGAAAATGGTAATGGTTATTATTGTTATTTATTGCCTGGTATCTCTAGTCAGAAAGTGATCATTGAATGCATTCCGAAGTGATTTTATTCCGCTTTAATCAGTCACTTGAATGATTGCCGTGTGATTATGATTTCTTGATCATGTGATTATGATTTCTTGATCATGTGATTATCATTTCTTGATCATGTGATTATGATTTCCTGATCATGTGATTATGATTTCTCGATCATGTTATTCAATTTCTTCGATCACATTCTGTTAGACAGTTAGAGTCTTTTAAAGAAGATCATATTGTTCAGTCTCTTCAGAGGCAGCCTCTTGGTCTCTTTTTGATCACTTAAATTTCTTTGCTCACGCCATTCTGTTAGTCTCTTAAATGTTCTTATGAGTTTGTTGATCATGAATTTTATTCAATTTCATCAATCTTATGCATTATTCCTTTAGAGTCTCTTAGATCATGTTACTCAGTCTCTTGAATCGCATACATTTCTGCTAGATTCTCTTTGATCATCTCTTGGATGACATCCATTTTGACTCCATCTTCGGCTGCCTCATTTCACCTTTCGCCGCTTTCGGATGACCATCTTTCAGATGACCTTTCGGATGACCATCTTTCAGATGACCTTTCGGATGACCATCTTTCAGATCACCTTTCAGATCACCATCTTTCAGATGACCATCTTTCGGATGACCATCTTTTGGATCACCATCTTTTGGATCACCATCTTTCAGATGACCTTTCGGATGACCATCTTTCAGATGACCTTTCAGATGACCATCTTTCAGATGACCTTTCAGATGACCATCTTTCAGATAACCTTTCAGATGACCATCTTTCAGATGCCCTTTCAGATGACCATTTTTCAGATGACCTTTCGGATGACCATCTTTCAGATGACCTTTCGGATGACACCCGTTCTCACAGTCTCTTTCATCATCCCAGTCTTTCTCTTCGATCCTTCGATCACTGCCGCACTCCGATCAATTCTCCTCAATCATGTTATTCTGTCTCATGTCTCTCGACCAATTTAACGTTGATACGTCAATACCTGGTGAATTATGGCTGTGTTATTTGTCGTTTTTGATGGAGCAGGTTAGTTGTTACGATTAGCAGTGGTGCATTTAGAAACTAATGGGACCTGAGGGATTCGGAGGTAAATTCATGTCGCAACTTCATTTGTAAAGAATTCCTCAACTGAGCTTTGATATGCACATTTCTTACCTCAATTTAGTGAAGAGCATTGTCTGGCTTTATCTAGGAAGACGTGGGACTTGTGAAAGAAAGTGGGAAATAATTGATGAATTGATTGATCAATTGTCGTTTTTCAATCAATCAATCTCTTGCAAGTGAACTGTGGTGTCTGGATATTTGCTAAATCAGTGGTTCCCAACCTTTTTTGACTGTCGGGCCACTTTTTCTAAGTTGGATGACACGAGGGCCACTTTTTCTTAGTTGAAGGACATTAGGGCAGTCTTGTGGCCCCCTAAATTAGGGGGCCTCAAGACTAAAATTTAATTAACTAAAGGCGAATAAAATTGTTATAATTGAATCAAAATAGAATGCTTGATACGATTTATTAACGTCCAAATAAATTAATTTGTAATAGAAAAGAATTATATATTCTATCATGTCCAAATTGTCAATTTTTACATGTGTTTTTCTTAATTCATTGAGGTGCTGCGGGCCATTTTTGTAGGCTAGGCGGGCCACTTTTGGCCCGCGGGCCACGAGTTGGGAACCGCTGTGCTAAATGCACCATTGATGGTGAGCTAGTGGTTGTTTTAGGCAGTATTGCATCTTCAACACGTTTTACTTTTACAACAATGAAGTATTCTACACTCGTTTATTTTATAGCTGGCAGTCAACAGTATATTTATTGCATGTACCGGTATTTCATTATTATTATTTTATTATTATTATTATTATTTTGTGCTGACGGTCTGCAAATCTTAATCTTAGGTGTGCACTGTGCAGCAATTGTGAGTGACATCATCATGTTGTTATCATGTAACTAATTGCATTGTACATGTATGTAATATTATGAATAGTTGTACACCAGATATATAAACATATGTATAATATATATATATATATATATATATATATATATACATAGATACGTACATGTAGGTATATATGTATGTTGAAAAATTTTCTGTTTCTTGTAAAAAAAATAGAGATAGTGACCTATGTGCAGATATTTTGTGTTTGCGTCAAACAATTCCATGATACAACGTGATTTACATAAACAGTTGCACTTTCGTAGTCTCGATGAAATCACAACGTTTCGAAATTGCTTACGCTTTGCTGCTATAACAGACTGTTGATCGAGTTGAAGCTGTGTGTTTTTCTGGAGTTTTGATGTGTTATTTTCTCTTTCTACTCTAGTCTCTGTTTTGCATTCCAATTGCCGGTGGTTTTTCGATGGAAACCTTTTCCCTGGATTCAATTTTCTCTGTGTTAGAGTTCTGAACGATTATCAGTTGCATGACTATTAACGTGATTTTACTATAGTTGTGTTGTTGCAAGTTACGTGTGATGTGTAGCGTTGTGGTTGTGCTACTTCCAGGGTCTTTTTCTTTCGTTTAACATTCAAACTGTTGTTTTCTAACGTTGAAATGTTGTACGCCGACAATTCCTCACTCAACTGCTGGTCTTACATACGTGTAACGATGTGTTGCAGGGCTTTTTTAAAACGTGCTGTTCTACACAAAGCGTGCAGTTCTAAGTGGATTTGTGCAGTTCTAAATGGATTTGTGCAGTTCTAAATGGATTTGTGCAGTTCTAAATGGATTTGTGCAGTTCTAAATGAATTTGTGCAGTTCTAAGTGGATTTGTGCAGGTGCAGAAGATTGTCTACTTCTGTGCAGTTAAAAATAGTAAAAAGGTTATTGCCACCCGATTGGGAGTAATGTACCATGGAGGGTGGGAAGGGAAAGAAAGGGGTTCTAAAAGTTCCTTAAAAGAAGCCCCAATGTGTTAGCAAGTATTGACTTACTTAGGCCGACTTCTATTGTATCTGTTGCTTAGATGCAATGCGTCACTCACGTAATGTCGATTTGGAGTGGATAATTAATCTACTCCAACTGGACATTACTGTGGATTTCTTGTGATGCAGGGTTTGGGTTGGTCACACTGCAATCCCCAGCCATGTCTGCCCTTAACGGTGGACAGGTGTTGGACCAATGAATGAGGTTGTAAAGATAGGAACCTTTGGAAGACCTGTTCTGTTTTCGTAAGCCATCAGACGAAGGAAGCTTTTCATGAGACAGTCTTTCGTTTTACAGACTGATGTAAAGTAAGTAGAAAATGAGTAAGATGTTGTTGAATTATCTTCCGGATCATCATTTTGTCTGTGTATGAATCGTTTTATAGACTGGATGTTGAGAACGCGATGTGCATCAGTTTCCTTGAAGTTATGAACAGTGTATGGATTATCTGCTGCTGTCATAGTACCAGCCGTATAGTCGTATACTTAACATTTCTTTTTTGGGCATAATAACATTCCCAATTCGCAATCCATTGGATGCCGGCATGCAATTGAGAGCTTTGTATTGGATATATGTTTAAGATGGATGTCATACCGGGTACTGATACCACTGGTTGTCTTCCAGTACTCATACAGTACTCAGCAGCGATGTTTCTTGTTTGGTTAGAGCACCGAACCATTAATTCCAAGGGGACTGGTTTCGGCCTCTGCCATGGCAATTCCCATATAGGGACATTGAGAAAGTCCTTCTGCACACAATCGCCGTCAATATTCTGTCATAATAGGTCATGTGAGATTGGAAGGAAATATCAAAATAGCTGCATTGTGATGTTTTAAGTATTGTATGCTTAAATGGCTCAACAGCATTTTGCAAAATGTGCATAGCGTGGAGTAAGTAAGAACCTCAGGGTTTAAAGTGGGTGGGAGTGCGTGGGAACGGCGTTCCCACTGCTCTATAAATTCCGGGCTTGCGTTCCCACTGCTTGCCTGCATGGAATGCTGGAAACACGGACATTCCAATAAAACTTCTTCAGCGTTCCCACTGCTCGCACATTTGGCGTTCCCACTGCTCACACATTTGGCGTTCCCACTGCTCACACATTTGGCGTTCCCACTGCTCACACATTTGGCGTTCCCACTGCTCACACATTTGGCGTTCCCACTGCTCACACATTTGGCGTTCCCACTGCTCACACATTTGGCGTTCCTGCTGCTCACACATTTGGCGTTCCCACTGCTCACACATTTGGCATTCCCACTGCTCACACATTTGGCGTTCCCACTGCTCACCCAAACCCCTTTAACCACTGAGTAAGATCCGAGGAGCCTCGGTTGTCACTGGGTTTCTACTCCCAATTGCTCGCTTAGGTTGATGAATGTCAGACCTACTTATAATTTATAATTAATATAATTATGTGGTAGTTTTAAACACCTACGTGAAGTTCTTCGTTGTTGTTGTTGTGTGTACTTCAGTCAGTTTAAGACAATATTATTGTAGGCTATGCTGTGTCATGTGGATAATTTTATTGCAGGCTGCGGCTAATATAATCTCATGGTTTTTATATTTTTGTAAGACCTTTTACGCGTCTAATTCGATACAACATTCTTTTCCATCCCAACGCTTTTGCCAACCTGAACTGTAGAATTCCGCAAACTGCCATCGGCAACTTTTTTGCTGACACGACCAATCCTGGTAGATCTCAAATTGTGTGGTGTGTGACTGTACGTCTATTGTTAGATGAAAGTGGCGCTGTTCTCTTTCATTGTTATTATCGTTCTCTGTAAGGATTAGGTTTAATGCAGTTTTAGAAGTAGTTGTACGTTGATTGTTGCATGCTTGTATACCGGTGTGTGTGTGTGCGTGTGTACATAATATATTGCAGATGCGTCTTCTTGTTACATTTGTTTGCATCTGATCGTCGTTGCGAGGCTTTGGTGCTATCAATTTCGACGTTTCATTCCGGTAAAGATGAAAACAATCCGTGTACAACACTGTACAACGCACTACTACGTTGTTCTCTTCACCATTTGTACAGCGTTTTACTTCATTTCCGAAGTCTTTTCGGCAAAATTTTCGACAGCATTCGACTTTCCGGTTTGGCAGAGCATTGCAGCATGTGTGTGTGCAGTCGAATGTACTAGGTAAATGTGTGTACAAACAGTTGTGAAAGAACCGGATTTTTTTTACATTGAGCGAGTTTTGTGTGCAGTGGATCTATTGCATTTGCCTGTGTTTGGGGAGTTGCTGGTGGTATTGATGTTCGGGGTGGAATTTGAGAAGCGAGCATTTAATGGGGAAAGGAATGCAGATATTGTGAACAAAGCGGATTGGGAGTTCTTTAATCTTCTGGTCGACTTGAAATGTTTGCACCTTTTACTAGTCTGGGCAAGAATTAGTGCTAGAAAGATTTCTAGGTATGACCCGGTCATTTTGGTTATGCTGCCCAGTTTATGATATGCCGCAGAGCAAACCACTGTAGCAACTTCTCTAACATAATTGTAACTAAGCGATAAGGTTTCAGTCAAATTGCTGAGTAAACTGAAATTGTGGTCAGAAATCGTTGCTCTATTTTCGTTTCTGTTTTGCAGAAAATCCATGGAAATCCTCTGATGGCCGAGTATTGTCCATTGAACTCCATTCTTTACATGCTGTATGGATACCAATGTATCTGAAAATGGCTTCCTGTGTGTACTGCTGAAAATGCAATAGCCTATGCTCATTTCTGTTCCTAATTATGCATTCAAACTCTGGTATCGAGATTTCAGATGCAATACGCTGACATGCAAACAATAGCTACAGCTACCCCACAACAGCTGTGCTTCCCACAACTATAGCACGAAGATATTTACACTGTAGAAATGTTGACAGCTCAACACAAAACCATTGAACTATAAATCAGTGTAGCAAGAATTTCTATACCGATTTATTGCGTGCCCACAGAGTTTTTGCAACTGGTTACGGTTAAATTTTTTGGCAAGAGCTTGAAAAAGTGAGGACAGGCAATTAAGAACATGGGTATTAAGAACATGGGTATTAAGAACATGGGTAGTTCTCATAGAGGTTTCTAAATATAAATTTCTTACTTTGTGTATAATTAGTGCTTTAATTCAATGAAATTGGGAGCCAAGCACCCCTCTTGCCCATATGTACGGGCACCCATACAGTGGCGTAGACAAGGGGGTTTCGGGGGTTAAACAAAAAAAGATTTTAAAAGGTTATTTATCCCTTAAATAAGAAAAAAACAATTATTTGTGGTAACAATTGTTTTTCTTACTTTATTCCCTTTGTTAGTTTATTCCCTTTTTATTTACTGTAATACTGTTGGGTTGGTGTCAGGAAGGGCATCCGGCCAGGCCATAACCCCCCTCATCATAAATTCCTGGCTTCACCACTCCACCCATGTGCCGAGCTCGTCACTGAAAGAATTCATAGCCCACTGTGTGCCAAAAGATTGCAACCATAAATATCGACACTTAAAAATCTTGTTGAAGGGGTTGTAAGTAGTAAGTAGTTGTCCCCCATTTGCTGTTTAATTCTAACCCGGTCACTTATGCTGTGAGGTTATCGAAAAGGAAGGCGTTGTAAGCAGGTTGCTGCTGCTGTTGTTTTTTTAGCAATTCAATCTGTTAGACACTGCTTAGCTTGCAAATAATTCTTCTGCAGTTGTTGATATGGTGAATTTTCTTATTTACATTTTCTCTCTCTTTTGTATTTTACTGATAGTTCTCTGCATAATTATTACGGTCCTATACAACGTGTGCTACGGACTTTCTATTAACGCAGATTTGCTCAAAAAATCATTTCATCAAAGATTGTGGTAGACAAATATAGTGTGTTTCCTTGTTTCATGACACGTCTTCTGTGTTTACTTCTTGCTTTCGTGTGTAATGCACACGCTCATGCACACACACACACACACACACAAATTTATATAGCACCTCAAGTAAGGTGAACCATTCAGAAGTGCACCCACTGCGCAAGGCCCCACAAGAAGAAGCAGGTTTCGGGAAGAGCAAAGGAAGAAGAGAGAGAGTGCCAGACAAAATTGTACAGCAAACAGCAGAAGAAGAAAGCGTATTCCAAAGAGAAGGACCAATTGACAAAGCAATTCTAGAACAAAGAATCAAGAGGTCAAGCCTATAGGAGGAGCGAAGTGGACGGTGGGAGGAAGGGCAAGGGCAAGACTCCACTGAACATTGAGTAAATATATATATATATAATTATATATATTTAATATATTTATATATATATATGACTTATAAGGTATATACACAGAACCATGCTTGAAGGCGCCCAAAGCTGTCGGTGGCAACAGGCCCAATATGAACCCAAAATAGCTGTCAGAGATAAATTTATAAATTTGTCACACACAAGACTGTCTTTCTGCGCTTGATCTTGGCCAGCGAGCCTCTGAGTAGGCATCCTGAAGGATCGCTATATAAATTCTGATTGATTGAAGATTATCTAGGTTACGGTTCTCTAGTTTCTCAGTTTGCCTGCTGTAGGCTGCATTACTTTCTATTTAGTTCTTCCTATTGTAACCGCTCGCTGTTACGTGATAACCAAAATTCCTCAATTTCAGCCATAAACACTTTGCACAAAGATTTCACACAGTTTCAGCATACAAGTTTTTAAGAAAACTTAAATTTATTGTTGTCCCAAAGCACCAAGTAATCCAACAACGCAACAAGTTGCAAGCAACAACAGCGACAACACTCATACAATGATGAAGCAATGTTGCATAGTCCAAAGATTCCAGTCCACTGTGATCTATCTCAAAGTAAGCAAAAAATTATTAAAAAAATAACGATAAATAAAATAGCCACAGCATCACAAGCTGAAATAACAAAGCAGTGGAGTAAACTAATTCGTTAATTCTTTAACTTTGGACAAATAAATTTTTGAAATGAATCGAGAAGTCAGCAGTGAAGAGTTTAACCTCATTGCATTGAGTAGATTCATATTAAATAAACACCAGACATGTTATAGATTTCACAAAAAGTTTCTCTGCCTAATGCAATGAGGCCAACTCTTCACCTGCAAAATGATGCAAAGCTCAAGCCTAGCGGCGTTATCTTAAACACACAAAACAAGTAAAAATATCATCTCAAAGTGTAAAAACCATTTCATCCCTAAGACAACTGTTTCTAAATTTATAGCGAACTACAGTTTTTCACAAAATCTATCAAATGTTTCGCGTTTCTTTAACATGACTCTACTTAATGCAATTCTAAACTCTTCACTTTTATTCGATGAGGTAAATTCGGGTTCTAAACGACAACTGTTTGCACTCTGACAGTGCCAGCCCCAAGCCTGGATAAAGGAGGAGGGTGCCGCTAATGACCTTTAACATACAGTGTCGTTTTAAACAGAAACTATTGCTAATAGGCTTCTAAATCAAAACTCTTCACACACATGTCCACAACATTGGTATTCACTCAATGACTGAAGATTAGCAGATTAATTATACGACTGCTTTAGTGCACCGTGCTCCACAACTACACATCTCAAAACAGCAACAACATAAGTCAAAGATGTGGTGATAGAAGACAAAAAAAGACGTGGTGTTAGAAGACAAAGAAGCATAGCAGACCATAAAGCTACAGCCCTGAGGAGGCAGCAGCCATGGGTATGAAATGCTAGCGACTTCATTTTCTCAGCCTCTGCATATAAAAGGGTGGGCAGCCAATCCTCTCCCTCACCATCTCATCTTCCCACCAACAGTGTACGACTGTACGGTTGGTGTACTCGTTATAACTCGGCTGTTGGAGCAGAAATCTGCAACGAAATTAATGCACTTCTCTCTTCATCTTTCCCTTAGAACTTCTTTCCCTCCGATTAATCCCTTTTTGGAACAGTGGCGTAGGCAAGGGGGGGTTTCGGGGCTTAAAAATTGGCTCCAAAAAAAGGTTTTTTTAAGGCTATTTATCCATTTAAGGAAGAAAAAGTAGCAAAAAACAGGGTATCCGGCCATAAAACCCCTCCCATGAAAATTCCTGGCTACGCCACTGCTTTGGAAAGAGGGTCAGCCACTCAATCAATCAATCAATCAATCAATCAAAATTTATATAGTGCCCCTTCAAGGTACCTACTCAGAGGCGCTCCCGACCGAGATCAAGCGAAAAAACAGTCTTCAACAGTTTGTGAAATTGAGAACAGCTTGGGAGGTGTCGCATAATCAAGGGAAGTCCATTCCAGGTTGTTGGACCAACCACAGATAATGAACGCCTCTGCATCGTATCCTTCTCTTCCATTGTCTCTGCACTGAGAATTCCAGCACTGAGAATATAATAATGTTTCAAAACACACTTGCTAAGATCTGCTAGAAAATCAAATGAACAGCGCTCGCTACTGTGACGTTCTGATATTAATTAATTATCGACAAATACATCGTTTCGATCAATTGCTTACGAAATCATGACATCCACATAGATAACAACAGATAACAACACAAACCGTTATGAACGCATAACTAGCATAAACAATACGATACAATACGACACAACACGATGCAATTGATATAAGACATGAGAAAGGCAGGAGACGTTACAGTGGACAAGACAATACATAGGTGCGTTTGAAGCACTACAGGTAGAACAATAAACCTCAAGATTCTATCTGCCTCCCTATCTCTTATCTCTCCTATATCTCTCTCTCTCTCTCTGTATCTGTCTATTTCTTGCTGTCTGTCTGTCTGTCTGTCCGTCTTTCTCTCTATCTATTTTTCTCTCTCTTTCTGCAAAGTGGGCTTCAGATACATGAAACAGTACATAGCTCCGTTCCTTATAATCAGTACACTAACCAACAAAATCAGTACAATGATCACAATTATACATATAAACATAAGATGAGATGACCAGTTCATGCATAGTATCATTTCACATTCATCCCTGACACTTGATAGCAAATCATCAATGGAAGCTTTCTATAACTGCTCCGAACATGCTCAGAGCACACTTGCAGCAGACAGCAGTAGGAAAAGCAAGCAGAGCAAAGTTGTCGCACACATAAACACATGTAATACAATAGTCCAACATGAAATCAATTTAGACAAATCCAAAGAATAAGCGCTGCATAAAAAACCTTGCAAATAAAAATCAATATCGCAATGGTAATAAATTTATCGTTCGATGGCAAGCAACCGTCAGCATTCTCTATCCCAAAATACACAACAGGTAATGAGCACACACAGTTTCAAATGATTTGCTCGCCACAAGCAGTCTTCTTTCGTGTACGAACGAAGCATGCTCAAAGCAAAATCTGGGAGAGCTCAGAGCAGTTGCCAAGCACACACAACGACCACCAAGCCAGTTGGCATCGTAAACCAGCGTAACCCAACGCACGTCTCATACCACAGTACCAGCAACTTGATAAGCAAAACTACACAAATTGACAACACGACAAGGTCGTATTAAGGCTTGCGTGTGCTGTTATAACCCTCCAATGACCTTCTCAGACCACGCAACCCACCGGTCCGCCACGTACATATTTATAACAACAGGCCACTAAAAACGGCTAACCCAGGTGGTGTTGCAGCAGCACACTTAGCACCCACCTAAATGCAGACCTTTCTCCAGCATTAACTCTTCACCAACCGAGGGTATAGGATTCCCCCGCCCCATACAATTTACCACACGTTGGTCGGTAAAGGGTCAACAGAAACACTCGAAAACAATTACTGCGACCACCAAGCTGCGTGCGTGTTGCCAAAAAGCATCACTAGAGAAAGAAGAAGTAAGTAAGCAGGCCATGATAATTAATTACACATTGTACAATTACGGTATTCATCTGTAAACTACTACAGTCAAGTCCTCCACCACCACCAACCACGACCAGCGGCCATCACCTTACACGATCGATATGTCTATGTCGCCCGTGCATCCCACAATGCCGCAGTCAACGGACGTCGCGTCCTCCGGTCCATGTTCCAGAAGATCCTTCGTGCTCGACGAACTGCTGTACCTCGAATCGGTCGAGCTTCCCGTCGTTATCTGGAGTCGCCCTTCGTCGATCGAGCATGGATGATCGCTCGGATTGGAGTCGCTGCCGTGCTCCGATGGAGCGGAAGCGACGATCGGAGGATTTCTCAGCGTCACTCGAGTCTCGTGCAACGGCGTTGCGTCTGCGGAAAACAACGTTGCAAACTTCAAGAACGCATCGATAATTGGATATGTTGCTAGGTTATTATTCATCGTGTGTTTGTTAAGCAGCATTGTCTGTTTGATATGGCATCAGTAGTAATTATTAATATTGTTATTATTATAATTATTGTAAAGTTTTATTTGGATTTGTCTTAACTAGACCCTATTTGTCAAGGTCCCCATTGGAAAAAATTATTATTATCATTATTAATACTATTATCATTATTTTTTTGCCCCCGAGGTATACAATGATCCCTCATGGACTTAAACATTAGTTGATCCTGTGCTGGAAAGGGATTGCAGAATAATTATTATCACTATTATTATAACTATCATCATCAATATATATCATTATTACTATTATAATTATTATTATTAGCATTATACACTTATTAATTGCCACCATCTTAATATCTGCGGCAGTCAAGTACAATACAACACAGATACAATACAATACAGATACATGTACTTAATGTACTCTAGAAACTTCACCAGTGTCATTATTTCTCGCTATGTACAAAGCATCGTGATTTCATTTGTTCATTTTCAGTAGCGCTCCAAGTGTGAGAACCATTAGAGAAAAAAATAGGTTTTAAGAGAGATACGTTGCTCACAATCCAGAAAGATGCGTCCCATGCATAAGGATGGCATTCCAATTAAGTAAAAGTATCGGGCTTTCAAGAGTAATAGCAGTCCACACTCATGGAAGTCAAACAAGTCCGACTGATTCAGAGAACGGAGAGGTCGATGAGAAGATCTGCAGAAGGAGGAGAACGAACGAGATCCCTGAGATATTTTTGCGCAGAACCCAGTTTGGACTTGAGGACCACAGCAAAGATATTGTGGCGATTGAATAAATAGTTTCAATCAAATCAATCATCAGTCAATGGTCAGCTGTCAAAACAAGCAAGTTGAGATCCAAGAAACTGGACAAGACGCTTCAGAGTTTGTTTGTATGTGCACTTGTTATAGTGCCCCTTCAAGCACTCTACTCAGAGGCGCTCCCGACTGCAGAGCGGACACTGCATCGGAGTTTCACGCCGAAGCGCTGAGCAATTGCGAGTGAAGGACTTGCCCAAGGTCCCTACGCGGCGACTTGAGGTGGATTCGAACCTCGAACCTTCCGGCTTCAAGGCAGCGACACCACCACTACACCACCGCGCCCCACAACTTATATATTATAGTATATTAGTTGCAACTAAGCAATGGTTCATATTTTCAGACGTATGTTTATCTCTGAAAAAGAACACTGAACGTAAGAGCAACTGACACGCATCGGTTGGATCGTCGCTGTCTTCGTCATCGGATATCATCGCAATCGCCGTGTCCTGGCCACGCTCCGGCGCTTCCTGCAAATACATCAACCGGAACCATCAGAAAACAATCTTTACAACGTAAAAAAAACACTTTACAGCCTAACATCACTGGATCTGCCACTTCACTTGTGGGTGTGGTGGTGTTGTGGTGGCATTGTTGCCTTGAAGCCGGAAGGTTACAACTTCGAATCCACCTCAAGTCGCCGCGTAGGGATTTTGGGCAAGCCCTTCACTCGCAATTGCTCAGCGCTTCGGTGTGAAACTCCGATGCAGTGCCCGCTCTGTAGTCGGGAGAGCCTCTGAGTGGAGAGCTTGAAAGGGCGCTATAACAAGTGCACATACAAGCAAACAAAATCAAATATCACCAATCACAGGTGGATAAGCTTTCAGTTATGGCTGAATACTGAACTCATCTCAGTCAGTCTTGGCAATTTTAAAAATAGACTAAAATGACTGATCAAACCCCAAAACGATATTTCACAAGATTGTAATTGTAGCTGTAATCTGATATTTATATAGCGCCCCTTTAAGAATAAACTCATTGGCGGCACTCCCGACCCGAACTATACCCCGCAGTCGATCGAGTCGTGGGCTACGATCGACTTGGCTCGCGCGACGATCGACTCGATCGACTTTGTCGACTCGCCGACCTCTCGACGACTCGATCGACTTGGCTCGACCGACGATCGACTCGATCGACTTCGCGTCGACTTGGCCTAGTTTTGTCTTTTGCTCACCTCTGCAGCTATGTTATCTCAAAATGAAATTATTCGATAGTAGATCTGGGTCATAATCTGTTTGACGTCACAATAAGCCTAATTTCGAATTCTCAGTGAACTTAGATAATAGCAGATTTGCGCTTAAATCGTAGTGACGTCACAATTATAGGCCTCATTTTAGATTCTGAAAATGAACTTCAATATTTATTACAGTAGATCTGTGTATTAATCGAAATGACGTTACAATAGGCCTTGTTTATAGCCTACTCTTCTATATAGTAGATCTGCATCATAATCGAAGTGACGTCACAATAAGTATAGTAGCCTATATTCTCACAGTGAACTTCTTTAATAGTACGTCTGTATCATGATCGAAGTGACGTCGCAATGGACCTAGTTTTATATTCTCAAGCTGAGCGTATAATAGATTTGTATCATAACCAGAGCGATGTTGCGTTAAACAACCCCAGTTTTGTATTATGAAAATGAAAAAATAATATGATACTAGATCTGTATCATAATTGAAATGCCGACATAACAGGCCTAATTTCGTTTTTCTCAGTGAACTTGTTTAATGGTAGAATTTTATCAAAATCGAAGTGACGTCATAAAAGCCCAGTTTTACATTCGCATAATGAACATCTATACTGGAAGATCTGCATAATAATCGACATGACGTCACAATAGGCCTTGTTTATAGTCTCAAAACGTACTTCTATAATAGTATAGCCTACATTTGTATCATTATCGAAGTGACGTCACAATAGCCAAGTTTTTTAAATTCTTGAAGTGAGCCTATGTATCCTAATAATAAAATAGGTTTTTATAATTTTTTGGGGTGAAAGACTAAAAAAATATTTTTCGGCGGAAGACCTACGAAAATATTTGACGATCCAAGACCAAAAATGTTGGGCCCCACTTCCAAAATTTCTTTATCAGACCCTGTACTCATTCAACTAAATCGAAAACGTACGTCTACAGTCAACTTTCGCAGTCTACTAACACGAAATCGTCAGCTGCCAAAAGGGTCATTAGCTGCACTTGTGTGCAAAAACAGAATTACGTCATTATTATCATGTAGGTCACTTTGAAACTTCAAGATAGCCTAGCCATAGTAAATAAAATATTTCTAAGTCGAGTCGAGTCGATGAAACAATGATCGACTAGACTTCGGAAAACGAACGATCGACTCGACTTGCAAGTCGACGATATTTCGATCGACTCGACTTGGCAAGACTCACGATCGACTCGACTTGCAAGTCGATCGAGTCGACGATTTTTCGATCGACTCGACTTGGCAAGACTCACGATCGACTCGACTTGCAAGTCGATCGAGTCGACGATTTTTCGATCGACTCGACTTGGCCGAGTTATGATCGACTCGATCGATCGACTCGATCGACTGCGGGGTATAACCCGAACCAGTAAAATCACTGCTAAATAATTTCACGTGAAACTGTGGCCGGGACAAACTGACACAGGGCTTTTTTTAACGAGCAGTTTCACACAATCGTGCAGTTCTAAATGGAATTGTGCATTTGTAGAAGCACTTCTGTGCAGTTAAAAATAGTTAAAAAGGTCATTGTCCTAATGTCCTTCGATTGCGAGTAATTAACCATGGACGATGGGCAGGGAAAGATGGGGTTGTGCACCTCCAAAAATGTGTCTAAAAAGTCCTCAACTGAGGAGCTTGAGCCGTAGCCCTTGCGAAAGGCGATTGGAGTTGTAAAGACCAACACAGGTAAGGCCGATGGACCGGGCCGTGGAAGTATGCATACAAGGGGCAAATCAGAAGTTCATGGGCCTCAAAACTGGACAGATGAGACCCTAAGCTACGATGGACCAATAAAATAGATTGGTTGTTGCCTTTCTATAGAAGCAGGCAAACAACTGTGTAACCATTAAAAAAATTCATCGTACCTCTCTTCAAGTAACAACAATCATCTTGCTCGGGAGAGGGTTAGAAAAAACCAATACCTTGGAGGGAGAGTTGACGGTCGGAGGAGGAGAAGAAGGAGGAGATGAGTCGTCGTTGTCCTTGACATCCGTCGCTGGATCGCCAGGGACAGCTTTCTCATCGGATGTTTCGTCGCTTTTAAAGAGAAACAAAAAGTTATGTAATTTTCTTCTTGAACGGAACAAAGTGAGATTCATGCATTCAAATGTACAAACATGTAAACATTCATTCATTAAATGAATTTGTATAGCGCCTCTTCAATGGAACTACTCAGAGGTGCTCCCAACTCCAGCATGGTTAAATAAAACTGTCATAGGATGAGAGAGGAATGCCTTGAGACGGAGTTCGAGAAACGAATTGGAGCATCACGGGGAGGAAATTCCAAGTCAAGGTCCCAACCACCGAGAAGAAACGGTTCCGTATAGTGGAGGTACTGGCAGACTGAGAGCAGACTTCGTTAAGCAGAACAAAGGGAGTGGAAGTGGCAAGCACCAAGATTAGGGCTACAGAGTTCACAAAGGTAGCCAGGAGCAAGGCCCAGCAGGCACCACCAGACAGGAACATGTCTACACTCCATTCGCTGCCTGAGGAGCAGCCTGTGGAGAATGCCGAGAAATGTGTATTCATGGTTAAAAGAAATTTATTACCGGTATATATATATAGCATATTTTCGGCACATCGTTTCTTTTTCCCCGAAGACTTCTGTGCTCAAAAGTCTCCGAATAGTCTATGCTGTGAGAAGCGCTCTATAATTTTTTAGATTTGATACGATTCAGCAGGAAAAGGTCTACAACACCAACGGTGCAACATCATATAGACTGAGGTTCTGCTCCAGAGAACGAAAAGAGACGATTCTAACATCCCAGACAAAACGATTATCTTACACAGGTGTAGCAGCGCCATTTGCTGTCGTCTGGACCGTTTCTTCTGAGGTCTGTCCATCTAACACAGAACAGAAACGAAAATAATCCGAGATGTTTAATTGTCTATTGTGCTGGAAAGTCTCAACTTCGGACCTTGGCTGTCGTGCAATTCTTATTAACAAGACTAGTCCCACTAGCGGTAGATATGGGACCTTCTGCTACAAGAGTCCGATTAAGGCATGTTCAACATGTTCGGCAAAAAAATTCCGAACAGGGCCCCCCACATTTCTTAATCCGGTCGTCTGCTGCACACTCCATATACACTCACATTGGCTGCCTCTTCGTGCTCGCATACAATTTAATATCCTCACTCTGATACTCAAGGCTCAGCGGGGTCTTGCCCCGAAATATCTGGTTGACGAAATACTTCAGCACACAGGGAAAAAAGGGAATAGCAACTCACTCAGCTTCCTCCCACCATCCACTTCATTCATGCACGAGATTTGACCTCTATTTGACCTCTAGGTTCCTTGCTCTAGAACGGCTATGGTTCAGTCTCGATCATTTTACCTCAGTTTGTCCATATCTTTAGAATACGCCTTCTCCATCTGTTTGCTCTGCACTTCTGTCTGCCACTCTTTTCTTACTTCTCAAAACCTTCTTCTTGTGGGGCCTTGCACACTGGGAACACTTCTGATTGGTTCACCCTACTGTAGGCACTTTATAAATGCCAAAATACAATACAATACATAACACACCGTTCTAATGATGAGCAATGAGTAGGGTGCAGCACCTTACCACTGTACCAAGGGTAGATACCCAACACAACTCACCTAATTTCAACATCACAGGCAGTTGTGGGAACATTCCCACATTTACTTTAACTTAAGTATAGCTGCACATATAACTTTGAAAAACACTGCATAAGAAAGATTATCTGTCAAATCCTATCCCAATTACAGCTCTGTTTTAAAAAATAAACCAAAAAGAACACACAAATAAAATTGCAAATAAAAGAACATACAATGTCTTTTTAAAACTGATTTAAAAATCCACCTGTTGTAGCGTCAGTTGGTGTTTGTGCAGTTGGTCCTTCCGTTGCTACGGTGGCCACACTGCAAGCGCAGTGGGCCTGCGTGGGGCCATTCAGGGCCTCGATCAGAGACACGGCCTCATAGCCAGTGGGAATCCCCTCCTGAGAAACAGCCGACGACTCATCAGTTGTCTCATTCTAAACAATCAAATAGAAAATACATCTTGAAAGACAATGCAATTTATACATGCAAAACAACAATGAAAATAACTGTTAGAAACAATCAAAATATCTGTAAAAAGACAATTGGAATACCTGTTTAAGAACAATGAAAGTACTGCTGAAAGACAATTTAAGATACCTGACAATTACAAAGATAAAATATCTTTTACAAAAATCAATGAAAACACCTGTACAAAACCAATGAAAAATCAGTTGAAACAACAATGAAAACACCAGTAAACCCAACAATGAAAATACCTGCTAAAACGACAATGAAAACACCAGTCAAAACAATAATGAAAACACCAGTAAAACAACAAAGAAAATACCTGTTAAAACAACGATGAAATACCTGAGCGGTGGTCGGAGAAGTCGTACTAGCCGTTCGCTTCCGCATCGCCTTGATCTGCAGCAGAGCGTGAAATTTGGCTCGGCAGATCGGACAATTGTTCGCCTGATATCGCAGATTGTCCGCGCATGAGTTGCAAAGGCACAGGTGGCGGCACGGCAGGATGAGAGTGTCACGCGTCTCACACATACATATCACGCACTCTGAGCCGTTATCTTCGATGTCATCATCCTGTGGTTGCTGTAACGGGTAAAACTTGTAATGTAATCACAAAAATTTATTGTTAGGATCCTATATAGTATTCATCAGAATTTATATAGCGCCCTTTCAAGAAGCTACTCAGAGGTGCTTATTTATCTCAAGTGTAATAAAGAGTATAATTTGCTTATTTACTTAATTCTTCAACAGACTGTAAAAATGCGACTGAAGGTTCCACGCACTTTAGCTGCAGTTTCAGATTTCTTTTACAGGTGATCACTGTAGAAAAACAATGACTTCACGTACTTGCAAAACTCCAGAATGAATAAACTGAGAAGCAATTCTTGAAAATTTTTCAAACTCAGAACGTATGCATGTATGTATGAGCACTTGCCATGGCGCCCCTCCAAGATTCCTACTCTGAAGCGCTCCTGACTACAACGTGGACACTGAATCAGAGTTTCATGTCAAAGCACATGAGCAATTGCGAATGAAGGACTTACTGAGGGTCCCTACGTGGCAGTTTGAGGTGGATTCGAACCTGCAACCACCTTCCGACTCCAAGCACTAAACATACCCCTACACCACCACACCCCATAACAACTGTACACACAGATAAGAACCGCAAAAGAAATCTTTGTAAGAACGCATAGATTGCTGATGCCCGACTACCTCGCTACCCGTGTCCCAACTTCCACCTACCCTGTTCCTCTGGGCATTCTTGTTTTCGATGCCATAGATTTCCTGGAGGAGGTAGCAAAGTCCGTCAACCATCTGCTTCTGCTTCAACGGTTTCAAACTGAATCCACCGTCCAACGACTTCTCAATGACGGCGAACGTCATATGCGAATGACCGAATTGATCTGGATTCAAGGAAGATAAGGAAAGAAACGGTTAAAATTGCCATTTGTCACCATTTGTTTTTTTTATCTTCCCTAGTCTTCTCCTACTAGCCATCACCCTTGCCAGTTATTTTTATGTGCGAATGTTACCATATGCTAACTTCATTCATTCATTCATTCATTTCGAGAATTTATATAGCGCCTCTTCAAGAAACCTACTCAGAGGTGCTCCCAGCCCAGCTACAGCCAAACAAATAGGATTTGAGACACTTAAAAAATGGAATTTAACCTAGGCATAAGTCGCAAGGTTAGTGGGAGGCCATTCCAGATAGAGGGACCCGCAACAGAAAAAGCTCAGATTTCTTCTACAGGTGATAAATTTGCTATAGCGCCCCTCCAAGATTCAATCTATCAATCAACCAACCTTTATTTATTGACCTAGGTACATAGAAATTGACATTGCTTTTAAATAAAGACAAAATGCACATGCATGTTTATATATGGCTATTTGTAAAGAACCTTTTAAAACCTCAAACTGGTACTCCCGGATTATTACAATTACTAGTATCATTATCATTTTTACCAGAGGTATTTATGATCCCTCAGGTGTTCTAAACTTCTAATCCAGAGATGGGAATGGTGTTATGCCGGAACAGCTTCTCCCTCATCAAGATTTTGTCTGACAAGGGGTTGCCAATATATTGTGAACGCAAGGAGGGAGGAGCAACCGGATTTAAGCGGTTTGCATACGGGTGCGTACGGCAGGGGAAGGGATCTGGACAAAATGTACGTACACGAAATAAATTTTGAATCATAAACATCCACATTAGCTTATTATTAACTCTGTATTATTATCCTTCAAACATTATAATTAAATTCAGTTCCAAACAGAAAACTATTGATCAGTTAACAAAGTTTAGCTACCATAATATGATGTTCAACAAAAATAAATATATAATATTAGCCTACGGTAAAATAAATGACTTATAGTTGACTTTAGCTGAATAACTTCTGTTAAGGTCAGATTTGACAAGTTAAGAGTAGGTGATAAATTTTGAATAATAAACATCCACATTAGCTTATTATTAACTCTGTATTATTATCCTTCGAACATTATAATCGAATTCTGTTCCAAACAGAAAACTATCAGTTAACAAAGTTTAGCTGCCATAACATGATGTTCAACAAAAATAAATATATAATATTAGCCTACGGTAAAATAAATGTCTTGCAGTCGTTGCAGATGACTTTAGCTGAGTAACTTTTGTTAAGATCAGATTTAACAAGTTAACAGTAGGTGATTAGATGAGAAATTACCGGCTTCTTCCACAACACACTGGATGACGACTGGGATAACATCCGTCTCTGGACTGTACTTCCACTAGGAACATAACAAATGCAAAAAACTACATGTATCGTGCACATCGCAAAACATAACAAATGCACAAAACTGCATGTATCGTGCACATCGCAAAACGTAACAAATGCACAAAACTACATGTATCGTGCACATCGCAAAACGTAACAAATGCACAAAACTGCATGTATCGTGCACATCGCAAAACATAACAAATGCACAAAACTACATGTATCGTGCACATCGCAAAACATAACAAATGCACAAAACTACATGTATCGTGCACATCGCAAAACGTGACAGCGCTTCAATCTTAAACTGAAAACTCATCTCTTCTGTATGTAACGAAGATATTCATCCTGTTTTTCAAATGAAAATACTAATAAATTACTCAACACATCAAAGCTTGCTTTATGTTTATTAACATATGTTATAACTTCGTTCTTTGTTAATATTACTATACAATGTTAGTACTAGAACTGTGCTTTATTTTACATTGTAGTTTGACATCCCATTGTGTGTTTGCTAAATGGATAAATAAAAATTCTTGCTTACTTTTACTTATATTTAGAAAGCAGTCTTTGGACGATTTGTTAAAGAGTACAGATCCACATGTCAGCACTTAACAAGGCAACTGGATACGAATATGCAATACCAAACTGACAAGTTCTCATAGATTAAGGGTTGTCAATGATGACAATGCAAAGACTACTCCTTTCAGCGTGCGAATAAGGTAATCATCATATCTTTCATAAATCATATTCAGTTTTTCAATTACATGTTGTCACATTATTTAAGATAACTGGTACGAGTTTCAGCAGTTACAGAGACATGGATCTGAGGTCAGAGCTAGAAGATGTTTTAAAACAGCATAACATTCTAATTCACTGGCCTAGTTAGCTACACTGGTAAGCGAGAGCAGCATTCGTCTGTTGGTTGCAACGGACTGCGGTTCAAGCCCCGGGCTGGGAGTTGACATTCAGAGATTTAGATAGCGGAGCGACCTTGGGCAAGTTGCTTACCCATTATTGTCTATGGGGAAGGCAACGGGAAACCACCTCACTCATCTCATCCCCAGGGGCGTAAAGCCAATGAACCTGCCTTCGGGCAGAGCACCATCATCATCAACATTCTAATTGTCATTGGTGGTTAAGTGCAATTGCATGAGACCATGTGCACAGGTTACATTATAAATTTATTCATCGCCCAATAACAAAAACAATGCTTAATGAATGAACCTGTCATCAAACTCTTTTAATTATTTTATAACCTTATTAATAAACTAGAAATTGTTTTAAATAAGAGATTGCCACAAACCTCGTCTTCGCTGAACTGATTTGGATCCAAGAGATGTGTCGGTTGACAAAACGTCTGATTCGCACCACGTTTGTAGTGAAACGTGTCAGAGTTCATCTCAGGATCACGCGGATGATATCTACAACAGGTGGCAGCACACAAGTACATAGGTAGCACCACCAGACGTGTTTACACCAAATAGATATATGACACCACCATGTGGCAGTCTATCTACTGCAAATACATTAAAATGACTAGTCAATTGTGATTAAATGCATTGACAAATTTATCCAAAATTAACATTATTGTTCACTGTCTATTTTTAGGTAGTATTATTAATGTTTTTAGTTTGTAGCAACTCGGTAGTTACTAGTTCTTATTAGTAGTCTTGTTAACATTTTTCAATTTAAATGTCTTTCTTCAGTCCATTATGTAAAGAAGCCAGCATGTTAACATTGTTAGGTTCGAGTGAACAAAGTGTTTTATTGACAGCATTGTACGTATTAATCACAAGGGCGATAGCACCAGGGCGCCATGTTGAATATACATCAAGCAGTTTTTGATAAATCACTAGAAATAAATCTAATCATCAGCACACGCTTCCTTAAATCAGTAAACAGTTCTTGAACTGATGAGTAAATTTTCAGATTTTAGAAATCAATCGTGTGCATCCAACTTAAACGCAAATCTAAAAAATTCATACCACACTGTGGACAATGTCAACGATACACACCTCTTCAGAAAAGACGATATTTTACACACCACTCCAAACAACTGCATTTGAAGACAATTTGCAAATGTCTGCTGCACGGAGCCAGAGGCAATAGTACTAAAGAGCAGTGGTTAAAGTTCATGCCATCATTAACTAAAACTAAAACTCAAGATTTAACAATAGTCAATCAACTACTGACTATTGTTAAATCTTGAGTTTTAGTTTTAATCAAAAAACTAAAACTCTTTATACAGGAAATATATATATTCTAACGACAGCTAAATATAAATAGAGGAATAAAACTTCATGAAGCGGCAGACAATTCTATAAAGGCAGCCAAACACATGAGAAGGCGCAAATGCACGTAGAGTTGCGAATATGATACACAGTGTCAGACAAAACACAAGACGTGACAGAAATTCTTCGTGTCGTACATTGCCTGCTTGTTTGCGATTTCCTCTTTCGCAAAATAGTAGATCGTAATTGCACATTTCACGTCTGTATCAAACGTGAACTCGATGTTGTAACGTATGTTCGTCGACGGTTGATTCGTTTCGTCCAAGTCCCTGGACAGTTTAACATGTTCTTACATAGTCACACATGTTATTATCAGTGCCATAGACTTATAAGAAAATGGGCTACATGAATAGTGCAAGGAAGACAGAGGGAATAAATGAGGGAGAAAGAAATATATATATATATTAGTAAAAAAGATATACATTAGGAAAACAAAAAGGCAAAATCTTGCATGCTTACAGGACCACCATGGCTCAATCCAAATGCTTTGCCTACATTGGTCCCTCTCTATGAATGGATTTCCACTATCGGTTCACTCCACCTTTCTCTCTGGTAGCCTTCTATCATCTTTCTCTCATCTCAAAACCTGACTCCTCTCGAGTCTCAAAACCTGCCTTTCCTCTCGAGTCTCAAAACCTACCTTTCCTCTCGAGTCTCAAAACCTGCCTTTCCTCTCGAGTCTCAAAACCTGCCTTTCCTCTCGAGATCTTGAGAGAAGCACTTTATAAACGGTCATAAACAGCATGATACATAGCTCATAAACACAGGTACAGCATTAACAATTTATATATCACCTTAATAAACAAATAAATTAAATAAATTATTGCTCATTGATGGATATTAATAAATTTACCACAGCTAACTCTCTCTCATTCGTGACCCAACGTGACCGGATTACGCAATATAATATTTTCAACGTACATAACTATTTTTAAAACTTTAGCACCATTATTTTGTGGCATCATTTCACGACAATGGCTTTAAATT
Organism: Lumbricus terrestris; assembly: GCA_949752735.1. Classification (NCBI taxonomy): domain Eukaryota; kingdom Metazoa; phylum Annelida; class Clitellata; order Crassiclitellata; family Lumbricidae; genus Lumbricus; species Lumbricus terrestris. The sequence continues at coordinate 9,205,270 of OX457040.1, read as the reverse complement.
TGTTAGCTTTGACACTCATTTGTTCTGCACAACTACCAGGCATAAAGATGGCATGAATCGCAAAAAGGCATCATGTGCCAGGTTTGTGCCCGTTGGTTAGGGCTAACCCTTCTTTTTTTCGTTTTTTTACTGACCAACTACTTGTTTGAGCTTGTTTTGAAACTTGTTTTATATCATCTAGCAAACTGTTAAGATTAAACTAACTGTAAATATAAATCCTTTCTTCAAGGCATGGCTTATGATGCCAAATGTGTAATGTACTTAATTTGCATTGCATATGTGCCCCTAGCAGCAGGATAATATACTATCTCTTTCTTTCTTTTGTCTTGTAGTGGTTTCAATAAAAAAACATTGATTGTTTAGAGCACTCAACCTCTGACATGTAGAGTATGGATTCAAACGAAGAAAGATTCGAGAAGAGATTATGCGTACTTGACAAGACGAACGGAGTCTCTTCGGATGTTGACCAGACTACGAAGGGTTTTCGTTGGTTCGTGAGGCTGAGGAACTGGATAAGGAAACTGGAAATCAACAACACATACAAACAACTCATCAAGATAGTAGTCTCTAAATTGTCAAAGTAAAAATATCTAAATTATGCTGTTCACGATCTGTATATATTGGAGAAAAGATATTTGTTTTTGCTAATATATATTTTTTTCTCCCTATTTTATTCTCTCTATCTCCCTCTCAATAACAAGTAAATTCACGTAGCCTATATTCTTTTATGAATCTAGCACCAAACGTAGGAACAAGCATAATTAATTTTTATACTTAATTTTTATTTTAACATAAATATTGATTTATTAATTCAAACTAACCAGGGGAGCAGCAAGATTAAATGATACAGTGGCAACAGATGAAAACAAGTTTAACAGGAGTTGAATTTAACTGTTTGGCAACCTGCAAGGTGCTCAAAAAGCGACTCATCTGTTGTACTGCTCATTTTACAGTCGCCCCATGGGAGTGAAAGATCAATTCAACCTTATGGGGCAAGCAGGTATCAAACACATGTCATACTGATCAAACACGTGTCATACTGATCAAACACATGTCATACTGATCAAACACGTGTCATACTGATCAAACACATGTCATACTGATCAAACACACGTCATACTGATCAAACACAAGTCATACTGATCAAACACATGTCACACTGATCAAACACATGTCACACTGATCAAACACGTGTCATACTGATCAAACACATGTCATACTGATCAAACACAAGTCATACTGATCAAACACATGTCATACTGATCAAACACAAGTCATACTGATCAAACACATGTCATACTGATCTTCATACCAGCATGTTACCATTCACCAATCCTTTTGCCCTATAACTTATAACTTGTGAAAATGTTAAGAACTGAGAATCCTAGTACCAGTACTTACTTATTATGGCATGAGAAAGCCTCTTCCTCCAAAAAATCACACCTCACAATCTTACAACCTTAAATACCAACATACGATATTCAGGGAAAATCATATTAAATTCTTTTATAGATATACACGTGTGTCTTAGCACACGCATTGAAAGTCGCACTTACTGGCGTAGGTTTCGACCCGAGAAAATTCAAATCTTCATTTTCACCGAACAGGTAGGCATCAGGTTTTGCACTCTCGAACCTCTCACCACCCATTATGAAATGAGTGCTGAAGTAATTATCTACAATTGCAATGAAAACTTCACACTGAAAACAGCAAAACTATAATTCATTGCCAAATTCTCACTAGACACCTCACATTCTTACTTTCGGCATACTGGGATTAGAGGTTGGTCCACTCCCTTTGCCATCCAGTGTATGGTCAATGTATTAGTTTATAATCGACTTCCTTAAAAACTCAAAATGAAAAAAATGTTTTACTCAACTGATTTTGTCATCTTCCCGCGTTGGTCACAAAAATGAGTTAAGCACATCAATAGAACTTTACAAGCACCATGACCAAGTCTAGAAAGCAACTGAAGTTGATGAACATGATAAATTACGTGAGGAAATTATATATCAGGTTGCATATCAGCGGTCGACCCAATGTACTCGTCTACCGTGCTCTGACCTACACATAGATATCTATGGACCTATCTCCGTGAAAGTAAGTCATTTAGTGTCCGTAAACTTTAGGTCATTCAAATACCTGCATTGTAAGTTTACTGGCATCACGGTTTTCGGTTAGGATCCTGCAAGATGTCGTGGGGTAGTTTAGGGAAAGGGTCAGGTGCTGTGATGGGCGTTTAGGGTTAGGAGTAGAAATTGTGCATGTCGTTTAGGTTCAGGGTTAGGCGTCGTAAGTCGCTTAGAGTTAGAGTCGTGTCGTCATGGTCGGTTAGGATCAGATGTAGTGTCGTAATTAGACTATTGAATTATTGCTCTAGAAAAAGTAAGGCATGCATGACCTACTTTTTTATGCAATGGTTTCTAGTCGAATGCGCTTTCGTGGTCCAAATTCACCTACTTCTGCGGAATTATTAGGCCGTAGATCAGAGCACTCTATTCCGCCCCAACATGCGACGGCCATATTTGTTTACTCACTGCATATATCTGTGACCGAGCTGATGTACTTGTCTACCTAGAACATTCTCGTAACATCCTCTATGTTAGAATAAGAATATTATAACCTGTAATCGGTGTAAATGGAATCGAATCAAACCTGATTTCGGAGGATACTTGTAGCAATTACTGTTGGCCGCGACTACCTGCGGGGCTCTTTGAGATCGCCTACTTAGTCCGATCCCCATCGTGAGAACAACACTTATTCAAGTCAGAATATCCTAAGAAAACGCCACAAATCTTACACGATGTTATGTGATTTAACGAACTAAAAACATAATTTTATAACATTCTGTTGATAAGTAACAACTCATCAATAAATGAACACAAAAATACATCATCCGTATGGCGATACCTGTGTCATGAGACAAGTTACATACTTCTTTTTGCATGCACCAGCGCCTCTAGCGGTCGCTAACGTGCAAATTGTCGGGAACGCTTTTATCTGATCCATTAATTCAAAGTAACTATTACTTTGATCTTACGCATGCCATTTATAGCTCTATTTGACTTGAAGATTCGCTCAAATGACCTTTAATATTATACGATATATATTTGTATTTGTGTTATTTATACCATGGTCTACCAAGGGTTGACACATCAGTCTTCTACAAGCTCCTTAAAACTTTTTTGTTTCACCGTGGTTGGACTGAGAGCGCTTCTGAGTGAATTTCTTGAAGAGGCGCTATATAAATTCTTGAAATGAATGAATGAATAACTATCGATTCAATTTGATTTCAATAACTGATTACTCCCTTTAATATTTTTATTTCAATGTAACTTTTGTCTGTCTCAATGTACCAGGTTGCGGTTTGCCAACCTGTTTTTGCTTATTAAACGAATATACATATTACACTCCAAAGGCAACGGTAAATATGAGTTATAATGCTTGTGCTGCAAACAAGCCAAAACACTTCGTTGTTTAGTCAACTGCTAGATCAACTGCTAGATGGCAGTAAACAGTGAAAATGACGTCATTAATTTAATATGCAAGAGATATTTCGTCTATGCTACGGCTTTGCAACAAAATAATTTTTGCAAGGAATTTTTAAAATATAATTCTTCATTTTTTAGGGGTTCGGTTTGTCGATAGTATGAGTTACGGCCGACGCGGTCCTCCGCCAAATACGGACGGAATGGTTTCATTGAAGGTGGACAATCTTACGTTCCGAACAAGAGAGGATAACCTCAAGCGTGTGTTCGAGAAGTATGGCGACGTCGGCGACGTCTACATCCCTCGCGACCCATTTAGCCAGGAGAGCCGCGGATTCGCATTTGTCCGCTACTACGACGAGAGAGATGCAGACGACGCCATAGAGGCCATCGACGGGACTGTCCTCGACGGCAGGGAGATCCGGGTCAAACTGGCCAAACACCCGCGACCCGTTCAGTCCTTCTATCGAGGAAGCGGCGGTGGTGGCCCGTCGTCTCGAAGTCGACCAAGACGAAGGTATCAGGATTTTATTGTTGCCGTTTTTTGCAATTTAAATTTAACCAGTGAAACAACCAAGGTAAATTCAGAAATGCCCAGAATTTTGTATAAAGTATGAAAAAAATCTTAACATTGGTAGATTGTGTCGCAACTGGTTAGCTAGTTAGTTGGGTGTATGCGCTATAAGCTCACCACTAACCCACCGATTATTTTGTGCTATTTATTTCACAATTTATTGCGATGGACTCATTTTGCCAAACAGTCGCTTTATCATTGTTCATCGATTTCTATTGAAGGTCATATTCAAGGTCGAGGTCAAGGTCTCGATCGAGGTCCCGTCATCGCAGACGTTCCTCTAGCAGAAGCAGATCCAGGAGCCGAAGCAGGAACGACCAGCAGCGACGAAATCGGTCGGAGGACAAAGGTCGTCCAGAGGAGAACAAGAACCGTTCGGAAAAGAGCAGAGACGGCCGTTCCAAGCGGCGAGACAGATCACGCTCCCCCGAGCAGAGCAACGGCGATGAACACCGGCACGGCAAGGGCCTGTCGGGACGGAGAAGTCGTAGCCGCAGTCGAGAGTAGGGCCGCGGCCGTGACAGGACTGTCCCCCAACGAGAACGAGAATCTGCTCGCTCTTACTGAAACTGATTTGTACGAACGTTGTCGTTTCTTGTTAAATAAACTTCTGCCCGAGGATCTTATTCTTCGGGACACGTGGACTGGAGGCCGAGCTGCGTTGGCTGCGTCGTTTCGCTGTTCTGGTTGAACTCTGTGACATTCGCCGATGGATGTTGGTAGTTAGTTGGACAGTTGACTTCAAGTTTTCTGGTTCAAATCATTGGCTTGAATATCGTCATCGTCGTTTTTGTATTTATTGCGTAGAATAGGTGCTGCAGTCACTGTGTGAAATACCTGGGACGTCAGTGTGAGCATTGTGGAAAAATAACTGGGTGGGGGTCAAAATTTGATTCATATGGAGACGGGGTGGTGGTGTACAGAGAAGACTTCACTGTTGGTCCTAAGAAAGAGTGGTGGGTTTGAACCGTCCCAATACCTGGCAATTCTCACCTTCAGGAATGTATCTACGGCAAGTATGTACTAACATGCTTGTAGTACTAGCATAAATGCATATATACACAGAGAATGACGTTGACAATCGCATTATATGTATGGTAAGTGATTTTGTATTCTCTGGAAGTAGAATGCAGACTGAATGATTATGACACATCTGACCAAAACCAGGCTTATGTCGCAATGGGATAATGTTCAAAGTGTGATAAAGCACTATTTTTGGTTCAAAGAATTATACATAATTTTTTTTTAAGGAATCTAATTTTTAATGATGTTTTAGATGATTTTGAAGTGGCTATTGTTTTAACGATTCGATGATTTTCCTGAAATATACCACTTTCTGCCACTAATAGCCACATGTATTCAACATACATTGTAAGGCTGAAAGTGAGGCATGAGTGAAAAGTCCAAACTCCCTTCTAGTACTCTATAGTGCAGCCTGTTTTTGTGTTGCAAATTTAATTCAATACAGAATATGGCTGCTAAAGAATTTTGAAATGCATGTTATGCAAAACTTTGGGTGCATTTTTCCCAGAATTGTAATTCGAAAAGCTGAATTGTAGATTTACTCATGATTTTGAACAGGGACATTGACCAAATAATATTTGTGTCTTTTTAAACAAGAGACTTTACTTTTAAAAACGATGTATGACACTGAAATTGTAAAAATTTACTCATTTTGATTATTTTGACTGGTTTTGGTCAGATTGTATTGTATCTGACCATTTGCATAGCGCTTCTTGTAGCAAGAACCTTTCAGAAGCACTCCCAGTGCATGCAACTTCAAGAGAAAAGGCAGGTTTTTAGACAAGAGAAAGATGACGAAAGACTGCCAGAGAGGATGGCAGAGCAAACGGATGGGGGAAGTCCATTCCATAGTGAGGGACCTATGCAGGTGAGGCACAATTGTGTGATGGTAACGCACGTTCACTGTAGATGGACAGATATTTAATATTCAGTATGCGATATATTTTAACTTTTAGTTCGGGAGCTTGCAAAAAAGTTGACTTCCTCACGTGGTAAATAAACTGACGTGTTTGGTGATTGTGTGGTTTTTACACCAAGAGATTGATGTCTCTCATTCCAGGCATGAATTGTCTGCTACTATTATGAGTGTGCAAATAACAATTAAAGGTATCAGTTAATAATACATTTGCTAATGGGCCATTGTCCATCATTGTCTGAGTAAGGAATCAGTGCAATTACGTTAGATTTGCAAGAAGGTTGAAACTGCCATCTATCTTGCATGATGCTGCACGGAGCCAAAGGCAATAGTACTATAACTACATAAGGAAATTATAACTGCTTTTTCATTACCGTAATACACATCTAAATATTTACCAGTACGACAAAGGAAGACCAGCCTAACTTGGGCTGTTTTATGAAATCCATGAGTGTGTTCAAGGGAGTTTATGGATTCAAACCCCAAAATGGATAATTTTTAAACTGATATTCTATTTTGCACCATGTCCATGGGGAAACCCACCAAAATGGAAACCCCAAAAATGGAAACTTGTCTATGCCCCAAATCCAGTCCACAAAAATAGGTCTGTTCGGTTGAATGGTGTAGACAAGGGGTTTGGGGTTAAAAAAAACGATTGACCTAGGAAAAAGTTTTTTAAAGGTTATTTATCCACTTAAATAAGAAAAAACAAAACAATTGCTTGTAGTAAAAATTGTTTTTCTTACTTTAGTCCCTTTGTTACTTTATTCCCTTTTTATTTACTGTAATACTGTTGGGTTGGTGTCAGAAAGGGCATCCGGTCAGGCCATAAAACCCCCAAACCCTCCATAATAAATTCCTGGCTACGCCACTGGTTCGGTATCAGACCATCCTCCAGAGGATATCAAGTTGGAAAGTGATTATGGACTTGGACCTCCTTTGGACAGCAGTTCTTAGAGAACCCTTTAGACTCAACGCAGCACTCGTGAAGAAGCTGGTGCACCACACTTTGCTTTCGAGTGGCGTTTTCGAAAATGAGGATTGCGATATGATGGCAGTGGTAGTCTTAATAATTTTATTCATTTAATGAACAATCCGGTTGACAGACTGCAACCGGTTACAGTGTACAGTTATGCAGTTGAAACAATTTACAGGAACTCCGATTACAGAATACATAAATCTTAACCATACCATCTGAGCAGACAGCCTGCAATACATGGCGCTAATAGCGGCCTACGAAGCATATCCACCCAACGGGGGCTCGAACTCACTAATATAATATTCTCTTTATTAACAATCCGGTTGACACACCGCAACCGGTTACAATGTACACTTATGCAATTTAAACAATTCACAAGAACGAAGATCACAGAATACACAAATCTTAACTAAACCAACTGAACAGACAGCTTTGTAATTACATGGCGCTAATAGCAGCCTACAAAGCAAATCCGCCCAACGGGGGCTCGAACTCACTACCTCTCGCTCTCTTGGCCAGCGTGTTATCCATTACTCTACCAGGCCCCGATCATATGAAGACTGTAGAAACAGGAATTGTGGCAGTGTTCCGAGAAATTGCTCGTCCAACGTCAAAACCTACTGGCTTAACTTATGTGCAGTGCACCAACTGTCTTGCCTTAATGTTTGGTTCAATCTACCAACTGTCACACAACGGTGCTGTATGCTGCATGTACATATTTCGGCTATTCACTGGTTCTATGAGGATAAGAGGAAGATGCTTAGCCCAGTGCTCACTCCTGTGACAGTGTGACTGACTGTGACGGCAAATTTATTATTATTATTATTAAACTTTCATTTATAGCATGCAGAAACAGAAAAGAATCTTGCACAAAAGCGTGTAGCAGGAAGCTTCATTTTAATAAATCCTGAACAAACCAGTCCTATGGTTATTTTAAGAGTGATAATACTGATATTAAAAAATATAGCTTGCTTATAACTTAATTAACCAAAATTCACGATCAATCTGAAATTGCAGTCGCAAAGGCGGCTAGGACAAGAACCATGTTTAATCTTTAATGTCCGCAGGACACCGATCTTCTTACTTACACGACTCAATAAAAACAAATCGAGTATCTATGATTGTAAGCGATAATAGGTGGTTTTCGTTTGATAGAGTTAGAAACAAGGTTAGAAACTTAGAATGCTGCCACTATTATATGTACCTTTTCTTAGAATGCAACACCTTTCATGCTTTTGCTGATTTAGTTTTATCTGCTTAATGCGAATTCGATTCTGCAGTGTTTAAGATGCTGCACAGTGTTTTATTTTAACGGTTCTTCTATCTCCTCTCTCTAGTCTCCCGACAACCGGATCTTTTCTGATCAGCCTCTGACGTGACGCAGCGGTTGATTAGCTGTAAGTAGCACACCTTTGAAGTATGCGCTTACGAATAGTGTTAACTTTCTCCAATCTTAATTGTGTAGGGTTTACAACAGTGCAAACCCAGTCCTTCCGCTTTTATTATGGTTCTCTTTACTAGATCCTTGAAGCTCATCTTGTCCTGCGATACGGTGCGTTTCCTAAGTGTTTTATCGGTAAACACGCACACTAGATACCCGTACTCCAAGCAATATGGCTGCCAACGAATGCTATAAAGTTAGAGCGCAGCGACCTATCCTATCGACGGCATCGCAACATGCAAAGCGGTCAACAGAATGACTGCACTAACCCTAAAACTAACCCTAACCGACCCTCACGGCGCCTAACCTGAGCCCTAACCGACCCTCACGCGATAAATAGTCGCTGCGCTGTAATTATATAATAGTCGCTGCGCTCTAATTTATGGCATTCGTTGGCAGCCATATTGTTATCTAGTGTGCGTATTTACCGTTTTATCTGAACTGATAAAATAGCCTCATTGAGTAATTGTTATAGCCGGCATTTAGCCCAAGAACTGCACTTCTGATCGTAATCTAAGATTACGGTTTAATTAATTACGATTTTCTTAACCTGTTCTAAGAATTCTTTCAGTCATACAGTTTTAGACTTTGTAGTTTTCCAAATCATTTGGCATATAGCATTACAAAGCATATTGTTTAATTCACTTTCATTTGACTTTCTGCATGTTGTGTTCTATGGCACTGTGCAGAGTTAAAAAAAGAGTGTAATTAAAAGTGACTTAGCTTTCAATAAGTTTTCCTGATTAATTATCTGCATGTTGTGTTCTTGTTGTCATGTACAGGCTGTCTAGCATTATTGTATTTTTTCTTTTGCATGCGTGTGTTACTAGGTGGCCTCAGGACTTAAAGTGTGCCTGGACGGTCACCGATGGCGTCCATGCACTTGTTTTAAAATCTGAACGCCGTCCAGCCACTTATTGGTGAGCACAGCCTGGAAAGGTAAGGGGCATCCAGGCACTTCTTTTGGAGAGGTAAGGGGCGTCCAGGCACTTCTTTTGGAGAGGTAAGGGGCGTCCAGGCACTTCTTTTGGAGAGGTAAGGGGCGTCCAGGCACTTCTTTTGGAGAGGTAAGGGGCGTCCAGGCACTTATTTTTCCACACTTTATGCACTGGGTGGCTCATTAGCAAGATTGTCCCTTCCTTCCAAGTATCCCCTTGACAACCACAAATAATGTTAATCATTATGTTATGTTTACTGCCATAATTGTATTAAATGTTGGTTCAGGAAATGGATTGAAATTGAATTGATATTGCTTACTCAAATGATGGCACCAATTTTCAGAGTGACGAATAAGATGAATAGGGCACCAACGACGACGACGACGACTCAAACACAGAATGATTGTATATTTTAGAAATCGCAAGAATGTGCTCAGAAATCAAGACCGTGCTTCAGAAACTGATGACCGTGGCTCAGTGCAATGTTGCTGACCAACAGACAATACCTGAAGCAGACATCAACAACTGCCTTCTCGCTATCACATCCACCACACCCATTGACGACTTCTACACTTACTTGCATAGCCTATCAGTATCCCCAGATTGTTATTGTTTGCTCAATGAAATGTTGATGTCTGTAGTTGAGCCCAAATGGATGTTTGCGGAGATTTCATGTTTTCTGGGCAATGAAAACTCAGATAAACTTGCCACTCTGTACGTGGATAAACTTCCTGCTCTGGAGGTGGATAAACTTGCCACTCTGGACATGGATAAACTTTCCACTCTAGATGCAGATAAACTTGTCGCTGTGGATGCAGATAAACTTGCCACTCTGGACGTGCATAAACTTGCCACTCTGGAGGTGGATAAACTTGCCACTCTGGACGTGAATAAACTTGCCACTCTGGAGGTGGATAAACTTGCCACTCTGGAGGTGGATAAACTTGCCACTCTGGAGGTGGATAAACTTGCCGCTTTGGACATGGATAAACTTGCCGCTCTGGATGTGGATAAACTTGCCGCTCTAGACATGGATAAACTTGCCGTTCTGGACGCCCTCGTTGATCACAGGGTTTCCTTGTTCATGGACATTGTTGATAGACTCTGCCTGGACGCTGCTGTACGAGAATTCAGCGAAAAGAAAGAGGAAGTGTTTACAGAAAAAGATTTCGACGGCATAGCTGCACGAGCCGCAAGCTGCTTGAAAGCGTTGATTCTACTCCTTAAGAAACTGGACATTGTCTCGAAGTCCACAGAATCGTACTCGCATATCCTAAGCCAACTGGTGTACGCAGTTAGCTACAAAGCTCTGTTTGTTTGCCTCGAACACATGTCTAGTCACGACTGGACCAGCGAAGCATCCATCTCTGAGGCTCACAACTTGTTGCAGGTCATTTGTTCTGTCAATCATTGTTCCACGTTTGAGAAGTATTTATGCAGTTCGAATGGCGAAAAGTTTGCAAAGATTTTGTCTGACCTTCATTCAAAGCTACTTCCCTCCAAGTGGAAAGTAAATCCGTCGGCACCGCACGTGTTCGCTTTTAGTGTGCTTCACGTTAAGACGCCCTTTCTGAGCGACCATCTTGGAACCATTTTTTCCACCCCGCTCATCCTTGTAGACGACCACGAGGTTGACAACAAGTGCCTAGGCTTGGATCTCATCCAGCACGTTGTCGCCAACGTCAGCAAAGCCGAGCTTCGTTGGTACGGCCGTGCGGACGTTTTGTACGACCTTTTACGCAAGCAGCTTCATTCCGGGGAGCCGGAGGTTCTTGAGCGGACCATTCCGTGCTTGTTTGCGGTGTTGGACGTCGTGGAGAAGTCTCCGCTCGTGCCCGACGGTGTCCGTAAGGAGGTGAAGCACGACGAAACGTTTCGGGTTTACGTTCAAAACATGTTGCTCGAAACGACGGTCGCGATTCGTCACATCTACAGCCGTCATCTGTCGACCTTTATCGGCAAATTAGGAATTACAATCGTGCGGCACATGGAGCAGGTGATCAACGTTGTCGTCTGCTACCTCGAAGTCTACGACGGACCGGACGAAGCGTGTCGTATTGACACGCTGGAGGCTCTGGAAACGCTGCTCTGTCAAGCGTGGCCGAGGATGTCGAACCATAGCCAGGTCGTCGTTCAGAGCTTGATCCGACTGATCTATGACGTCTCGACTGAAAGAACTCTAACTCCGGTTGATGTTAATCGTCGTGTTTTTGACCGTGCTGTGAAATGTCTTCGGCTTTTGAAGGAAATCTGCCCCGATACGATCAACGAGTTGCTCGTTGCATTGCAGACTTTAAACATGAATGAGGCGGTTGATGGCTGTATTACTCAGGTGTTGAAGTTTCAAACGTCTGTGGTAAACTTAACGTAGATTCTGAACGTCAAGTTAATTTGAAACTGTTGTGTCAGTAGGATTGAAAGAACTGGGTTAGGGACGGTAAGACTGCATAATTTGTAATCAATAATTTCTCAAATACCATTGTTCCGACTAATGTCAAGACTTAGCTTAAGAGACTAGAATGAACAACACAGCTTGCTGCAATACACGAGCTTCAATTGATACACCAGTAGTCATATTTGTAGAAAGTTGTATGGAGACAGCTGTACATATGAAACCATTAATACGCGTTGTTGCAAAGCAGTTTGGTTCATTTCGTAACTGTTGGAAGACCGTTTTTTGCTTCACCTGCGCCAGGATTGCCTCTGAGTAGCATATTGAAGGGTGCTATATAAATTCTGATCAATTGATTAATAGCAATTTATGTTGAACAATATTCAATTTTTGTTCGATTTTGTTTGTTTGGTGCAATAAACAAAAATAAATAAATTTTGGTTAGGCATATGTTTACACTTGCTGATATTAAAAAATTCTATTAAAAAGTATTTCTATAAACTCTGGTTTTTCTTAGTCAATGTGTTGCAACTGCGTATAACACCGAGATGTGGGTTTTTCAAAACTTTTATAAAAATGCTTACCAATGTAAAAACCAAGTGACATAATTATTTGGCAATGTTTCAAATGTCAAATCAAAACAACAAAACGAAGCAGTGAACCAACATAGAGATGTCCAACATCTATTTAACCAAAGTCACTGTCAATAACTTTCCAACAGTAAAACCATGACAACAGAAAGTGGCTTTCAAGCCAACAGCAACAAAATCGAAACAGTTTCTAAGAGCAACCAACAACAGCTGTTGCATCACAGCACAGTTCACACAACCCGAAACGGTTTCAAGTGAAACGCGTTTCAAACGTCTTCCGTTTTCAACTCCGCAACCTCGGTGCTTGCAAGCACTCCCTGGTCTACGTCGACATTCAAGTTCATCGCAACAGAAGCCACGGCTCCTTGATCTGCCGCTGCATTCAAGCATTTCCTCAGGCTTTTACTCAGAGACGGTGTGGCGTCCTTAGCGTCTAAGTTCAAACGTTTCTTTGGGTTCTTAGGAACGGGAGAAATGACTTCATTGTTGCCATCTGCTTCCGGCATTTCCACGGCCTTTCCCTTTCTCGACCCTGGGGTCGAGTCTTTCTTAGGCCGGCCTCGTTTTTTGCCTTCGCCTGAAGCAGTATTTGACGGCTTCTTTGGGGTCTTGTTCGATGAGCCTGGTTCAGCGTTTCGTTTTGGCTTCGCCGGCTTCTTGTCTCCGGTTGATGATTGTTCTCTCGGTGTGTACTTGCGTTTCGCAGAAACAACGGTTTTTGCTTTCGGATTCTTTTTCTTCGCTTGGTCTTCTTTTTCTGGATTAAAAAAGATCACTGTTACTTTATTTGAGTAAATAAGTAATTTCTTTATTACTCCACTTGCAATAACTGTTACTTTATTTTTAGTGACTCCGATATAATTGGATTTTATCGCATCGCGGAATTGAGAGTTACATATAAAACAAGTTCTGGCTCAACATTTTCAAGATGATTGTTACAGGTGCTATGCAGATCTATGTGCCATACTTGACCAATTAATTAATCAATTAGAAATCTGCAGAAGCCTTGTTTGAAACTTCATCTCCTAACTAAAATGTTACACTCCAGAGGTGGCCAAAGGGTTAATAACATGATCAGTGTTTTCCTTTGCGAAGGCAGTGAGACAGCACGAAAAAACTAATGGGCATGCAACAAATATCGATTTAGAATTAGGAAACAACTTGGAATGTCAAAAGAATGAGAAATAATATGTATACAGTTTAACATAATAACGCAAATAACACTAGCAGAAACATAATACAAAGTTGAACTCTACGTAGTAGATGCAGTGGCCACCAATGCTACTGTCATTCATCAGATTGAGACTCCTTGAATCCGATACACAGGTGTGTGTAAAACCTAAACACAAAATCTTTTTGTTCCCAGGACTAGGACTGCTCCTGCCCAACATTGGGCATTTGGTCCCTTCATTTGGAATGACCTTCCTCCCACATTAAGGGTTAAACTAATTAATCATTTTCCTCATCTATCTCACTCTTTAAAGGCATTTCTTCCCCCACCCCCGAGTTTTTTGTGCTGAGAGCGCTTCTGAATAGTCAATCTGCAAGAGATGTTATATATTATAGATTTATAGATACAATAAAAAAAACGCTTACTTATCGGTAATTCTTCGCCAAGCAAGTTTGGCATACTGAGTGAACCGGACTGATCAGGTTGGAGGTTGAGGAATCCAACGAATGCAGACAAATCTGAAAAACAGAGTTCAACAGCGTTCAATTAATTTATGATCCTACAACACACTTCTGTTTATTACAACATTCTGGCTAGATCCAGAAAATTTAACAACCACGCTTAGTTTTTGTATTCAGTAAATTTACATGGCCCTTCTTCGTGATACGAAAAGCAGATTTAGGGGGCAATCTAGCTATGCTGTCATTTGATTTTTGTATGTAGTGCTCACACACCTCCACACACACCAATGAGTTGTACCCAAAACTAGTTTGGGACAACCAAAAGGTACAAAAAAATGAGAAAGTCTTGAAGAAACATAAAAGAAAGGTTCTCAAATTTGAGTTTAACTACAGTTAAGGCAAAGGTACGAACGACTAAACCCCAGAAGACCTACAATATAATTATATAAGAATGACATAGGATGCAAATTGAAGGGAATGGCGGTCTACCATTGGCGTTTTCTTCGTCAGGATTGAGAGGCTCTTCAATCGGCATCGAACGATTGCCTCCAGAGCTATGGCGCTTTGGTCCGCGCTTCCGTGGCAAAGTCACTGGCCGTGCATTGTCTGCGCTGACAATACGTGCTTGCCGATGTCGCCGTGACGGAGCGGCAATGCCAACTGTGCTGAACGCACGCGCCTTGATCTCTGCTCGAACTGCACCAACAGACTTTGTTGCTTTTTGAGCATTCGCAGCAACAACCTGTGCAACAACAACAACAATAATAAAATTAATGAACCATGGACCAACATATGCATGCAAAATAAAAATTTCTTTACTTCAACATTAAATCAACAGTGAATAATAATATCAATGATAACAATAAAAAAAATAACATGGCGATAATGGAGCGGCGAATTGCTGTGATAATGCTCAATTCTTTCTTGCAATATTTGCAAAGAATGTATCACTAGCTTCAAGTATAAACTTTCCGTTTAAAACTGGTTTTCTGCCTTTAATTCCATTTGAATCGGATCTAATTAATGCGTACGATTGATGCGTTAAAAATTTTAATCGCAAAAATTCTTTAACGCGTTAATCGCACGCGTTAATCGCGATTAATCAACAGCCCTAAAATTATACATTAATCTTAGTTGCCGCAGCCATGCTGCTACAAACCGCCTCTGCTCGTAGTGCCAATCCCAAGCTAGTTGAAGGAGGAGGGGTGATGTTAATGACCGATGTTATCACACAGTGCCATTAAACTGAATATAATTGACAATGCCGCTACACAAAAAGAAGATACCATGCTCTGAACACAATCAGGCAAAAATGCAAAACGGTAAAGAGCATCAAGGTAAAATTGAAAATAAAAAAAGAAATGAATACGTAACAAAGAGAAAGAAAAGAAAAGATAAGAAGACCAAGAGTTAAGATACAAATAGGCCAACGGTGGAGGCACAAATTTATGCAAAAACATAAAACAGTACAGTGTACAGGTAAGAAGTCTAAAAAACAAAAGGCAATATAGGTAAGTCGATAGAGGCAAGTCAATTACCTGTTCCGGCTCCGAATCTCCTTCCGACTCTGACGTTGTGTGACCACTGTCACGTCGCCGACGTCCGCTCATCTGGAAAGACATTGGAATCAGGTTTGTTAATGGCAAACCGAAATTCAGTTTTCGAAATCCAACTTTAAATCGACAATCGGTTTTAAATTCGCCCGTAGCAAATCCGATTTTCCCAGGCGACAGTGTAAACAAAGATGGCTGCTGCTGGGTTTAATTGCATTCAATGACGTAAAATAGTGCTTAAGCAGTTCTGTAATTGACTCACAATGTGTGCTGCGCTGACAGCGAATTTTATAATTGATTTAATTTTTGCTATTTTTTTTAATATTTCACAAAATGTGTGACGGTATTGCATTCAAAGTGCCACATCACAGTGCTGCTATGCATCCATATTCATCGTACTGCAAGTCAGCTCATTAATTCATTCATTTCTCGCATAAAATTTGCGATAGCGCCCCTTCAAGCTACTCAGAGGAGCTCCCGACTACAGCGCGGACACAGTATCGAAGTTTCGCGCTGAAGCACACAGGCAATTGCAAGTGAAAAACTTGCTCAAGGTCCCTACACGGCAGCTTGGTGGATTCGAACCTGCAACCCTGTCTTCAAGGCACCAAACCCACCACTACGCTGTGGGTAATGCAGCTTCATTGTCTCGATCTTGGAACCTATTGTCTCGTTCTCACTCTCTCGACTTTTTGGAAACTGTCCAGAAGCGAAAATCTTTGTTCTTTTGGAAGTGGTGTCCATTGTTCTCATGCAAACTGTCCTTAGCTCCGAACTTATTGAACTATAAAAATTGTCGTGTGCCAGTATGATAAATAGAAAGCTAATAGGCATATACATGCTATTACGCTGCAAAACTAATAGGTATATACATACTATTTATATATAGACAAGTTGGGAACTGTGAAACTAGTTCACAAGTTGCTTTTAATGCTTATTCCTAAATGTGTCCTGTGGAATAAATAAAAAAGCCTCAGTCTTGATTCTCGAACTGTCTTGGACCTTGTATCACGGTCTCGAAAGTCTATTGTCTTGGAACCCACTGTCTTCGTCTCGTAGTATACTGTCTTGCACATGAGTCAATTCACCTTCTTTCCACCTTTGTTCTTCCGCCAATTCTCATGAGCAGTGACAGCCCTACAAACACAATCAGCATTTTGTAGTCGTAATCAAACGCTTGACTGATAGAAATCTTAAAGAATATTGCAGAGAGGTCAAAGTCTGCAGTAAGAGTCGGATGGGATGTAGGAGGGTGGTTTTTGACTACAATAGGCACAAGACAGGGTGATCCAATTTCACCAAACACATTTATTTCATACTTGGAGAGAGTAATGGAGAATACTCAGGAGAATTCAACTGGAGTCTCTGTACAAGGAGAGCAAATTAATAACTTGCGATTTGCAGATGACATTGACTTACTGGAGTATAGTTGTGAAAGGTTACAAGAAAGTGTAGGTGGGCTAAATAAGGATGCACAAAGGGCTGGGTTAAGGATAAATGTGGACAAAACAAAAACAATGGTGTTTGGGAGAGAAACAATAGACAAGGAAATCAAAGTGCAAGATCAGACGATTGAAAATGTAACACAGTTTGTGTACCAGGGCAGCCTGTTGACGTGGAATAACGACTGCACAAAAGAAATAAAGACAAGAATAGCAAAAGCAAAAGGAGCCATGGCAGGACTGAACACCATCTGGAGCAGCAAGCAAATAAGTTACAGGACTAAATTGAACGTCTTAATGACATGTGTGTTCAGTACAGCACTATACGCATGTGAGGCATGGACTGTCAAGAAGACGGATCGAGATAAGATATTGGCCTTCGAAATGTATTGCTATAGAAGAATATTACATCTGAATTGGACAATGAAGGTTACAAACAAGGAGATTCGTAGCAGGTTAAATATAAAAGAAGACCTTATGCAGAAAGTAATGAGGAGGAAACTCAGCCTATTCGGACACATATGTAGAATGGAGGATGACAGAAAGATAAAAAGTGTGATGCTGGGAAGTATGGATGGTAATGGAAGAAGAGGACGACCAAACAGAGAGTGGATAGACGACATCAGAGTGGTGTAATCAAGACATTTACAGCTTAAGCAGATCTGCTCAGAACCGCGGACTTTGGAGGAGAACGATAAAGTGTGCATTGGACACCTACGGGTTGTTAACCCATGGATAATGATGATGATGATGATGAATCAAATGCTTGTATAGCACCCATAAAATAAATTCCGCAACGCTATCATAAGGCCATACTGTGGGAGAAAAGTTAAAAATAGTCTCAGCTAAGGCAAGTCAAAGTTTTGAATTGGAGACTAGGACTGGGTAAGACGTAGGCTTGGGAAAGATAAGGCAAAGAAGTTCAAGCAAGTTCAAAAATACAATTGAGTAAGCTAAGATGTAGGACTGGGTTAGTTAGCTAACACAGAGAATTGATTCAGATAAAAAATAAGGTAGGTTAAGACAAAGAAGTGGGTACATCAAGACATAGAATTCCGTTAAGTTACAGCAAAGCAATGGGAAAAAACTGAGTGAGTTTAGCCAAGGTACAGAAAAATTACATATGGCAAGTTCGGCATCACAGTGATTACACGTGAGGCAATATATATTTGAAAACTTGGCGTAGTCGCAACTCACTTCGTGATGTCATGAACGAGAGTGGCATTGATGATGTTGAACGATGGATCCGGTTGAGTGGCGTTCAGTCCCGCCAGACCGCACTTGTGCCGATGATATTCCTCGTGGATTGTAGACAATTCCTAACAACAGAAAGGCTAACGTACAGTCTAGCGCAGCAAAACCAATATTCGTTCATTCGTGAATTTTTATAGCACCTTTTCAAGGGAGACTACTCAGAGGTGCTCCAGGCTTTAGCAGAGCAAAAAAACAGAAACTTTGTGAGTTGAATTTTTTAAATGCTTTAATGTGAATCCCAGGAAGCAGGTGTGCAGCAGCTTTTGAGGAAGCACGTTCCAGACTACTAGGCCAGTCAAGGAAAGTCTTGGATGAGTGCATCGCCCATGTATGCATTGGTTAACGCTGGCACCATCAGGTGAATAATATACGAGAAAGATGGTTTTATGTAAGGCCTGTTTTGGGATATCACATCCGATTGGTACCTCAAATTGTAACACGGATAACGGCTTTGAGTTTACTCCTCCGAGACAGCTACGTGAGCAAGAACATTCTTTAACAAGAATCACTGGCAGATTCACAGTACTACTTTACACAACAAGCCTAATACATTCAGAAAACAAACAAATTCATTTAATAATAATAATAACAATAATAAAAAATAAATCAAATAAAAAATATAAAAAATAATAATAATGAAGGTTGTGAAACCTGGAACGAGGCCTGATTTCTCAGATGTTTATTATTTACTCCTAAAATAATTTTTTTAAATCCAGAGGGATCACTGATACCTCGAGCTAAAAAGTCATAAACAATCGGAGAGCAGCAGCAGAAGCCGCATACAACATACATCGATGGCATCCGGTTGGAAGATGTTGGCGATGGCACTGCTCTGTTCAACGATCATATCCACCTTCTGCTGCTGTGCGTCGGCCAGTACGTCTCCCACTCCACGCACGCCAGGATACAGCTGAAAATAGGGATACAGCTGAAAATAGGGATACAGCTGAAAATAGGGATACAGCTGAAAATATGGATACAGCTGAAAATATGGATACAGCTGAAAATATGGATACAGCTGAAAATATGGATACAGCTGAAAATAGGGATACAGCTGAAAATAGAAATACAGCTGAAAATAGGGATACAGCTGAAAATAGGGATACAGCTGAAAATAGGGATACAGCTGAAAATAGGGATGTAAAACGATAATCAGAAATCGTTTATCTGTTCTGAAAACGATTACTGAATCTTACAAACAGATAATCGATTTTCATCTAAAGAAAATCATTTTCGACCCTTCTATGAGGTGACTCATGCATTTGCACAACTGACAATATAAGCTCAGAGGCTGTTGTGAGAACAAACAAATTGCAACAAGTAAACAGTAGGTGCGACGCGGCATTATCCATGACCTGTTATATATAGAAATAATGCCGAGGTTACACAACCAGCAAAAAAAATCATGGTCCAAAGGAGAAACCGAGTTAAAATCAAATATTTAACATTCTTAAGTTTTAAATTAAGCAAGCGTACCGAGTGAAGTACCTTCAATTCACAGTAAGACTTTGGTCAAGGTTCCTTTCTACTGACGATTATTATTATTTTTATCATACTGACTCTCAACTGCAGATTTTGTACCTTGTTGTGTTTGCGTGAACAAGTCTGTTCAATAAAGGAATAATATTGATATATTAATATTGGTAGTACCCTCATCCCTTCGTTGCTTGAAGACCTTCTTATTTCCTCAGTTTCACTCACTCTCAATCACTTAGTACTTTACTAGGCTCTTAGAAATTCTCATCTATGATACAATAGGATGTGCAGTTTAGAACGCACTATATTACAACGTAACGTAGGAAAGAAAGTATGAAGAAGAACGCACTATGTTTCCCTTTACCTGTTGTCCTTTTCTGTAAACCTTCATCTCTAAGTTTCTTCCTTACTCTTAACCTCATCTTTTCAACTTCATGTTAAAGCTCTGCCTTTACCACATTAAATGGAGTTGAAAAGCGTACCTCTGTCTTTACCACATTAAACGGGGTTGAAAAGCGTACCTCAGTCTTGGCTGCGACGAAATGGAACGCTCTGTCTTGTCGCAGGCGACAGAAAACGTATTCAACGTCGAGATGTTGTTGTTGGTGGATCTCACCGAGGAACGACAGAAACTCTTTCCATTCGGCCAACGTTATTCGAATCTCAAAGAAACAACGTTCAACAACAATTAGGAACATCAAAACAATGATGCTTTTCTCAAATGAACTACACACACAAGAATGACAAACTACCAGTGATGACAAAGTGAACAACTTGCAACTGAAATATAAGATTGAGGTTTTCATAATTGCTCCAAGAAGTACTTGAAACTCATTACATAAAGTGTTTCTATATAAATACATGAAACATTGCTATGTACACTGTGTCCAGGAAAATGAGACCATTCTGTAAATATGCAAATAAATAGTAAATAATCATTAATTTTTTAAATTCAAACACCATTTTAATTCTGACATATTTATCTTATACTCATGAAAAAAATATAAAAGTTCCAGTCATACAATAATGCAGGTGAATTACACACCCGAATCCTGCTAAAAATACCAGGGGAAGATCACATTGAGGGACTCACAATTTACAGCAAAAGCCCGGTGCTGTTTTATGAGGTTCGTAACCAAGGTACACATAAACCAAGGTGGTCAGCAGAACAAAGATGGCACGAAGATCGTGCAGAGTGGCTTGCTAAATCAAGGAATCCAATCAAAGAATCCATACTCGGGAGTGCGGTGATTTAGTGTTTATGTTCGTTGTTTTGCAGCCAGAGGGTTGCAAGTTCGAATTCACCTCATGTTGCCACGTAAGGACCCTGGGCCAGTCCTTCACTCGCAGTTGCTTAGTGCTTCGGCGTGAAACTCTGATGCAGTGTTCGCGCTGCAGTCGGGAGCGCCTCTGAGTAGCGATCTTGAAGGGGCGCTATAATAAGTGCACATATAAACAAAGACTGTAAACAACAAATATTACAAACATCAAATATTACAAACATCAAATAATATTACCTTGACTCGTGGTTCGAATGGATGTCGGTAGTACAGAGCGTAGAGAAGGTAGAGGCCACAGACGCGCACTTGAAACTGATATGGTGGAAGACAGTAAGCACTGGCTATCTTCAAACAATCCTCTGTGAACTGAAATAGACATTAGAATGTTCAGTGAATATTTAAAATAAAATGAGCAATTAATTGATTCTTTGCTGCAGGTTACAAATGATCGCTCCAGACAAGGACATTCTGGAGATTAGGAATTTTGCTTCTGTACTGGCAGATGACCATTCAGTTCTGGCATGGAAAAGGTGCTGCAAAAACATTAAAGTCGACACAAGGGGGGGGCACCTTTCCTATCCTTGCACACGCTGTGTCATCGGATTCATCAAATCCGATGATTTGCAGAAACATGCGCTACAAATATATAGGCAGACAGCCTCACGATACAGGTTACCAAGCAGTGTCTTGGTAATCCGTCATTATGCCATAAGGATTATTATGTCGTGTCATACATAAATAACTGCTTCGACCGGGTTAACCTGAATCTCTGAAAATACACAATTTTAAGCTCATTTATAATATTCGTTTATTCAAATTCAATCTGACACACCGTAGAACGATTACAGGTACAAGGTTATACGAAATACGGACAGCTTCGCACGACACGCAGGTCGGCTACAACAGGTTCGGTAACTTAACACTAATGGCCTAAGTGTTGGAACACTCCTGATCGGCCAAGCCAGGAGTGGGAGGGGCGATCTTATTTTTCAACAGTTCATCGACAATTTGACCAGGAACAGAAAGCAGTCGAACTCCTGAAAACTTTTCAGAGCTATTTCACATACATTACATAGTGGCTCTGTTAGTGCCATTAACAGCAGAGTTCAGTGCCAAAACACCAAAGTTCGGTTGTGAACAAATGGATCTGGGTGATCCATCCGAAATAATTCGTTTAGGGAATTCTGGTTTCGGGCCACACCCCCTTTCGACCAACCAAACAAATTGACAGACTGACCTCGCGGCACTCTCGGTCGTTCTGTCGACCGGAGAAGAAAAGCGACATCTTCATTTCTTTCCAGATCTGAAGAAACCATTCGTAGCGAACGCTCTTCGTGCTGGTAAACTTTGTGAACAGTTTCTCGAAGTCTGTTGCGATAACGCATGCGGTCCTCACATAATTTGGCAGTTCATCGACAAATCCTGGCTTAGATTGAGCCATGGCACTAAACTGAATAACAAATATAATACGGAAATCTTTTAAACACGGCGGCAGAGCGGCAAGAGCTTGGCTAAAGCAGGCTTAAATATCTAGACTCATAATATCGCCCACGTGCACAACACAACTCCGAACTTATATGCAAATGAACGTATATCATAAAGTGTCACTTGGACACGCTAATTAAAAAATTGATAAAAGTCCAACAACAGTAACTATAAAAGCATTTAATTATAGCACCTTATTAATTCACAGCCAACTTGTTGAACTTTCAGTCGTTACCAACAAACTCCCGGTCTCGACCACAGAAAAAGCGCTACTGCAGTATAGTCTTTGGTATAATAGTTCTAATGCACAAATTTGTTTCGATATGGTTTGCAAACAGAGCATCGGAAATTAAATTTAGATAAGGCAATCTTCCTTCGGTAGAAAATAATTTTAGCATTTCATATTACGGTTCTTATCTGTCGAAACAGGTTGAACGCTCGTTTGCGAAATATTAGGGCGCTACAGCAAACTCTTTGATTACTTGGCAATGACCACCGCACCTACGAAGCAAAATAACTTACCGTGAGGCGCCATAGTGCTTTTATATTTTGAGAAAAATTATTGGTTTTATATGAAGTTAAAATACTGGTATTGTGTTATGTTCCTGTCATTTATATATGAAGTATATTTTTGTGTATACTTGTTGCATGTACGCTCCTTACCCTTGCAGGATGTTCTGGAACCATAAGTGAGAGGACGGCGTTCAGATTTGAAAATAGGTGCATGGACGTCGTCCATGACCGTCCAGTCACACTCTATGCCCTGCTCACGCTCTTCCCGATCATCCGCCTGTCTAACTCTTTTTCTACCTGCGGTCACTACTCATCTAAAGTTCTCCAACCGAGCCATATCAAACATTGCACAAAACCTCTGGAATGATCTGCCTCGTGAATTTCGCTCTTTCCGTTCCTCCATTCTTGCTGGTCACCCTTCATCACCTTCCTTAGACTCCCCTATCCATCGCTCTTCTGGGTTTCTAGTCAAAGCTAAGATCTCGCCTCTTTATGAACTCGTATCCTGACTCACCAGATCGCCCGCTTATCGACCTAAACGCCACCCACCTTAACAGCCACCTTTAATGCTTTTGTAACCGGTCTACGACCTTCGGACTACTCTTTTGGACAACCCTTCTGACTAGATACACTAGGCTTATGAATCAGCTGGTGCTTTGTGCTTGGCTTTCGAGTGGGCTTTAGAAATTTGGAGATTACCATTACTCTTAGAGTTACCATGTGTAGAAGACTTTCACTTTGAAACTATGCAATTTTCGAGTTGATGTGTACATTTGAATATTTGCGCCTATGCAATTTATTTATTTCTCTATGGCACCTCTTCAAGCTGAAATAATTATATGATTATAAAATGATAATAGCTGTAAAATATGATAATAATTGTTCATAATAATTGTTTGTTATTTCATCTGGTGTCAAACTCACATCATTGTGATCTTTGTGCCAGTGTATTTTCCAACCCCAGTTTAATATTGAATGAGTGAATAAATACAATCTAATTGTGTTTGCATTGCCAAGGATGTGAAATTGGCCAAATGCTTATAATCGCAGTTCTAATGCTTTAATATAGAATGAGTGGAGCAATTGTGTGTAATATTGTTTACTTTGTTTTCAACGTGCAAGTAAAATAAACTGACAACTTTTTAGATAATCAAGCGACTGGAAAAATGCTTCGAACTTTCAACAAACTTCCTCGGGTGAATACCGTTACAATTCTAGTGAGTACCAGACTTTAACTATTTAATCGCCCACAACCGCACAATCCCTTTGACAAATAACATGATGAGGAAAACTTTCAACATTAGGATGATATATTCATGTCAAAGTGTTGCTATTTCCCTAAGCCCTTTACCCTAACCCCTTCCCCATTGCCATAAGCTTTTCCCCATTGCCTTAAACCCTTGTTGGAGCTTGACTGGGATCTCATGGGAGTATATTTTTGAGATGCTCAATCTTCTGAGCACATAAAACGATTTAGTCGGGTATGAGTCTTTTTAATGTTTCTAAGAATAATATCGAAGCACTTAACGTAGCACATTTTAAGGTACCGGTATTTCACAAAACACTTTATCTATGCTAGTCTATATGCTGTTGAAATACCATTTGCAAAGTCTGGGGAAGTTCTTTAATGTAATGAGAATCTCTTTAGTGTATGGAACACTTTGACTGAAGAGCAGAAGATCAGCTCAGGTGCAAGTTCACATCCTGCTACCTTCCCAAAGGTCAACGTAGCCTTTCACTCACTAGATGGTGTTGGTAAATGTGAGCAGTCTACAGGACTGAATGACAAACAGTGAAGTTAGACTTCTATGGTAACTTGTCCATTCATACTGCAAATTCTAGTCGTATTGCAGTTTGTCATTTTGAAATCATAGACAAAAGATTATTTTGCTACTACATCAGGGAGGAAAATATTGTGCAGTTAACTAGAAAAGAGTTCCCCAGTGGTAGGCCCATGCAGACACATGGAGCCAATCAGCGCAGAAAGTCTGCAATCTAACCTGGCAATTGTTAACGATCCGCTAATGCTGTGCGTTTCAGATTGTCGGAGCTCCTGGAATTGGAAAACATCAGTTGGCAAAACTTCTCGTTTCCACCAGCGCCGAGATATCAGTTGAAGTGTACGCTCCTATCCGTGTTTAATCGATAATTCGGTGATTTTTTAAAATTCTAATCGCTACGTTGCAGTTTTCTTTTTCCAGCACGACTTCCAGTTTCTCTGACCTTTTGGATCTCAACCTGGCTTGTGTGATAGACAATGACCTTGATTCCTCTTTCCTGCGATTCCTTTTCTGTGCATTATAATCATGTCCTAATTTGCTTTTTTCACCTCTAGCTAAAAAGCATTATAGCTTACTCCCTCAGCAGCATCCATTCGTTCTACCACTAAAGGTCGTTAAAAACTTTATCCCAATGGTCATTTGTACCGGCCATCAATGACGTAGTTCTGTTCACATTAGTTTTTTTATTTCTCTTGAATATGCATTGACATGTAACTGATTGTCTCTTTTTCAAATAAACGAATTTATTTATAATAATAATTAGATTAATATTTGTGGTTGTCATTTGTGGAGTATATTCGGTACAAGATTTTCTGCTGTTTGATTGCTACTATTATATCTGTGTATGGCTGAGAGTAGGGTTGGATTGAACCTGTTCCTAGGTCATGCTATTTTTGCCACCTCTAATAGTTATGTTCCAATGTTTTACTGTAACTTGAAATATCTTATGTCATTATAATTTTTCTTCATTTATTGTTGCCTTGCTTGCAGCTTTATATAAGATTTCAGGTTTAATTATTTTCTAGGTTCCTTTGCTGTCACGAATATGCTGCCTCAGGCTATGGCTACATTTGTACCTTTAGTAAATCCGTTTAGTGACTAAGATCTACATGGTATATATGTAAACCTAGGGAATGTGCTTTATTGAGAATCTTGAGCAGTTTCTGTGTTGGATGGTGAAATGATGAATTTTTGCAGGAAGGTAAAATGGGGAACTTTGTTGTAGGCAGGCAAATAAGTTGCTGAAATCCTGCTTCTATTTGGGGCATGTTTTTTTGTCTGCTTCCTAGGCACACTACAACTCGTCTTCCACTTCCGGAAGACAAGTACAACACGCGGCCACGAATAGACTTTGTCATTTTTATGGTCGACCAGACAAACAGAGAAAGGTAATGTAGGGAAGGATAGATATTACGTTATGTACAGGAAAATAAAAATGATGCATGACATGACTGGATTGTGAGCATGCGTGTGTGTGAATGCATGTATGTATGTAATAATAATTTCCTTTTTTGAACAATCCACGGATTGCAACCGGTTACAGTGCGCAATTATGCAATTGAAGCAACTCACAAGAATACAAATCACAAATCTTAACTACTAACAGAACAGACGGCTTGCAATACATGTATGCTTGTATGTTTGTGCATGCGTTGTGAGGGGCACTTGCCCCCTGAAAATTGATCCCTTTTTATCTACAATTTTCTGGAACTTTGAACAAATTGCTCTGCACTTATGCACCGACAATATGATACACCTTGTGAAACTGAGACATTTGCATAATTTAGTACCCACATTCTTAATTGCCTGCTTTGCATTTTTCCAGCTCTTGCTAAAAATGTTAACGGTGACCATTGGATTTTGCCTCCTTCTTGCAGAAATGTCTGCAGATGCCCATGTGCTTGGAATAACGTTTCAGATCTGCATGTTCTTTTAACTATGAACTTTGCACCTTTCAAACGCATTTTAAAACTGTTCTTTGCCGTTGCACTGTTTTGCGTTGGCGTTAACTTGGCTGGTAGCTTTGTAAGTGTTTCAGTTGTTGCTTTTGTTGCTCTTTTCTGGTAGTTTCCTGGTTGTCAAGCGATCGTTGTCGTACCTCGACTTCAATTACACGATGGGCAAAATGTGTTTCGTACTGACAGCAGGTGAGTTGAAACAATTCGTGTGATATTTGACAGTGGCGTAGCTAGCTTTTCATGGGCCCGTGTGCAGAGGTCCTTCATGGGCCCCTGTACGCGTTTGGTCGGTATCCTTGCGTTCTTGCAATCAAGATCAATAAAACCTCATCAATGACACATGCTAATCAGGCCTAGCACATGCAATACAACTCACTCACAGAATAAACATGAATGCTGCTGCACGAATGTGACAGATAAATTTAAGTGTAATAACTTTTCTCAGTCGCACTCAAAACGTTTCCGACTTACAAGGATGTCATTGCATCATATAACGTTTTCTTTCTAGCATTTTGTTCAGCGAAAAATCTCAGTCGTTTATTAATTCTGGTCCATGAATTGCAATTTTCATACCCAAAAACGACACAATCATCAATTTTTGCATGATACGCAAAATAAATTTAGCAATATTCCTTGCAAGTGCAAAAGTAGGACCAAATACGTGATTCCGTAGGACCCTGATCCACACATGCTGAATTTTTTGTTTCCTTGATTGAGGGTTGAGAGCTGAGAGGAGTTGAGAGGAGTATGAGAATTGCAAAATATAACTGGGGGGTCAGATAAATGATCCACGTGGAGCTGGGTTGTGAAAAGGTGAGACGAAGACTCAACTGCAAGTGAGTCTAAGAAAAACTATAGCGAGTGCTGAACCATCTCAAACCCACGGCAATTCTCACTCTGGTTGAGGTAGATGTCAAGTCACTACCGTTACCGGTGCTATAGGCTATCCAGCAATGACCGGAATACTCGAGCATGCCTGTGACAAGCATGAGGTTTCTGCAGCGCACCGTTTAATTATGATGCAAGAATGTGACAGATAGACGGGCATATAATAACTTATTATTATTATCACACCTATCATAGATAGCATAGGCACGCCCCTTCACTTTGTATTCTAAAGTGAATCAACAGAAGGAAAATCTTATGCCGGTACGACCAGTTTCATTTTTTCAGGTTAAAATTGTATTAGACCTTTTCTTTATTATTGTTCATAAGCACTAACGTCATCTTGCAATTTGACCGTCGTGACACGAAACGAAAGCACACATTATGAGGAATTCAGTAGCCTACAGTTTTTGCCTGCCAACAGTTACTAGTGTTACAGCACGGAGGTTGACAGGCATAACTAAAGTAACGAAGTAATGAAAGTGTGTTCACAAAAACTGCATAATGTCACAAAATACTTTGAATTACTAAGTAGGATATATTAAAAATTAAATAAAATAAAATATTTAACAATCTCTGTGGGCCCCTGGAGGTCGTGGGCCCGTGTGCTTTGCACACATTGCACACATGGTAGCTACGCCACTGATATTTGATTATGCCCTCCTTACAAAGATCATGAGTGCACGAGGCAAAGATTAAGATCCATAAGTAGAGTTCTTAATTCATTCATTGAAGCATATGTATAAACCTCTCCCGATTCCAGCACAGCCAAAGAGAACAGTTTTCAAGTGTTTATGTAGACCAGTGGTTCCCAACCTTTTTTTTACTTTAGGGACACTTTTTCTAAGTTGCGGGACACGAGGACCACTTTTTTTTAGTTGAAGGACATTTGGAGACCACAAGGCTAAAATTAACTAACTAAAAGCTTATAAAATTGTTGCAATTGATTCAAAATAGAATGTTTGATGTTATTTATAGACATCAATAAAAATAATTTGTAATAGAAAATAATTATGTGTTATATCATGTCCAAATTGTCAATTTTTCAAATATTTTTGCTAATTTTTTGAGAAATGATGGCCATTTTTTAAGGCCTGGCGGGCCACTTTTGGTCCACGGGTTGGGAACCGCTGATATAGACTGTGTCAGAGAGTGACCTAAGGAACAGGCGCAACTTATGACAGGCCATTCTATTCTGCCGGACCAACTACAGAAAAAGCACTGCTTTGTATGATGGAGGTGCAAGCAAACGGGACTGAGATCCTTCCCACTGAGCGTAAGGATGTATTTGTCC
This sequence comes from Lumbricus terrestris, assembly GCA_949752735.1. Taxonomy (NCBI): domain Eukaryota; kingdom Metazoa; phylum Annelida; class Clitellata; order Crassiclitellata; family Lumbricidae; genus Lumbricus; species Lumbricus terrestris. The sequence continues at coordinate 9,176,376 of OX457040.1, read as the reverse complement.
GAGTACCCGACACAGGCTGGCAAAGATCAGGTAGGCAAGTTGGAGCATGAATTAGCTGGCATCGCCATACCAAGAAAGCGACCCTGTATTCAATAAGCTGACAGACAGGGAGCCAGTGCAGAACTTCCAGCATGTAATTCGAAAGTGACCGAATTTGGGTTCGGATTCCTTTGGTTTGGTTTTGCATTTTGAAATAAAAATTTATTGAGTGTTCATTACTAATACTGTTTTTATTAAAATATTAGTTATTTTTGTGTGATAATAAGTTTTATGAACAGTTCCACTGTCCAGTTTGTATGCAATATTGTTGGAAATAAATTCTTGCGAAAATTTTCTGTTCATAACATTTTAATTCTTAATTAAACCTTAGTCGGTAAATAAAAGAATATTGATTGATTGAATGATTTGTGACCCCGGTCAAGAGAAGTGACCGCTTGTTGAGAATGAACTTATTAACAATTTCCATAAACTTATGTCATGAGAAAGTCGTGGTGAAAATTTCAGGACGTATGGTCCAGTGTTTATGCCATTTGTAAATGAAAGCATGAAAAATAATTTGCCTGATGCAAAAATCACGTATTTTACCTTAACACATCAGGTGACATAAGATAGATAGAACTTTGTAAAGCACTGAACCAAAGACGCAGTTGCATTAAATAATTGAAAAAAATCAATCATGGTTTTAGGTAAGAATTCGCTTTTTGACTGATGTAGAAAGCAACAGGTGCTCCACTGCTCCTTTTTCTTGGCCGAGGTCACATCGTATGATGCCCTGCCTTTGAATTGTTTACACAGAGTTTTAAATGTTGCCAAACAGTGAACAACACCATTTCTCTTTTTTAAAATGTTGCCAAACAGTGAACAACACCATTTCTCTTTTTTTAAATGTTGCCAAACAGTGAACAACACCATTTCTCTTTTTTAAAATGTTGCCAAACAGTGAACAACACCATTTCTCTTTTTTTAAATGTTGCCAAACAGTGAACAACACCATTTCTCTTTTTTTAAATGTTGCCAAACAGTGAACAACACCATTTCTCTTTTTTTAAATGTTGCCAAACAGTGAACAACACCATTTCTCTTTTTTTAAATGTTGCCAAACAGTGAACAACACCATTTCTCTTTTTTAAAATGTTGCCAAACAGTGAACAACACCATTTCTCTTTTTTTAAATGTTGCCAAACAGTGAACAACACCATTTCTCTTTTTTTAAATGTTGCCAAACAGTGAACAACACCATTTCTCTTTTTTTAAATGTTGTCAAACAGTGAACAACACCATTTCTCTTTTTTTAAATGTTGCCAAACAGTGAACAACACCATTTCTCTTTTTTAAATGTTGCCAAACAGTGAACAACACCATTTCTCTTTTTTTAAATGTTGCCAAACAGTGAACAACACCATTTCTCTTTTTTAAATGTTGCTAAACAGTGAACAACACCATTTCTCTTTTTTAAAATGTTGCCAAACAGTGAACAACACCATTTCTCTTTTTTTAAATGTTGCCAAACAGTGAACAACACCATTTCTCTTTTTTAAAATGTTGCCAAACAGTGAACAACACCATTTCTCTTTTTTTAAATGTTGCCAAACAGTGAACAACACCATTTCTCTTTTTTAAAATGTTGCCAAACAGTGAACAACACCATTTCTCTTTTTTTAAATGTTGCCAAACAGTGAACGACACCATTTCTCTTTTTTAAAATGTTGCCAAACAGTGAACAACACCATTTCTCTTTTTTTAAATGTTGCCAAACAGTGAACAACACCATTTCTCTTTTTTAAAATGTTGCCAAACAGTGAACAACACCATTTCTCTTTTTTTAAATGTTGCCAAACAGTGAACAACACCATTTCTCTTTTTTTAAATGTTGCCAAACAGTGAACAACACCATTTCTCTTTTTTTAAATGTTGCCAAACAGTGAACAACACCATTTCTCTTTTTTAAAATGTTGCCAAACAGTGAACAACACCATTTCTCTTTTTTTAAATGTTGCCAAACAGTGAACAACACCATTTCTCTTTTTTTAAATGTTGCCAAACAGTGAACAACACCATTTCTCTTTTTTTAAATGTTGTCAAACGGTGAACAACACCATTTCTCTTTTTTTAAATGTTGCCAAACAGTGAACAACACCATTTCTCTTTTTTAAATGTTGCCAAACAGTGAACAACACCATTTCTCTTTTTTTAAATGTTGCCAAACAGTGAACAACACCATTTCTCTTTTTTTAAATGTTGCCAAACAGTGAACAACACCATTTCTCTTTTTTAAAATGTTGCCAAACAGTGAACAACACCATTTCTCTTTTTTTAAATGTTGCCAAACAGTGAACAACACCATTTCTCTTTTTTAAAATGTTGCCAAACAGTGAACAACACCATTTCTCTTTTTTTAAATGTTGCCAAACAGTGAACAACACCATTTCTCTTTTTTAAAATGTTGCCAAACAGTGAACAACACCATTTCTCGAAGCGTGTCTCTGGATGCGATGATGCAATTGGCCGAGACTTACTGCAGCCAGGTGCTCTGCTGCGACTTACAGGTAACCTCTTAATTAGTTAATTATTATTATTATCATGCATCTATTGTTCTACGTGTGGCTCAAACTGCCACAGTGCTGCATAAAATCTTCGCTGTGGTCGGTCTATCATAAGTTACAGGTCTTCGTAATGAACTCCTTGGTCTTTCATTGCCTCTGTTTGTGCACTAACCAGTGCCGCGAATTAAATCCACCATTGCTCCATCTGTCCGCGCTGTGCCCGTGAATGCACGATACCATCAGTCGACCGCTTGGTGAGTGAAACATTTACTGCTGGGATGATATAATTATACTCTGTAACAGTGCTTATTAGAGGTCTGTTCTGCAAAGTGCAATAAGCAGTTAGCGAAGAAAGAATATACATGTACTTACATCTACTCCATTTGTAATGGTTGTGTTAGCATTACAGTGGAAAGAATATACTTACATCTACTCCATTTGTAATGGTTGTGTTAACATTATAGAGATCTTACGCATTATGTGATAGAGACACTTAAAACCCGTCATATGTCGGTTTCTGACCCTTTTATTCAGTCATATGCTACAACAGCTCTGCTTTCAAATATGCTCGTTTGATTCTTTTTTGTTAATTTAGAGTGAAAAAGTGAAAAAAAGTTTATGAATATTCGTGTCATAAATGCTCTCAGAAACCACTAATGGATTCTACTCTGATTATTCTGGGCAGTAAAGGGATTTATTCTGAATCAAATAATGCACTCTTCCTCTTTCTAGAGAAAGAGGAAGACTTAGGGAAAAGTTCTTGGACTGGATGATGGAGGATGGTATTGGAAAACTCAAAGAAAAGGCACAACACCAAGAAGAGTGGTGTCGTTGGGCATCTGGACCTGCCGGGAGGAAGAAGAAGAAAATAATGCAGATGGCATCATAATTTGGTTTTTAATTGGAAACTTATGGGGAATTTATACTCATCTGCTGAATTCAAGAATATTCTACATTCTTGACCCCTCTCACCTAATTAGGCTTCTAGCGCAGTATTTAGGAAGCGACGGTTTCGAGCCCCGCATCACATTTTCTTCTCACTTCAGGCAGGGGCGGATCTATGGGTACAATCCGGCCATAGCCCGCCCCCTTCAAAAAATTTTATAGAGCATGCCCCCATCGGGTTTCAAGAAACTTTAAATGCAGCAGGAGCAGGAAGGTGAGAGATAAAAGTAGCATATGACTGAAAATAGGTCACAGGTTTTCAGCGAAAGTCCAACAAAAATGTTTTTCGACCCAAGATCAAAAATTTTGGCCCTCCTTCTTCCAAAATCTCTGTGTCCGCCCCTGACTCCAGGGATGGCAATTCAGCGCAACAGCCATCAAATTTATTTTTAATCTTGTGTAAATGTTTTTTCTTTTCAGAACTCCGAGGAGAAGCACTGTCTCGCCAACCAGCTGCTCTGCAAGCTTAATTTATCGAGCGGGCTTCAGAATGGCGTTACAAGTCTTCTTGTCGACACGACTCGTGTCATGACCAGTCAGCTTGACACAATGGAGTCATAAGCTGTCACAAATAATTGACTGTTGCTGGAAATTTGCTGGAAATTGATTGCGTTGTCGTAAATTTACCGGGTTGACGTAAATTTGCTGGAAATTTATTGTCTTCACCAGGGCTTAAAGTGTGGCTGGACGGTCATGGACGGCGTCCATGCACTTATTTTAAAATCTGAATGCCGTCCAGCCACTTATTGGCGGGCACAGCCTGGAATAGTAAGGGGCGTTCAGGCACTTCTTTTGGAAATATAAGGGGCGTCCAGGCACTTATTTTTCCACACTTTAAGCACTGGTCTTCACGCAAATTTGCTGGAAATTTACAATGTTGCCGGATATTTACCGTGTTACTATAATGTGGTTTATAAGTCTTTATTGAGATCAAACACTAGCCAGGAAACCAGTACAGATTTCTTAAAGTGATAATTGAATGTTAACTAGTGCAAGATGGGCTGTCACAGTTTATGGATTACGTGTTGGAAGTTTTCTGAAAATTGACTTTGATTGTAAATTTTCTGTAAACGTGAACATGTAACTTTGTTTGAAAACTAGTGTCTGCTAACACGAAAAACACCAAGCAGGCGGACTGTACAGACTTTATTGTATGTATGTAAGTATTGAACATTTCTCTGGTGCCCATGTCTTTTATTAAAAAAATTAGCAGTGCATCTTTTGTTACAGCATATCTTATATGTGGCAAGTGATGTCTGCTCCACTCATCCCCTGTGTGCGTACATCTACCAGGCAGCAACATGCTTTCTCTGTTGCTTTTCCTCTCGTCTGGAATGATCTACCTCCAAACCTGTTGCCAAGGGTTTCCTCTGACTATTGCAATCTTAGTAGACTTCATCTTAGCTGAGGTTGGGTCGGGAGCGCTCCTGAGTAGTAACCTTGAAGGGGCGCTATATAAATCGTCGCAATGATTGAATGAAGATCTTGTAGTACTAGTTTATTGCATGCCCCGCTTTCCTTGACTGGATTGTTTGCGATGGGTATGCAGGACTGTGCTCAAGGGTATACGCGGGTATCGGGGCTGTAATCAACTTATAAATCAAGGGTATACGCGTTATAGATTCAGATTGTTTGCTATGTATATGGTAAACATCACATGTAGTAGGTTTACTTCGAAGTCACAGAGTATAGGGTGGTGAAGCGGTTGACGAGGAAGGGGTTGCGACTTGCGAGACAGTAGCGGAAAAATTGTGTCGGACTGTGGTGTAAGCAGGAATGATATCAGAGGCCTATATTTAGATTGCGTGAGCCAGGTAGGTGTTGCCCTATTATGGACCTCATTAACAGCTGACTGCGTCGTATAGGAATCTTGGGTCGAGTCTGTGTTATATTAACTGAGTAGGCTATAGCTACATGTAGGCCTAGGCCTATACTGGTTCAAGCGTAGGTCTACATGTCGCATTCTATGAGGACGAAGCCAAGCTTAGCTCCCGATGTTGGCTTAAGACATTTCTATAATCGGGCTAGCCTAGAGCTGATGTCTTCGGTGATATTACACGGCCATTCCGGGATGTAGCCCATGATTCCCCATGAATAATAATTATTATTCATTAACGAGTGAGCAGAGTGGTCGACGTATACATACGATCTGTCGTGGGCCGCTGGGCGTGCAAGGGTGCACTGAAATAATGGAACATTTTGGTTAAGATGCAGTCTGGAAATTTAAAAAACCGTCGAACCCAAAAAATTTGTCTCGGGGATAGACCTATAATAAACGAGGGTGCCGAAAGCTGGGTGAGAATTGCCGAGCGGCTGCGGTGTTCAACCCCCCTTGTCGTTTCTAGGACGCCATGGCATATAGTAAAGTTCTCATTGCACATCATCCGAAGTTCACATAAATCATGTCTGACTACCCCCCGCCCCCGTTATTTTTCCACAATTATTCTCATACTGGCCGAGAGCAACTGATCACGTCGTCACCCTGCATATTGCGTGTAGGCTACCGTGAGTCTACGGCGCGTAGGCGTACACACGGTACACTACGGCAGATAAGGTCTAGACTTGGTCGAAGCGTCTGTGAGACAGACAGCGTAGTATATTATCAAGTCTAAGGCATTCAACTAATGACTGAGGGCAACAAGATACCATACGCGGTCCATACGCCAACTCGCCCACACACTCCAGGCTCCAGCCCTCTTCGCATATAAGAACATATGCACCGAGTCAGCACCAACCGCTATGTATATATATATATATATATATATATGTCTGTATTTACGATACTATATATATATATATATATATATATAAAGTGCATGGTCTTGCTATGCCTGTTCATGCACAGGGAGTTCCATAGACTGCGCAGCGCTGCAGCCCCATTCGTCTGCTAATGGCGAAATTCGATAGCGGTTCCTAATCTAAGAATCCTCTTAGGAACCGCACGTCGTGTGCAACCCGCCTATCTATGGGGCGCTTTGCTTTCTGCATTATATATATATATATATACATATATATATATATGGTGCGTTATTCAATGGGTAGCATATATATATATGTATATATAATATATGCCAGCATTTCCAGACTTTCCTAAACTTTGGACTCCTATGCGCCCCGTGTCTGTCTATCTGAGTTGTGTCTGCTATTCCTGCTGCCACGGAGGGGGTTGCCTCCTCCCCCGCCTCGACCTGGAAGGCGCCTGCACTGGGCATTATGGGGCACATGACCGTCCGCTCCGATTCCACTTCTACCTCATCTCCTCCGCTTCCTTCTTCTCCAGGCTCCAGACCCTCTCATCGTGCCCCAGTTCTTCTTCTTTGTCTATTCCTGTCTGTCATTCTGCTCTCCCCTTATTCCACCTGGTCTTAGTCATCGCCAATACAACTTTCCTCCTCCACTTCGACCTACTATCCTCCATCCAGACAGCACACGCATCCTCCTCTTCCTCCTCATCACCTTCTTCTTCCCCTTTCCCCTTTAGACGCTTCCACGTCTGTTGTAGTGGAATTGCAGGTATCATAAGTGGGGCAGTTAGGTGCAAAATCTTGAACAATTGCCCATTTAGTTTATCTGAAACCCCCTCGTTCCCTGGGGTATGATAATTATGTTTATCGCCCTATTTTTGGACGTCGTGTAAGCCTACACATAAAATTACACGTCTTCCCCTGCAGTGAATGGGCCGATAAAAGCATGAAATTGGATATATAGCACGAACGTGTCTTAGCCCCTAGGGAACAATTCTAGCTACAGGTCATCGCTGTGTACTAGTGTGTAGGCCTATAATAGATTTTCATTGTCTCAGCTGAGTCAGCAGACTCAGCCTCTAGTCCACTTGGAATATTGAAGAAATCTCTATTTCGGTCGGTCGGCCATTTTCGTAGATGACCGCCGTTGAGACAAGTGTGCGATTAATAATAATTATTGTTTCTATCTCTAGAAGACTTTCTATCGTCTTTTCTTTTACCGTGGCTGGGCTGGGAGCGCCCCAGTAGCTTTTTTGAATGGGGCCTATAGGAATCCATTGAATGAACGAATGAATGAATGAACGAACGAATGAATGAATGAATGAATGAATGACCGAATGCACCATACAGGCTGACGAGCCACACAGCAATCAAACTCGGACTATGCCTTCTTTTGGACAACCCTTCTGATTTGACACAGCGCTCATGAATAATCTGGTGCCCTGTGTCGTTGACTTTCGATAGGCGCTTTGAAAGTTTTGGATTAGGTCTGCGATTATAGGAAATTGCATCGAGATTAACAAGGTACATAGTACGAATATTATGTCCAACAATTGTTTCTTCATCTCTGTCTTTTGCCTCGATCCTTCTCATCGCTCTTGAATAAGCTGGTGCCCTGCGCTTGGCTTTAGAGTGGCGCTCTAAAAATTTGCAGAGTAGCCTACGACTGCGATTACTTCCTCTCATTGTTCTTCTCGTCAGTTTCCACTTTTCCCTTCCCCTCGCTTCTTATCCTCTTCAAAATCTTTCCTTTTCCATCGACCTCTTTCAACTCTTTGTTTTCGTTCTCCTCGTCCGATTATTGTTTCGCTTACATCCTCCAGGTTCCTCCTCTTCCAACTCTTTAGCGCCTCATCCTCTTCCACCGTCTCCATCTCGCACCTCCTCCGCTTCCTCATCTTCCTCTTCCGTCTTTTCATCCTCCAGGTCTCCGCTCTGCCTAGCTCCCCGTCCTTCTTCTTTTCCTCTTCCGACTAATTTTCTCTTCCTTTTATATGTACATCCTCTGCTCTACACTCTGCCTCCTCTTTAGCCTTCTTCTCGATCTCCTCTTCCTCGTCCTCCTTCTCCTCCTGCTACTCTTTCTTCTCCTTCTCTTCGTCTTCCTCCTCCTTCTCCTTCTTCTATGTGTACCTCTTCTATGTGTTCTATGTGTACCTCCTCCTGCTCTCCAATCTTTCTCCTCTTCCAATTTCCAACACCTCCTCTTCTTTCAGCTGAATTTCCCCTCTTACTAACAGCCCCGTCATACACTAAACCCATAATTCTAGCCTACACGTACCTCGTGTCTGAAAGACCATGTAAGTAATCAATGTATTCCCTTAGCATAAACACACAGACACATACATAAACACATAAACAGACGGACATAGAGACTTATATGTAAATAGACAGACGATGTGTATCAGCTGCTATCTCGGGAGACAGACCGGCGCTCGTCCGTCTTGCCTTTCTTGGAATGGAACGCGTCTAGGAAATGCACGTGGAAGGAGGAAGGGGAATGGAGGAATGGAGGATGGAGGGGAAAATGAAAATTAAGATGGAAGGATGGATGGAAGAAGTGGATGGATGGATGGATGGATGAGATACAGACATAAAGACAGACAGACTGAGAGAGAAAGAGAGGAACGGAGGGACAGAGGAGGGAGGGACGGAGGAAGGGAGGAAGGGATAGAGAAAGGGACAGAGGAAGGGAAGGACGGACGGAAAGAGAGACGGAGGGAAGCACCAAAAGGAGTACACTGTACAGAGATGGGTTGCTTGAACATATTAGAGGAGTTTTGTGGGGAAGTTAGAGGAGGTTATGTCGGATGCTGGAAAGGGGAGAAGTTTGAAATGGATAATATGGAGAGGAAGATGATGGATAAGAAAAAGTTAGATGAAATGGATGATGGAGAGGAATTAAGATAGGCCTAACTGGAATGGAGGATGGATAGCAGGAGGAGTGTGAACAGGAAAACGACCAAAAAAACTGGAAAATGGAGTAGGATGGAAAGTGATGGAGAGAAGGAGGAGAGGAGGAGGAGGAGGAGGAGGAGGAGAATGTGTAACTGTGAAATGATGTACAGGTGAAAGACTTCTGCACGTGTACTTCCTACGCAAGCTTTTGATTTTTCACGTGTTAGTCAGAGTTGGTAAGAGAACTCTGTGGCTATAACGCAAGGGGCCAATCTTGTCTTCGTTCAGCATTTGCAGGAGAATATCTTGTTCCTACACACATCGTCTCGTCTTTCAATGAGATTTGCCTGGAACTCTTTATAACTCAGTGCTGCTCAATATTTCTTGGCTGCGGTCCTACGGAAGCGGGAACCATTGATTTTGACACGAAATTTTCAGACGGAACCTCGACCTAAACAAAACATATTTTTATTATATTCGCAATTATGTTAAATGTAGGTTTCTCGTGGAACTCTTGTCTTCAACTCGTTGTCTGATTTACAACGTAGAAGCACAATGCAGACCACTCCTGTCAATTATTATTCCTAACGGAACCATTGTCATCCTTCCCTGGATGATTATGCTTTGTCCTCTGTGGGAAATTCTTCAAATACTAGATGCCCAATGTTTGACTCAAATAGAATTAACTGATGAGTGTTATTAAAAGATTTTAGGCCTACAGGCATTTAACCACAGCTAGTAATTGGTTGGTCTATAGTTATCTTTCTATTATAGTAGAGGCCTATAGCTTGCTATAGCCTAGGCCTATTATAATTATAATCACACTATAGTGGTTCTGACAGTGGTTTGCTAGTTATAGGCCTATATTATGTTTATTTCAGCTACTCCTTTAAACATGACGCATTTAATTGCATGATTTAGACAATAAGTGTTTTTAAGTATTTCCCTTCTTTTTGGGCAAACTGTCGGCGAATGTATAGTATCGGGGACCGAGTGACGACACTAACCCTAACCCTAACCGACCATCACGACGCCTAACCTGATTCTAACCAACCCTCACGACGCCTAATCTGACCCTAACCGACACGTCGATCCCGATGCTATAATTATAGTTCTGCCAAACTACCCTTTAAAAACTCTGTACAGTATATAGACCCTAATTTATTTTATATGTCCCATTCAGGGCAACTGGTCCACACCGTGCAATCAAGGACACCATGCCACAGTCTATTCAAGGAGACAGCTATTATAGGCCTACATGTAGATTAATTGCCTTGATTTGACTTTTTACATATAGATCTATTGTTTTAATTGTTTAGTTACTTCTCATAAATCTACGATTAGGCCTACTATCTGTCCTTTGCTTAATTATTAACAACATATGAGATATCAACCAACTATATGGCATACTTTTTAAAGAAAATTGATCGCATCCATGAACTACACCTAATTAAGTCCTTAGGTGGTGGTCTATTCATGGTAACTCTCCCATATACCACAGCACTTCAAGCGTTCCCGAAATAGCGCTACAGAAAACGACAAATATTAATCCAACTACAAGTTAAACAATTAAGATAATGACGTCATCAACTGAAGCTGATATCGACGACATCGTTGTGCGAAGACGTATAATCGTCTAGGCCTAAACTTAATAAATAATTTCGAAATATTTCGAAAAGTTAGCTATTTCCGTGATCGTCAGCGTTCGATTTCTACATAGTTTTCGAAATCAACAATTTGTGACTGCGAAGATCGTATTCATTGAAGACGACCTATTCAGAAAACAAAGTAATTCTAGATTTTAAAATTTAAATTATAGATTTTCCCATCTTTCATCGTTCGTTTCCTTTCACAATTGACGGTCGCCAATGGCAACTTAGTGAGTCGGTTTCTGTTTTAGTCTCTTTGTTTTCAAATTTCGTTTTTAGCCAGGTTTTTGTTTTGTTTTTGTTCTACGTTTCTCGTCGGTTATGTTTTTTTGTTTTCGTGTTTCTTTTAGTTAGGTGTTTTATTTCTCATTTTCGTTCAACGTTGTGTTCTTTCTTTAATGCATTTTCTCAGTTCCTTTGTTTCTGTTTTAGTTCTTAGTTGTGTTTTTTTGTATTCGTTCTCTGTTTTTCTTTTTCGCTCATAGTTATGCCTTGTTTTTCATTTTCGATCTCTGTTATGTTTTTTGTGTTGTTCGTAGTTTGTTCTTTGCATTCCGTTTCTGTTCTTAGTTATTCTCGCTTCTTACGTTTTTATTCTTGGTTGTGTTTTTGTTTTCTGGTTCTATTTTAGGTATGTTCTTTGTTTTTCGTTATCGTTTATAGATGTTTTTGGTCTTGCTTTCGTTCGCTGTATTTTGTTCTTAGATATGTACTATGGTTTGGTTTTCAGTTATGTTCTCAGCTTTTTTCGTTCTTTAGTTATGATTGTTCTTTCGTCTTGGTTTTGTTATTAGCTACAATCTTTATTTTTAGTTTTTTTTTAATTCTCGATTTTTGTTTTAGTTATATTCCCTAGTTTTTTGGTTCTTAGTTTTCTCGCTTAAAATTTGTCTTTCCAGTTTTTCGTTCTTTAGTTATGATTGTTTTTTTCGTTTTGGTTTTCGTTATTGGCTGTAATCTTTAGTTTTCGTTTTTTTTAATTTCTCGATTTGTTGTTTTAGTAATTAGCTATTCATTAATTTTGGTTCTTGGTTATGCTCTTAGTTTTTTCGTTTTAGTCATTAGCTATTCCTTAGTTTTGGTTCTTCGTTATGTTCTTAGTTTTTTCGTTCACTTGGATTTTCTTCGTTGTTATTTGTGTTCTTTGTTTTCGTTTTTGTTTTTAGTTAAGTTTCCTTTATTTTCGTTTTTAGTTATGTTCTGTTTCTTCCCATAGCTATGTTCTTTGATTGTGTTTTCGTTTTTAGCTAGGTGATTTTTTTTTCGTTCTTAGGTATGTTAGTTGTTTTTTTCTTTTTTGTTCTTAGTTCGTTTTTGCTTTAGTTATGTTCCTTGTTTTTCGTTTTCGTTCTTAGTTATTTTTTGGCTTTTGTTCTGTGTTTTTTGTCAGTTAGTTAATTAGTCTCTGTTTTGGTTCCTAATTATTTTTTGTGCATATTTTCGTTCTCTATTTTTCGCTTTCCTTCTTAGTTATGCTTTGTTTATCATTTCCTTTCTTAGTTATATTCATTGTTTTTGTTCTCAGTCTTGTTCTTTGCTTTTCGGTTTTGTTCTTACTTATGTTCGCTTTTTACGTTTTCTTTATTAGATAGGCCTATATTTTTGTTTTTCGTTTCTCGTTTCTGCTTTAGTTATGGTCTTTGTTTTTTGTTTTCGTTCTTAGTTGTATTTTTCGTGTTGGTTTTAGTTCCTATTTTCGTTCTTTGTGTTTAGTTTTTCTCATTTCTTGCTACTTTCTTCTTTTTCCTTTACATTTTTAGTTAAAAAATTTGTTTTCATTTTTAGTCGCGTTCTTTTTATGTTCCTTGTTTTTCGTTTTTTGTTATTGGTTGTTTTCGCTTTTTACGCTTTTGTTCTTAGTTATGCCTTTGTTTTTCGCTTCTGCTTTAGTTTTATTCTTTGTATTTCGTTTACGTTCTTAGTTATGATTTTGTAAATGTTTTCGTTCTCTGTTTGTCGCTTTCATTCTTAGTTATTTTTTTTGGTTTTTAGTTATATTTTTTTGTCATGCTCTTTTCGTTTTTAGTTATATTATTTGTTTTTGTTTCTGTTTTAGTTGCGACTTTGTATTTGGTTTTCGTTCCTAGCTATGTTTTCATTTTTGTTTCTAGGTATGCTCTTTGTTTTTCGTTTTGTTCTTTGTTGTGCTCGCTTTTTCGTTTTTTTCTTAGCTATGTTCTTTGTTTTTGGCTTTCGTTCTTAGTTGTGTTCTTTGTTTTTGCTTTCGTTTTTAGCTATGTTCTTTGCTTTACGTTTTCGTTTTTGGTAATGTTTGGTTGTTTTCGTTTTTGGTAATGTTCTTTGTTTTCGTTTATAGTTATGTTTTTTCGTTTTTGGTTAGGTTCTATATATTTGCTTCGTTTTCGTTTTTAGTCATTTATGTTCTTTGTATTTCGTTTTTGTTTTTAGTTATGATCGGTCTCTTTCGTTTTTCTGTTATTTGTTGTTTGTTTTTCGTTTTCGTTCTTAGTTTTTGTTCTTTTTCGTTTTAGTTCTTCGAATCGTTACTTTCTACGCTTTGGTTTTCGTTCTTTGTTTTTTGCTGGTTTTCGTTTTCGTTCTTTGCTATTTTCTTTTCTTCCATTTCGTTCCTTGCTATGTTCGGTCAATTTCGTTTTCACTTTTTGTTATATTCGTTGTTTTTCCTTTTAGTTCTTAGTTACGTTCGTCCGTATTCGTTCTTTGTTATGTGCTTGTTTTAGTTTCGTTCCTAATTATGTTGTTTTTTCCGTTTTCGTTCTTTGCTATGTTCTTTGTTTTTCGTTTTCGCACTTAGTTAAATTATGTTCTTTCTTACTGATTTTCGTTATTAGTAATGTTCTTTTTTTCACAGAATCACAACAAACGGACACATGAAGCGTATACTTGCTTTGTGCTATGGACATTTTATTGTGACGACATCTCTTTGTCCTGAAACCACTATTAGGCCTATTACGTCACTACTTTTATTGCACATGATGATGTTACATTTTTTATATGGGCTTCGTATTGTGAATTCTACTCCTTGATAAAATATTTTGTTGCGTCACTTACTTCGTTATGGGCAAGTTAATGCTATGCCAATAATGTCTCTGTAGCCTACTATTATGACATCTTCTTGGCCTAGCCTATTCAACGATATTGTTACGTCATTGGATATGAATTGTGTTACGTTGTCAGGATAATGGCTAATTCCGTACAATGACAACCCTCTTTGTGCTGCAAACACCACAGTTAGGCTACGTCATTATAGCTTTGTTCATAAACATGTTTCTGACTTGCTGTAAGAATGATAGCTTTGTTACGTGGACTTTTGTAAATTGTTATTGTTAGGCCATATGTTTGCTATATAAACCTAATACAAAACGGATAAAGGCTCAGAGACAGATTGAGATCAGCCTAGACCAGCTTAGGCTGGTCTCACTCAATCTGCCTCTGATTTTTTTCCCTTCGAATCGTGTAGGTTATGTTGAGAAAGCATTTCGTTTCACAATTCGCAAATCATTCATTGAACTCCCTCATTCTTATATAGTCCCTGCAGCCATGGTTCTTAGTAAACTAATTTACTAATGCTTTGATTTATGGGAACGTTGGGGGAAAACATATACCGGTAAACAGTGAAGGAATGCTGACGTTATTAAGACATTAAGACGAACGAAGGAATGCAGAGAAGACGGAAGTTAAAAAGAGGAGAATGCGGAAGAATACAAGCGACCAACGTAACAGGACATGGACGCCGAAATAGCAGCAATTGAACGGGAAAGCAACAGCGTAACCTATACCGCCTACGGTGAGCGACATAAAGGCGTCGGCATGCATTGTGTAGGCTATAATACTCGAACTTAATGGCGTCTGGTCACGGCTTGTTGCTGTTTAAAGGCCAAGGTTTGGTCCAAGTTTTCTCGGGGTAGAATGGGCGTGACCTATAGAGACCGGCTTGTCAATCAGCGTCTGCTTCAAGTGCCCACTGACCACTGCCATAGTTAGCCAGGCTATCTAAATCAGGTTGACGAATTGTGCAGCCCAGACTCCCTCGAGTGTACCTTATGCAGATTAGCTTGGTCTACCTTGAGCGCGTATCCGCGTATACGGCATGTGTGTGTGTACATGTACAACGGTCAACCAAGATCAATCCACACACCTTGTCTGACCACTGTTCCACGTATCTAGGCTTTCTAAACTAGGTCGAGGACAATTGTCCCCCCAAAGATGTTTAGACTGCCAAGGTTCTTTCTATACACTGCTCAGTGTATTGAATGAATCTGTATGCAGATTAGCTTTGCCTACCTCCAGTACTATACTATACTATGCTATGCTTATGCTATACTATACTGTGCTGTGCTGTACTGTACTATACTGCACAGCACTGCACTACACTACACTATGCTATACTATACTCAACCAATACTATACTCTACTATACTACAGGGTGGGCCATAAAAAAGTAACCCCCTACGGTTTTTAGCCCATATCTTGGCCAAACATACGAATTTTTTAATGAAACTTTACAGTCTTAAACGCAATTCATATTTACGTACAATGGTCAAATTTCAACAAAATATTTCAAACAGAACAAAAGTTATATCACTTTTAGCGAGGCCACCCCTCGTTTTTTGACGATTCAAAAACGTAACGCAACAAAAAGTAGGTTTTTGCAAAAATCTTGGCCAAAAGTAAGAATTTCGAAATGAAATTTTACAGGTTTATAGACAATTCATATTTACATATGTTGGCCAGATTTCACAAAAATATTTCAAACGGAACAAAAGTTATATCACTTTTAGTGAGGCCACCCTACGTTTTTTGATGATTCAAAAAAAGTCAGAAAATGATGGGTGGCCTCACTAAAAGTGGTATAACTTTTGTTGGGTTTGAAATATTTTGATGAAATCTGGCTATCATTTGTAAATATGAATTTTCTTTAATCCTGTAAAATTTCATTTCTATATTCTTACTTCTGACCAAGATATTAGCAAAAAACTAATTTTTGTTGCGTTTCGTTTTTGAATCGTCAAAAAACGAGGGGTGGCCTCGCTAAAAGTGATATAACTTTTGTTCTGTTTGAAATATTTTGTTGAAATTTGACCATTGTACGTAAATATGAATTGCCTTTAAGACTGCAAGGTTTCATTTAAAAATTCTTATGTTTGGCCAAGATATGGGCTAAAAACCGTAGGGGGTTACTTTTTTATGGCCCACCCTGTATATTTGTTTGTTTGTGTGTGCACTTGTTATAGCGCCCCTTCAAGCTCTCTACTCAGATCGAGGCGCTCCCGACTGCAGAGCGGACACTGCATCGGAGTTTCACGCCGAAGCGCTGAGCAATTGCGAGTGAAGGACTTGCCCAAGGTCCCTACGCGGCGACGTGAGGTGGATTCGAACCTCGAACCTTCCGTCTTCAATGCAACGACGCCACCACTACATCACCGCGCCCCACACCACCGCGCATAGCATATAGCATAGCATATCATGCTATGCTATACTATGTTATACCGCGCTACATCGTACTATTTTTTAATTTATAAAGCGCCTCTCACAGTACAATCTAGTCAGAGGCACTCAATATATATTTTCAACCGATACTATATACAATATACAATTACACAAAATTTTATATATATCGCCCGTATATAATTGCCTTACTAAGCCTATTGGCATCTTCATTGCAATGGACACTGGATTGAATTCATTGGTGATGTAGGGGTACCAAGCTGTAGCTGAAAGGCTTGAAAAATGCTAGTGTAGGCCCATTTCCATAGCAAAGCAACAGGCACAACTTTCTCATTTGGAATACAAACAGCTTTGGCTCATTGTTATGCAAGAATGATACAATTTTGTCTATGGGCGATATGTACGTATACAATGTCACTATACATATAGCCTAGTCATATATGCATAGTATTGTTTGAAAATATATATTGAGCACCTCTGACTAGGTTGTAATGTGAGAGGCGCTTTATAAATCCAAAAATAGTACAGTGTATCGTGGCATAACATAGCATAGCATAGCAAAGCACAGTATTGTATTGTAGGTAGGCAAAGCTAATCTGCATACAGATGCCACTGAGCAGTGTATTGAAAGAACCTTGGGAGTATACAGATCTTTGGGGACAATTATCCTCGACCTAGTTTATAAAGCCTAGCTACCTGGAACAGTGGTCAGCCAAGGTTTGATCTTGGCGGTCAGTGGTACCCGCACATGCACACACAGGCGGTATACGCTCGAGGTAGACCAAGCTAATCTGCATAATGTACACTCGAGGGAGTCTTGGTGTCAGTGCTTGGTTCTGTCACCCAATATCTATAGACTCCTCTGAGTTGGTATCTGTATGCAGATTAGCTTGTACTACCTCCAGTGCTTGGTTCTGTCTTTACCCCCGCCTATACGGCCTGTGTTCACATGTCTGTGTCTTGTGTGCGTGTGTGCTCGCGCGCCCGCGGGTATTTGATCGTCCAATGCGCCTCAAAATGGGCCTGGATGTACTTTTGCATGGTTCCAACAATACAAACTCCAAGCGTTTTGCTATAGCCATAATGTGCACCTTCATTGCAATGAACACTGGACTGATTTGACTGATGGAGTAGGGGTGCAGTAGTTAAAAGGCTTAGACATTGTCTAATAATATAAAATCCCTTACGGATTGTGATGCATATCAATGCAATGCACAACATGCAACCATGCAAGGAACAAGTATACAAGGCATATATATATATATATATATATATATATATATATATATATTCTGTATGGTGAGCTGACCAGCTGACATACTAAAATATAACATGGCCCACTCTCAGGTGAATCCCTGCAATATGTATACAAACACAGGTACACATGACATGGCATACGCTGAGATAAAGACAGAACCAGGCACTCCAGACGTAGGCCAAGCTAATCTGCATATGACTCCAGCAAGTCAGCCTGAGGTGTACACTGTACAGTCCACCCAGATTAACCTCTTGGGGATATAGCAACGATGACCGCTCTGTCAGCCAAACTTGGGCACTTGAAGCAGACGCTGATTGACAAGCCGGTCTCTATAGGTCACGCCCATTCTACCCCGAGAAAACTTGGACCAAACCTTGGCCTTTAACGACGCTGCCATTTCAAAGATGAGTAGTGTCGCCCTCCTCCTTTAACCAGGCTTTGCACTGGCACTGGCAGAGTACAACCAGTGTCGGTGTTGGCGCAGTGGCGTAACTAGGAACTCGGGGGCCCCTAGACAAAATATGAAGGTGGGGTCTTCTCCCTACGGTACTTATAGAAATGTATTATTACTTATTAATTTACTGAAATGCTGATGTATATATGAACAAGATACAAGTACAAATTACAGTAAACTGTAAGTTCCTAACAAGGCTGAAATGACAATTATGACATGTGCGACTGAAGTTAAGTAGGCTGGCCTTAACGGCCCGCCGCCTATGTAAGGTTTGATTGAAGTCCTTTGCTATAATAGTGTGAAGTCATTCAGTCAAAACTCAGAACTCTGCTGGAGCTGGGCGTCTCCGACTCGTCGCGTCGTGTCGGGTTGACGGAACTTGACGGGTTCTATTGAACATTTTTTCGGAGTCTTGCAAACTCGGGGGCCCCTCTGGGGCCTCTACACTCGGGGCCCCCTAGACTTTGTCTACCCAGTCTACCCTATTGTTACGCCACTGTGTTGGCGTCATGTATGGTTACACCGTCACACGGCCGAAGACGTACTTTATAGGGGTAGAAGAATAAGACAACGTCCGTTGAGAAGTAGGTTTGGTGTTTGTGACTTCATTTTCTTATACCCGGTGTCGCGGCATAGGCGCAACCAGTGCCGGCGCTAGCACCCCCGTACCCCCCGGCCGGGGGGGGCCGAGTTTGAAGGGGGCCCCCAAATTTAGCCGGTCATTATGCCTATTTGTGAATGTACAGATCCGGTCTGGTGCATGCCTCAACTAACCATACGGCACTGCCATAGCAGATCTAATGCAAATATCATACTGCATGATTTTGGGCGTAAGTATAAAGCCTTTAGAGTTTGAAAGGGGCCCCCAAATTTAGCTGGTCATTATGCATGCCTCAACTAATGCAAATATCATACCGATTATGGGCGTAAGTTTAAAGCCATTGAAACTAACTCAGGCAATTTCGTCCACTTTCTCAAACACAATGTTTATAAATTGTAACTGATTCTAATTGCTAATTGGATGAGGCCTCCAAATAAAACATGCGTGAGACCCAAACATTACAGCCTGTGTACTGTGTGTAGGGTCCCAGATGTCCTTGGTATATATGTGTCTGATCTCAAGTTTGCAAGGGGCCTCAAATGTAGCTGGTAATTATACCTTTCATGACTGTTCATTCCTGAAATCACGCACCGAATTATGTTTTAACGCAAATCATACAAAATAATATTACGCAAACTAATAGAGCATTGTCCTTCAACCAAAGAGGAGACTTTGGGGTGTGAACAGGGGCACGGCCCCACAATTTATGGTTGGGACGGAATCCTTGTATCTCCAATATTTCAGAAATATTTCATAAGTATCATCCACTACCCATCAGTAATGATCAATTTTGTTCAGATGACAGCCTTTAAATGCTACCATTACAGTAGGCAAATCGGACAAATTTAAACAATGGAGAGGGCACACTCTGAAGTCCTAAACCACGACTAACAGCATTGAAAAATGAACAATTTTTGTAAAGATGACAGGTTAAAATTCTACCATTATAATACAGCATGGAAATTCCAAAAATTTAACAATTGGGATACATTTATTGAAGTCTTACACCATGTCTTTCAGCACTTACATTATGAAATTTTTTACTGAGATGACAGCTCAAGGTATGGGGGGCCCCACGTTTTTTTTCGGGGGGAGGGCCTCAGATACCCTAGCGCCGGCACTGGGCGCAACCACCGTATGGGACCCACGGGACGCGTCCCCCCAACTTTTGAGTGGTCCCCTAACTTTATTATTATGGTCCCCCAACTTTTAGGACGTGATTCATTTGGTCCCCCCCCAACTTTTAGGACCTGATTGCACCTATGTACAGTCGCGGGATATTTTATTTCCACCACTAAAGCTAGGATATATCCTGGAGGAGGAATTGATATTGGAGACAGAGTATCCGCTGTCTGGGAATGTACGTTTGATATATGGTCAACCTAGAAGTCCTATGCATCTATGGATATCTATGCATGCATACTTTTATAATAAGGAAACTTAGTCTGTTTTCTGTCTTTAGTACTATGCAGGCAGATATACTGTCCTGTGAATGCTGTATTTCTTTGTTGTCTTATTAATTGTGCTACCATCATTTGGTGAAATAAAAGATTGATATAATTGTTAAATTTATGCTGCAATCAAAATAATTAGTGTGATTCTAGGCAACGACGCCACCACTACACTGCCGCGCCCCTCAATATATATATATATATATATATATATATATATATATAAATTACTAGATGTGTTACCCGGCGTTGCCCGTGAAATGTAGGATTTTAAACACTACTCCACTGTGGTACCCATCATTGACCGCTAAATTTCGGGATTTTGCCAACTCTCCACCCCACCCCGCTTCCCCAAAAAGCTAAACGTGACCCGCCCCTGCGGGGCGCTACGGAAATTATTACTAAAGCTCGAGACTCTTTACTAAAGCGTGAGCGATTATTGATGAAATCTGTCTTAAAACGCTAATAGCTGGAGTTCTAAAGTGAAATTTAAGAGTTTTTAACACTCTCCACCGTGGTATCCATCGTTGACCGCTAAATTTCGAGTTTTCGCCAACCCCCACCCCGCTTCCCCCAAAAGCCAAACGTGACCCGCCTCTGCGGGGTGCTACGGAAATTATTACTGGGCGGGTATGACGTCATGCGGAGTAGACTCTTCACTAAAGCGCTAGCGTGATCGATTATTGATGAAATCTGCCTTAAAACGCTAATAACTCTGGTTTTAAATTGAATCAAAACTTCAAAAGCTGAAAATAGTTGCGTTGACCTTATAATTTGGGTAAGAATCAATTGCAAAAATGTTGTTAAACCGACGCTGTTTCATTTCCGAGCCTATTTTTTACGAAGAGTCAACACACACACATATGGAAGGACAAACATTCAGACTTATAATATAAGATATATATATATATCTGCTACCAGACAGCGTCGGGCCTTCTCGGTTGTTGGTCCGTCTACATGGAATGGGCTCCCGCTTGCACTACGCTTACTACCTCGGAATAATTTGCCTGCCTTCTACCAGTTGCTCAAGAGTCAAGACCTATCTTTTTAGCTGTGGTTGGACTGGGAGCGCCTCTGAGTAGGTTTCTTGAAGAGGTGCTATATAAGTTTTCGGAATGAATGAATAAGTATATATATATATATATATATATATATATATATATATATATATATATGAAATTAGGGATGCTTGACGCTCGCACTTAGTCCCTGTTCAACAGGTGATCGTGGATTATTCCTGGCTTTTGGCTCTTCATCATTCTCAGCCTAGAGAGCTAAAAACATGCACACAGCCACTGACGACCATTCATGTCTTTGGTATATACTATAGATTTCGTTACTACAAGATCTTTTCACTCACTCGGGGTGGGGGGAGCGGTACCGTACTATGCAGTCCAGGCAATGCCTGGTTTATCATATAACATGATAATTATATATATAGACCAGCTAGACCTGCATTGTTGCTGCCTCGAGATCTGTATGAATGTCTGTCTGTCTGTCTGTCTGTGTGTTGCTCTCTTACTGTGTGTGCGTGGTGTGTGCGCGCGCGTGTACGTGTGCGCGTACCTTTCCCTCTCTATCTTTCTTCTTGTGAAACAGTAGACCTTGTTCAGTTGTCCAAGACGCACAAGTTGTAAACTCGTGTAAAACAGTGAATGTATACACGCTATATGCTTGATGGACTTGGCCTGGATCGGCTCGTGCTGGCAAAATGAGAAACCCATCCTAGTGCAGCAATCTCCAGTTACCTTCGTTTAATATGAAAGCAATAATACTTTACTCTCCGCAATCCGCATCATAGGGTCGAAACGCAGAAGTGAAAAGAAGCACCCATGGTTTTCATCATCTGTAATCTTCATCTTTTTTTAAAATCCCAGCACGAAATTGCTTTCCAGTCTTATCAAAACATTGGTCGATTCATTTCATCCGTAAATCTCTCTGCGAGCGTATACTTAAACACGGATATCAGATGAAATTTTGTACTTTGTTGTGATAGCCAATACATGCTGTTCGTCGGCCTATTAGTTTTTCATGGCGATTCGTAGTCTTAGGCTAATGATTAGGCCTAAGTAAGACTGCAGACAGTTTCAAAAAGAAAGCTGAGCAAATCTTGGCACTTGAAATCAGGAATAAGCATCCACACTCTGACGATCGAGTCTCATTGTCAAGACTCAGTGCACGTGGGTCTTGCTCCAAACATTATGCCTGACGTCAACTTAGTAGGGCCTATAGGTCAATAGCCTACTTTGACGGTCGACCTCACTCAACTTCCTCCCAAGGTCCACTCCGTTCATCCACGACACCTATAGGCAATTTGCCTCTGGGTTCCTCGCTCTAGAACTCCTATGGCTCAGTCTGGATGATTTGTCTATACAAAAGACGTGTATAGGCTAGGCCTGCAGTTGTATACGCAGGACTGTTGCAAGTCAAAACTCTGTCCCTAACGATATTTAATGTCTTATCTCAAACTTTCCGTATACACGCCTTGTTCAAGACGCAACTAGCCTTATATATATATATATATTTATATATACACGGTGTTCGGAAAAAAACCGAACCTCTACTATTGCTGCAATGATTGATGTAAAAGTAGGAATTTCGAAATGACATTTTACAGGCTTATAGACAATTTATATTTGCACATCATGGCCAGATTTCATCAAAATATCTCAAACAGAATAAAAGTTATGCCACTTTTAGTGAGACCACCCACCGTTTTTTCACGATGCAAAAACGCGACGCAAAATTGACGACTAAATTGACGACTAATTTGTTAACTCCAATGCGTCCATCAATTCTCTTACCGCTCTTGGTTTTGGTTGTAGATTGTGATATTTCTTCAGCATAGCTCTCCGCAATTGATTATCAATACATCGGGTTCAAATCCGAAGATTTAGGGCCGTTGGCTTTCTCAATGAAACCAGAACAATCGAGCCGATCTCCTTTCATTCACGGCAAATCTCTTGACTCTCAGCTCAACTCTTAATTTTTGCTGTCACTGTTTATCAGAGTAGACGTTGCTCATAGGATCTTGCTCAAGAGGTGTCTGAATACATATTTTGTCTGTCATTGACACCTTGGCCATTTTCATTTTTAAAAAATTTGAATTGCATTGATTAATAGCAAAATTAATGATCTGACAGAACCCTTATTTACCAACTTGATTGTCATCTTGCTACGTGACTTCTCAGTGACGTGCAGCTACGCTGTTACCTTGTTTCTTTTTTAAATAGTAATAATAATGATCATCTGGCAATATGAAGGCTATTTGATGACAATTATTATTTGAGATGAGACGTTATAAAATCGTGTTTTGCTACTTTTTGCTGCGTCGCGTTTTTGAATCATGAAAAACGGTGGGTGGCCTCACTAAAAGTGGCATAACTTTTATTCTGCTTGAGATATTTTGATGAAATTTGGCCATGATGTGCAAATATAAATTGTCCATAAGCCTGTAAAATTTCATTTCGAAATTCCTACTTTTACATCAATCATTGCAGCAATAGTAGAGGTTCGGTTTTTTTTCCGAACACCGTGTATATATATATATAGGCTATATTATATATATAGACTATATATATATACTATATATAATTATATCCTATACGCATAAGACACGCAAGGAATTTATATAATAGACCCTTGGAGGACATGCTGCAGGATTTTAATTCTTAGCCGCACCTCAGTTGAAAGATAAATGTTACCACACTCGATTTCTTTTTTACCGACAGAACCAGCTGCAGTTAGATAGGCGCCCATCTTTATTTATTTGCTGATGGTCTTCATTATTCAAGCGAATCCGGACCTAAATCTAGACTTTAAAAATTAACGGTAACCAAATGTATGACATTACCGTCATCGCCATGAAGATAAAACTAAATTTATTGCTTGGTTTGGTTGGTTTGGTCGCATCCGGAAATCTTTGATTTTTGTAACAATTTGCGTTATTTACAACTGGCGTTCGACAATTGCACCGAGTACAGGGCATTCTATTTTCAGACATCAGTAATTTAGTCTATTACATGTAGGTTCGCGATCCAATCTGCTGCATAACTTCTGTCGAGTTGAACGATAAGTTATCGAGCGTGATGGTAAGGAAATTGTTAGCTACTCATCGGAGTGGGGGTGCATAGCAGCAGCTGCCACGGGCATGGAAAGGGTAAATTGAAACCATACACGCCGTTCGATCAAGCAGGATCTGCAATGCTATTCTAGGCAGTGCCGAGTACGCGTCTTTCTTGCGGGCTTTAAATATGGTAGGCCGCTTGAGGCAAACGCAACAGCTGTTGTCTAAGATTTAACCCAAGGATTCTATATTACAGGATAGGTTACTTGTACACATTTCGTGGTCATGATTTCACTCTCAGCAATAGATGGCGCTCCACTTAAAATCCGTTTCAATCGCTAAGGATGATGTTTTGAATCTCCAAAGCTATTTGTTTATCTTGCAAACAATTAGTCGTCAATCTTTCATAGATGTAACTAATTGAATGCTTTTATTTTTCAAATAAGATTTAAAATTTTCCGGAACTCCTATTATCGCCCAAAAACCTGTACAAGGCGGCTAAAGAAGAAGAAACCAGTCCTCTGTATAGAGTCCTTGGATTTAACTGCAGCCAGACTTGTTAGCTATCGTGTGTGTGCGTGTGTGCGTGTGTGGAAGATACAAGCGACCATCACACGGACGGTGAAAGAGCAGCAGGCCTAGTGAACGGGACCGTGTGGTCGGCGACTTAATATCAAGTGCTCTTGAACATATTAATTATTGGCGCCTGGTCATACGGCCGAAGACACTCCTTATAGGGGTAGAAGATTCAGGGTGTGAATTGTCGGGGAGGGGGCTTGTGGAGGTTCAACTCCTTGTATTTCTTATGGACCTCATATAGTAAAGTCTGCTTTTCACACCCCAACTCCACGCGGACCATGGTCTACATGTCACACGTGTGTGTGTGTGTGTGTGTCGCAGTGCCAGTGTGTGTGTGCGCGCGCGTGTGCGTGTGTACGTGTGTGTGAGCGTGGATTTTTAAGAGATTCGCTCTCACACTTTCATGCATTCCTCATGATTCCTGATATTTTGCTCATCAATTCAAGTAGCCTATAATTTGACGGTTGCAATTTGCAAAAGATCGTAATCGTAAACTCGAAATTTTTAAAGCGCCACTCAAAAGCCAAGTGCGGGGCACCAGCTTATTCACGAGCGCTGCGATGAGTTAGAAGGGTTATCCGTGAGAGTAGGCTAGTCCGTGGCGTCCGGGTCGAGTTACCATAGGATCAGAGGGGCGGAACAGCTACTAAGGCGGGTGTCGTCTGGGCCGGAAAAAAGATGGTGTGCAGTCGGCATTAGCCTATCTGATTATTTTAGTCACTTTGTGCATTTGCACCGCGGAATTAGGGCCATATTAATAGGCTAGTTCTCTAGATCTCCTTATAGAGTGAAATGTATTTCTTATTGGGTATATTTTTATAGCAGAGAAAGCGATTTAAAACTAGCTCTGGTGGTCAGTCAATTATATAACATTGTAACGCTGTAGAAAATTGGGCGGAGAGCAGATGTCTACCGTGGCCTTTCGTAGAATTCCAATGTCTGTGCGCCGTTGTCCAAACTGCGGCAGCCGCTCAACGCCGTTGAGTCCATGCATAGATAAATTATTTATCTACGAGTCCATGCGAGGAAGGAGACGCTGCCAAGCCCAAAACGCGCCACACTGGAATCAGAGGGGAGGAGCTTAGAAGAGCCAGACCTTTCCTGCAGAATTAGAGATAGGAGGGGCTTGGAAGCCAAAGTTCTCGAAGGGCCAGGTCGACTGAGAGTTTTCCTGTGGAGCGGCGATCGAAGCAGTCACTGAGGTGCAGTTCAGTCGCCGCTTTGCCACGAACTGCTCCGGCTTCTGTTCGCCGACTCAGTTGTCTTCGAGTCCGTTTAAAAGGCATTCGCCAGCCGGTAAGTTCTTTACAATTACAATTACTGCCACTGCTGACGATCAGTGCTTGATTTATAAGCATCTTCAGAGGTTGGAAGTCCCTTCAGATATTACTTTCCCCAGAAAAATGTGACAAAATTTGTATAGTTTTTAGTTGCTGTTTGTACTATTGAAGATTAGGCTATAACTTATTAGGCCTACATGAATTTTTCTAATTTAGGCCCAGGTCTACCGTGATACTATATTTACCTTAATAGTTTATTATATGATGACAAGCCCTAATGAAATTATTTACCATTATAATTATATATAATTTGAATTAATTTCTATGATACTATTATTTCATAATGAGTTTCATTTACTGTTGGTACCTATATATATACAAGTAGGTCTACCGTCTACTATTTTTTTAGAGCTAAATGACATCCCAAGGAATTTAGTGTCTTAATTAGGAGCCGGTCATTTGATGCCCAGAGCCAAGGGCTTAGACCTATGGAGCACCGGGCCAGATTACCCTACTCATGCATTTATTTCTGTTATATCGTGGTCCTGTGTAGTCAGTTTGGGGACACACACATGCTATAGAGATAAAAAAAAAATCCGTGCATAACGCTACTTGCACACTTACTTACTGTAATTGATGATGATGTTGACGACTACGTTGTACATGATGGCGGCGGTGACGACGAAGAAAGTCGGTAGCTAAGAATTAGGCCAGTCAAAAATACGGGAAATTCAACATGAACCCACTCATTTACTATGGCAGACATTTTTTGGTAGAATATTGTACGGAAACACCTTCTTAACCTACAGTAAAAATCCGAATGAATTCAAACTTGGGGAAATATGTTTAAATCGTTAATTATTGTGATGCAAATTATGACTGCGCGTATAGCGTTTCGCTTAGTCATCGCCTATGCATTATGAGTGGCCTTAAGTGCGGGGTAGTTATCGACCACACACTGCAGAGTTTTTACATAAAATTTTATTTATTTTTGTCTCCAAGATCGGCATTTACATAGTTGAGATAATAAATATATTAATCGATATTTAATTTTTTTAAATCGGTAATTTCACTGTGTTTCCAGCAGATAAATCGTATTTCCGCCAGTCCTTGAAATGTAAACAAACTCGTATAGGCCTAGGCATGGCTGTTGGTCGTCTGCTCAAAACTAAATTCAAAATTTTAATTATTTCCCCATATCGCATTTTGTTAGGATTTCTACCACATATTCTTTAGTCCATTTAGAAACTTTTCGTGCAAAAATTTGCCTGCCATAGTAAATGAGCGGGTTTAAGACTTAATTGACCGGACTAAATGGTCGGTAGTAGAGTAGACTCTGCGTACGTGTTGATGAATGTTCGAAGTGCAGTAGAATTATCTTGATTGATCTCGAACTGATAGTATAGGCCTAATGTCGACTGAGTGGTCGGGGGGGTTTCAAATCGCCGTTGAAACAGGCATTCGGAATATTTTTTTGTTACATCCGAGAACCTTACTTGGTGCAAATTGGGCTAGAAATCCTAGAATTGACCTACACTGTCGATGGAAAGAACACTTGGCAAGGGGGAGTATACTGGTCACCCGTTTTCATACACCGAGGTTAAGAAGAATGAAGTCGCTAACTTGTAATTATAGAAGTCCTTATATAACCTCTCGTGTGAACTTATAGAACTGCGCTTGACTTGACTTGTTAGCGGTTAGCCTATTCGTGTATTATTGGGAAATAGATCCAGCTATATTTAAATGTTGTTTGAAGTTTTGCGTAACATAGTAGTTTTTAAAATCTTTGAGACATGGTGAGAATTGGGGAGGGGTTGGGGGATTTAAACCCCCAGTCTATCTTAGAGCCACATAATAAAGTCTGCTTTTCACACCCCAATTCCAAGTGGATTATAGTCCAATCCTCCAGTTATTTTTCCACAATTCTCACACTGGGTTGAGACGTCGGCACAGTAGACGATACTCTAATGCAGATTTTCCTTCCACTTCTGTCATTCCACAAGCTGTCATTTGCTACATTTGATGGTGTGTATGAATTCTGAGATCTTCTTGTCTTTAGTTACTGCGATTATTCTGTAGATCATATAGCACCTCTGACGAGTGTTATCTTGAGGGAGCACTATAAAAAATTCCGGACGAATGATATGACAAGAATAATGTAATAATTATGATACTGATAAAAATGATAAAAAATGATATCAATGGTAAAAATGATAATAATTATAAAAATTATTATCTAGAAACTTCCCTGTAATAATGCTGAGGCCTGCACCAGTCAACATTGGTCTGTTTGGTATTAATCAAAGTTGGTGTGCCTGCTGAATTCCACAATAAGTCCTATCATATTCCAACAGGGAAATCTGAGAAGACTTGGTAAAAGTGAAATTGAGTAAGTAAGTAACTAAGTAAGTATATCCTGCTGTTTAGAAATTGTGTTTCTTGCAGCCAGACAGCAATGTGGCATTACTGGTAGTAATTAGACAAAAGAATAATAAAGTTATTTTTTAATAAGATTATTGTGTAATGTAATGAGTATATTGTAAGAAGGTTATTTAGTGCAATGAAGTTCTCGTGTAATGATGTTCTAGAGTACTTAGTAAGGTTTTAGTGTAGTAAGGTTCTAATGCAGTAAGGTTCTAGTGTAGTAAGGTTCTAGTAGAACAGGATTCTAGTGTAATAAGTGTTTTTCTGCTATTGGCTCACATGATAAATTTATGTGTCAAGCAATCTGGGTGTAACAATAAAGCTTGCCAGCCATATAATGATGTGGCCTTATTGGGTAATTTCGGACAACAGTTTATGCTTTAACCGTTTGGACATACTGACCAGTGTTTATTAACACAGTTGCAGAGTCGCTATAGAATGTCTAGTATTGCATCAATCTTCCTCTAACATCTCGCATTGTCTGCAATTGAATTCTCCTGGACCTGTTCCCAAGTTTCACACCAGCAGAACAACAACTGCTTCCATACGGTTTACAGCGTCGATCACAGCCTTGAAACCTGGAAGTCAGACATAATCCATTAATTCCAGAGTCTTTTTTCACTCGAGATAAAGCCGGAACTTATCTTGGCATTTATTCAGTGTTGAAGCCTGCTTCCCGCAATGCAGTCGGCTGGCTGGCGGTCCAGCGGCTCGGCAACAAACCGTTCGTTGTAAATAGGAGAAAAATGTCTGCATTTCCTTGTCAGTTAAAGCTGTGCCGTGCGTCGCCACTTTGACAACTTCCTTGCCTGCCATTAAGACGAGAGAGTCGAGAGCCTTATCTGATTCCAACTGTTTACTGGAATTTATTGCTCTGTACTTTGAACTGAGTAATGTAGTTTAAACATGGAGTAATGTGTTTTAAACATATTTTATCAGGAACCACTCCACTCTGTTTCTGAAGAATCTCAAAACTGTCCTATTTAGCTGTGGCTGGGCTGGGAGCGCTTCTGAGTAGCCTACCTTGAAGAAGCGCTCTATAAAACTTCCGGACTGATAATAAAAAATAAATAAATTAATAAAAAATAAAAAAATAATAATGTATAATAGTATAGTTAGTAATTTTTTTAAAGAATAAAGTTTTGTAAATTGAACACACAATTTTTATTTTAAGCACACATTTATGTATTTGAAGTGATGTATTTTAAACATTATTTTAAACACAGCTGTATATTTGCAGTTATGCATTTTAAACACACATTAATAATGTATTTTAAACACAGTACTATGTCTTTTCAGTAATGCGTACATGTAGACACAGAGTAATATATTTAGGAAACAGTAATGCATTTACAGTATAAAATGTAATTCATTCATTCATTCATTCGAGTATTTATATAGCGCCTCTTCAAGGAAACTGCTCAGAGGCGCTCCCGACTCCAGTACGGACAAACAGAACAGTTTTTAAGTGCTTAAGCATACATATTTTAAGGATGCAGTACTTAATGTGCTTTGAACATACTGTACATAATGTTTAAAAAAACTAATGTATTTTGAATCTTCAGTGATATATTTTGAGCATAATGCAATGTATTCATATGTATGTTTGTGCACTTGCCATAGCGCCTCTTCAAGCACACTACTCAGAGGCGCTCCCTACAACAGCACAGACACTGAATCGGAGTTTCACGACGAAGTGTTGAGCAATTGCGAGTGAAGGACCTGCCCAAGGTACCTACGCAGCGACTTGAGGTGGATTCAAACCTGCAACCCTCTAGTTGCAAGGCAACAAACATAACCACTACACCATCGCATATATGAACAATTCATAAACAAATCTGTTTGTTTAAATGCTGTCATCAGGATATGGTACACGCACTGTAATCTTCATCTACACAGCGCTACTCTTAAAATTACTTACTTACCAATATATGTTGTCCACGTTTTGTGTCTAACCATTCAGAACATTTCCAATGTTGCTCTGTTGTCCAGTTTGTGTGGAAGAAGAAGAAGTTGGAAAGCAATTATCTTAGAGTTGTTGCAAGATGTCTCTCCATCCGGATGACCCGGATTTCCAGTACCTGGCTCCAGATCGCAAGAAGCTGATCGAGGAGCAGAGCATGCCTTTCGATGGTAAGAAGAACTGCTGGATTCCGGATCACAAGGAAGGATACCTGAAGGCTGAGATCATCAGCACAAAAGGAGATGATATCACCGTCCTTACGGAAAAGCTCGAGGTTAGCAGAACTTCAGTGCTGTGTTTAGGAGTTTCACATTATCATCATCGGTCACGTTGTTTACTTTGAAAATGGCCACCAGACATCATGAATTAAGTAAAATAAATTAATAGAGAATTAAACGAAAAGGCCAAACTTTAATTGATTAAGAGTTTTAATCGATTAATTAATTGTTAAATTAGTTAAAATTATTCAATAATTTTTTCAATTAATCGATTAATTGATCGTTAAATTAATTAAAATTAATAGATTAAAATATTAGTGCAAATAATTGATTAATTGATCATTTAAATCCACAGCCCTAGCTATTTCTAGATTAGACTTTGTTCTCATTTAAGGATCTTTTTCAACAAGAAAGGGGTTGGTTCCAGGCCCTGATGAATACACTGATTCGTTAGCGATATCTTCCGGGTTATAGCTCAGAGTTTGAAGAACTATGCCGTCTTGCTGATGCCCGCTTGTTTTTGGGCAGTTCCTCTACGAGTTGCTTCCCCCAGAGAAGCAAACGGGTTATAACCTGCGCCCCAGACGCTATGACAGGGTGCTGCCAAGAGTAGACAACCAAATGAGGAAAACTTTTATAGCTAGAATGTTGTTCAATTTATAATAAATAATTATTAGTCTTGTTACTTTTTTTGATGTTTTATGTGAATTTTGCATTCTGATAGTTGTTCGCCAGAATGCTGTTTGGTGGATAATTGCAATAAAAAATATACTTACTTGCTTACTTATGGCTTTAAAAAAATGCACGAACTTGTGTTTGTGTGTAGGAGAAGACGATAAAGAAGGATGTCATCCAGCAAATGAACCCTCCGAAGTTTGAGAAAGTGGACGACATGGCCAACTTAACATACTTGAACGAAGCTTCTGTTCTGCATAACCTGAGAGCCAGATACTACGCAGGACTCATCTATGCAAGTCATATATACCATTCTAAGAGTACCACTGTGTACACAATTGTCTGCTTTACTTTACCATGTTCTATACCACTTAGTGCCCTTGTCATACCATTGATAAGTTATCTGTTAGTATTTGCCTCTGTTGTCACCTACTCTGTCTTCTCTTGCTTTACTTACTAAGTAGGGTTAGGTACCTGTATACTGTATAGTGCGTATGCATAGTTGCATACATGTATAATTGTATATATATATATATGTATATATATATTATGCACACTCTTATACACACATGTACACACCTCAACATGCACATATACACATGTGCACACACACACGCACACACTTGCACTTGTGTATTCACATACACACACATACACAATTCCACGTACAAATGCACACATTTACAGCGTGCACACACACAAGTGCACACATGCACACACGAGCATACACACCTTTTCCCTTAATTTATCTTGCCTGCATGGTCTTACCATTGCCCTGCACAGTGCCTAGCCATCATCTTCCTCCTCCTCCTCCTCCTCTTCTTCCTCCTTCTTCTCCTTGCGAACAGATTGTCAGCAAAACCAGGCAGCCATTGATATGTAATTTGCGATGCGTGTTGTGTTATTATGTTACAGTTGATGTGTGATTGTGCATTGCATTATTCTGTGATGTAATGTGCATTGTGTTATGTGATATGCGTTGTTTTATTATGTGATATAGATGTGCATTGTGTTATTATGTGATATGTGATGTGCATTGTGTTATTATGTGATATGTGATGTGTGTTATGTTATTATGTGATATGTGATGTGCATTGTTTTACTATGTGATATGTGATGTGCATTGTGTTATTATGTGATATGTGATGTGCATTGTTTTATTATGTCATACGTGATGTGCATTGTGTCATTATGTGATATGTTATGTGCATTGTGTTATTTATGATACGTGATGTGCATTGTGTTATTATGTAATATGTGATGTGCGTTGTGTTATTTCGTTGTGCACAGACGTACTCTGGGCTGTTCTGCGTCGTCATCAACCCATACAGACGTCTTCCGATCTACACGCAGAGCGTCATTCTCAAGTACCACGGCAAGAGGAGGAGCGAGATGCCACCGCATCTATTCTCCATCGCAGACAATGCCTACAGGAACATGCTGCAGGGTACGGCTGCGGCGAATCAACTAATCTTAGATCAAAATCCTATCCATACACATGTGAAGAGCAAAATAGTTTAGCTATTGAGCAATATAATGTAACTATTGAGCAGGACAATGTAACTATTGAGCAAGATAGTATAAATATTGAGCAAGATAATGTAACTATTGAGCAAGATGATGTAACTATTGAGCAAGATAATGTAACTATTGAGCAAGATAGTATAAATATTGAGCAAGGTAATGTAACTATTGAGCAAAATAATGTAACTATTGAGCAAGACAATGTAACTATTGAATAAAATAACGTAACTATTCAAGCAAGATAAAGTAACTATTGAGCAAGATAATGTGACTGTCAACATTTGTGTTTATTTGTTTGTAGATCGTGAGAATCAGTCCATTCTCATCACGTGAGTGATCACCAATTTATTACGTTCTGCAGCTTTTCTCTTTGCAAACTTTTCTGCGTCATGGAATGAAGATTCTATTCTAGCACAGATTCATTTAGTGATTTCCTCAGCCTTCCACACCCTAGGGGACAGGTGTAGAATGAATGGGCACCATCCACTGCATCTAGGTTGCCAAGACGTGCTTTCGATCCTTATTTTGACATTTGTATCGTGATGTTTCATTGTTACTACGGTTTGTCAGTGAGCTTGTCATCTTGTCCGTACTTGACCCACTGCCTATCGATTTTGTTTTGATTAAGCGCCTGTGAATAAGCTGGTTATCGCGACTTGGCTTTTGTGGGTGCTGTAGAAGTCTCGAGATTACGATTACGATAAACATGAATATTTTAATTCACTTTATATATTCGGTAATCGTGGATTTCTTTCCTGTCTGTCTGAAGCGGAGAATCCGGTGCTGGAAAGACGGAGAACACGAAGAAGGTCATCTCTTACTTTGCTCAAGTCGCAGCGGCTGGATCACGGAAGGATGCCAGCGCCCAGGAGGACGATGCCCAGAAGGTAACCTCCTCCTGTGTGAAGGGTGTCCTAGTAGTGTGCCACCTATAATTAAATCAGGCATCACAAGGAAGGGTTGTCTGGCTGTTGTGTTTCTATTTCTGCATTTTGTGCTTGAGCTGAATATATTTCGTCCTCTTGGACCCTGTCTTTGAAACTACGTTAAATGTGTGGCTCCAAGGTGTGGAGGTGATAGACGAGCAGTTTATTACCTTGCATTTAGATATTGCGTTACTTTATGCGTGGCTCCAAGGTGTAGAGTGTAGAGGTGATAGATGAGTAGTTTATTACAGTTTGCATTTAGATATATCTAAGTCATTACATCTCGGCCTGTTTGATCATTTTTTTGTCTTGCCCAATTTACTGATGCCTCTCCTTTTGCTATCTCTGTCTGCCTCTGTTTCTGTCTATCAGCTTTTTAGATCTGTATTATTATTCCTCGTGTTATTATTATTTTATTATTAAATAATAATTATTATTATTATTAAATTATTGTTCCTGAGATCGGTAAGATCCTCAGGATTGCAGAAATTATGAGAGCTTTCAGGAAAGGAATTATTGTTATTATTAATATTGTTTTTATATTATTATTTTAAAATTATTATTTTTAAATGAAGATAATTATAAAACACAGGTTAATACAACTAAACACACTGGAAATGCACCGGTGTTGCTTTCTGAACTGTTGCTATAAGTCAGAAGTCAAAATCCACACTTGGCTATTGTAGTTGGTTATTTCCCTATACAGTATACACGCATGCACGTAGAGCCGCTATTTGTTCAACAGGCTGAGAAGAAGATTGGTGGAACCTTGGAGGATCAGATTGTTCAGGCCAATCCAGTCCTTGAAGCGTACGGAAATGCAAAGACCATACGTAACAACAACTCGTCGCGTTTTGTAAGCATTCAGAACACAGATTCATAAAGAACATAGATTCAATCAGAACACAGCAGGGCTTAAAGTGTGCCTGGACGGTCATGGACGGCGTCCATGCACTTGTTTTAAAATCTGAACGCCGTCCAGCCACTTATTGGCGAGCACACACTGGAAAGGTAAGGGGCGTCCAGGTACTTCTTTTGGAGAGGTAAGGGGCGTCCAGGTACTTATTTTTCCACACTTTAGGCACTGGAACACAGATTTATTAAGAACATAGATTCATTCAGAACACAGATTCATTAAGAACATAGATTCATTCAGAATACAGATTCATAAAGAACAGGTTCATTCAGAACACTGATTTATTCAGAACATAGATTGTTGTCACCTGTTGACATTGATTGTTGTGTTTTATTGTATTCATTGATGTTTGCTGTAGGATTGATTTTTTTACTATAGAAATTTTAATTGTGAGATATCAACAATGCAGGCATTATGTTTGTTATGCATTTGATGTGGTGAGAAAGGATTTCTACTGAGTAGTTAATTTTTGCTCTGGAGCAGGAGTGATAGATATTTTGCTTGGCAATTATTTGACTCTAGCAGCCATGCAGCTTTTTCTTTCTATGTTTTGCATTTTGCTCAGTTTAACACAACTACTCCAATTATATTAGACATTTTGTCTTGACTTGAGATAGCAAGATCCCTCAAGATTTGGAAACAATGCATATTTTGTAGTGGCCAACATGTCATTGGTGTAAGCCGAGATGCTGATTAATGGTATGTGTTGGTCAACAGCTACATTGCAGTACAGTTAGATAACCAAGTTCTTGTAAGCCAGTGAGAAATGTGAAGGTTGATATGCTGTGTTTGCTTGACTTCTTGCATCTTTTCATGATTAAATTATGCTCGGTCTATATTTTTGTGTTTCTTATGTTTTTTCCAGGGTAAATTCATTCGTATCCACTTTGGGACGAATGGTAAGATTGCAGGAGCCGACATTGAAACTTGTAAGTCGTCAAGATGGCAGATCTATACAATCAATATTTGCACATCGTTTGTTCATTTTATTTAAATACCAAATCACTTTTTCTATTTGATATATCATTTAATCGGAATCTGAGTTATGGTATTGAAAAGTTATATATTTCTTTTGAACATTGTAATTAGTGACTTCTATGGCACCACAAGTCATCAACAGATGGCTTATAAAAATCAAGATCTGTAATCAGATTATCAGGTCAAAATATCCAGAAGATCAGTCTGTAAGACAGAGAAGTGCAACCTATGGTGGATAAGCAATTTGAAAGAGGTATGTCTTAAGTTGAGAATGACATGACACAAGTAACTGAGTAGAGTGAATATACTGTAAGTAAGTAGCATTGAATGCCGCTTCTCGGCAGCCTTTGCAGCTGACAGGCAAACATTAATTGCACTTGACAAAACTTGATAAAACGTTTAAATATATTTAACAAAAAACTATGACAGATAACAGCAGATTTTAAAGTCACTGATGCATAGCTGAATATAACTGAAAAATTGAAAATGCATCTGCTGATGAAACCGTTTTAAAACAAATTTGATTTGCAAGAGGTAGCATGAAAGGATGTCCTCTCTTGCGGAATAAATACCTACTTGTCCTCACGATGAGGTGGCAAGAGCGGATGAATACTGTGGCCAAAGAACTGCTTTCTGGAAGAGCTTCTTGTCATACATGGGGATAGAATTCCAAAAAGTAGGTCCAGCACCAGAGAAACTTGTTCGCTAAGATCAGTTCTTCAATTGGGAATAACCAGATACAGATTATAATCAGATGACCGCATTGAATAACAATAAGTTTTGGAATTAGCAACCGATTTTGAGCATCATGGCAGGCCGGACGGAATTCAAAGTCTAACCAAGAGCACCGATTTGAAACCAGTCCTTTGGTGAAACAGGAAGCCAGTGCAAAGAAGCAATCGACGATGTCATCTGTATCATTCTTCAGGAATTTCATGCATGGTTGTGCGTTTAATTAATGTAAGATTATGTTGAAATGTTGTTTGATGATTCTTCGCTTCATCGCAGACCTTTTGGAGAAATCCAGGTGCACATTCCAGCAGTCCAACGAGCGTGACTACCACATTTTCTACCTGCTTCTGTCTGGCGCTTTTCCAGAAAGACTGGGTAAGGACAACTGGATTTGGTTCCAGTGGCGGGGGGGTTCTTCTTTTAGGGCCACGGAAGTATGTACCACCACCTGAGGGCCTTGGGTTCTGCCCTGGCCTTCTTTGGGACAGAAATTTTAAGGGTTATCAGAAGGGCAAGGAAATATTCTAAGTTGAAATCGTCCTTCTAATTCAAGTGCTGTTGACATGAAATAATTCGGGATAAAGAACTTTCTATAGGTTGCATGGGTCCTTCTAATTCCAGATCAAAGGCTAAATTATAAATCTAAGGGGCAAAAGGTTCTTTCATGTAGGGTAGGCTACATTGGGTCATTCCAATCAGTATTTTCTTCCCTGGTCGAAGACTTCTCTGCTCTGCAACACAAGGTGACTATGTAACCGATACTTACCTAACTGGCACTTTAGGGACTACTACCATGCCAGCATACCCACAGGAAGCCCATATAAAAAACATGGTTCATACAGGCTCTTTAGGGCCCACATGATGGTTTCACCCTTTTCTATGCACAAGATGCCTGGTGTGTTATCCATGACGTTGCAAGTATATTAGCTTTAAAAAATATTGGAATTAAAATTTATGGAATTGAAAAAATAAAAATTTAAGTATCAGAATTTACATCTTACCCCATTCATTGTCACTTTAATATTGTGCATTGCAGAATCAGACGCTAGATAATTCAGGGACAAATCCATGTGGTACATACTTGCCTGGACCGGTTTTTTCGAGCGCTGTTCTTGAATTGTATTTCTGAGCAATGTTAAAGAGATGGATCTTTTAACGTGATGGTTTTAGATCTGTTGGAGAAGTCCCGTGTCACTTACCAGCAGCCTGGTAAAGAGAGAAACTACCACATTTTCTATTGGCTGCTTTCGGGACAGTTACCTCAGTATACTGGTAAGACTTGGAGATGGCAGATTGTTGACTGGCTCCCCGTTCATTGGCATGACTCCTTCTTACCAGCGTGGTTTAACCCCACCACTGTTCTACCAGTTTCGAAAGACTAGTGTAGCGTTTGTTTCTCTTTACGATAATGTTTGTTGTCTGATGTTCACAGTGTTGAAAATAAATGTTTGTGTTTGATTTGATTTTCTAATTAAACAGATGGCACTAATAATATGTATGATGATATCAGTAACAAGTTTATTATGATTGAATAATGAAGAATAATTCTATTAATAATTTAATTGTAGCATTTGTTAATATATCGAGATGATATCAGGTTTTTAATCATTTGGCATCTTGATTCTTGTACCATACTGAAAAAGATGAATGAGCCAATTCCTGGTTACCTTCGGGGAAGGATCTCACCGATCAATTCATATAAAATCCGAGTACATTTACCTGTGACATATTGCATTTTACATTTACCTGTGACATATTGCATTTTACATTTACCTGTGACATATTGCATTTTACATTTACCTGTGACATATTGCATTGTG
Organism: Lumbricus terrestris; assembly: GCA_949752735.1. Taxonomy (NCBI): domain Eukaryota; kingdom Metazoa; phylum Annelida; class Clitellata; order Crassiclitellata; family Lumbricidae; genus Lumbricus; species Lumbricus terrestris. The sequence continues at coordinate 9,138,302 of OX457040.1, read as the reverse complement.
CAGAAAGTTCATTTTGAACACATACATAGCATAGAGCATTTAAATGTTAATATTGATGTTTTAGAATTCTTTTACTACAAACAGCTTATTGTGGAAACACACAAAAACTTGACCTGAAATCATGAAAATTGCACTTTAAATGCGTGACCAGGATTTGGCCTATTCTGTGATTTTAATGATTTGAAACTAGTTTTATGAATATTTTTTTAAGTAGTCAAAGACGACAGTTTTCAGAGTTCTATGTTTTGTTTTAATTTGTTCAACTTTCAAACTGAAATCCTGAGTATTTGGATGATAATTTAACAAGTTATAAATCCAATTTAAGTTCTATTAGTTTTATGAAACTCCAGCTTATATGATTCTTTTTAATTGCAATAACGAATTTTCTATGAAACTTCTTAGGTACACTTGCAGATGCTAATGAGATAAGATTTTCTTGAATGTTCCAGACACTCAGCCTGGGAAACAATTTCTCTCTGTATATAAAAGTTCCTGAGCAATAAGTTCCCTATGAATATAAATGATCCACAGGAATCATTTTTTCTGGGATTAAAAAGTTTTGGTTAATCATTCCTGAAGATTAGATTTTAAATAGTATTGATTTAATTGATTAAAGGATTTTGGTTTGGGATTTGGTTACTTGATGCATGGTATAGATCTGAAATTAGTGAAAAAATATTCTAAAGGAATTCTTTCGTTGTCTGACGTTTTGCAGATTTTGCGCACGGCGTGTAACCATTACTAACATCTTATTCTACTTCTTCTGTTTGTGTTCTTGTGTGTGGTGTGTGATTTTTATTAACTCTCTAATGTATCGTATGGAGTTTTGGAATTTGTGATTTGAGTAGTTATCTATTTCGATTGTTATAGAGTTGTACTGCTTTTTTTGCTGTCTTAGGGAGCACAATTTTTAGCATTTTAGTTTTTAGTGTAGAAAGTTAGACAAGGCAATGTAGAGTGACCAAAATGGTCTCATATTATTGGAATGCACTGGAACTGTGTTTTCAAGGAACCATGATTTGCGATTTACTATAGAAGCTTGATTGTTGTTTTAAATGGTTCGTGACTTCTACCGAGCCTTATCTGGGATTTCCTTTAGAAAACTGCAGACTGTAGATGAGAGCAGAATGTACCTATAGAGTAACCACTTTGTAATTGTAATCTGAGATTTGCAAAGTAGGTTGTGTTTCAGGAATCCTTAAAGAGGAACCATTACTGTTAGTTGTTGTAGACTCAGCCTCAGCATATTGTAGTCGTACATTTATATAGCGCCACTTCAAAAGAACTCCTCAGAGGCGCTCCCGACCTGACACCAATCCACAATCAAAGAGAATGGTTTTCAAATGCTTGCGGAAAATGGGCATATGAGGGTGGATGTCCAGTCCTCTCCCTCACCTTCTTATCTTCCCAGAGTGATTCTTTTATTATTATTCTTGATGCTCTGACCATTTGATCAATGCTAGTGTCGACAGTTTCCAGACATTGTCCCCATTCACCAGAGGCCACAATGCCTGTTCTGTACTACTAGACATGTTGGTACCAAGAAGAATATGACTTGGCTTTTGCTCTTGAGAGAAATCACTTTTTAGAGTGGTACCACTAATTACATTGTTTACAAAGAAATATTTGAGGAATAGACATTATTTTTTAGAAGCATAGACAGGAAAATCTGAAAAAATTTCAAAAAGTTAGATGACATCGTTTTAGATCTCTTAGATAGCTCAGTTGCACTGTGTTTGTAATTTGTAAGCTGTGCAAATAGTTGGACACAAACACACAAAACAAACATGCCTACATGTGAGGAGGATCTTCCTGTGTGCTTCTTTGATTGGCTGCAGTGCGGTGTTTCTTCTTGATCAGATAAGCTGCTGATTCAGCAGGACCCAGGTCTCTACTTCCACTGCAACCAAGGCTGCTTAACAGTCGACAACATGGACGACAAGGAAGAAATGGACGTCGTTGATGTATGTATCGACTGTCATCAACCGTTCAATCCAACTGGAAAAAGTTTTCCAAACCCTCAATACCCATAGTTTCTTTCCGCCTGGTGTGTGCTGTGAATTAGATATTTTTCCAGCATGCTTTTCAGTCATAAAACCAGGAGTTTTCGAAACTCGAGTTTGTGTTTGAGAGTTCCCTTCGTTCATGTTTTGTTGACTGATCTGCGAGTTCTAGTTTATTTACCTACAAAATTTTACATAAAATTTTCTATAGTAACGCCAGCAAAATATAATTTTGAAAAATATAACTAATCATCTAAAATAACAATTATATAAATATTAATAAATGTAACAGTAGTAGTGATATTTGAATGATAACAGGTATGAAGATGCTTTTTATGGTCATAATTATGCAGAGTTGACAAATTTGATTTATGGATTGATTGGAAGAATAGAAATTTGAGGACAAATTGAGTTACTTCAATATTTTAAGATATTTTACAGCATTTTGTGAGTTGGCCACAAAGAAATATTTTGCAATATTTCTCTGGCTTAGGTCAGTATTTAACAGCGTGATTAAATTTTATTATGGCTCTTCTTTACTACATTCTTTAGATGTATTTGATTAGATTTTTATTTGTTTACATTAGAATTTGTTTTTTTAAATGTGCTTTGAAGGTGCTGGGTTTCATATTACATTTATTTATAAATATCAGTTTGATTATAGTGTATTTTGGTATTATTTTAAAAATTAGAGTTTGAGGGGAATATAAAGCCTCTTTTTGAAGTTTGAAAAGTGTTCTTGTGTTCAACCTCATCTGTAGTTGAGTTTTTGTAGGTATCCTCACGTAGCATAGACAGTTTTTTTATTGTTTGTTGTTGTGTGTGCTCTTTGTGTTCTCCTTCTCACCTTTGTTTGTGTGTGTTTTTTAAAATTTTCTCTTGTTTCTTCTCTTTAGTGTAGCTACTAACAGCGCATGCGTGTGCCACCACTTTTGTTCAACAGAGTTCAAGGGCTAAAGATCAGATTTAAAAAAAGGTCAGACGGAAATAACTCGACATCATGGAAGAGCAGCCATTGCAACCAAATCTCTCCGCGCAGCGAATTGCAGAATTCGACCCCAGCTTTGCGTGTATTCGAAGTGATAAATGTTCTCTGGTGGAGATGGATTATGATATGATTGTAAGAACTTACTTTCCTTCTAACAGAGAAGTTGCTTGTCTCGCCCGACGCTGGTCTCTATCACTTCATAAACCAAGGCTGTCTGACAGTTGAGACAATCAACGATCGTGATGAAATGGAAATCGTCGACGTATGTAGTTTCTTCTGCTGCTGCTGCTGCTGCTGCTGCTGCTGCTGCTGCATGTCTTTTCTCTGCACTTTGTCTTCTTCGTAGTGTGCAGTGTTTCGTTAATTAATGTACATGTAGTGTTCTGATTAATCCGGTAGAGTTGTTTGGTTTTTTAAGCTGTCTAGTGTAATGTTACATGCTATTGATCCCTTCTGTGTTTCATGCATTGCCACAATGACTGCGTTATGATGACAATCATGACATCGACTACAAAGTGACCATGACATGGACTAAAAATTGACCATGGCTACATTGCTATCATGACTATGTTATGACCATAGCTACTACCATGACTGTGCCGTGACCATGACAGCATTGTAACCATGCTGCATTATGACCATAACTTCATTATTACAATGACTTCATTATGACAATGACTTCATTATGACAATGACTTCATTATGACAATGACTTCATTATGACAATGACTTCATTGTGACAATGACTTCATTATGACAATGACAATGACTTCATTATGGCAATGACTTCATTATGGCAATGCCTTCATTGTAACAATGCTGCATTATGACCATAACTTCATTATGACAACGACTTCATTATGACCAAGACTACTTTGTAAGCATGAATATGTTGTGACCATCACTTCTTTGTGACCATGATTATTATGCGACCATTAGTACGCTATGACTCTGCGTCTCTGATCTTATTGTGAGGCATTAAGACTTAAGTCATTATATTTATCTCACCGTAATTTCTATCAAGACACTTCACCAGTAGATGGAAGCACGTACTGTCACCTGCCAAGGTATGTTGCTGTTTCTGCCTGAACCTTTTAGCATGTCCTTCATGCACTCAACTGCTTTACACCAGTGTCTGTTACTGTAACCAAACATTTATATATCACCACTTCTGAGCAGGGTAATTATCCCCATAAAGCGCAAACTTCTACCCAGCAGCATCATGCTTTTCTGATGCTATCCTGACCATAGGTGCAATCCCGTCCTAAAAGTTAGGGTGGTTGCGCCTATGATCCTGACAGTCTGGAATGGACTGCCGCTGACTTTTCGTTTGCTGTCTAACAGGGCTGTACTGGTAAATTTTGAGGTGAGTATACGCTGATCTCGGGAAAAATTTTCGATTTTGCCGTCTGAAAAATCTGATGAAAAAAGATACCAAATCAGCCGCCAAAAAAGTTGATGACCTTTTTTTTTCATCCGGCCAAAAAACCATTTTAAACAGCCGTATGCGCCTGATTTACTAGCGTATACCGTATACCCTGCTTTTCCCCCGCGTATACCCTACTTTTCGGGAGGTGAGTATACGATGCCGTTTTTCCCCGGAGGTGAGTATACGCTGTATACCCGCGTATACCCTTGATTACAGCCCTGCTGTCTAAGCCTCTAAGGGTTTGGCTGATGCGTTGTTTTGGAAACTCAAGACTTCTTTTTAGTAGGGGCTGCTTAAGTAGTAACCTTTAATCTAATCTAATCTAGTATGAACATTTGTAAAACGCTTCTCACAGCAGAGCTATTCAAAGGCGCTCTCAGCATGACAGGCCCGTGAAAAGAGAACGTTCTTCAAGCAGTGAAGAATTTCAGGTGAATCCCCCACCAGAATTTTGCTGCGAATTGCAGGGGAAGTTAATTCCACATTGAGGGACTCATACTACCAAAGGCCCGATGCTGGGTTAATGAAGTTCGTGACCGAGGTACAAATAGATCAAGGCGGTCAGAGGAGCAAGAGGATGTGACACTGTAAAAATTTCCACAAGGATTGAATGAATAAAAGCTGAGGTAATGCAGCAATAATATACTCATGGCTAAATGTTGTTCGTGGAGTGGACCTGTGAATTGGCGTTGTTTGCGTGAGACCATAGGCGCAACCACCCTATGGGACCCACGGGACACGTCCCCCCCCATCTTTTGAGTGGTCTCATTGACTTTATCATTATGGTCCCCCCAACTTTTAGGACGTGATTCATTTGGTCCCCCCAACTTTTAGGACGTGATTGCACCTATGTTTGTCAGTTATTTCAGACGTTTGGTTTACTTTGAACAGAAAGCGTTTGCCGTTCTTGGATTTGCTGAGATGGAGAAGATGAGTTTGTACAAGTCGACGTGTGCTGTCCTTCACTTTGGAGAGATGAAGTTTAAGCAGAGAGCAAGAGAGGAGCAGGGGGAGGCCGACGGAACTGCAGGTGATGACCGACGACGACGGTGGTTGGCTGTAGTTTTTATGAACCACCCTTGTAGTTTTGATGAATTTTCAAAGTATCAGTTCTGTATTTTGTAACAAGTACATTTTTGATCTTAAAGTTACACGTCTGTATTTTGCAATAGGCATAATATTCATTTCTTAAGGTATCGGTAATGTTTGTATTTTGTTATTTGTGGTTTCTAAATCTTTAAGTAGTTATTTTGTAGTTTGTAATAAATGCTTTTCTGATCTCAAAGTAGCATTTTTTATTTTGTAATAACTGTATTTTTGATCTTAGAGTGATATTTCTGTTGTTTTTTATTACTTGGATTTTTAAATCTAAATGTAACATTTCTGTCTTTTGCAAATGTCCATTTTATCTTAAAGTAACATTTCTGTATTTTGTAATAAGTCCATTGTTATCTTAAACTTAAAGTAACATTTCTGTATTTTTTAATGAGTGAATTTTTAATGTTGAATTAGCGTATCTGTATCTTTAATAATTGCATTTTTAATTTTAATGGCTTATTTTTGTATTTTATTGTATCTATCATTTATATTGTGCCTCTCGCTATTATCCCTGTAGAATTTCTCACTGATTACTTTAGTAATTTTATTGCATGTGAATAACCCAGCGGTTTGTTGTTTGTGGCAACAGAAGCAGAGAAAGTTGCGTTCCTTTTGGGGGTCAACACAAGCGACCTTCTGAAGTCCTTGCTTCAGCCGAAGGTCAGGGTGGGAAACGAGTGGGTGACGAAAGGACAGAACAAGGATCAGGCGAGATTCTCTTCTATTGTTCTATTGTTCTTTCTGTCTTTTGCTTTATGCCTATATGTGTTTTAATGATAATAATAATAACAACAGCTACTCCTCAAAACTCGCTCTTTCTCATTGACTTTCAGACATCTTGGTATGTAACGGCTCTTCGCCTGGTGCCTGAATAATCTTGCCTCAGGTTTACATCTCAATCGGCCCATGTGAAGTCATCAAATATTATGTGGAAAGAAATACAGGAACATAGTGATGTGCTTCTAAAAAATTTCCAAATGATGTACAAACATATCAGACTTCAAAATATCAAAATTTTATATAGCCAAATCTGAGATATGTCACTTACAAGCAATCACTGATTTCACAGGGCTTGTGTGACTTCATGCATTCAGAATTTTCCTCAATCAAACAATCAATGTGAACTTGATATAGCACCCTTTCAAGATACCTACTATAAGTTGCTCCCAGCTCATCCATGGCTGAAAAGAACAGTTTTCACGATAAATGAAAGGCCAAGGAATTTGTCTTGATAGCAATGTAGCTCCAATGGAATGCCTTTCCAAGTGGTTGGGTACATGGAAAACATTTAAACAACAACAATAACAATGATTGTAATGTAGTGTTGAATTATTCTTAGATCAGCATTTCTTGCCTGCCTTCAGGTGGTGTACGCTGTTGCTGGTCTGGCAAAGGCAATCTACGACCGCATGTTCAAATGGCTTGTGTCTCGAATCAACAAGACTCTGGATACGAAGTGCAAGAAGCAGTACTTCATCGGCGTCTTGGATATTGCGGGATTTGAAATCTTCGAGGTGAGTTTCGTAGCTTGTTTTTTTTTTATTATGGACAACCCTTTTCGTAGCTTGTTTTTTTTTTATTATGGACAACCCTTTTCGTAGCTTGTTTTTTTTAAATTATGGACAACCCTTTTCGTAGCTTTTTTTTTTTATTATGGACAACCCTTTTCGTAGCTTGTTTTTAATTATGGACAACCCTTTTCGTAGCTTGTTTTTTTTAAATTATGGACAACCCTTTTCGTAGCTTGTTTTTTTTAAATTATGGACAACCCTTTTCGTAGCTTGTTTTTTTTATTATGGACAACCCTTTTGACTCAATGCAGCGCTCGTCAATAAGCTAATGGCGCTTTAGACATTTGGAGATTACAATTACGATCACATGCGAAATAAATAATGAAATGTTGACTTCCGCTGTGGACTTGAAATTGTAACTTTCTGGCAAATTATAAATGAGTCAAAGGTTAACAAGCAAAGAATAAAAAAAATTATTTCTAGCTATTTGTGTGTGCAATATTTACCTACACCCTGGGATTATGTAAAGTCTTCCTTATGGAACTTAAAACTGTTCTTTTTGTTTGTTTGTTTGTATGTGCACTTGTTATAGCACCCCTTCAAGCTCTCTACTCAGAAGCGCTCCCGACTGCGGAGCGGACACTGCATCGGAGTTTCACGCCGAAGTGCTGAGCAACTGCGAGTGATGGACTGCTCAAGGTCCCTACGCGCGACTTGAGTTGGATTCGAACCTCGAACCTTCCGGCTTCAAGGCAATGACGCCACCACTACACCACCGTGCCCCACAATAAATAAACGCCCCACTTTTGTGTGCGTTGGAGTTGGGAGCACGTCTGAGTAGCTTCATTGAAGGACGCCATATAGATTTCTGAATGAACGAATGATGCTAATGTTCTGTGCGTTTCTTCCAGTTCAACACGTTTGAACAGTTGTGCATCAACTACACGAACGAGCGTCTCCAGCAGTTCTTCAACCACCACATGTTCGTGCTGGAGCAGGAGGAGTACAAGAAGGAGGGCATCCAGTGGGAGTTCATCGACTTCGGAATGGATCTCCAGGCCTGCATTGACCTCATCGAAAAGGCAAGACGAGGAATTAGGAATTAAGACTTTTCTTGTTCCTAGGAGTTCTTCGCGCTGGGAGCACCTCTGAATAGGTTGTGCTATGAGAGGCGCTGTATGAGTTCATAAATAGTTCGTAAATAGAATAGAATAGAATAGCAATCACCTACTTTGGACAATGCGTTAATTTTTTTATATTTTGTTACTTTGTCTGACAGTTCTTTCTCTTTCAATGACATTAACTGACATTACATTATCTGTTCTGACATTGCATTCTCTTATTTGACATTCTTTTATCTGACATTCTCTTATCCGGCATTAATCCTCATATGTGACACTTTGCTACTTTTCTGACATCACACTGCCACCTTATCTGGCAGTATTTGCCTTGTCTGACATTACGTTAACTTCTCTGACACCATATTACCACCATAACAATCATTATATATTGCCTTGTCTGACCTCAAATTAACTTTACTGATGCCATATCAGGGCTATTTTTAAGGAATTTTTAGAACTCACATCCTCTTCTCTCCTTTCTCATCCTCCATGGTACATTACTCCCAATCTGAGGAAAGTGACCTATTTTCTACTAGTTTTAACTGCACGGAACGTGACGCAAGTGCTTCTACAACTGCACGAATCCATTTAGAGCTAGGCCTACACATTTTGTGTAGAACTGCACGTTAAAAAAAGCCCTGTGCCATATTGCCACCTTATCTGACATATTACCTTGTCTGACAATACATTTGCCGTTTCTGATATTGTGTATCTTCTGTACAATACATTAAAATGTTGTGCGTATATTTGCGTATCTTCAGCCGATGGGCATCCTGTCAATCCTTGAGGAGGAGTGTATGTTTCCAAAAGCCTCTGACAAGACTTTCCTTGCCAAACTGTATGAGAACCATATGGGCAAGTCGCCCAACTTTGGAAAACCAAAGGTCAACAAGAATGCCAAGTTTGAAGCTCACTTTGAGCTCTACCATTATGCGGGCACGGTAAGAATACGATATATATCTACAAATGTCTCGAGTCTCATTTATGCATAATGGAGCTTCGTCTGTAGTCACGTATAAACCAGTGTTACATTTATCATAACACTAGCTTTTATACCCGGCTTCGCCCGGGTTCCGTTCGCAGTCGTTCGTGTAGGCTATTTCATGATAATAGGCCTACAGAATGAAATGCGCTACAAAAACAAAGTGGCTAAACTTCTCTTGCTGGTAGGCAACTTCCAGCCTCTTAATACACATGTTTCGGTAGATTTTAAACACTACTCCACTGTGGTACCCAAGGTTGACCGCTAAATTTAGGGTTTTCGCCAACCCTCTAGCCCACCCCGCTTCCTCAAAAAGCCAAACGTAACCCGCCCCTGCGGGACGCTACGGAAATTATTACTGGGCTTCATTCGGGCTGTAGACTCCTTTACTAAAGCTCGATACTGCTTACCAAAGCGTTAGCGATTAAATCTGTCTTAAAACGCCATAGTTGTAAAAAACGTTTTTTTCGTTTTTTATTCTCTCCCAAAAAACGTCGTTTTTTTCGTTTTTTATTTTTCCCATCGTTTTTATCGTTTTTTATTCTTTCTTTAACTTTATTTATTCATTTACTTTCTGTTATTATTTTCCTTAATTTTAAATTTTTCTGATATTCCATATGTTTTCCGCCAATACTCTCAAGGATTCAGCTAGCTAAAGTCATTATTTCATCGTTTAACATCATCATTTAAGAGATAGCCTGCGTGTAGTAGGTTCCTAATCAATGTTTTCAAGGTTAAAATGCGGTTTAGATTGTAGCAAAGTCAAATTATTTACCGTTTCCGTTTTTTATCGTTTTTTTCATCGTTTTTTATTTTTTCGAAAAAAACGACGTTTTTTACCGTTTTTTATTCTGTTTCCATCGTTTTTTACATCTATGTAAAACGCTAATAACTCGAGTTCTAAAGTGAAATTTAGGGTTTTAAACACTACTCCACTCTGATGTCCATCGTTGACTGCTAAATTTCGGGTTTTCGCCAACCCTCCACCCCACCTCGCTTCCCCAAAAAGCCAAACTTGACCCACCCCTACGGGGCGCTACGAAAATTATTACTGGGCGGGTATGACGTCATGCGGTGTAGACTCTTGACTTACGCGCTAGTGTGGTCAATTACTGATGAAATCTGTCTTAAAATGCTAATAACTTTTGTTTTGAACTGAATTAAAACCTGAAAATAGTTGCGATGACCTTATAATTCGGGTAAGAATCGATTTCTAGAATTTTTTTAAACCGACGCTGTTTCATTTCCGAGCCTATTCTGCAGGGGAGAGTCAATTCTGTCAAAAGCGTACAAACAAACAAACATATGGAATTTCTGCCTTATAATATAGATTTCTGTATGGTAAGTTTACACACCATTTGCATACTAGTTTGTATGCTTGCACGATTCTAAGGAGCTTCTGTGGAGGCATGTAAATAAGTATGGTGTTTTATCCTCGACAATATAAGGAGCTGGGTATAGAAATATGTTACTGTAACCAGAGGCGGATCCAAGGGGGCCAATCCGGCCATGACCCCCCATTCGAGAAGTGCATAGGCAGTGGCCCCCCATTTTTTCAACAAGCTTTAAATCAATGCAGCGGGATAAGGCGAGAGAGAAAAAGTAGCATACGACTAGAGAGGTCATAGTATATTTCCACAAGATTACGACGAGATGGCTAAAAATGGTCATCAGTTATTCACATTTCAGCCAGATGACTATTTAAAAAAAAAAAGATTTTTCTGGCAAAGATCACCGAAAATTTGACCCTCCCTTCGAAAATTTCTGTATCCGCCCCTGACTGTAACAACTTGTTAGAGGTGTGTGGTGTGTTGCTTCAGGTGGCTTACAATACATCCGGTTGGCTAGACAAGAACAAAGATCCAATCAACGAATGCGTTGTCATTCTGATGCAGGAGTCGAAGGAACCGCTCGTCTCGAGCTTCTTCAAGGAACCAGAAGAAGGTAGGCGCTTTCATAGCATGCAGCGAATGATTGCTGAACTTGTCAACAGGGCTGACGAGAAAAACATTCCAGGCCCCTTTAAGCACAATTACATTCATGGGCCCCTAAACTATCTTACGGCATAATGAGAAGGAATTTTTCTTTAGAAACATAATATTATTGGAGTGATAAAAGTGTAGATACGACCTACTATTTATATTTATATATGTAAAATATGATTTTATATTTTGATATATATAAAATCATATTTTATATATATAATTTATATATATATATAAAATATGATTTTATATTTATATATATATAAAATATGATTTTATATTTTTATATATATATAATATGATTTTATATTTATATATATATAAAATATGATTTTATATATATATATATAAAATATGATTTTATATTTATATGTATATAAAATATGATTTTATATTTATATATATATCTAATATGATTTTATATTTATATATATAACCTACTGTCTATATTTATATATATAAAATATGATTTTATATTTATATAATTATATATAAAATATGATTTTAATTATATATAAAATATGATTTTAATTATATATAAAATATGATTTTATATATATATATATAATACTATTTATATTTATAAAATATGATTTTATTCAGTTGTTAACTTGAACTGTTCAATCTGATTGTAGTTAATTTTCTCTTGAAAGTTATATTTAAAAAGGTGTAAATCAAAAACTTTTCTTTACATAGTTACCTAGCTCGGATCCCTGGGCATTTTCTTCTTTGTAACTTTCCCCCTCTCGTCGTTGGCCCTGGTTGTCAACTGACATTTAGCCCTTGGTAATTTTCATAAATTGGTTGATTGTGAACGCAAGGACAAGTTTTTTAAATGGTAGAAATCCTCTTTTCTGCGACAGAGTTTCATTAAACAACATGTAGCCGGTGAATAAGCTGGTCTCCTGACGTGGCTTTTGTGGGCGCTGAGAAATTCTCGAAGATTTACATTACATTACATTGGCCAGTTGTTGCTGACAGCATCTTGCAGTAATTTAGTGATTACGTGTTACTGTACCTTACTTTATGTCACCTTGAATTACAGCACCTTACAGATCTTGCTTTTTTGTTTCAGATGGACCCATCAAGAAGAAGAAGAAGGGAACAGCATACCAGACAATTTCTGCAACACACAGAGTATGTGTCTATGCCGTTGTGTCTAATCTATTTATGTCTGTTACGATTTACCATTTAACGATTATTTTAATAAGAAATCGACTGGTAGGTTACAGGGCTGTTTTAAAGGAATTTTTGGAACTGCACAACTCCTTCTATCCTTTCCCATCTTCCATGGTAAATTACATGTACTTCCAATCGGAGAGTAATGACCTTTTTTGCTAGTTTTAACTGTACAGAAGTGCTTCTACAACTGCACATTTTGTGTACAACTACACGTTAAAAAAGTCCTGGTGGGTTATTGAATACCATATTAATATGTGCTATTGTTTGAGCTCTCCATGTCAATCAACATAATTTTATTAGGAATACAATTTAGAGTTGGTAGCAGTTTTCCTATAAACTGCATCCTGCATACTTCCATTGTTCTCTGGTCTCTCAATGTGTGGTCAGTGAAACAAGGTGTGGTTCTAAATGAGGCACAAAGAATGTAGAGCACTACTAGAGGGAGAATCTATTTATTAGTTACATTAGTATGACAAAAGCTGAATCTCAGACGTTACTCGCCGGAATAACGTATGCGTAGGCTACCGTATGTGCGTTGTCGAAAAATGACGTACGCGTGTCATACGTGTACATACATGTTGAAATTGTAATTTGCAGTTACACTGCTGCAGAATGAATAAAATATATTTATGGAAAAATCAGTATTCAAACTGTACATCCATGCAAATGATCGTCTTTGCCAAAAAATGATGTTGATTATGTTGATATTATGAGTGTATTTGCACTGATAATATCAATTGCAGTTATTCCCTTGATGCTGAGTTCGATACCGAAGAGTGATGCACACAAGTGAATATTGATATTAACGTTCACCAATGTGCATCATAATTGTAATTGTAATCGTACATTTATATAGCGCCACTTCAAGAGAACTTCTCAGAGGCGCTCCCGACCTGACACCAAGCCACAATCGAAGAGAATGGTTTTCAAACACTTGTGAAAAAGGGGCAATGAAAGACAAAGAAGTTCATTGCGGAGACTAATAGGTAATTTATTCCAGAAAGGCGGACCAACCATAGCAAAGCTTCTATGCAGCACTGTGGAAGATCGAACCATAGGGACAACCAGGTCACCATAGTAATGTATGCATACGATAGTGCATTATAGAAAAAGTGTGTTCTGTGAGTACCTCTGCACCTCGGTCATGGCCACATTTAACCAGCGCAGCTAAGTATGGCCCTACTCTGAGTCTATACCCCTTGTACTTCTAGGCGTTGTTTTAACGGATGTTGTGGCATTGTGGCTATCAACCTGTACAGTGTAATCTATTTCGTTCCTACCATCATCAGCAGCAGCAGACTTGTCGGGGTGGAGCACGCTCACCTTGAATGCTTGCTGGCTACCTGGAGATTGGTAGGTAGTTTCAGGTACTACATGTCCAGGTACCTTGCCTGCAGCGTGGTTTCTCATCCTTTTTTCATGTAAACAATGGTATTTGTGTGTGTGGGTTTGTGCCCTTTGCATTGTTCTTCAGCACTGTTGTGGCCGCAATCTGTAAGACGTTTATTTACGTACAAGATTTTCAGCAAAGATCCTAAAGGTGTCAAATTTAAGCAAAGATGGTATTCTTTCTAGCATGCAGACTTCTAACGATTTCTAGAAGTCTGAATATTCTCGTAATGTCTTGAACTTCAGTCATTTCTTCCATAGTTACTTAATATTTTATGCGATGCAAAAGTGGTTTTCTAATTTTTCTTGAGGGTGCACAGTCTAATTTGCATAAAATTATTTAACTCATAAAAAATTGGCCATCCAAGGATATATAGACCATTTTTGATCTCAAAGTCATTTATTTTTTAAGATGATAAATATTCCCTTAAGTTTGTTTTTGTAAAAATTGCTTAATATTCCTGGACATTAAATTCTTGATGACATAAGAATGTTATCTATATTAGAAACTTGTGTGACTTAACCATTTAGAACTGATGTAGCACAGGAAGATAAGTTGTTAGTAATTCCCTTAAATAAAAATTAATGATTAGTTAATATAACCTTGATTTTTAGAGTTGAATTCTGTCTTTTAAATTCTTTTGATCCCACTCCATTATATATCAACTTTGTATGTTTAACGTGAAGCCTTGCAAAGATTTTCCCGTGAGATAATTCTCCCAGTTTTATTTCCTATTCCACCGTAACAGTGCGTTTGTTTCTGTATCCCTCGTCGTGTTTGTGGTGAGTTTCTGAGCATTCAACACAGTTTCTAGAATCTGTTGTTCTGAGAGAAGGAACCGTAAGTAGGTAGCACTTAGCAGTTTTCTTGTTTTTCACAAAGCATTTGGTGGAATTTCTTACTTATAATTTATGATTCTCTGCATGGTAGATAGAGACATGATTGTTGTCGAAAAGTCCTAGACAAAAACTTCTTCACACTGGCTTCACTGAAAGGCAACTTTGGACTTTTGTAGGGAGGCTGCAAGATAAGCAGTTTAACAGGATAAGATCAATTCATATTCCAAGAGTTTTAGTTAATTTTCAATGTGTAATCGATAACCTTTTGATGAGCCGTAGTCAATAAGCTTTCCATTTGTGTATGTATGTAGTATTCTCATTTATATCCACTATACAACAGGCGAAAATGCTGTGAGCAATAACAGTATTCTTACCTATGGTTGAGTTTGTTAGCATAGTTTATACAACATTCATGGGATCAAATTCATCAAGTCTTATCGGGAAGGCCCCCGGACGGGTGAAGTTATATGCTATTTTTCATCTGAGTATAAATGTGTATCTTCAATGGGCTCTATATTATTTATTTATTATGTTACTTCTAGTTATTGTTAACTGCCAATGCAGGTGACATGGTCTGTTCCCCTGTGTGGTAGGTCTGTTAGCCAATAAGATACACGTTTGATGAGTGGATTGTTTGTACTGACCCTCTGCAGGTTTTCGCGCTCTTGTTCCTCTATTGCCACATCGGTTAAATTGGCACCAGCGCAATCTAATTAAGACCATTTTCTAGCATTGTCAGTGGCAAACTACTTCTAGGAAGTTTTGTGCAAATGTTAGGAGTTATAAGTATCATCATAGACTGAGAACTACCGGTAATGCTTATCCTGTGATGTCCCTATACCCATTAAGTTTGGAATTATTTATAGTTAACAATAATGGCCTGGTAAGATGATTTTTTTTGAGAGGACATTAAGAACAAACAAACAAACCTTAGACTGCACGATGGTCTCATTTTTATTAAGATGTATGCACACAAGAGTGAGGTTATGCAACTGTAGTAACTTACTTGCCTACTTATTGATGTTGAGAGCAACGTATTTGGTATGAACTTATCATAAATCCTTGAAGGTATTCTCCGCTCAAGAAGACTAGCTTAGCTGTAGGAAATAATTCATATAATTGAGCAATCATGTGGTCGTTTTTGCGCAAGATTCTGTTTTCATCCTTTTCAAGGAGACCTTTTGCATTTTTTAAATAACCACATTAATTAATTTTTTGTGTGTATATTTGTGTGTTACATGTGTGTGTTTCATTCTCATCTTTTCAAGTTTAATCAAGTGAACGTTCATTAATTTTTTGTGTAGCAAGTTTGTTCTTTTTTCCAGTAGTAGTAATAGTAGTAGTAGACGTTTTATTGACAGACCATCAAGACCATAAAATCACAAAATATCAGCAGTCAGTACAGACTAAAAATCTTCAAGTGATTGATGCAGAAGTCAGAGGATGAATGCGAAAGGGTCATAATGGACTGAGTGTGGAACTGGATTGGCCCTTTTTTCTCGATAACATTTGGCAGTGGTTATAGTGCAGAAACGAAATTGCTGCATGAAACAAACACAACTGAAATGAACTAAACTTGACCGATAGTCATTTTTAAGTCTAGCTGACAAATACACATGTACGTTAACTTTGCAGTTATTGGGGATTGCTGGAAAGTGGACTTCCCCTTTGCACATAGAATGAGTCAAGTTCAGCATGGTTTAATTGTAATTGTAATTGTAATCATACATTTATATAACGCCACTTCAAGAGAACTCAGAGATATAGTATTCGGTTTAAGTATAACGATTCTATTTAACAACTATATGGGCAACTTCTGTGACTCAAAAGAGTGCTTATTGAAGAAGCTGATGCTCTAGTCTTAACCACCAGGAGGCTCTTTGGAAATTCGGAGTTTACAATTGTGATTAAGTGATAGGTGCTAATATCAATTAGGTGCACTACTTATATCTGTGGTGAGAGTTCAGTCGCATGATTTCTGTCGTGTGATTCTGTGATGTGGTTTCGTGCGGTGATTTCTTTAGTCGCTCACATACATGTAGTCTCACTTGTGCAGAGAAAAAACTCGGTTCACTATGATGAGTAGGTGTTTTTCTTACAGGAGTTTATTTCGACGAATACTATTAAACTTAGATAAAGTAAATACATTTCTAGATATTGCTTAAATGATTAACTTTTGCTTGATCCTGCAAAGGCATTATGTGTCTGACTGTTTAAAAATTAATTCTCTTAAATATAATATATCTCTTGATATATTATGTGTGTAGTATATGTATTAATTGTATTATGTATGTAATAACATATATTGCTGTCTGTTTGGTCAGGTATCTAAAATATATCTGCTTGGTTACGTTTTTATCAACATATCCATGTATCTTCCCAGTTATGTAGTATACAATTATTCATGTATCTTACCAGTTATGTAGTATCCAATTATTCATGTATCTTCTCAGTTATGTATGTATCCCTGCATATTACCAGTTATGTAATGTCCACTAATCCATGTATCTTCCCAGTTATGTATGTATCCAAGTATCTTCCCAGTTATGTGTTTATCCATGTGTCTTCCCAGTTATGTATGTATCCAAGTATCTTCCCAGTTATGTATGTATCCACGTATCTTCCCAGTTATGTATGTATCCACGTATCTTCCCAGTTATGTATGTATCCACGTATCTTCCCAGTTATGTATGTATCCATGCATCTGTAGTCTGCTTATCTGGTTACTGAGTACATACTGTTTTATCCTCTAAGAAGACGTTACCGTAGTAGACCGACTTTTACCAGTAACTGAACACATTTAGATGTGACATCTGAGCTTTTAACATCCTCCTCTGAGGGATGCTGAACAGCAGCTGTTGCTGTATCTGAGATGCGATTCTATCTGCTTGCTTTTAATGTCTAGGAATCGCTGAACAAACTGATGGCCAACCTGAAGACGACTCATCCACATTTCGTCCGTTGCATCATCCCCAACGAATTCAAACAACCAGGTAACAACAACGACAACAACAACATCCGAAAACAATCTGTTGCTTAACACGATGATGCGTGTGACATGAGAGCAATGCTGGCGGCTGTTAAGATCCTTGATCCATACCTACATGCTTTAACGCTTTATAAGGCATACTGCAGGAACACCTCAAAAGCACACTGAAAATTGATTTATTTATTTAAGAAATTTATATAGCGCCTCTTCAAGGTAGGCTACTCAGAAGCGCTCCCGGCCCAACCACAGCTAAATAAAACAGTTTTTAGGTTCTTAGGGAACAAAGTGGAATGATCCCTGGAGATTAAGCACAGTGTAACAGGGAGACCATTCCAAGTTGTAGGACCAGCAACAGAGAAAATGGCTATGCTATGGATCTGAGTGGGTTTGACATCGCTAGAAACGATAAGTTGAGCAGATTGTAATGCCCAGCAGGAAGGAATGTCAGTTGAAAGGCTGTTCCAACTGACGAAAGTGTACACGTTGCACTCGTGTTGACATGTGGAAGTGAGGAGTACTAGAAGACATTTGGCAACCTGCCTGTGCTGAAACTGCAACTAGCAAGCATTGCATGAGCGATGGTCAGAACAGAGCCATCGAGCAAAGCCTGGCCAAAGATCTGGAATGCGCTCGCATGTAACCGAGCTTTGATGTGCATGATGATAAATGCTGTGTTCGTCTATTTCAAACTGTTACTTGTATTTCATCGTAGCCATTGTTGTTGGTGTTGTTGTTGTTGTGTCTTTTACTGTTGTTTTGGTGCTATTGATATTGTCATTGTGTGTTGCGCAGGTGTTATTGATAGTGCTATTGATATTGTCATTGTGTGTTGCGCAGGTGTTATTGATAGTGCTATTGATATTGTCATTGTGTGTTGCGCAGGTGTTATTGATAGTGCTATTGATATTGTCATTGTGTGTTGTGCAGGTGCTATTGATATTGTCATTGTGTGTTGTGCAGGTGTTATTGATATTGTCATTGTGTGTTGTGCAGGTGTTATTGATATTGTCATTGTGTGTTGTGCAGGTGTTATTGATATTGTCATTGTGTGTTGTGCAGGTGTTATTGATATTGTCATTGTGTGTTGTGCAGGTGTTATTGATATTGTCATTGTGTGTTGTGCAGGTGTTATTGATGCAGAGCTCGTTCTGCACCAGCTTCAGTGCAACGGTGTCCTGGAGGGAATTCGTATCTGTCGCAAGGGATTCCCAAATCGAATGATCTACTCGGAGTTCAAGCAGAGGTATGACATCAATGTACATGTACAACAGCCGAACTCACTCACCTTCTCGTCACATGCGTTCAATCAATGGCATTCAATGATGTTAACAGGGAACATACATTGAGTATTAACAGGGCTGTATTTTAGGGTATATGCGGGTATACAGTGTATACTCACCTGCAGGAAAAATGTCTTCGTATACTCACCTCCGAAAACGAGGGTAGGCCTATATGCGGGTATACAGCGTATACTCGCATCAAGGAGCGTGTGGGTATGCGCATAAAAAAACTGTGAAAAAACGCAATTTATGAAGGAAACATTCATAAATTCGTAACAATTGAGCTTTTGACGCCGTAATTAAGGGTTTTGGGGCGAAAAATCGTCTGAAACTACCTGATGACTAAAAACTAGGTCATAAATTTTGGTGACTAAAAAAGGCTGACAGAAAGTTTTTGCCCAAAATAGTAGATTTTTCCGCTGGCAGCGTGTACCACCTCAAAATTTTTTAGTACAGCCCTGAGTATTAGTATTATTGACTTTGAGTCATGAAGCCAAGTCTAGCCATGTATAGAGTGTAGTGGTGTACCCAAGAAATAATTTGCTGAAATTTGGCCATTGTACGTAAATACGAATTGCCTGTAAAATTTGATTTTAAAATTTGATTTTAAAATTCTTTCTTCTGGCCAAGATACTGGCAAAAAGCCTTATATTTTTTTCCCGGCCCACCCTGTAGACTTACTTTTCGGAAGTATTGTGGTCTAAAGCCCCTGAATCTCTTTTCATTTTTAAAACCCTGTGGACATTCCTATCGGAAGTATTGTGGTCTAAAGGCCCTGAATATCTTTTCATTTTTAAAACTCCTACATTTTTTCCGTTCACCTGGAACCATTCCCTTTGGAACAGATATTCGATCCTGTCTCCCAACGTCATCCCACCGGGTTTCGTCGATGGAAAGATCGTGACGGAGAAGGTGTTGACCGCCCTTCAGCTTGACTCGAATGAATTTCGTCTCGGCCATACGAAGGTCTTCTTCCGCGCCGGAGTGCTCGGAATGCTGGAGGACATGCGTGATGAGCGACTCGCAAAGATCGTCGCCAACTTCCAGGCGCGCATTCGTGGATACGTCATCCGCAAGAACTACAAGAAACTCCAGGAGCAGAGGTGAGTGGGAAGACTACTTGCGTCTGTTTCGATGGGTAAACCTTTGTAACATTATACTAACACATATGCGTTTACATTAATGTAAGTACGTATGCTCTCGGTCCCTTTTGCTCGTGTGTCCGCTATGTAGAACCATTTCTTTTCGGTGGTAGGACCCTCGACATGGATTGGCGACTTCCCTTTTGATGCTCCACTCCCTTTCTTAAACTTCTTAGGCATTTCTGTCTCATCTTAAGACAGTTTTATTTGGCTGCAGTGGGGTGTTGGGAGTGCCTCTAAGTAGTCCCTTTTAAGAGGTGCTTTACAAATACACTTAGTGAACGAGTAAATGAGTGTTTATATATAATGTAAATATATATTATACATACATAAATATATATATAAATATATATGTACATATATAAACACACACTCATTTATTCGTTCACTAGGTGAACATAATTATATTTATTATGCATACATGTATAAATGTGTGAGTGCATGCGTGTGTGTATTGCTGTATTTAGCTCAGCAACCCTTTGCGTTTCATTTACCCTACGTTTACCTTACCCTCTCTCTTTTTAGAATCGGTCTGAGCGTCATCCAGCGCAACATTCGTCGTTGGCTCACCCTTCGCAACTGGCAATGGTGGAAGCTGTACACGCGCGTCAAACCGCTCCTCAGCATCGCTCGCCAGGAGGACGAGATGAAGAAGAAGGAAGAAGAACTCGAGCGGACAAAGGAGCAGCTGGCAAAGGTCGAGAAGCTGAAGAAAGAACTGGAAGAACAGAACGTCACTCTCCTTCAGACGAAGAACGACCTCTTCCTCCAGCTCCAGGCCGAGCAGGACAACCTTGCGGACGCAGAGGAGCGGATCGCCCAGCTCGTCAACCAGAAGGGCGACTACGAGGAGCAGGTGAAGGAGTTTGAGGAGCGCCTCGCTGAGCAGGAGAGCGCGGCCGAGGAGCTCGAATCGACGAACAAGAAGCTCGAGGATACGTGTGAGAACCTGAAGAAGGATGTCGAGACGTTTGAGCTGAATCTTCAGAAGGCGGAGCAGGAGAAGCAGAACAAGGACAACCAGATCCGGACGCTCAACGAGGAGATGGTGCGGCAGGACGAGAACATCGCTCGTGTCCAGAAGGACAAGAGGAACCTGGAGGAGCTGCTGAAGAAGACGCAGGAGGAGCTGGCGACGGAGGAGGACAAGTGCAACCACCTGAACAAGGTCAAACAGAAGCTGGAACAGTCCGTCGATGAGGTACGTCCCAACAATAGACAAGTGCTCGTATTTAATAACAGCCATGTAGTGTCGAAAAGTAGCACAATAGCAATAGTTACAATAGCACATTTTGTCAAGGCAGAAAAAAATCAAAGCTTATGCAGTTTTATCGACATTAAGAGAAAGACTGATTTTTGGACAGTTATATCTAGATTCGGAACCTTGATCTGACGAACATGATGCATTACTGATGTTTCCCAGTCAATTGGTACATTCCTGTCCTAAAAGGGTTAAGTGACAGTCACTTTTGGTACAATCACTTTTAGTACACTCCTGCTGTCACTTTTGGTACTCTCTTGTCACAAAAGAGTTAAGTGAGAGACAATCACTTTTAGTTCGCTCTCTTCATAATTGATTTAAGTGATGGAGGGACTGACTATTTAGAGAACGAGCTGTCGTGAATGTTTCACAGCTGGAAGACAACCTGGAACGTGAGAAGAAAGTGCGAGCGGATGTGGAAAAATCGAAACGAAAGATCGAGAGCGACCTGAAGGTGACGCAGGAGACGGTCGAGGAATTGGAACGCGTGAAACGAGACTTGGAAGAAGCCGTTCGCAGGTAACACACGACTGATCTTAAATCTAAATGTCAATATGCATTTCGATTTTATATAGCGCCCGTAAAATGACCTAGACCTTGCTCGGGTGAGATCCTTCACCACCACTTGCCTTTTTGAATGAGCGTCATGGTATCTTAGGGCCATTTGTACAGACCATGCTAGCCCGAGATTGAACTCTCTCGAATCGTAATCGTAAACTTGAAATTTCTAAAGTACTCGGAAGCCATGTGGGGAGCACCAGCTTATTCACGAGCACTGCGTTGAGTCAGAAGGGTTGTCTGTGAGAGTAGTCCTTGGTGGTCCGGGTCGAAGGAGTAATTGGGAACTGAACCACATGGAAGTGCAGTCTACACTATAGCGGCAGCCAGCGTTGCTTACTGGGTCAATATGGCGACTTCTCATATTATATTCTCATCCAGTGCTTAAAGTGTGGGAAAATAAGTGCCTGGACGCCCCTTACTTTTCCAAAAGAAGTGCCTGGACGCTCCTTACCTTTCCAGTCTGTGCTGGCCAATAAGTGGCAGGACGGCGTTAAGATTTTAAAATAAGTGCATGGACGCCGTCCATGACCGTCCAGCCACACTTTAAGCCCTGTTCTCATCCAATAGTAGAACTTTCTGTAGTGCGAGAGGCGCTGTTTCAATCTATGGATATGATTGTGATGCACTAAGCATTGATTGATTGATGATGCTCCAGAACTGCTGTGCAATCCTTTCAGCTCAACAAAGTGGCTAGTAAGTCTAATCAGATAATGACCGGGCTTTCCAATGGATTAAAAATTTTACCACAGTTTTCGTTCAGACAACCGTTGATTGATTGATGCATTGCCCAGTTTTGGAGTACAAGTACAGTGCCCATTTGCATATTAAAATTACATATTACATTTTAAATTGTATATTGTACATGTACTATTAACTGATTAAATAGTACAATTGCAGATTATAACTACAAATTACATTTGGCAGAATATATTTTTTCTTGCAGATTATAATTTCAGATTGCAATATTATAACAGATTACAAGAACAGTTTCAGTTCCCAACTGTTACTTAGCGGATGATCTGAGCTTGGAATTCTTTGACTGTCATACTTGGCCCTTGTTTGTCAGAGTCAGATTTCTTTTTGCGAATGAAATCTATTTTGCGAATGAAATCTATTTTGTGAGTGAAATCTATTTTGTGAGTGAATTGTTGACGACAGGAAAGAAGTTGAGAACACGACTCTGAATAGCAAACTCGAAGACGAACAGAATCTGATTGCTCAACTGCAGAAGAAAATCAAAGAGCTTCAGGTGAACATTTATTTTATTTCTTTTTGTTGATTTGTTTTTTTAGCACTTATTTTATTTCTTTTTGTTGATCTGTGATTTCAAACACTTATTTGATTTCTTTTTATTGATTTGTGATTTCAAACACTTATTTGATTTCTTTTCAGAGATTTGTAATTTCAAACACTTGTTTTTATTTCTTTTCAAAGATTTGTGATTTCAAACACTTATTTTATTGCTTTTCAAAGATTTGTGATTTCAAACACTTATTTTATTGCTTTTCAAAGATTTGTGATTTCAAACACTTGTTTTTATTTCTTTTCAAAGATTTGTGATTTCAAACACTTGTTTTATTTCTTTTCATAGATTTGTGATTTCAAACATTTATTTTATTTCTTTTTGTTGATTTGTGATTTCAAATACTTATTTTATTTATTTTTTATTGATTTGTGAATGACAATGGCAATATTATTTTATTTCTTTTATTGCAATATTCAAAGTCATTAAATACGCAAATTGCTGGAAATAACTTTTGATAACAATTATAATTACTAATTAGCAACATCTTTGTAAAAGAAACTTCTACTGCATACATCAATTTGTAGATTTTTGAATCTTGACAGTGTTTTGATTCCAATATTTTTAATTGTGATTGAAATATTTTCCACGCCTCAGATCGATTCGCATTTCAGTGTGAGAAATTTATTCAATATTAATGATAATGAAATTATATCAAATGAAGTTCAATGTGTCAATTAAAACACGGTCAAGATTCATAACTCCACAAATAAACGTATGTGACAAAGTGCATTCCAAAAAGAAGGACCACTTGAAGCAAATGAAGCAACATCGAAATATTATTCTAATATGTCACATAACTTGTTTCTAGGCTCGTATCGAAGAACTTGAGGAGGAGCTTGAAGCAGAAAGGGCTGCTAGAGCCAAGGTCAGTGAAATAACTATATATATATTCTAATTAAATTTTTTTGGATCATAGCCCACCTGACAGAATTATTATTATCACTATGTTCTGCTTGTAAAACTTATTCTAGGTCGACTTGAGCAGCCTTTCACTCCTTAGGGGCTTTTTCTGTCTATTCTGGCCTTCATGATCTCAAACGTTAAGAAATTCTGAGTAGTTGCTTAACGACAAAATGCTGTTTGCATTCAGTTGATTTCAATGTATAATAAGCTGTGGAGGACGTTAGTTTTCAGAATTCTTTTACAGTCATTTTTTTCTTTTTTCTTTTAAGAAAGAAATTAATTTCATCATTAACTGTTTAAAGTTTTGAATCATGCGCTCTTTGTTGTTGTTGTTGTCGCAGGTGGAGAAGCAGCGATCGGATCTTCAACGTGAACTGGATGAGTTGAGTGAACGACTTGATGAAGCAGGTGGCGCCACTCAAGCACAGGTATACATGTAAAACTAATCATGGATTGACAAATAGATAGAATTTCATAAGACAGTGAGACAGACACAATACGAGGGTCTTACAAAGAAACAGACGAACAGAGAAAGAGACTTAGACAGAAAGACAATGAAAAATGTTTAGAGAAAGCTGATCGGGTGATGGTGATGATGGTGGTGGTGGTGGTGGTGGTGGTGGTGGTGGTGGTGGTGGTGATGATGATGATGATGATGATGATGATGATGATGATGATGATGATGATGATGATGATGATGATGATGATGATGAAGGTTTAATGATTAATTATTAGTGATGATTAGATATGATTAATGATGATTGATGATGATTATGAACAGCTGGACGTGAACAAGAAGCGTGAGGCAGAGCTGCAGAAGCTGAGACGTGACTTGGAGGAGGCGCATCTCCAGGGTGAGGCTCAGACGGCAGCGCTTCGCAAGAAGCAACAGGAGGCTGTCAACGAATTGGCCGAGCAAGTCGATCAACTGCAGAAAGCGAAACAGAAGTGAGCGTCAACCAGATTAACTGTATCTATCGGAGTATCTTCAGAAGTTGAGCTGTTTCTATTATTATTATTATTATTATTATTATTATTATTATTTTTATTATTACTATTATTATTGTTATTATTGTTATTATTATTATTATTGTTATTATTGTTATCATTACTATTGTTTATATTACTATTATGTAATGCATATAAAAATTATTATAATATTGTATTGTATTTTATGCATATATGTAAAACTCCTATATTAGTGTGAACCATTCAGAAGTGCTCCTAGTGTGCATTGCCCCCTTGAGAAGAAGCAGGTCTTGAGAAAAGACGAGTCAGAGGAAACAGAATGGTAGAGTGAACAGAAGGAGAAAGCGCATTCCAGAGAGAAGGACCAATAGAAGCAAATTATTGGTACTGAGCCATAGCAGTTCTAGATTGAGGAACAAAGAAGTTAAGTCGGTTGAGTTGAAGTTGAGTGAGGACGAAATATAACATTTTGGGGACAAGACCCACTCAGCCTTGCAGATCGGAGTTGGATCTGATATTGTATGCGAGCACATAAAGGGAGCCAGTGAAATTAATCAAAGATAAAGTCAGGTATGTGAGAGTACTTGAGAATATATGAAATGTGTTGGAATGGATTATTACTTGTATGTTATATTGTATTTTTTTATTATTGCATTATAATATCTTATCTTATATTATTGTATTGTATTGCATTATATAGTTTTGTTATGCTATATTTTTATGCATTATGTTATTGTTATTATTAGTACGTTTATTATTATTATTATTTCAATTCAGCTTCATATAAGGTTTGTTTGTGCTGTGAATACAGATCCGATAAAGAAAAGCTGCAGATGAAATCGGAGCTGGATGATCTTCAGGGTCAGATTGAACATACGAATAAGACAAAGGTTTGTTCGTCTGCACTTCAGAGCATCATGTCCAATATTGTCACTCGTAATTTCTTTTATTGTAAATAATTGCATCAGAGCTGTGTATAAAGTTGTATTATGCTTATTTTTTCTCTTCTGTGTTCTAGTGTCGTGTGAGGTAAAAATTAGTTTTTGCAATAAGCAATTTAATTGGAGATCGTATTTTGCATCTTTTGCTTTTGTTTTACTTTCTTTTATTCAGAACCAATAATTCTATAAATTCCCTATATTATGAATTTTTTAAATTTTATTTTATGTTTAGCCAAAGACTAAATTTGGTTATCTGTCCAGCTACATGCAGGATACATTACACTGGCTTCCACCTCTCTCAGTGTATCGAGTACAGGATTGCTGCTCTCATTCGGCAATGTCAGCTCGGTATACCCCAGACTACCTGCGAGAGCATTGTTGCTTATTGGGTATCCATGGCCACCGCCCCCCCACCTATTCTGCTCTTAGTTTCATATGTACAAACTGCAACCATGCAGAATCAAACCTTTTCCTTGGTAGGCTCAGTGGTCTTGAATGTGCTCCTCCAAGAGCTGTGCCCATCTTCCTAGGACTCTCACTGCAGCATTTTTTTTTATTTAGCTCAAAACTGTACGTTTTTGCCATACTAGAGTCGGGAGCACCTCTGTGTAGTTCCCATGTAGAGGTGCTACTGAAATTGAACGAACGAACGAGTGAATGAATACTGTTGTTGATTTTGTAGGGCACAGCGGAGAAGTTGAGCAAGGCGCTCGAAGCCCAGATGGCCGAAGTGAACGCGAAACTCGAGCAGTCGCACAAAGACCTAGCGGAGATCAACGCGCTGAAGGCGCGAGCAAGCGCCGAGAGCACCGACATCCAGCGCCAACTCGAAGAAGCCGAGAGCCAGCTGAACCAGCTGCTGAAGGCCAAGCAGGCATTGACGAAGCAGCTGGAAGAGGCGAAGGCCGCTCTTGAGGAAGAGTCTCGGCTGAGGGCCAAGCTGCAGAGCGAGAACCGCAACCAGCAGGCCGACCTCGACCGACTCAGGGAGCAGCTGGAGGAGGAGCTCGAGGCGAGGGCCGACCTTCAGCGACTCCTCGCGAAGGCCAATGGGGAGGCGGCGCTCTGGAGGCAGAAGTGCGAGAGCGGAGAGGGCGGAGTGAGGTCGGAGGAGATGGAGGAGCTGAAGAGGAAGCTGAATGGAAAGGTTCAGGAGCTGGAGGCACAGCTGGAAGCGTCGCAGGCCAAGGTCTCCAGCCTGGAAAAGGTGAAAGTACGTCTCCAGGGAGAACTGGAAGATCTGATGGTTGAAGTGGAAAGGGTGAGTTTAATACTTTACGTTATAAAAAAATTAATGGAAGGCAGGAAAAAGGGGGAAAGACAATAATAATCATAACATTGATGATAATAATAATTATTATTAATAATAACACTTAATTACAAAAAGGATAATGTGGCCTTTGCGGGTTGTTTCACTAACCCTGTTACCGATTTGGAAGAGGGGTAGCCTTTCCATGGCGATAATGTTAACATTAATAATAATAATAATAATAATAATGATAATAATAATAGCCATACTCTTTTATCCTGGCTTGGGACAGGCTAGGGCTATCCTAAGAAAACCTGAGGCAGAGTTTTAACCCTCTCACCCCTATAGCCCCACAGCAAGCGGAACGCCCACCCGATGGCCCTGAGCAAAAAGTATATAATATATATATATATATAATATATGATAATATATAATATAATATATATAATATATATTATATAATATATATATATAATAATTTATAATATATATATAATATATATATAATATATATTTAATATATATATATAATTATATATATAATATATAATATATAATAATATAATATAATAATATATATAATATATATAATATATATAATAATAATAATATATAATAATAATATATAATAATAATATATAATAATAATAATAATATATAATAGTAATAATAATATAATAATATAATACAATAATAATATAATATAATAATATATATATATAATATATATATATAATAATATATATATATAATATATATATATATATAATATATATAATGTATATATATATATATAATAATATATAATAATACATAATAATAATATATAATAGTAAGTAAACCAATAAGCCACGGTTTATATGTTGAAGCCTCTATAGCGGCTTTACGGGTATTTGTCAAAGACCACCAAGCCGCTATAGCGGCTATACGGGGCAAGAGGGTTAAAGAAGTGTTTTTTTATTATTGACCAATTGCTAATCACAGTGTGGTGTGCACACAGACACACACACACACACACACACACACACATTTGTATACATTCTACTGTAGAGATGAAATTCTGCTAAATTGAATGGCATGTCATAATTTTTTCCATTTCCTCCGTTTGCTCAGGCTCAAGCGATTGCGGCTCAGGCCGACAAGAAGCAGCGTCAGTTTGACAAGACGATCGACGAATGGAAGCGGAAGGTGTCCGATCTCCAGACGGAACTGGAGACAGCCCTCCGTGATGGACGTGCCAACGCAGCCGAGGTCTACAAACTGCGAACTCAGCTGGAAGAATCGAACGACGCGATTGAAGCGCTGAGGAGAGAGAACAAGAATCTTACTGGTAGGGAAGTTCTGTTGTTGAAAAGAATTATGCTTCGGTGATAGGGCCGGTGTCGCGTGACAGAGTCTCCCCCCTAAAAGTCTCCCCCCGGAGACTTTATTTCGAAATAGATTCTCCCCCGGAGGATCTATTCCAGAATAAATTCGCCCCCGGAGACTATATTCTGAAACAAAGTCTCCGTGGGGGAGAGAACATTTCCGCCGTCCACGAAATAAAGTCTCCCCGTTCAGCGTAAAATTGGCTACAGTTGCATCAAATTTAGAGATGAGCAGGCTAAACGGCTAGTTTACGTTGCCAGGTTATATAACAAGAAAACATATAATACTTTTACTTCAGAAAATTTCTTCCAATACAGAGTTTCAGCCAGGGAGAGACTCTGTTTAGGGGGGAGACTTTGTATCGGGGGGAGACTTTATTTCGTGACACCGGCATTTAATTCTTTACTATTGACCAAAGTGTAGTAAATGTTATGGGGAATTATATCCCATTGGTTGGTGAATGATTAGCACTTTATGGATGAGAATGCAATGAATGTGACTGGGAAATCAGTTGCTAATTAGGTATTGTAATGTATTGTGAGGATGTTGATTTTTAGAGCAGCATGTGTTGGAGATGCTTCTAGGGCGTTTCTTATTGCGATGTAGTGGCATCATGGTCAAGTAAAGACTTGTCTTCGAATTTCTCCTAACTACGCTCAAAATATTAAACAGATTGCCTGGGGTTTGATTATACAATACTGGAATGATACAAGATACTATATAGCTATTATTACTATGCTATAATATTGAATGTAGGAATAGTATACGGCATTAACATTATATGCATGCGATAATACTATAGATGGGCATTGTATTATACACATTCAATAAGTAAGTTGATGACTCAGTTAGTTGTATTTTCATTAGCCAATGCTGATTTCTCTCTGACTTTTATTAGTCAGCAACGTTGAAATTCCACCTACCGAAATTAAATAGCAATATAACCAAGCCACCACACTGGTCAGGTCAATACTTTAGAAAGTCATACCTCTAAATCAATGCATTCAGCCTGTATAGCCAATTAGCTTAGGTTGTTTCATACAAATAGGATTATACTAAATCATCCGGATTAGAGATTAATAATCCTGTTAATCCGCAGACGAGATCCACGATTTGACGGACCAGCTTGGCGAGGGAGGCCGCAGCGTACACGACATTGAAAAGGCTCGGAAGCGTCTGGAAATGGAGAAGGAGGAACTGCAGACGGCCTTGGAAGAGGCGGAGGCGGCTCTGGAAGTGGAGGAAGCCAAAGTTCAACGGGGTCAGCTGGAGATTGCCGCCGTTCGCCAGGACATTGATCGACGACTCGCGGAGAAGGACGAGGAATTCGAAAATACGAGGTCATTAAATCCTTTCTGAAATTATTGCAACGGGGGTCGATCGATAAATCAGAGTTTATATGTAATCGACCGGATTTGATATGACGTGTCATAATTATTATTTATTTTCTGTTGATGGTTTATTTATTTATTCTTTTTCTCTTTGATGAGTTTTATTTGTTTGTTTTGTTTTCTGTTGTGCTTGCCACTGTGCCTTTCTTCTTGTAGTTTAAGTAACATCGGATGCATAGTAATGTTCCCCATGGTTGTTGCTGGTTAATGATCACCATCTTGTCACACTCCTCAATTGTTATTGGGCACTGCTCAGTGGGATTTGTCCCTTTTTTGGTGTACCTATTGCTCCCACAAATCATTAATGTGCATCAGATAAAAATGTCACAATATAACCGGGCGCCACCTATTAACCAGCACCGTACTAGACTAGTTGAAATTCAGTCAAACTCTCGTAATGTGTTGCAAATTAAACGAAAACAATTATCGAAGCTGATTGACGTATTTAAAATTCTCTTTCCGGTTGCCAACATTCTCTGACTGGCTAAAGACATTCTCTGACTGGCTAAAAACATTCTCTGACTGGCTAAAAACATTCTCTGACTGGTCTCTTTAACAAAACAGGCGAAACCACCATCGCGCCCTCGACTCAATGCAGGCGAGTCTTGAAGCCGAGGCTCGTGGCAAAGCAGAGGCGATGCGCGTGAAGAAGAAGCTCGAGTCAGACATCAACGAACTCGAAGTGGCCCTCGACGGGGCCAACCGGGGCCGGGCCGAGGCCGAGAAGAACATCAAGAAGTTCCAGCAGCAGATCCGCGAGCAACAGCAGATGCTCGAGGACCAGGATCGGGTGAGGGACGAGCTGCGTGAGCAGGCGAACGCCGCCGAGCGAAGAGCGCTCGCCGTGTCTGGAGAGCTGGAGGAGCTGAGGACGCAGCTGGAGGCGGCCGAACGAGCGAGGAAGGCAGCGGAGTCGGAGCTCCAGGAGACGGTGGATAGAGTGTCGGAGTTGGCGATCACCAATAATTCTCTGTCAACCATCAAACGAAAACTGGAAACGGACATTCAGGCCATGCAGGTGCGGCAGCAGTCGTGATTTTGCTTATAATGTAGCATTGTAATGTTGTAATTAGTAGCGTCTATGGTATTGTAGTTGTTGTTAGCAAATTCGGTAGCACCGTAATCGTAATTATTAACTTGTGTCGTAATTGTATTCATTTCGGTTGCAACGTAATTGTAATTAGCAACTGCTTTTGCGTATGTAATTATTAATTTCTGTTGCATTGTGATTGTAATTAGTAGTTTGTACTATAATTTCAATTAGTAACTTCTTTGGCACCGTAAAAAAATTCAATTGGTTTTTTTCTACAGTAGCTTCCGTAGTTATTGTGTAGTTATTGTCTGATGCACTGGTGAATATGTCTAGTGGCTGTGATGGCAATTCTGTTCTTCCAACAGAGCGACCTTGAGGAGCAGGCCATCGCCCTCAAAGCCTCAGAGGAGCTCGCAAAGAAGGCAACAGCGGACGCAGCCCACATCGCTGACGAGCTCCACCGCGAACAGGAGCACTCGAGTCAGATCGACAAATTCCGTCGCTCTCAGGAGACCCAGATCAAGGACCTCCAGGCGCGGCTGGACGAGTCCGAGGCATCCTCACTGAAGGGCGGAAAGAAGATCATCCAGAAGCTGGAGCAGCGAGTGAGGGAGCTGGAGGTGGAGCTCGACTCGGAGCAGCGGCGTCACGGAGAGAGCCAGAAGGCGATCCGGAAGCTCGACCGGAGGCTGAAGGAGGTGGCGTTCCAGGCGGAGGAGGAGCACAAGGTGCAGGAGAGGTCGCAGGAGATGGCGGAGAAACTGCAGCAGAAGATCAAGACGTACAAGCGTCAGGTGGAGGAAGCGGTAAGTGGTATTGTTATTATTATTATTGTTATTATTGTTGTTGTTATTATTATTATTGTTGTTATTATTATTATTGTTATTATTATTTTTATTATTGTTATTATTGTTATTATTATTGTTATTATTATTGTTATTATTATTTTTGACTTTTATATAGTGCACCTTCAAGGCAAACTACTCAGAAGCGCTCCCAGTTCAACAATGGCTAAATAAGTCAGTTTTTAAGCGAGGAAGGAACATAGTGGTGTGACCTGAAGGTGGAGTGCAACAGGGAACCCATTCCAGGTTCTAGGACCAGCCACTGAAAAAGAGCACCGCCATAGCCATTCATTCATCCATTCATTTATATAGCACCCTTTCATGGAAACTGCGCCCGAAAAGAGCAGTTTTAAGTGTAGTGAGGAAGCTTTTTGGTTGAGTGTCAGGGTGAAGACATAGCTGTAAAGGAAGGCCATCCAGACCACTGCATGGCCAACCACAGAGCTCTCTTATTTATATACATAATACATTTATTGTATTGCAGTTTGCACTGCATTTAAGCATTTGTAAAACACCCCTAGTATGGTGAACCGTTCAGAAGCACTCCTAGTGTGCAGGGCCCTGCAAGAAGCAGGTTTAGAGAAGAGAGAAGTAAGACGAGAGATTGCCTGACGGAATAATTACTGTAGAGCAAACAAAGGGAGAAGGCACATTCTTTTGTTCAATTAGCAATGATATTCTTTTACCTTGATTCCGCAATACACTTATGGAACTTCTTGGACTTGATTATCTTGTGATAGAAGCCACTTATCATGATGTGTGTCTGTTGTTGATGTAACCAGGAGGAGATCGCTGCCATCAACCTTGCCAAGTACCGCAAGGTCCAGCACGAATTGGAGGAGGCTGAGGAGCGAGCAGATGCTGCGGAGAACTCACTCTCAAAGATCAGAGCCAAGAACCGCAGCTCAGTGTCCGCAACAAAGGTTTTGACGGTAAAATTAATAAGCAATTCTTTCTAGAACTGTGTTCTCAGGGTTTAAAGTGGATGGGAACGGTGTTCCCACTGCTCTCGAATTTCTCGGCTTGCTTTCACTGCTTGAAACATGGGCGTTTTCAATAAAACTTCATCAGCGTTCCCACTGCTCACAGTTAGCGTTCCCACTGCTCACCCAAACCACTTTAACCACTGCGTGTTCTTAAGTGCTGGCAAAGTAGAATTACGTCACGTCAACTGTTTGCTGCGTTGGTGTAGCATTTTCTTCTTGGCTGTGCTTTGGCCTATCTATGTGAGCTCTGCTGTGTGTGTGTGAGTATTTGTTGTCCTACCTCTCAGAGCCCTTTGCTGTGCGTCTAGCGGGAAGCTTTTGATCCCTCGTATTGAAACCTCAACCTGTCAGCGTCGTGCTTTCTCAATTGTGGATCCCAAAGCCGCCTGGTTTTTTGAAGCAGTTGACATGACATGAGACCTGTTTGTTAATGCTCTAGGATCCCGTTTTCAGACATATCTGGGCATTTATTTGAGAAACAAATTTACTAGAAGTTTTAATGTTTCATATAATTATTAACATTTTTTTTGCTTATTTTTACTAGTTTTGGATAGAAAAATATGTGGAAAAATCAAAGCCATTCAGTGTTAAGAAATAAGACGATAAGTGAATTGTGTCAAATATGTGGAAAATTTAGGGGCAAACGCCCCTTGGAACGCCCATGCCCATTTTGCCCACTTACGGTACTCTCCATCACACCCTTATCTTCCTTTTCAGCTGTTAAAATTGAGTTATTTGACACGAGTCACTAGTTTCTATCTCCTATTCAATCTGTCCTCAATTGATTGCTCGCCTTCCTAAATACCCAGATATATCATTGTTTACGGTTTATGATGAACCAACTACTCTGGCTTCCTCTCTCTGCCCGCATACAATCATATAGAGTCCTTGCTCTGTTCCCCAAGTCCAGACTATAGGTCTTGCACCAGAATATTTCAGGATCTCCTTTGTTCTCCTCTTCCTGCATCTTCTCATTGACCTCTCCGTTCTCTGGACAGGTTAGACTTATTAATCCCACAAGCTAGGACCACTCTTGCTCAATCTCGATCGTTTACCATCATTGTGCCCTCCTTATGGAATTCTTTTCCCTCCACTCTGCGTGAGACTCTTCTTTCTAGATCGCTATCTACATCTCTCTCTCTCTCTCTCAATTCTTAAGACCTATCTTTTCTCTCTGGTTTCTTGCACTGGGAGCGCTAATGAATGGCCATGGTAGTGGCTCCATTTAAATTTGCGTAATTATTATTTTTATTGTGATTATTATTGTTATTATTATTATTATTATTTAGTTATTTATTTATTTTTAAAAAAAATTTTGCCCTGAGGCACATATGATCCCTCAGGGACTTACACCCTAATTGCTGAGATAAAAACATCTGGAACGGCACCTAGTCGTCGTTGAAATCCAGTGCAGGAAAAGAGCCGCGGAATGCCACCGCATTAAATCGCTGGATTGTAAGAGGAAGACGCTGAAATAAGTAAGACGTCTATTAATATTACTTTATTATTATTATTATTATTATTATTATTATTATTATTGTAAGCGGTGCTATAGAACTTGCTACTAACGTTACATTACATTTGTATTTGAATAGCACGGAGCTGGATTGTCGCTGACTAAGACAACGCTGCATTCTCACCGAGCGTCATCCGAAGCAAACGATTAACTGCTGCTTGCAGAAGAAGAAGGCAAGTGTCTGTCATCAGTCATCACGAGTGAATTCATCCATGCATTTATATATTTATATAGCTCATCTTCGAGAAAATTACTCGGAGGTGAAACAGTGTGATGGATATATATAGCTTCTTTTCGCTGCCTATGATCCACACTTTCCCATGGGGATCTCTAACCCTTTGCTGATTTGATCTCTTTCCAGTTGTATTGCAATGCCATTACACATACAACGTCAATAAATCTTAATTGACAGCTGTTATAATGATAATAATAATAATAATAATAATAATATTGAACCCATACACTCTGCATTACAAGTCGAGTGCTCTAACCACTTGATTGATGTGCTCTTACATTGAAGATGTGGTTTCTACTCTGCCCTTGTCATGGGACATTTGTCCCAATGGTTGAGAGACTCCCTTAGGATGAAGATGGAATTAATTCATCCATATAATTATTTCATTCCAGCCCTTAAGTCTATCGTTAGGTAGATATAAAAAATCTGTTTTATGCACGATATTTTGTGCCTCTCTGTGCGTATAGCCTATTATAGGTCTTTGTTGCTGCTGGCTGCTTTAGCGGTCTGGTCTTCTAGATGTTGATGTTGATGAAGGTGGAACCTTCTGGTTCCAAGGTACCGAACATACCAATTTACCACTGTGCCCTACAGCATTGTGTAGTAGACCCCGATGCAATAGGAGTTACTAATTATTAATTAATATTGATTAATTATTGTCAGTGTAGTTGTGCTACAGTGATTGTCATGCAACAGTTTGTGTAAAGCTGTTAATTTTTTATTTGTAGGTTTATAACGAGCTTGGATCTTCACAAATACAGGCGAATTTCTGTTCGGCATTCTCTTTCGCTTCTGATAAACCAAAGATGTTTTATCTGCAAATAGCAATCACCATTTTTCGGACAACAGAACAAACTACAATATAGGCCTAGTAATAACTTAACACAGGGTAGCTGTTACATCTGCTACCCTCTCCCTTAGCGTTTAAGCAACCATTAGTGGTACCCCCAAAAGAAAAAAACATCTGCCTGATGGGGACTTTTGCTGTCGTTGCAGGACAACAATAAAAAATGCATTAGTTATCTAGTCTTGCCTATAGTTACAAAGTTTCGAGTTAGTCCATATGCAACTCTGTATTGCCAGGAATTGTGTTGGAACGCCTAAACAAGACATTATCTAATAATCTAAGTGGTAACCGTGTGTTGACTGATGGTATAATTATATACAAAACAGATTTAGTTATTGTTACTGCTGTGTGCTATTAAGTCCGTCGTTGGCTTTCATTTAATCAGAGTTAGGCTGCTGATAAATGCCACAGATGCTTCTTACAGTTTGTTTGCTGCACTCATACAATAAATGATAAATCAGTTCTTAATATTGTTTTCAATATATAATTGGTCGTTTTAATGTTGGTCGTCAGTCGTCACAATACACTTTCGTTCAGAATCGAAACATGTAGCACATGTAGCAGTGTCTTATTTAAAGTCTTGTTTAGCAATTTAATGACAGACTGCATTGGTTCACGTTGAAGTGCGTCTCAGGCCTGGACAAGGAGAAGGGCGACACCAAGGCCGTAGCTAGGGGGGTGTTTTGGGTGTTTGAACACCCCCCGAAATGGAAAATGTGAAAAATAATATAATGCATTTACGAGCATATGACGTAAAAACCATGAAATAAAACCATGAAAACACCCCCGAAATGGAAAATATAGGTTTTTGGGAAGAGAAATTGATGAAACACCCCCCGAAATAAAATCCTGGCTACGGCCTTGGGCGACACTAATCATCTTTTATATGGCAGTGTCGTTAAACATGTAGCAGAGAAGGCCTAGTTCCGCGGGCTCGCGCTTGGCTAAGTTAGCTGCCACACAATGCCGAGCTTTCTCGGTTGTAGGCCCGGTAGGGCCGTCCATCTGAAATGACCTCCCTTCAAATCTGCATTTTATTAATCCTGCCAGCAAGACTTTTCGTCTTAAATCTCTCAAGACTCATTAAGTGTTTTCTTTCGCCGTGGCTGGGCTGGGAGCGCCTCTGAGTTAATTTCTTGAAGGGCGCTATATAAAATCAGAGAATGAATGAATGAATTAACACGGCAACGTCATAATCCAATAAATATTTATATATCGCGAGTGACGTCATCGTCTTTGTCTTGCCTGCGCAGTTACGTCATTTTGTGAGAAAGAGAGACAGAGAGAGAAAGATCTGAGTTGCTCTACTTGCTTTGATATTTTCGAGAGCAAATTTTTTAAGTGATCTGCTGGAGCTGAATCTGCAGCCGTCGTGATAGATTCTGGAGGAGCCGAGGGCGTAACTGCACAATCGGGGGTTCCTATTAATAGCTTTTGCGTAACGTTGTGTTTTTAATTTTGCATAAGCGGAAACGAAATATTGGAGTAGATATACCAAGAGATGTCATTTAGTATTAGTTTTAGTCAATTTAATATAATCGTTATAAAATGTTCATTATGGAATTATAACTATGAATTATTGTTCATTATGTTCATTTTGGAAGGAAACACTGAAAACAATTTAAATCTTTCGAGTGAACTTATCGACATAACTAGCGTATCGGGATCGAGTAACAACCCTAACCCTAATACTAACCCTAAACGACCCTCACGGTGCCTAACCTGAGCCCTAAACGACTCACTGCCTAACCTGAGCCCTAAACGACCCTCACGACGCCTAACCTGAGCCCTAAACGACCCTCACGACGCCTAACCTGATCCCTAACCGACCCTCACGATGCCTAACCTGAGCCCTAAACGACTCACTGCCTAACCTGAACCCTAAACGACCCTCACGACGCCTAACCTGAGCCCTAAACGACCCTCACGACGCCTAACCTGAGCCCTAAACGACCCTCACGACGCCTACAGTTAGACACAAGACTGAATATTTTAAAATGAACGATTTTCATTAATTTGTACATAGAGTTGCATCGTTAGCACAATGCGTAATCTATGGTATGCGAGTGTCGACCAATCATAACACGACAGGCAACCGGAAAAGAAAACCGAAAAGACCAATAGCGGATCGTCAAACAAGAAGGTAAAAATATTTAAAATATTACGCAAAATTAAAAACAACGTTACGTAAAATCTATTAATAGGAACCCCCGATTGTGCAGTTTCGCCGAGCCGAGTTGCCGGTGGTGGACGCCGGAACTAACGAGCGACAGTCGTGAGATGACAGCGATGGTGATCGATGCGATAGTGAGCGACAGTCTGAGATGATCCCTGTCAACGACGATGCCTTCGCCAAGGTCATTCCCGCCTCATCCTCTTCGTTCCTCCCCGCGACGTGCTGTGCCTGTGACCCTGGGGCAGACGACGATAACGATAACGAGGCTATGTCGACATAGGCTACGCCGGTGCTTTCGGCATCTTTTCGTTCGATTCATTGAGAGCGTGCCGTTAGCTTCGAGCGATGACTCGATCTCCTGACATGATGATTCGGATGGTCGTGAGGAGGTGGTTTCAGTTCATCAGTTGGCTAATTCAGGAGGAGGTCCGTGGCCAATGCCTCCTTCTCCTCCTTTGTAGCCAGCGAGATCCCTGCATGAAGAGTCCGTCAAGTCAGAGTATCGTCTACATGTAGGCCTAGACGGAATCCGAAGTGCCGAGATAGAGCTGCTGCTCGATGCATGGTTGGTCCGAATTATAAGGGACATTCAAATTGAACCGTTTTAAGAGTAGCCTTCGAGTATCTGCGACACATCGAATTTGAAATGAATGCTACAGTAATTAACTGACTTCGTGGAGTCGACTCTCCGTCGGAATGTGTAATCCCAGCTGGAGAAAAGAGTCGCCCCATGAACTGAACACATACAATAGAGTTAACCCGCGACAACAGACTGGCATGGGTCTACAGATGATTGGTGAGAAAACAATTTATATTAGCCATTCCTTAAGTTTCTTTCCCTAAAGTTAAGGGACAATCCTTGTAAAATTCGAGGTTCTGTAACAGACCTTCTTCTTTATTAGTGTTCTGCCCTTAGGCATGAAGGTCCAAGATTCAAACGACACCATCTTGTCTATTCTGTGCTTTTTCCTTGATTTCTTTATATCATCGTCCCTTTTCTGTCCATCCACCAGTCCAACATCATCTTTCTTGGTCTTCCATGGTAGTTTCTTTCCCTCCATTCTTCCCTCGAGAGCAGTCAAGAGCGGGTCTCTCCTCAACGTGTGCCCCAGCCAGTTCATCTGCCTATTCCGTATTGTATCAATCAGCGATCTTTCTTCTTGCACCAGTTGCAGTACTTCTTCATTGGTTTTGTAGTCCTTCCAACTAATCATGCAACCTATTTCAATCCTGTAACTGTAATTTTGCAATTTTGTAGCTTCATGCATACATGAGTTCGAAGCTATGAGGTCGAGAACGCAGACTGTGTGCCCTGTGGTCTGTGAACCATGTTGGTCGCCAAACAGTCTAAAATAATAAGGTCACATTATCACATATCACAGCTCGCAACAGCCTGCAATCCCTGCATTCAGTGTCACCTATAATTAATAAGCACCACGTACAACGCTCACCAATAATTATATTGTTTGGCAACAGAAAGCCCAAACGCTGCATCGTATACAATGAAATCGTCCAAGTTCTGAAAGTACGTTAGCTGCAGCTGTTGCTAAGCTCTTAATATCCTCAGCTTAACCTGCTTCTAAACTAATACTTGAGCCTGGATAATGATAATGATATTTGTCATAGGCTACCCTATTTAGGCCATTTTGATACCATGTATCAGTTAAACTCAATTTCAGTGTATGGCAGCAACGCGCGAGAGAAATTCAGTCTGTTCGAATTATTTTGTTGCAGACCACAGCGCGATTTGTGTTTGTCAAAACGATCGATCGTCAGCCCAAAAGAACATGCAGCCAATCGATAAAAGATGAACGAATGACTGCACAAAGAACCTGGAGTCTGATGAAAAGAACAATCGAGAATAGGGCCTACAAGGCTACAAAGAACCTGTTAGAAAAAGAACGAAACACAGAAAACCTGCACACTGCTAAGAAGGAACAACTGACAGTGCAGAAAGCTCTTCTATCTGATTTAAAAAGACTATACTATTAGGCTATTACCATCGGCTACTACTCAAAGGACTGCCGTCTAGTGCATTGATTCTTTTATATTGATTCTCTTACATTTAGGCCTATTCTTTTACACTTCTTCTTTTACACTTATTCTTTTACATTAATACTTTTACACTTATTCTTTTACGCCTTTTTACATTGATTTTTACAATTTTTTACATTAATACTTTTACACTTTTTTACATTGATGCTTTTACACTTATTTTTTTACTTTATATACTTTTACACTTATATTTTACGTCAACACTTTTACACTTATTTTTACATTAATACTTTTACACTTATTCTTTTACATTGATACTTTTACACTTATTTCTTATATTAATCCTTTTACATTTATTGTTTACATTAATACTTTTACACTTATTCTTTTACATTGATCCTGTTACATTTTTTTACATTGATGCTTTTACAATTTTTTATATAAATACCTTTACACTTATTCTTTTACATTAATACTTTTACACTTATTCTTTTACATTGACACTTTTACTTTTTTATTAATCATTTTACACTTATTTTTAACATTAATGTTTTTACACTTATTCTTTTACATTTATTTATTTACATTGATGCTTTTACACTTATTTCTAACACTAATGCTTTTACATTGATAAGACTTTTACATTTTTTTATTAATCCTTTTACACTTACTTTTAGATTAATGTTTTTACACTTATTTTTTATATTTATTCATTTACACTTGCTTTTTACATTAATACTTTTACACCCATTTTTTACATTAATACTTTACACCCATTTTTTCATTAATACTTTTACAACTATTCTTTTACACTTATTCTTTACATTAATGTTTTTACACTTTTTTTTATACTTATTCATTTACACTTGTTTTTTTTACAATAATACTTTTACACTTTTTACATTAATACCTTTACACTTATTCCTTTACACTTATTCTTTACATTAATGTTTTTACACTTTTTTTATACTTATTAATTTACACTTGTTTTTTTATATTATTACTTTTACACTCATTTTTTACATAGATACTTTTACACTTGTTTTTTACATTACTTACTTTTAAACATCCTTTTGCACAATCAGCTGTTTATTGACTTAACAGCAAGTTTTAGTACACTCTTGCTATGTGGTGTGGACCTCTTCCTCTAGGAATTTATATGCTTAAAGCCTGTTTTTGAACGTATAATTTATTATATACGACTTCCAAGGGGAGTACAGTCGGTTTATAAATTTTTTCTGCAATATAGTCCATCTAATAAAAATTGCAAACATTTTCGAGTGACATGTATACATAATTAGTGCACATGCCCAGTACATGGCATACAACGTTAATTCATTCATTCATTGAAGTATTTATATAGCACCTCTTCAAGAAAACTACTCGGAGGTCCTCCCGACTCCAGCAAGGCTAAAAAGACCAGTTTTAAAGTGCTTACAGAATGTGTCAGACAGTAATCTAGGTTAACATTTTCACATGATGGTGTGCCTTCAAGAAAATTTCTCACTTGTGTGCCTGACCTGACTCTATTAGGCAAAAAAATTATGTTGTGTTTCCGGTAACAGAGCTCTAAAAAATTGAGTAGGTAGGTCGAAAAATAATTTTATTTTGGTAAAATATTTTTATACAGTGACTATCCGAAAAATTATGCCCAACTACTCTTTTTTGCATAAAGGTACACGCTGCAACAAAGTATGTGTTCTAAGCAAGTATACACTGCCTATTTCCCCGACTGTCTGCACCTAAAATTGCTCTAGAAAACAATTATATTAATTTCATTTTGTTGACATCTATTCTGGTAAGATAAAGTGGGAAGGAAAGGGGAAGATGAGTGCGAACAGAACATCACTGCTAGGGGCCATTCCAGACTGGCCGAGCCAGTGACTATAGTTACACCTAGAAGTTGCTAGATTTATTTTCCCTAGTCACCGTTAGAGGTGGCTCAAGTGAGAATGATAAGGCTAGAGGTTTCTCAAGACTGGCAACCAGGAAGTAGTTAGGTAGGCGCGAAACTCTAAGGCAATGTCACCAGGCCCGCCGAGAGGGGGGGCAAATGCCCAGGGGCCCGGCGACTTTTAGGGGCCCGGGCAACAGTGATTATAATATATTTCATCAAGATCAATCCACACAAAGAACCTTGATATTTCATTATGTTGATTACGGGCGGCGGGCCCAACCTATATATACCGGTAATCACTTAAAATACTTAGCCTATTGTTTGTGATTTATGTTGTTTAAATAGGCCTATGGCCTAATAGGCTATTACTGTTACACTACAACAGCTATTTAAGTTTCAAACAACTGTCCATTACCTTAGTTATCAGTGATTTTGCCAAAGAACACGCTCACTTCCGTTTCAGAACGTTCTTTTGCTAAATTATGCGTTGTTAGATTTCAATCACAAGTGAACAAATCTAAACGATAAATTTCCCTCGCAACGATGGAATATTTTATAAACACAAATCTGTAGTACAAAAACAGAAAGAAAAAGCTAATAAATTTGAAAAGGCAAAAATTGGTAACTTTATACAGTAGCACACTATTTCAATTTAGAATATCAAAAGAAGGCAATCAGAGCCCGTAATTAGGCCTACTCCTACATCGGTTGATTCTAGTGAATTAAACGTGCCTGCATGATGATCGTATATAACTGAATGGATGAAAATGAAGTTTGTGGGGTTAATATCTTAATTCCAAATGAAAATATCATAAATAAGAATCCTAAAAATGCTGAAATTATGGAAACTGTAAAGAAGCATTGTTTTGATGTTGGCACTCTGCCGCCAGGGCCCGCGATTAGGCCTATACACAAATGATCGATTGAGGCGATAATTAACTCCGCCACTGGTTGCACTCTGCCAGTGCCAGTCCCAAGCCTGGATAAAGGAGGAGGGCGTCGCTAATGGTCTTTGCTACCACACAGTGACGTTAAACTGCAACTACGACGACAAGGCGATAATTATAGGCTGCTATTAAGCTTATAAGAAACGGTCCTCCAAGACATTCGGGCAATTTTCCAGGCGATGAAGTAAGAGCATTTCCGAAGTGCATTTTTAGTTTCGCATGCAGACAAGATAGAGAACTACCAGGATATTATAAGAGATATTGTTGCAGTTAAATCCAGAAAGTTTGCTTGTTGATTACAATATTATTTGAAAATTAAATTCTTAACATTAAGAACTGATTAAAATCATAAATGTAACCATTAGCGTACATTCATACCCACACTATTGTTATTTTTATTTGTTTTTGTGTAAATTTGTTCAATAAGTCTAAAGATAGTTTGGGGCCCGTGACTGCTCAGCCCAGGGGCCCGGAATTTCTGTCGGCGGGCCTGAATGTCACTGTAAATAAAAAAATTTACACAAAATGTTCCGAGTCGCGGCAATAAAAGTGAGTCGGTCGGGTTACCGGAAACACAACATTTTTTTGCCTAAGATCCAACTCTATACGGAAGGCAATGTCACATTATTATGCCAATAAAAATTTCTAAAAAAAAGTTTTAAAAATTTTGGAAATTTTTTTAATTAAATTTTTTTTTAATAACTTTTTTTACAAAATTATTTGAGTCGCGGCAATGAAATTGGGTCGGTCGGGTTACCGGAAACACAACATTATCTTTTTGGGGTTTATCTTCATCTTACACATATCAAGTTCAATAAGATTCCTCAGATTCACATTTCGGTGTGACCTTGCACGCGTTAGAAATTTATGCAATAAATATATAAATCATAAAGCACACCACACTATAATTGAAACATGTAGGTGCAACCTGCAGGTTTTAATACCCTGGTATTGGTTTGGATATTGGTTAATATTCACACATGCAAGGACGTGTTCGGCTTTTAGTAAAAAATTTATTACACGTGCAGAACCGTATACGTGCACACTGCATGATTACAAGATGGTATATGGTACAACTTATTTCGTACCATAATAATAAAATATGTACAGTTTTTGCATTCCACATATAAAAATGCCAATGAAAGGATCTTGCAAGTAGACGTACAATTAATTACAAATAAGAAGAGACCGTGCACTGTACGAGTCATTATTGGCAGGCCCTGGGGCACACACATGGAACCAAACCAATGGCCAACAT
Source organism: Lumbricus terrestris (assembly GCA_949752735.1). Lineage (NCBI taxonomy): Eukaryota > Metazoa > Annelida > Clitellata > Crassiclitellata > Lumbricidae > Lumbricus > Lumbricus terrestris. The sequence continues at coordinate 9,094,679 of OX457040.1, read as the reverse complement.
CACAGAATGACATGTTGCTGTGTACCATTCCAAATTTATGGAAGCTTGCTGATAATGGATATAGATGCAAGATCAAAAACAAACTGAATTGCATATTGCCTTTCTAGATCAGCAATTAACAATTGCCTTTCTATAATCAGCAATTACATATTGCCTTTCTAGATCAGCAATAACATATTGCCTTTCCAGATCATCAATTACCTATTGCCTTTCTATATCAGCATGAGCATATTGCCTTTCTATAATCAGCAATCAGCAGTGTTATTGCCTTCACAGCATACCAATGGAAAGACCTAACACCGCACTTCATTTCCATTAGTGTTATTCACCTGTGCATAGCAATTTCAATAAAAGTTGGTCACTGATGCAGCTCTTAAAAACTTAATCTAGAGCCCTCCCTTGGGCTGCCCGTATATTTCATACACATGGAGTGGGTCACTGGATTTCGGCGATTTGAGTATGGAAGGGAAAGGGGTTTCGATAAAATGTACGTATGCAAAATAAATTCATAATGATGTCCACATTACCTATTTATAACTCTGTATTTATCCTATCATCGTCCAATGGCATTCCTTTAGCTAAACAACTTTTATAAGGGGAGGGGTGTAGAGAAGCTTATTTCTCAGGAGATTTCCACAAGTTGCAACAGGGTGAAGGGTAGAAAATGCCATTTATTTCTTGCGTACGTAATGTATGGGTGGGCCCTTATAACTTACAGCAAATGCTAAATCAAATTCCAGTATTAAAAGCACCAGAGAACATGGATTCAACATGAAACTCTGCCTTACATCTTTAACGACAAGAGTGCACTAAAAACAACTGGAAAGTCATGCAGCTCATCATTTTGAGAGTCAAAACAGGAACTTGGAAGAGCACGCACGACCTCATCACAGCATTGATGTGTTTGAACACAGAACAACAGAATAACACAGACGTTCGTTCCAGCGGATAAAATATCGAGACCATGCAACAGACTTTTTAAAGAAAGATTTCATCAAAAATGATCAAACAAGTTTCTTGCTCATAATTTCAAAGTCTCGACGTCATTGCACGATACAGCAGCACAAAAATCTCGGAGTCGGAACAAACAAAAAAGAAAATCCATTGGAAAGAAAATTCATCTGCAACGAAGAAGGCAAAGTTCTAATTACAACTGACCTAACCGATGCCCAGCACCGGAAAAGACACCACCGCCCCTTGGCCCGGCACCACCACCACCACCACCACCACCGGGAGGACGTGGACCTCCCCCTCCTCCAACTCCTCCCATACCACCCCTTCCTCCTCCTCCCCTTCCTCCTCCTCCTCCCCCTCCCGCTCCACCCCCTCTTCCCATCCCACTGTAATTGACGACAAAGAACAGAATGGCGGCGAAGACAAGTCCCTGAACGCCCATGAAGAGTAGCGCCAACAGGAACCCGACGGAGACAATGGGATCGACGACGTATGGCCCAGCGTTCCATGACGGCACCCCCAATGCTGCGAGGCGCTGGTTTAGCGAGTCGAAGACCGAAACCGTCTGTCCCCCCGCTTGGTAGGCTGCGTCGGCCTGAGGTGGGGCGGTCGAATGAACGTTGCTGCCCCCCGTTTCCTGTTGTAAAACATTAGTCATATTGGTTTATTACTTTATATCCAGTTATAATACATCCATAATATTAGTTTTTCTCCAGTTATAATACATCCACAACACACAATATAATAACACATAATAATAGAGTACATAAATAATAATAATTAATAAAAAAATAATGCATAATATATATCATATATTATAAAAATTGTAATACATCCAGTTATGGATTGCATTGTTTTGACTGTCAATGATGTCACAGTTCTAAATTACATTTATCAGCTTCATTCATTCATTCAAGTATTTATATAGCACCTCTTCAAGGAAACTAGTTAGAGGTGCTCCCGACTCCAGCGCAGCAAAAGAGAACCATAGACTAGAGCAGAAAGCACCTATTATATAGTTTACTCTCAGTGGCCCTCATTTAAACTTACATATTTTACAATGTGATCTGTATAATATTGTAGAATAATATGTATAATAATTATGTGCAAATATAAAAAATTCAACCATCAGAAGGACTTCACTGTTCATTTCCTGCCATTAAAATATAATTAATTCTTTGATAATATTTATTACAATTTCTTCAGTAAATAACAACATGATTACAATGATTACAATGATACAATGATTATTTTAACACTAAAAATCAACAAAATAACACTGGGGTGAGTCAAATAGATGCCATTGCTTATTTCTGCTGCGAAACATCATTAATTATGCAAAATTTATTCACTTGAACATTCATTCATTACAAGGATTTATACAGCGTCACTTCAAGGCTACTACTCAGAAGCGCTCCCAATCCCAGCACAGCTAAAATGGACAGTTTTAAGATGCGCAGAGAACAATAGCGTGAAAAGAGTCAAGATAATTCATATAAATGTTCTGCTGCAACTAATATTATGACTTATGGTACAGTAAAACTAAAGTCATACTGAGGCTCAAATACAAATGACCCGAAGATCACATATGTCCAGGTTTTTGACTGCACAGCCAAGCTGAGTCATGCCTTTTTGGCAGTTGGCCCTCGCTTTGGAATGGGCTCCCTTTGTCGCTGCGCTTGTTCCCAAAAGTCTAGTGTGATTCTTTCTATGCACATCTCGAAACTGTCCTTTTTAGCCGAACTGGGGGTTGGGAGCACTTCTGAGTAGTCACCTTGAAGGGTGCTATATAAGTCCCCATAATAAATGAACAAATGAATGAATAAAAGTAGGTGAGCATCCACGTATGCATGGATAAAGAACCAGCCAACGGTGCAAAACAAATGCTTCACACAGCTACCTCACACTTAAGACCTCTTAGCCAAGAACAGCACACGGATGAATTGCCAAATGTACATCATAATTTTAAAACATATCGCATCAGCACACGAACTATTCAGAGGTGCTCCCAGTTCACCCTCTGACAAACCAAAACATAAAACTGACTGGTGCTACATAAAAGAAGACATTGGTAACAAAAACAATAATAATAATACTAATAATAAAAACAATTTATATGGCATCGTCACACAGCCATACCAAATGTTACAAAGGCACCTTACATATGTTCAGCTAATTCCAGCAACTAATAATAAAGCAAGCACAACTGCAAACAAAAATGTCAGATTTTAATTTTTTGGGGTCCTCACTCGTCTTCCAGACGCAGAGTTGGATCGTTGTTGAGCGGATTGAGCAGCACGAGGGTCGTCGTCAGGGACGATTTCCCCGTTCGCCAAAACTCGTACCATCTTCTTCTACAGTTCCTGCATTGATATATCAAACAAGCGTGAAATTGTTTATACTCATAGCAGAAACAGGGTCCTAGATGGCTGAACGTTCGGAACCTTCAGATATACAAAAAAAACAATTAAAACAATGATAATGAGCCTATTTTCGCCCTTTCCTTAGCCTTCAGCTCAGCGCTACACAAAATATCATTATTATGATTCATTACTATTATTATTACTACTATTATAATTTTTATTGTTAAATTGCTATTATTCTGCTCTTGCGATGGCGAGATCCGCTGAATTTTGACTGCATTAGCGATTTTCACAATTGTTTCGGGAAGGCCTAGCTATCGACTGGTGTTCTGTGCACTATGATAAGTTGACAACACTGCTACATAGAAGTCATTTCAAGACTAAGTTGACACATGATAATTATAAATTATATACGTGTCCCATTCGTGCTACTCACTTAGCAATTCGAAATATGTTGCATGCTTAAGAAAACTACGTACAAAACAATTACAGCGACAACAAAAAGAAAGACGATTAAACTTTTGACTTTACACGTACCGATGCGTATCAAGATTATTAGTTACGCATAGAATTGAATTAGTTTACGACTTGAAACGTGGTATTTCTCGTCATTATTATCTTACATAAATAAACATTGAACTTGCCTCACGCCTTGGAAACGTCACTTCCAGATCTGCTTTTGACCATAGAGAAAAACTAACAATGTATACTGACACGTATCTCTTACAATTAAATAAATATAATAATTGAAACAATACCGAAACTGTTGTCGCTTTTGTTGGTCCCAGTGCCCAACATTGCGCAAATGTTTGCCTACTAATATTACATTTGCTACAATTAAGCAGTTTAATTCAACCTCTAATCTGCTGCACTCTCCTCTGCTGCTTTCCATTCACGACTGAAGACCGAACTATTCAAGCTATCCCATCCAGATTCTAATCAGGTTCCACCACCCAAATACCATCACCGACAAACACCGTAGGCCCGTAGCACCACAGTATAAATTATTTTGGTATTTAGCCTATACCACAGTATACTGTGGCAGCACCACGCTGTCTCCTTGGTTTGACTTCCCCGGATTTTGACCAGGCACCGGAACGAAAAAGGCAGCTCTGGCTATTGCGGACTTGATTTGATATAGCGCCGGTGTTAAGCTTGTCTCCTGACGTGTCTTTTGTGGACGCTGGGAAATTCCCGAAGATTTACATTACATTAGGCCTACATTACATTTCTGAGGGCATGCGCGCCGACTTCTTTGACAAAAGATGGCGATACTCATTTTGAAATGAGTCAATATATGTGTCACAATCCATGAAAAGGTACCAAGTCTTAGTAATGGCCGGAGTTAGAGCTACCACAACATAGGTTAATAATTACTGGACAGAATTTTTTTTAAATTGAAGTTAATATCTTCTCATTTCCCAAAGATATCAGGATTCACACGACATATGAATTTATCGTTAAAAAAGGTAAAATTATATTTGAAACCCATAGAACAATAATCCATGAAAAGATACCAAGTCTTAGTAATGGAGTTAGAGCTACCACAACATAGGTAAATTACTATTGGACAGAATAAAAAAAATGAAGTTAATATCTTCTCAATTCCCAAAGATATCCGGATTCACACGGCATATGAATTAATCGTTACGAAAAGGAAAAAATAGACCTCAACGTCCTTTCAGGCTGGTTTCTGACGAAACTGTGAACTAAGACTTGGTACCTTTTCTTGGATCGTGACACATATAGTAATCTATGCACAATATGTAGTCTGTGTTATTATACCACTGATGGTATCGTGTTGAAAGATTTTGTACAATGGATGGCAGAGATTTGGGGAAAGTAAAGAAGCAAGGGTACTTTACGGGAACAAAGGCTAACAGCTTTCGATTTATTTTCATTGGAGTGGTTTTGGGAGCGTCTATCCTCTTTGGAGCATTCAAAGTGTAAGTATGAGCGATATTACGTGTTGATGACCTTTACCGCAGTGCGTTTGCAGGCGATTCAATAAAGTACATACATACATACTTACCAACTTAATGGTCCTGTCCTATGCTAATATATGGGTTTAGATGTTTGTATTTACGCTAGGTGATGGTTACTGTATCCGAGTTTTGATACTTTCGTTAGGTTCGTTTGCCATAGTTTTTTTTAAAAATTTCAGTGTCAGAATTCGGTGTCAAACAGGTAGAGACGAGGTGGTGTTTGGTTGAACACCATAATTTATATTGTTATCGTAGTTGTAGATTCCACATTTCCAAAGCATCACTTGAAAGAGCTCTGAGCGCAAAGCCCCAGCTTATATACGAGCGCTGCACCGAGTCAGAGATTTTGTCCAAATATTTTACGACCGCAGTCGTAGCATGGCATCAGTATAAAAAGTAAAGTCCACCCAGTTCCATGTGGAACACAGAGAGGTGCTCATGTGCTTTTCAATAGCGCTGAGCCTGCAATGGATGAATTCCAAGGTCCTGGATACGAGGCCTGTGTATCGTGGGACTTGCCGTTTACTTCCCAGCTTACGCAGTTACCAAATTATACTGCTTGGTGACAGAGGGACATGTGCGTAAACAACTTGCCCAAGGTCGTTACCCGGAGTCAAACCCACAACCGCCCGCTCTGTAAGCAAGCGCGTCACCGATGGACCACCGAGTCCCACACGGATAGAACGATTTAAAGATGTTGTGGTGTCACAGATTTTTAAAGCCAGGTTTCAGTACATCATAATATTCAGGATACGAATGGATGCATACTTAAAAGTGTGTTGACAGTCGAGCGCCCTCCATCTAGATACTGAAATTGAGGTTAAAAACTAAATCAACCCTTTGTCTATCACTCTTCTAAGCTCTTGTTAAACCATGACCATTGTGTTCCCCTCTTGCAGGAATATCTGTGGGTGCCCTAATTAAAACACAACTGTTGTACAGTGACAATTGTTTTTTTCCAGATATATTGGCCCATCAGAAAACAGTATCTACAGCAAAATAGACAAATGGGACAGGGATTACGCGCTACGGCAAGAGCGCATCACTGAACTTGAAGCGAAGCGAGTCATGGCCATTCGCAAGAAGAAAGCGGACGACGAATTATAGTGGACTATGAGGAATTGATGTGCAAGTCATGTACATTAAATTGTAGAACACCGCTAGCCAACTGGTTTATCTCAAGTCACAGCTATGGACATGTCTTTCAGTGCTGATCATGGAAATGCGGTTTCGTAGTTAACCCTTTACCGACTGAGGGTGTAGGATATCTCATACCATCTGCTGCACTTTGGTCGTTAACGGGTTAAACATCTCGATTGAATCAGAAGTCACGCGATATATGCTTGTGTACATGCGACGCTAAAAGAGAAAAGAGAATACAGAAACTCGAGGAAGGCAACCACTTGTCGCTTCGTGATCAAATCCATTTATCTTTTCATGACCGTAAGAACTGGTGCAAGAGATGCAGACGTCTGTTTCTGGTGTTGAACATGCGTGTAAATTGGTCTTGAAATGTTGATACCCGTTAACTTTTAAATGATCTGTGAACTTTGTTACAATGAGCCAGAAATTCTTAACTGAAGGTCTTCCGTTGTTGATAGTTTTTCGCATTCACAGCTCTGTTTTGTGTGGCATGCTAACTAGGAAATGGACAGCATTGCATGATTCTAACTACTTTCATTCAGTCAATTGACATTTCCATAGTACCTTGTAACTATCGCATGGAAGTGCTAGCGTGATCAACATTAGATTTCCAGGAAAGCGAAAGCTTCCAATTGCAAATAATGAGTGCTAGCTGTTTGGTCTGTCTGCTGGAGTAAAGTTTTCGTAGTTTGCGAACAGAATCCTTTGTTATTCAGTAATGAGTTTCATTTATGATCATAACTATAAGATTGAATATTTTCTGGCACAGAAGTCATGGCAGTGTCAAAACCAGGGCCGAATTAAGGCATGTTCAACATGTTCTGCCGAACAGGGGCCTCCACACTTTAGGGCGCCCCACACATGCGGGAAAAAAATTTCCGAAAATTTGTTGAATTTCGACCAAACGACTAAAAAGTCATCAACTTTTTTTGGAGGGGAATAATCGGTGTATTCTAGGAAAATTTCGACCAAACGACAGAATTTTGGTAGATCTGCAAAAAAATTCCCGAACAGGGCCCTCACATTTCTTAATCTGGTCAAAGCGTAAACAAAATTTTGCGTTACAAGCGCCGTGGTAACCATTCCCATGATAACAGTTGCTATGGCAGCATTACAGCTACCAGTACAGCCCTGATGTAGATGCTAAACTGTACGTTGATCATTTGCCAAATTTCATGGGTTTGCTCTCAAATAACACTTGAAATTGCGTTAAATAACTTTTATTAAAATACGCATAAATTTCTTTTTACATCCTGTATTCAAGACATTATTTAGCGGATATCCATTGTCTTATAGATAGAATAATAATTGTCTTCTTTGTAAATGCCTAAAATTTTTCTGAATTCTTGATTAAATGACGACGTAACATTCGTATTTGTTGGTCTGTGATGCAACATAGCTTCAGCAAACTTCGCATAATTTTCACGCCGGTAAGCTGCATTGACTCCCAGTGGCTTCTAGTGCACTCGTGTCTTTAAGGTGTTATTAAAAGACGATGCTTTCAATTTGCTACCAAGGGACCGTACATAGGGACCGTACATATATACGTACGCAAAAAATACCCCTACCTTGTTGCGATTCGTACATTTTGTTCGTACCTCATGTGTACATACAAATGAGCTTCTCTACCCCATAGGATAACATAGTTAGAAATAGGTTAATGTGGACATCGTGATTATAAGTTTATTTTGAATACGTACATTTTGTCAAGATCCTTTGCCCCGCCATATGCATCCATACGCAAATTGCCTAAATCGGGTGACCCCCTCCCTGCATACGTAATTAATATTTGAACATTTCCTAATTCAACTGAATTGCAAATCCAAAGGCTTGCAAGCGTGGTGAAAATTCTTTTGTTGAAGACACGCTTTCCATTTCAGTTGCAGTCGGTCGAATTCGCTGTTTAGTTTCATCGGGTCTTCTGCTGGTTACGGAGTTTGTACATATCAGGAGCCAGCTCACGCATCTTGAACTTCTGAACCTTGCCTGTGACTGTCATCGGGAATTCTTTGACGAAGCTGATGTAGTGCGGTATTTTGAAGTGTGCGATCTAAAGAAAGCAGTTAGAGAGTTCTAATGCAATGAGATGTCAAAGACAACATGTGTATTTGTCAATTCAGAGCATTTACATAGTATACCATCAATGTGTCGTCTTTAACTTCAATAGACACTCTCAGCACAGTCAAATAAGGATGATAAATTTAAAATTACTCCACCTCTAGTCTGAAGACCAATGCTGACTTCGACACTTCTACCATGAGTTTCTACAGACGATTTTGTCATTCACCTGTAGTGTCATTTCAGTTGTGGATTTTCAGTTACCTTATTTTTGATTTTTCAGTTACAGCTAGCTGCAGCCAAATATTTTCCAGTTATTTTGATATTTCAGTTGAAGTTTCAGTTAATAGAAATAACGCTGCTCACCTGTCCTTTGCAGAAATCCTTAATTTCCTCCTCAGTGGCCTCTTCACCTTCTCGCAGTTTTATCCAGGCTGCAACCTGTTCTCCAAGTCTATCATCAGGAACGCCAAACACCTTCAAACAGACAGGTACATTTATACAGTACATCTAATGATTCTAATACGAAATGATACGAAATACGAATGAGGGGGCAAGAGGGGCACTTGCCCCTACTGGAAAACTGACATACATTTTCAACTGCTTTTTGGTTTTAAACTAATTTCTTCACACTACAGTGATAATGACACACAGTGAAACTGAGACATTTTTAGTTAGAAACCTTTACATAAAAAATCCCAAGTTCGAAATGTCCTGCTTTGCATTTTTAAGGCTCTTGGTAAAATTCCTTCACCGTGATCAGAATGTTTTGTGATCCTGCACAAAATTCTGTGGACACCCAAGATGGTCGTAGAGCCAGTTCACATAATACAGGGTGGGCCAGCATAAATGTCACGACTTTGCAGGCGTATAACTTCGCCAATTTTTAACATTTATTTATACTTGATGCATCAAATTAAAGGTATTTCACTCTAGTATTATCTCTAAAAAAGTCGAACTGATACTAGTTTAGGTTTTAATTATATACTTGGATCAGCGCTAGCTACCGTTTTTTGTCATTACTGACGCATTATGACGCCGTTTCCCGGGAAAATTCTATCGTTTTTTGCTAAAACGCGCGTAGACACAATCATTTTGAGTGTTTGTAGGGTCCCTACCATGAATATATTCTAATCGCAAAACCGCGTCCTTTCAATTTTGCCAACAGCCGTGCACTGCCATGCGCTACTTCAGACGCTTGCATGCTGCCAGTCGTTTCTTTGCGTAAGAGCTGGAGAGTTCGTGGGACTTCTCGTCGACAAATTACTTTAACTTTAGGTCTATAATCTTTTCCAATACGCTATTCAGTGCTTCTAAGACGGCCTGTTTTGCGCTGAATTTGCATGCAGGGCCTGCCCTGGTCATTGTCTTGACTGCAAATGTACGCGGACACACGAGCAATGTTAGCGGATGTGAGCGCCGTGCGCTCCGATTCCCATGGTTTGCAAGTAGAAAGTCCTGTTTTATTAATTTTCCGTAGCAGATAATACAAGGTATTGTTTATTCCATCCTCTGTTAGAATATTCGTTAATCATTTCAAACGAATTAAATCCCTTACCAGTTCGTAAAATTAAGATCGAAACGCGATCATCGTCTGTCAACGGCGCCAGGTTGCGTCACAAATGACAGCAAAATATGGTAGCTAGCGCTGTTCCGGGCATATAATTAAAACCGAGACTAGTATCAGTTCGACCTTTTTAGAGATAATACTAGAGTGAAATACCTTTAATTTGATGCATAAAGTATAAATAAATGTTAAAAATTGGCGAAGTTATACGCATGCAAAGTCGGGACATTTATGCTGGCCCACCCTGTAGTCCATCAGACAACACTAGTCAAGCAGCAAAAGGCCGAAGTGATTAGAAGGCAAGGCTACTCCCATTCACAGTGCGTCTGACTGAAGAGCAGGTGTGTTGAAGATGTGTCACGAAAGCAACTGCATGATTAAAAGCGAAAGAACAGAGCTCTTCACTTGGATGGTCCGTGTATCTTGCAATCTGAACAACACTGAAATCCTAGTCTCGACATTGCTACCCAGAAAAGCAAAATCACGGGAACCAGCTTTTCAACCAAGAAAGGTGAAGTCATCAGAAACAGCTTAAGGGCCATCCATAAATGATGTCACACAATTTTTGACCACCCTCCCCTCGTCACGCATCACCAAAAACATCATGTGATATCTAGTATGGTACCGTCACACATCGTCACATATGTGTTCTCCCCCAGGTGCACCGTGCAAGATGTCATTTATGGACGGTCTCTTATTCAATCAAGAAAAGCAAAGTTATGGGAATCATCTTATTTGCAGCTTACTCACTCCATCGAAAAACAAAACAAAATGGCAGTTTGTAAACTCACCTGAACATCTGAAATCTTCGGATGTTTGTAAAGAAACTGTTCGATTTCCGTCGGATAGATGTTCTCTCCTCCGCGAACGATCATATCCTTTTTCCGGCCAACAATGGAACCGTAACCTTCGTCATCAAGGACAGCCAGATCTCTGATAAGCATACACACACATATACACACACACATACACAAATTAGCCTTTCATATGCATAATGCGAATGTAATATGACACGGGAAAGAAACAAGAACTCCCTTAAGCTACCCCCCAGCATAGGCGCAACCACCCTATGGGACCCACGGGACGCGTCCCCCCCAACTTTTGAGTGGTCCCCTAACTTTATTATTATGGTTCCCCCAACTTTTAGGACGTGATTCATTATGGTCCCCCCCAACTTTTAGGACGTGATTGCACCTATGCCCCCCAGCCGCAGACATGAGCATGAAGTGTCCGCAACTTAATTTTTTAGTCTTGGCATATGAAGATAGGTAAGCAGTTCTCTCCTTGCCATCCTGTCTTCCTACCATCAGAGCTGAGGTGACTAGAAGGAACAGGTTAAACAGAAATCTTGATATGCAAATTTATCCATTAGCCGGTTTTGAACTTCTGACATCTCAGTCGACAATCTTCTTGATCCGTAATAATGTTTGTATGTGCAATAATAATATCAACAACAATAATAATAATAATAATAATAACAACAACAATAATAATGAAATAACAATGATAATGATAACAATAATAATAATAATCTGTATCCTATTTCAAAGTCTTACAATGACTTACAATCACTAATAATAACAATAATAATAACAACAATGATAATAACAACAATAATAATAATATCCGAACCTCAGATTCGCCTTTCATTGTGACCTTGTGCTCATCACAATCCCTTTAATAATAAAAATAATAACATCTCTGGAAGTTGCTGATAACAATTGCAAATAGATATGTAGGATATTTACCCCGTCCTATACCATCCGTCATCTCCGATGGCTTTCTTCGTCTGTTCCTCATCCTCCCAATAGCCTCGCATGACGCAATATCCACGAATGCAGATCTCCCCGGTTTCACCCACAGGAACAATGCGCCCAGAGTCATCCACGATTTTCACCTAACAGATCAAAAGATCATCAAATCATGTTACTGTATTGTCTAATCTAGTCGTGAAACATCTAATCAAACATTCGAATTCTTCTTGAATTTTGCAACGATAAAGCCAAGAAAATAGTCTTTCGTTAGTGTGTAACTAGGAGCCGAAAGTAAGAACCTCAGTGTATGCCTGAACTTTGCCAATTGTTTCAACTTTCTTCTCCAAAGAATCGTCGCAAAATGTCTGAAACGTGACGGGACTATTTTCCGTCGTGCCATAGCAGATCTGCAGACATGATAAAACATAATAAATGCAATTATTGTAAAGAACACTTATAATTCAATGTAATCAATTTAATTATAATTAATTTAATTATTGATTTAATTAAAATTAATTTCATTATAATTGTTACTTTATTGGCTCCATTTCCCTCAGCGAACGACATACCGTATCTCTGCGTTGGTATGGCTTGCATCAAAGCTTCAGCTTCCCCATACCCATGGGGAACTTTGCTGTTCTACCTTGAATGTCCAACGCCGAGGTTCCCTTCGTTCATCTGAGGGTCCATGAGCCTCTTGTCCCTCACTCGTGAACCTACACAAGGCAAAGCCATGCCTTCTTGGCCGCTGGTCTTGCCACCTGAAATTGGTTTCTTGTGGCACTTTGCCTAGTGCCCAGGTATCACTCCAACATGTTCCTCTGTAGCCTTACAACTGTCCTATGTAGGTCTAGTCGAGGTTGGGTCGGGAGTGCTTCTGAGTAGTTAGTCTATGTAACCACTCTTAATAAATAAATAAATATTTCTTATGTAGACACTGAATCCTCCTGCACAGCATTGGACGCAATTGACGTAAACTATGGATGGGAGAAAAAAGAGAGAAATTTTTTAATCAACAATAAAACAATGGAATCGATTTGAGCTGCTATAAAGGAAGTTTACATTTTCATCTGACCACCTGATGGACCATTATAATATAGTCTGTGAGCTTCAGCTCAGAATCAATACCCTTTTAGAAATTAGCTGAGACTATCATTATTTATAACAGTCCCAGAAAATAATTTATTACAGCAAGCTAACATAGAGGTGGATGGATGAAGTACAGGAAAAGTCTGGAATGAGCTTGGAAGAGCTAAGAGAGGCGACAATAAACAGGAGACAATGGAGAGGATACATCATGACTGTCGCCAGAGCTCCAAGAGCTGACGGCACCAGGTGAACATATACATGGAGTCATGGACCCTTAAACATAATTTACTTCAAGTTTCTGCATTTATACTGACTGCTTCGCCATACTGATCATATTATGGTGTTGCTGCCCTGCCAAATAAATGGCTTACTAACTTACATACTTACATAAGAAGCGAGACATTACGAAACTGGATGAGGTGGTAGAACTGTGCACTCACGGTGCACTCGCTCATGTGCATGCGGGAGATGACCTGCTTCATGACCTCCGACGGGCAGACAGACCCAGCCATAATACCTAACAAATAACTACACTTTAGAGGACAAATCTTAACAAATACAACAACAAAACATAGTTTACTAATGTGAATGTGACGCTGGCAAGCACTTGAATTTATACAATGTCGAAATATTATGTTAACTGTCTGATAAATAACCATTATTACGTATTGCGTGTATGTAGGAGCACTTTGTTATAGTACCGTCAAGATTCCTACTCGGAAGTGCTCCCGACTACAGCGCGAACGCTGAATTGGAGTTTCACGCCAAAGCACAGGAGTAATGGCAAGTGAAGGACTTGCTCAAGGCCCTTCACGGTGGCTTGAGGTGGATTCGAACCCACAATACTTTCGCTTCAAGGCACCAAACATACCCCTATACCACCACGGCCCACGATTACTAGAATCATTACCAGATTGAAGATCATCCAATTCAGCCAACCGTCCAGTGTAAGCCTCACCTGCATTTCCTTTCATATTTTTACTCTACGTGTTTGTAATTGTAATCGTAAGCTCAAACCTTCTAAAGCACCATTCGTAAGGAAAGTGCAGTGCAGGCCTGCAGGGGACAAGTTTATTCACGAGCACCGTTGTGTTACTGCCGTCAACTGTTTTCTCTAAAATTTAAACATAAACAAGAAAGCGCCCCATGGACATTCATATATTAGGAAATCAGGAACGATATTCACCAGTTCGAAGGGATTTCAGATCGAATTGATTGAATTCACGTAAATTCAGCATATCGATGAACATTGTTGGCGTACCATACAGAGCAGTGCATCTGAAATCATGGCAGACATTTCTTAGAACTAATAACCGATTTATAGATAGTCGTTCATTTATTGTATTTCTTTATTTAATTTTGTCTTTGTTTAAATTCATTATTCATTCATTTAAATCAAAATGATCCATCAGAGGTGCTTCACCTGGTCACCTGGTGCCGTCAGCTCTTGGAGCTCTGGTGACAGTCATGATGTATCCTCTCCATTGTCTCCTGTTTATTGTCGCCTCTCTTAGCTCTTCCAAGCTCATTCCAGACTTTTCCTGTACTTCATCCATCCACCTCTTCCTTGGTCTTCCGCGTCTTCTCCTTCCTTCACCGCATGCCGTCATCATCTCCTTTTCCAAACCGTTTGATCTCATCACGTGGCCAAAGTAGCTGAATTTCCGCCTGGTTGCTGTTTGTTGCAGTGTCTCCTCCCTCTCTATTCCGAGCTCCTCACGCACCGACTCGTTAGTTCTCCTTTTCATCCATGAGATCTTTAGCATCTTCCTCCAAATCCACATCTCGCACGCGTTGATTTTCTTTTCCATATCCTGAGTCTTCGTCCATGTCTCGCATCCATAAAGGACCACTGGAAAGATCAATGCTCTCACCAATCTTTTCTTTGTTTCCCTGCTCACATATTTATCCTTCCAAATCCTTCCCAGACCGTTCATTGCCGTTTTTCCCATTGTTACCCTTCGCCTTATTTCCATGTCACTTCTTCCCTCCTTCTCTATCATAGATCCCAGGAATGTGAAGCTCGAAACCACCTCTATCACTTAGAGGTGCTTAGTTACTATAAAAAAATAACATTCAAAATATTCTGCCAGGTCTCGTCTCAATTGTAAAATATTTATAATTTCATTGTTTATTTAATAAATTAAAGCAGAAGTTGGAAAGTCTACAAGGAATTACAAGCACAGCAGTTTCTCTTCTTTGACGCTACGAAGTCCAGGAACATTGTGTTCCCCGATCATCACTCGTTAATTCACAGAAACACCAACGTGGTTGAAGTCACGATTTATAGGGTGACGCTGTAAAAACGTATATATATATATATATATATATATATATATATATATATATATCTACAAACATACGCACACACTTATATACAGATAGGAACAACCTGGAACATGTATGTTTGTGTTTGCATAAAGACATGTACATGTATGTTTGTGTTTGTATAAAGACATGTACATGTATGTTTGTTTTTATACAGACAGGTGCATGTATGTTTGTGTTTGTATAAAGACAGGTACATGTATGTTTGTGTTTGTATGTACTCATCTTGAAGTGACGGCTACCTTTCTTGGTGCACAGCCGCAAGAGTGGACTTCGCATCAAAACCGGATGATGACAAAACGACGACTGAGCCATGAAGGAGCGTCTGAAGACTTCCCATCACCATTCCAAAGCAGTGGTAGAGCGGAACAGGGACGCAGATTCTGGAACGCTGATAAGTAAAACATCACCAATCCTTTTTTAAATGAATGCGTTGTAAATGTGTATGTTTGTATGTACATGTAGGCACGTGATGTTTGTGTGTACAATATATATGGTAACCACTGCTATACACATATTTGTCTACGTGAAGTGTCTTGAGTACACAAAACCTGCTTCTTCTCGCGGGGCCTTGCGCACTGGGAGCGCCTCTGAACGGTTTACCCTACTAGAGGCGCTTTATAAATGTTTAAATACAATACAATACAATACACTGTACAGTGTATATGTATATGTGTAAATGTTAAGATTGTGCTACAAAAGAAGGCTCAACACAAAAGAAGCCGAAACAATGATTCAGACAGATAAACAGTATTGTCTGAAATTGCAACTGTGTTGAAATCAAGAAGGTGTTTTGTCAATAAAGACCACAACTACCTATGCAAAATCACAAACTGATAGTGAAAGTTTCAAACAAGACGATAAAATTCTGCCAAACTTACTTCCGTATTGTAAGCCTGGCGAAATCCCACCATTCGAGCATTGTTGACGACGTTGTAATGAGACAAAGTGGCACCTTTTGGAGACCCCGTGGTACCCTTTAATGCATAGAAAACGTAATGAGATAAAGTGGCACCGATAGGAGACCCTGTGGTACCCTTTAATGCATAGAATATAATAATAATAATAATAATAATAATAATTTTCGTTTATTCAAAAATACGTTTGACAGACAACAACCAGCTACAGCGTACAATTATGCAGTTGAAACAGTTTACAGAAACTCAGATTACAGAATAGGCCACATAAATATTAACTACTAACAGAACAGACAGCCTGCAATAGTCTGCGCTAATAGCAACATACAAAAAAGCACGTCCGCCCTATACGGGGCTCAAACTCGTTACCTCTTGCTCTCTACACCAGCGTGTCGTCCATTGCGCTACAGGAAAACGAAGAGTGTTAGTTTGAGTCTCTCCCCTGAGACGTCTACTCTGTGGGGACCTTGAGCAAGCCATTCACTCACAAAATTTTTCTGAAAAGCCATTCAATGATGCAATTGTCAATAGACAATACCAATTAATAATTGCATAATAAAATTAATTAATATTTAAATTCTTTAGGGATCTCACATACCTTGGGCTAAAATTAGTAGTAGTAGTAGTACTTAGTAGCAGCAGCAGTAGTAGTAGTAGTAATAATAATAATAATAATCAAAATAATGTGGTGGCGTTCCACGGCTCTTTTCCTGCACTTGATTTCCACGACGACTAAGTGCCGTTCCAGATGTTTAAAAAAAAATCATAATAATTATAATAATAAAAGCAATAATAATAATAATAGAAGTAATTGTAAATAAGTAAATTAAGCAAAAAGGCTGCATTGTTTTCCAGCAGACTTTAGGAAAAAATCTCAACATCAAGGTGAATTAATTGACTGATGGATGAAAAGCACATTTACTGAAGTGAATTGAATGTTGATGGGATCATCAAACTGGAGTTTGTCTTGCAAATTCTGGATGTAGTCTAGGTCACTGCGTGTTCCCTTTTCCATCAAGTCTTTGAACCGCAACGTTCCACTGTGACAAATGCACAAATAGCTAAATCATGTTAAATGGAATAATCATGCTAAATAGAAATGTTCATCATAAATCATGCTAAACGGCTAAACGTTTTAAATGGTTAAACCATGCTATAGATGGCTGAATCATGTAGACCTTTGCCATCCCCGAAACCTATATTGTCAAGCAGTCACCTCAGAATTAAGTCATGATATACAGGATGGGCCATAAAAAGATCCCTAAGGTTTTTTCCCAAAATCTTGGCCAGAAGTAAGAATTCCCAAATCAAATTTTATAGGCTTAAAGACAATTCATATCTACACATGATGGCCAGATTCAGATTTCATCAAAATATTTCTAACAGAACAAAAGTATATCACTTATAGTGAGACCACCCACAGTTTTTGACGATTCAAAAATGTAACGCAAAAAGTAACAAAAAACCGATTTGATTAACTATCATCTCAAAAAATTTGTACCAAATTGTCTTGATATATTGATGATGATATCCAGATAATCATTACTATTATGTAAGACACAAATAGGGTACCAGCGTAGATGCACTTCACTGCGACGTCACTTAACAAGATGATCAAGTTGGTAAACAAGGAATCTTTCAGATTAATAACTTCGCTATTAAATCAATGAAATTAAAATTTATATAAATGGAAATGGCCAAGAAATCAATGACAGACACAATATGTATTCAGAATTTCAGACACACCTCATGAGCAAGGGGGGATCCTGAACATAAGGCTATAATCACTGCTCACTCCAATAAACAATGAGCGCAGAGATAATTTAAGCGTCAAATTGAGAGTTAAGAAACATGCTGTTGTTGAAAGGAGATCAGCTCAATGTCAATTGTGTGGGTTTCATTGAGAAAACCCCAATTACCCAAATATCTGGATTGGAACCCGACGGATTATCAATTGTAGAGAGCTATGCTGGCGAAGTATCACAATATGCGGCCAAAACCAAGAGCAATAAGAGAATTGATTCTTGCATTGGAGATTTACCTCTGGAACACATCAACAAGGCCATCAAGAACTTTACAAAGAGATTCATTAGGAGTTTGAGCACTGGTGGTGGACATATTGAACACTAGTTGGGAAGCACTATCAAGTTCATTTGATAAAAGTAAAAAACAGTGGGTGGTCTCACTAAAAGTTATTTGAGATATGACTTAATAAAATTGTTTTTGCTACTTTCGTTGCATTACGTTTTTGAATCGTCAAAAAACAGTGGGTGGTCTCACTAAAAGTGATATAACTTTTGTTCTGTTTGAAATATTTTGATGAAATCTGGCCATCATGTGTAGATATGATTATTGTCTTTGAGCCTGCAAAATTTGACTTAAAAATTCGTACTACAGGCAAAGATATTGACAAAAAACCTTGGGGGTCTTTTTCTATGGCCCACCCTGTAGTTTACCACCTATATAAAGGCAATCAGTAACAAAAGTTCTAAGGTATTCATTCGAAAATTACTTACGGAAACTGTTTGTCACTGATCATGACGACTGCTTTCAGGTCTGGAAGACTGCCAAACAAAAAAAAACAAGAAACTCATTAAGTCAGTTACAAATTTATATTGCACATTTATTGCAATAATTATGAAGATGCATATCTGCTGTACAAAGAATAACATCGTGGCATGGAGGTTCTAAGAAGAGTCCTTTAAGTTAGTCCTGTGTAAGCTATGGATATGAAGTGTTATCAACATCATTTTCTTAGCTTCAGCATACAAAGGCGAGTGGCCAGTCCTCTCCCTCGCCTTCCAATCTTCCCAACGACAGTGTACAGTTGGTGTACTCATCATAGTCGAGTTGGTTAGGAAATGCAGCTGGGGCAGAAATCCCTGAACATGTTTCTGCACTCTGCTGAATTAGTAGATTTATCGATGGTTAATAGACAGCATATAGTGCACTAAGCACAAGACCACCATGCAGATTCTCAAGACATGACACTGCACTAACTCAGTGGAAAAGAGCCTTTGAAGTTTGTTAAGAAGTGTCAGATTAACAACCAGATATCCACATTTCAAGATAAAAACACAATCACATGCAAACAAACACATACACACATATAAACACATACAAAAACACACATAAACATATAGGTACCTACGCAAACACACATAAACATACAAACACATACACAAATATGCAAACACGTATACCTACGATTTACTCTGGAGATTTTCTCCATCTTTGATCTGATCCAACTCAGGACAGATTCTGAGCAGCAGGGAGTAATAGTCCTGGGTCTTGAAGTGCTCAGCCATCACAAGAACTTTGATGCCAACCTGGAAAAGCATTCCAATTCTAGGATTTCCTCTTAATGCTAACCAGTGATTTATATAAAGGCAGTGCCCTATTTAATAGTGATCTGATTACCGTTTGGTTCTGGTGTCCTATCAGTTAATTTCTTGGGCATTAAACTCTAGTACAATAGAAGTTGATTATCAATAGTAATAATACAATAATCTTATCAATAAACAAGATTGATACTCAAGATTGATACTCAAGATTGATTGAATGAATGCTTGATGAATGAATTGCAGTGTCAACCCAAGTGCTACTATCAGTGCAATGAGGGCATTTTAGTTCAATTTAATCTGTCACTTTGTTTAACTACTGGTAATTGGCTGTATAGTTAAGTGCTACAACACAACACAATGCATCCATTGTTCAATGGTTCAGGTATAAATCCTGTTGACTGATACAAGTGCCAGTCCCAAGCCTGGATAAAGGAGGAAGGCGACGCTAATCATCTTTGATATGGCAGTGTCGCAAAACAGTAACAAGTAGTACAAGTGTTCTAACAGCAACATACTTGGTTGGCGATCATGCAGTTGTTTGTTAATCTTTGTGTAACAACATAATTAATTATCTTAATTAATTATGTTGTGTCACCATGGAGAATTTGTTAACAGTGTCACAGGAGAATTTTATATAGTGCCCTTAAGATGTCTACTCAGAGGCACTCCCAACACAGATCAAAGCAGAAGAAGGTAGCCTCATTCAGTCAGTCAGATTGAGTGAAGAGCAGGTAGAGTTAGGGAGGGGTGGCATATTGCCAAAGGGAGCGAAATGTGTAGTTTATTAGATGGTATGTTCAGTAATTTGTTAAATTAATTGGTTGACTGGTAAATTGGTTATAAACTGGTTATATGATTATCAATTGGTGAATATTAAAGTTGGTGCCCTGTGCTTAACTTCTGAGTGGCGCCTTAGAAGCTTGGAGGTCACGATAGTTATTATTTCCGAGTTTGTTCTACAATTAATTGAATATTATTGGTTATTTCACCAAAAGCATTATCGAGTGCATACCACATATAACACATGAAGCTGCCATTATGAGACCGCCATTTACGTTTAATAAATCCCACAACATAGGAACTCCGCCACTGGTCGCACCCTGCCAGTGCCAGTCCCAAGTCGGCATAAAGGAGGGCGTCGCTAATGGTCTTTGTTACCACACACTGCAACTACTTCTACAACTACTCCCACAACATAGGCAAAATACAGGTTTTGTGTATCCTAAATACAACACTGTTGTTTGGGTTGGTTAGACTTTCTATGCAGGATTGACAACTGATCAATGGAACAGTCAAAGAAAACCTTCTTAATGGCAAAATCCAGTTCTGTAGCCTGATACGCGGGATTGATGTTGACCTAGTTGACAAAATAAACCAAAAAACTACATGTAACAACCAATATCTTATCGATCAGTCAGTCAATCAATCAACAATCAATCAATGAATCAATCAATCGGTTTAACTGATCATCTTACATCTTATTCAATTAGGGTTTAGTGGCTGCAGATATATTGTGGTCGGCCCTATGGTCTGGAATGGGATCCCACAAGGCTGCTTCCTGGGGCTCTTTATGAAGCTTTTTTATTCAATCTAAAAAATACCTTTTGCCGTGCTAGAATTGGGAGCACTTCTCAGTAGTTCTCATTGAATAGGCACTATAGAAAATCCTGAATGAATGAATGCATATATCCTGCACTGTAAAACTGTATAACATTCTATGCACATACTGTCAACATTACGGCAAATTAATTGCTAGAAATAAATCAAAGAAACTCCACTTTGCACTTCAATACATGAAATCGAAATACATACTCGGTGCAAGCGGAAGCAGAATAAAGTTTCTCCTTACCAGGATGATGCCAGCCCTGGCAGTGGCGTACTGAATTAGGATCCATTCAATGCAGTTGGGGGCCCAGATGCCTACCCTGTCGCCCCTTTCAACCCCAAGAGCCACAAGTCCTGCAGCTAGGGCATCACTCTGTGAAAAAATTCAAATATTAAACAAATCCATTAAGACATGAATGCTACTTAGCATAATGACATCTTTAAAGTAACTTCTAAGTTCATTTAACTTAATATCTTTACTTTCATTGTTGTGTAAGTAGCAAAAGGAAAAGCAGTGTTCTATCTTGTATACGATGTTGTATTTTATATGCAGGGTCGTTATACATGGTTCATTCATTCATTCATTCATTCAATTATTATATGGACCTATATAACATCCCTTCAAGAAACCTAGTCCGGAGTGCTCACAGCCCAGCCAAGCTATGGTTAAAGGAAAAAAACATGAGTGATTTGAGTGGTGGTGTTGTATCTTATGTGCAGTGTTGGTAAAGGTTAATGTCTCTTAAGAATTGAAAATCTCCACCCAAAATTGTTTCCTGACTACACCCTTGAACTGGTATACATAGTCAATAAGCTAAGGTTGACCTCTTTAAAATCAGATGACTTGCACATGGAATTTAATACTTGATTAGAATTCTGATTAATAACTGACTTATTCGTTGAAAAAAGACCTTGAGAAGGAGCTGTTCAAAGGTGAGTCGAACATTCTGATGCACAGAGACAAAAGCCTCTCTGTCGGGATGCGTGCTGGCTCTCTGTTCTAGAAGTTGACCAATCGTTGCCCCTAGCAATGGCTCTGAGCTGACGCCACAGGAGTAGCTCCATTTCACAGGACCCTTTACCACAGACAGAGCCTTCTCATCATGTCTGAAAAGTTAAATAAAAAATTCGAGATCAGTTCCAATTAAGTTGTGCAAATCTAGTGCTATACAGGCGCTTCAGCAGGTTGTTTCCGGTTTACGTAATAAGTTTAATCACTTTAATGTAATAAGTTGCAGTAGGACCTCTATGAACTAAATTTAATAAACAATATACACACACAGAGGCACACACACACACACACACACACACACATGTCGCTAAGATTTAGTTGAGAATGCAGGTTGTTTCCGGTTTACGTAATAAGTTTAATCACTTTAATGTAATAAGTTGCAGTAGGACATCTGTCAACTAGATTTAATAAACAATAGGTAAACGTTACCCAATAATATACACACACAGTGGCACACACACACACACACACACACACACAGTGTCACATACATATGTCGCTAAGATTTAGTTGAGAATGAGATTCATGGTCTACATCCCGCCACCATCCAAGACGCTTAAAATAAAAAAATACATGCGCGATCTGTGCAAAGATTTAAATAATACTTTAACTTACCAATTATCTGGTTGATATTTGTTTTCTGCTTAGGCCTATTTTATATCCATATTTTAACTATTGTAAACGTTTCAATTAGCACCTCGAAGCATCTAGCGGCAGATTATGTTCGTAAACATTATAAAACATAGATATAAAAAGTGTAAATCAACAATGATTACGTCATCATTATTCATTGTGGAGATTTTGTTTCAGATAATCATATAAATTAATTCCAGTAGGTCTAATAACAATCATTAGAACCGTTTAAAAAACAATGATTCTAACCTGTCATTGTGGATAAACCTCAATAAAGGTTGTGTTAGAATCTCGCTCTTTGCTAAACTCTTCTTGTCTAGTTGAAGCAGTTGGATCCGATCAATAAGTCTTTTAGACGATGCAAGTCCTCTGAAGCCAGCAGCACACGACATCATAACCGCCTGATCGGCCAGAGTAGGCTATCTGCGCCGAGTAAGGCCTATACCGAACTATAATAGTACTGTGACCGTCTCTGGATCCCTGAGCTGTGAGCGGAGAAGTTGTAAAGCAGTCTAATAAATTCCAACCAGTCAATGTAGGCTAATAGTTCAGCGAAGATTTCCCTACGATCTATGATTTAAATGCAGAACTTGAGCAGCTGTTCGTCATTGGTCCTAAAGCAAAACAACTACGATGATCATTGAAGTCTGACCCAGTGAGAGACATAGCTCGAGTAGTGAACTTTAACCTAACCGCTTTTTAGAAACCACGCAGGCAGCCTTCACGAATCGCAATGCCAAAAACGAAGATAGGCCTATGTATAAGGCGGTCTGCCAATTGAAGCCCTGGCCCAGCGCGCACAGGCATTCAACTCCTTCAGAGCGGTACGTTAACGTTATAGTAGGCTATAACCTTGCCTTGTTGTATTAATCAATTGACTAGCGACCTAGATAGGCTAGATTGATGCCGCTTGTCAAGGAAAAATAGCAACATTGCTTGCGAATCTGAATCGATAATAATGCACGGTCCATGCAAGGGCTTCGTTAAAATAATATAATTAATTCATCACTCTCAGCATCTACAAAGAGACGCGCTGTTACATTTGTCATACATGTGGACTTTTGACGCCAAAATTGACACATAGGCTATAGGCCTAGGGCCTACAGCTATCGGCTTATGCAAGTCGGCCTAATAGGCTCCCAGGTAGGTTACAAGTTTCTTTATGGCGATTGCTGGTGCTGACCCAGGCCTACTGTTCTAGCTTAGCCTTTAGGCCGTATTATAGGCCTACAGCCGCCTACTGGTTCGTCTGCTCCTAGGCCCTTATTCCGTGTTTATCTTCTTTAATGAACCGTGAAAGCGAATTCCAGGCCTTAGAAGAAATTATAAGGTGTGACTAGTGTCTGTCCAGTTGGTACAGCAATTAAATCAGGACTAACTTGTTGATGGGCAAAGGGGCCTTAAATGTAAATAAGCCTTAATATAGCGACCGTGTATCCCTCACTTTAAGCCCTGTTTATCACCAAACTTAAAACTGTTCTTTAGGGCATGCTAGAGTTGGGAGTGCCTCTGAGTAGTTTTCTTTCAGTGCGCTATATAAATTCTCCGAATGAATGAATACGTGAACATCAGCAACTTTAAACAATGAGTAACTTGCAACTTTGTGTAAAATTTAATCAATTTTCCACCATAAACATTCTAATGCCAGTTTCTTTAACACAAAATTCTAGAATGACTTTTTGTTGTCAACAAACCAAAAACCTTGTTTTTTCAAGACAAAGAGAACTTGAGAAGACAATTAAAGACAAGCTATAATCTTGTACATACAAATAATGTTCAAGAATTAGATATTACTGCAGCATAGAATAATTGATTCTAAATGTGTCTACGCATCTGCCTACTAACTTTTTAAAGTTTATATTGCCTATCTCAAAGTACCGGGTTACAACTTGTCAGCCTGTTTATGCACATTAAACAAATACGCACACACATCCATGTATGTATATATATATGACTGTACACACATACATTGAAAAGTGTGTATGGACGTACGGACATGTGTGTAAACATATATGGACATGTGTGTAAACACATATCCACACATTTGTGGGGTACGGTGGTGTAGCGGTATGTTCGGTTCCTTGGAATCCACCTCAAGCCACCGCGTAGGGACCCTGATCAAATCCTTCACTTGCAATTGCTCAGTGCTTCGATGTGAAACTCTGATGCAGTGTCCGCGCTGTAGCTGGGAATGCCTCCGAGTAGTTATCTTGGAAGGACCGCTATAACAGTACTAATACATACATATATGCATCAAGACAATAACTATGGAAATTTGCAAGGACCTTTAAAGCTCTGACTTTTGCACAGGTTTAAGCACCAAAACAGTTGCCTTCAATGCGACATCACATTTCAAGTAGAACAAAAACAATTACAAAACAAAGTATGTGATCTTCATTTCAGAGTCCTAGTAACAGATTTATTAATTTTAATTGGCAAAACATGAAATGCCATCGAATAATTTTTATATTAACAGCTAGGTCATGTACCTAAAAAAATTAACCGCCGTTAATAGAATTATTTCTCAGCTGATCGTACCTCTGGTCATCAAAGAAAATCAAAATTAAGTATTTCACAGCTTTTTATAAGTGCTAACTAAAAGAATATGAAACAAAGAAATAGTCTAAGGTGTCCAGGAAGTTTTACTGGTGCACATGTCTATTGTTATCCGTTTAGTGAAGAAATTTAAGTATCCAATTGAGTGCAGCCAGAGTATTGGCCAGACCCAGTTGAAGCAGGAACAGCGACGATGTTTGAAGTCAAATGTTGACTAGAATGAGTCGCTGTTAGCGTCGCAGATCGACAATGTTGACCTTGGCCGTGTGGTCAATCTGGACATGAGGACACGTCTGCAAGAAATCATGATTTCACAAAAATTATTGAGATATGAACTCCACTTGCGTGTGTGCCTAATTTTACATTCTCTCTAACCCTGAGGATGCCAAGAATAGTCATCCTTGTCTGTTTTTTTTACAAAAGTGCTTCTTGCTAGCTGTATTGAATCGGGGAACGGACATTAGCCCCCCTGGACATTATCCCCCCCGGACATTATCCCCCCGACATTAGCCCCCCGGACATTATCCCCCCGGGGTAGGACATTATCCCCCCAGTATATGATAGCATTACCTAAAAGTGATGCACAAAATGTAATTAATGGGCCTATGTTATATGAATATCTATACATTACACATTAGTTTAACATCCTGTAGGAATATGCTAAGTTAATTGAAGGTTTAATATGTATATTATAAGACATTTTAAAGGTCTGAAACGACGCTAAGAAGTCTACGAAGCTCGTATACGTAAATGTCGTTAATAAACCTTCGTTGTAGCCATAACTGACACTAACAAGTAGGCCTACTTACTGTATACGATTCCCATTCGTTCATTTCTCTAATGTATTGAATCTAATGACATAGCCTAATTGATGTTAACAAATCTTTGTTGTGAGACACTAAACAAATAGACTATATAGGCCCTAGGCCCTACTTACGATTCCCATTCTTCATTTCAAATCTAAGTCTAGGCCTAGCCTAGGCCTATTGATACAATTAGGACTTAAATGGGGGCTAATGTCCTACGCAAAATCGGGGGGAATATGTCCGGGAGCTAATGTCCGGGGGGACAATGTCCGGGGGGATAATGTCCAGGGGGGCTAATGTCCTACAACCATTGAATCATCAAGTGATGCCTCTTATGTTGGCTGGCTACAGGGTGGGGGCAAACTAAACTAGAAAGTATTGTTTATATTGACAACTGCATTAGCACAATGCATCATGTTACAATAACCAGATTATATGATTAAAAAGGTCTGTCTAGATCGCTTCAGATAGTGCTATATGTCAGCTCAACATTTATGATTAGTTTTTAGTTTTTTAATGATTATTATGTAGCTTAATGTCTGTATCTGACGTTTGGTTTCTTTGCTGCAAACTTAAACAGTCAGTAGATGTTGTCATAAAAACCAGACTGTGTTGTGCTATGTTAGAAAAGGATTTATGTACGTTTTATTGCAAACTATTACTTCGATGTTCTATGTCCCATTGTGCGTTTGCAAGTGAAGCAATAAAGAAAATACTTACTTAACATGTTTTACAACAGACAAGACTAGCAATAACATATTAACATTTAGTTTTACAAAAAATATTACTGGAAATAAGTGCCATATCTTGCACACAACTACACCTAACAAATTATCGTATATATGGTGATATTCACATGCCTCTTGACCACGAAAAAAACACAGCTCAGTGACTGACCTCAAATATGGGTTGAAGTTTCGGATGTTCGTGGAAACCCTTTCCAGAGCAGTTACGAATGAAATCCATTCCATAGTCAGGAGTGAGATAAAAGAACCCAGTACTACAAAACAATGTAATGCACAACAAATACATTATAAGGACTATTCAACACCGATATGCTTTGTTAACTTTAGTTCCTGAAATAAGGAATTGAAAACTGTTAGTTGCTCAGGCAACAAGTGCATACAAGGATTCCAATGAACTAAAGTTACAATAACTAACAAATAAATGCAATGATTGATATATATCTCATATACTGTGGGGCACGGTGGTGTAGTGGTGGCGTCATTGCCTTGAAGCCGGAAGGTTCGAGGTTCGAATCCACCTCAAGTCGCCGCGTAGGGACCTTGAGCAAGTTCTTCACTCGCAATTGCTTGGGCGCTTCGGCGTAAAACTCTGATGCAGTGTCCGCGCTGTAGTTGGGAGCACCTCTGAGCAAACAGCTTGAAGGGGCGCTATAGAAATGGAGAAATAAATAAATAAAGCTGTATATCATAATAACTGCGCTTTACCAATCGTTAAATTGTTCTGTATGAAAGGTGTTATATAAAGCAAATGATAGAGAATTATTTCCTAAGTGCACAAAAGGTTCACCACAACTGCAAAAAACGAAAATGCTACCAGCAGAGCTCAGTGGCGCCACCTACTCCTGAAACTTTGGTGAGCAGACGATTGCGATGGCCTCTGGAAGCAATTTCTGATATGGCCAGTGGGTGTGCTGGTCAACGCTCGACAGGAAAGCCGTCTGCGTTGGATGCGTCTACACAAATACAAAACAATAACCATGCAAAAGTCATCAACACTACTTCTCGTACTATTACATCAACCATGACTACTACACTAAAACGACTATTGCTATTACTATCAACGTTTTTATTATTGTCATAAATATCGTATTTAGCAATAATTAATCTTTTTTTATTGCTATCGCTCTCCCCAATAAAATTATATGATCCACAGAAGCACAGAAATTAGGCAATCTACGATTAGGATTTAGAAAATCTAGGAAATTTCTATGCTAGAAATTGCATACGGCTCAATATCATTATAGTTATTACTAGTTTTATGTGATACATCTGATAGATACTACCTCCTACAACTGCTATTATAGGTATTATCAGTACTGCTGCTGCTACTACTACAAGTTTTGTTACTGACCTGTGGTAGAAGGAAAATTCCTTATAATTGGAAGAAATTAATGTAACAAAAAAATAATAAAAGTTAATATTATGATTTATAGTAGTCCTAAATAAATACAAGAAATATACATACATAAAATTACAATATACATAAAATAAAAACAAGAAAGTACACAAATACGAGAAATACAATGCCCATTAGTCCAAAACATCAATTTACAATAATATGATACCAATTAATATCATTACATTAATTATCATATTAATTTAAAGCTAACGTGTATCCATCCGAGCGTAATTAATTCATTTTCGTCCTGATATTCGGCCACATCCTCTTCATTCGTGATGTCGCATGAGTCGGGTTGTCCATGCTGATGTGGGACGAGTAGATGTGTTATCCGCCAGGTACTGTGTGCCTTCACATTCGCAACAGTAAAAGCAAAAGAATCATGTATATGTGGGTATGTATGTGTCTATATATATATATATACACAATTATATATATATATGTGTATGAATGAATTCATTTGTATTGTATTGTATTGTATCTGTAAATCTATATAGCGCCTCTCACAGAATGACTATTCAGAGGCGCTCTCAGGACGAAAAACTCCTTGGTTAAAGAAATACTTGTAAAGAGTGAGAGACAGATGAGGACAAACGAGCGAAATAGTTTAGCCTGTAGTGGGAGGAAGGTCATTCGAAATGGAGGGACCAAACGCAAAGAAATGAATGAAATTGGGCAATCTTGAGCAGTCCTAGTTCTGGCAACAGAAAGATCAAGATGATCAGCCGAAGAAAGTACCGGTAGTGAGTGAGACGAAGATGCAGATATAACACGTGCATGTATATATGCATTCATGTAAGTAATCATACGCATTATTAAGTCACCTGACAACTTCAGTACTTAATAAACTTGTTGGTCTTTCTACGAGAGTTTGAAACCATTCTCTTGTAGTTTGTTGCAGCTTTGTTGCTGTAAGATCGGGAATGTCTCTGAGGCAGGGCTGTTTTTAAGGAATTTTTAGAACTGCACAATCCCTTCTTTCCTTTGCTATTCTTCATGGTAAATTACTTCCAATCGGAGGACAATAACCATTTTTTGCTAGTTTTAACTGCACAAAACTTGTGACAGAAGTGCTTCTACAACTGCACAAATCCATTTAGAACTGCACATTTTGTGTACAACTGCACGTTAAAAAAAGCCCTGCTCTGAGGAGTTTCTCTTGTAGTGCTGCTACCAATATATATGTTTACAATTATGATCACTGGTCTTGTGTTCATTATAAATACGGCAACAACTGCACATCATCTTAATCGTCACTCACCAATTTGCCGCACAGAATGCCACACGTCTCAATGCTTTTCGACGTATTCTGCAGCGCGAGACTGAGGAATTTTGTGATCAGTTCGTTTGGCACGTAGATCGTTTTCAATCCCAGATCACCAACACTTGTGAAATGACCGATCGGTTTCAACGACCGATCAACAGATGGCGACGGTCTGCAAAATAACATTCGCATCATAGACACATGTGTACTTCCACAGAGATAAACACACTTCTTCTGTAGGCTTTTTATATATAAAACAAATGCATGTTTTATATACAAAACAAATTTACACACTCTCCACAGAGATTTATGCGCAATTTATGCGAGATTTTTGTGTTGCAAAATTTCGAACAAGACATACAATACACACTGTTAACAAAGATATATAAAATTTCACAGAGATTCACAAATTTCCACAGAGATAAACAAACTTCTACAGAGATATACAAACCTCCACAGAGATACACAAACCTTCACAGAGATATACAAACCTCCACAGAGATATACAAACATCCACAGAGATATACAAACCTCCACAGAGATATACAAACCTCCACAGAGATACACAAACCTCCACAGAGAAATACAAACTTCCACAGAGAAATACAAACCTCCACCGAGATTCACAAACCTCCACACAGATGTAAAAACTTATTATACAATACAAAAAATACAGCAAAATAAAACATAGCACATTAAAAGCAACACAACATTAAATCACAAAACAATTTTAAAAATCCAACGCAATAAACTAAACCAAAACACAACGCAACAAAATACAGTACCAAAAAACAGGAAGACACCACCAAGCAACAGAACACGAAAAAAAACCACAACATGGTACAGAAGCGACGTACTGAGCGTTTGCATCGAAACTGGACGGCAACAACGACGGCTTCAAGTTCCTATCCGGAACAACCGGACCATTGTTCGAGACGACAGAAAAATACGACGGAGGCGGTGGAAGACTTCCACTTGGAGACGGAGCCGACGGAATAGTGGAGCTGACGATGACCGAGGATATCAAGGACCCAGCGGAAGGGTGGAAAGCGCTGTCTGGGGTGACGTTCTCGGCATTTCTCTTTTCCTGTTCCAGCTTCATTAGTCTCAGCTGTTCCTCGGATTCTGCCAGGAGCTTCTGTTCGAGTACCAGTCGCCGTTGGTTTTCGTCCCGTTTCGACCTCTCCTCTTCCCGCATTCGCTCCGTTAGTTCCTTCTGTCGTTGTTCCTCCTCCCTCGCCTGCTTTTCAAGCTGCGCTTTCTGTAAACATGATGGCAGAGCTTGGGAATTAAAGATGGTGCTTAATGAGCTCATGAATAATGGGCATGCGAATGACAAAACTTGAGAATCATAAACTTTTGTAGGTTTTTGTAGATTTGTAATCCTATATCACAAGCTTATCAACCATAAGCATATCAGCCACGAGCTTATTGATAATAAGCTTATTAAGCATATTGCTTATGTATCATAAGCCGATGAATTTTTTACATGATGCATAAAATTCGCCCTGCATTATTATCAATAAGCTGACTGATGACTGATATGCTTATGATTGATAAATTGATAAGCTTGGGTTATATATAGGATTCATCACCTTGTGATTCGTCACATGCTCAATCTGTTATAAGCTTATCAGTTATAAGCTTATCAGTCATAAGCTTACCAGTTATAAGCCATCAATAATATGCCCCTAAATCATAAGCTTATCAGGCATAAGCTCATCAGTCACATGATTATGAATTGAAAGCTAATGAATCAAAAGGAGAAGAATTTACAACCTATCAAAGAACATCTGCACCACTTTCCATGCATTCAAGACCTGTTCGACCTTAAAATGGATAATCATTAGCAGCATGCTCCACACAAGACCAGCCCTCGATAAAATTCAGCATCAGTCACCTCTTCTGCCTTCCTTCGCTCTTCCTCTGCAGCATAACGATCCTTCAGCTTTGCTTTCAGCGATTCGGCTTTTGGAAAAACCTTCTGCAGAAGCTGTAAACACAAGCGAAAAAAGTCAGCATCATTCATTGGATATACATCTCTGTAAACTCAGTACGGAGCCTTTTAAGCACTTGGATAAATGGATATCTAACTCCATCCTCCACTGGTGGTTGGCTATTCCACGCCTCAGATTCATATGACATTGTGCACATAAGAAATTCATTTAATAATAATAATAATAATAACTTAAACAATGCTAATAATAATACCTGAATCGTAGCTATATATATTGATCGAAACAGCCATTCGTCTTAAATTTCACTCGGACATCAGTGACCGATGAAAAATCTGCAGAAGAATGAATTCTACTTTAGGTGAAAAGTTTTGCTGATTTCACCAACCGATTTGTTTCGAGTTTTGTCAGTCGACGATGAATTCTTATATCCCGGATGAGTCTTTAATTTCTCCACAAACAGACTGAAAAATTGAAGAAAAACTGACAATTAAATCTCTTCTAAAATTAATGCAATGAAAAAAATACAACAAGACAATGCAATTGTAACTGCAAATTAATATAGAGCCACATCAGCTGAGCTGACACATGCGCAAGGCTAATGATCAAATTAAATGGTTTTCAAGTGCTGCTGGAAATGAGGCAGAGAAAGAACAGGAAGCTGAGGGGTGCAGATTGCAATGTAGCTTATTCATATGGAATACAATAGAACAGTGTGATACACAGCTCACTTGAACCTTGATAAACAGAATACTGTAAATAACAGGGCTGTTTTTAAGGAATTTTTAGAACTGCACAACCCCTTCTTTTCCTTCCCATCCTCCATGGTAAATTACTTCCAATCACAGGACAATGACCTTTTTGCTAGTTTTAACTGCACAGAACTTGGGACAGAAGTGCTTTTACAACTGCACAAATCCATTTAGAACTGCACATTTTGTGTACAACTGCACGTTAAAAAAGCCCTGGTAAATAATATGATAAAACATAACGTGATACAATGTGCAACATTGTGCATAAATAAAAGTTTGAACACACAGCTCATATGATGAAACATTGGGCACTTCTACTTTGAGTGTCTAACGCCTAGGCTCCCTTTGTTCATCTGTACAGGCTGTTGAGCTCCTTGTTCCCCCTGCTCGTGGAACTCCACAAGGCAAAGCTAAGTCTCAGTTCTACTCTAGCCTTAAGACCATGTTATTTAGTCAGCGTTGGGTCGGGAGCCCTTCTAAGTAGATGGCCTGGGACCAAAAATGGATTAGGCTAGACTGTGTGTATGTCTGGGAAATTTCAATTGCGAAATTGTTAGTAACAACATCGACTTGTAGAATGATTTGCTACATGAAATGCTGTCATAAGTAAAGCAAAGTAAACTTACTTCCACGCTACTTTGAGTCATTTCTCAGTTGTCAACATTTTTTGGATTTCTAACAGTACTGATAATACAGAAGAGAGACGTGAATTCTTATCAGTGGGGCCAGTTACAATTATCATTTATCTACTACGCCTTGCTGATGCTGCCCAATTCTCCTGAAACAGGCTACCTAAGAACCTGTGACGTGAACTCCTCAGTATTATTATGCTTCATTTCGACAGTCGCTTGAAGACCATTTTGTTTGATAGCGGTTTCGTTATGCTAGGACCATCTCTGATGGAGTGGCGTTATATAAATTTTCACGGCCGTTGCCTATTGTTGACAATTTACAGCACAAGACGTTTACAGTTAGAACGTTGAACTCATATTGACAGTTGATGGGTATCAAGACGGGCGTACACCACAGTGTGAATAGTGGATATGCAATTGGTTTAATAGAGGAGGGCAACCCAGAGGGCAGGTCAACTAACTTACTTACAAGTTTGCTCAATTACCATTATCATGTCACAATACAGCTGGTCTATGTGGGGTAACAATACAACAGTGTAAAAACGCAGCTCACATGATAAACTTTGAATAAAGAATGAAGGCCTTTTCCAGACATCCCTCCTCAATATAAACTTCCGCCATTCGGATCATCTCCTTTCCAGAACGGAAGTAACGGAAGACGGGAATGTTCGTGTCAACCTCGGTGAGCTGCGACCCGTAATCGCACAGCGCTCGAACACGAGCGCCTGGATCTCGAATTTCCTCGAACATCCTTCAGCCTGTGCAAGAAATTTTAAATATAACTACGGATCGACAAACTAGAAATCATTTGTACAGCGAATAACACAGACAAAAAATGCACAAAAGAATAGGTAGATGTTTTTGTAACTGTAATCATACGTACAATTACATAAATGTAGTGCATTAAGAATCTTTGCATGGAGGATAAGAGTTGTGCATTAAGAACAAATGTACAACTCCAAACCCTCATACAAAGATGACTGAAACACTGTCTCAAGGGTTCCTTAGATATGCATCACTTTTAAAGTATACCAAACGATTCAACTGATTGCTCCCTCTTACTTTCTTTTCGTTCAGTTTAGTCTCAATGGACCACGTTGTTGTCTTCCAATCCGTTTTTGCACAACAAACGAATATACTACCAATAACCTGTATGCTGAACATCAAGTTGCATTACAATAAATTATTGCAACTGTTAAGATTGATGGGCGGTGGTGTAGTGGTTGTTCGGTGCCTTGGAGCCGGAGGGTTCGAGTTTTTAATCCACTTCAAGCCGCCACGTAGGGACCTTGAGCAAGACCTTAACTCGCAATTCCTCGTGTGCTTCGGCGTGAAACTCCGAAGCAGTGTCTGCACTGTAGTCGGGAGCGCCTTTGAGTAGAGAACGTGAAGGGGTGCTACAGCAAATGCGAGAAATAAATAAATAAAATTTTGGCATTGAATGGTCAACCAAATAAATTGTTCTGCTGTTGAAATATCACGGTCCATAGCAATTAGAATCCATTTAATTTAACAGATTTAATCCGTTTAATTTTCAAGCAACACCCACAATCCTAATACTACAAACATACTATGACATGACAACTCGACAGTAGCTTTCTTAAATTAGCTCCCACTACTATCGGCATGATAGTGTGGCTCGGTATCTGCTGCCAACTAAACTGTTTCGCTTATGCTAAATCCCACGCGCTGTTTCATATGGTTTACTGGTCGTTTAATTAACATGCCGTCTACTTACTTACGCTCCGTTACTACAAATATCAGATGAGCCACAACGGTTGACTGCATTACAATATTATTCGTATTATGTCAGATCTCAGGTTTCCTGCTGAGCAAAGCTCTTTTAAAATATACAAGTGCATGACATTTTAAAAAGATAACTAAAAAGGTTTACTCGATTTTTCTTTTTTCTAATGACTGGAGCAACGACCGACTGGAGAAAAACCCAAAACAAACTCATCGCGAATTACATATGACGTATAGATGGACCACAACAGCGTGTCAATATAGAGCGCCATCATGTGTTTGGTTAACACAATTATCTGGAGAGGTTAGGGTGATGGCAATTGCAAGGAATCCTTGTATTGGGGTAATGATAGGTTTCTTGTATAAAAAGCATGTATATCCGTTTTATATATGGTGTCGTTGGTCAATTCTATTTTTAGTAGGCGATCGTCGCGCCACCTGGCCAAGCGGGCGTAAAGGGTCCCATAGACAAAAATAAACTTGGCAGGCACAATGTGGTGTTCATCGATTAATTGTAAGAATTCGAGGAAGAAAAATCCTGGATTATCTTTCTTTCGGTTTCCAAAAAACGAGGAAAGGTAAATGATGCTATGTTTTTCGATACTGCTTGAAATTTGCTTGAATTAAGTAATCTAAATTGCGTAAACATGCGGTCGGCATTGCGAACGAATTCAGCTGTAGTACATTCGGTCAATCGTGTCTGACATTGATTCGAAAAGTCAGTCATCTGTTTTGTGTTTTCGTAACTTCTCCGAGTAATAAATTAAAGTAAATGATAAGTAATTCAGAGGTAACAATTAGCATTGCTACATGTGTTTGGCAGATGCAGGCGATGGGTACAATTATGCCGACGTCAGGATCTTGTGAAACGCTCTGCCGCTTATTTATCTGAAAGCTGTGGATTGTGTGCTGAACACTTTGAGGAGAGTCAATTCATGAACAGCCAAAGGCGAGACAGCTTGGTGTGGAATGCAGTGCCAACACTGTTCAATATTCCAAATCCACCGAAGAGACTTCAGTCGTGTCGCAAGCTACCACTGCCTCGAAAGCCATCACTGCCTCAAAAGCCATCTCTACCTCACAAGTCACGTGCTGACGTTTCAACACCACCAGGTTAGAAATACAATTTTTTAGTCCTGACTTATTTGCAATTTGTTTTATAATTTAAAATCTAAAACCTGATATATAGGTCTATGCATTCTTTGAAGAAATCTTGTGAGCCAACAGATGAGAAGGATGTTTAAAACAAGTGCATGGACACTGTCCATGACCGTCCAGGCACACTTTAAGCCCTGTGTCACACAGTTCAATTCCTGGTAAACTTGTTATTGTCTATTACGTAATCTTACTGCGTGCATGTCTGTGTGAGTTAATCTATGGAACTTATTAAATTATTAATTATTACTATTTCAATTTAACAGTGTGGCATGGATCAATAATTTTTTATATGGAACAAAATGGTTATGGCTACTGAACTATATATTTATCTAGGCTACATATACATTCATACAGGATATAGCTGCATATATAATTTTTCATATAAATCTGCATATACGTGGAACAATAAAGTAGCACTATGAAATGTCTTCTTATAATTGTAGGTACAGAGGGAGGTATAAAGAGTACGCTGACTGTGAAGAAAATACTCAAGGAACATCTGTACGCCAAAAATTCAGTTACCCTAAAACCTGAACAGCCGCCATCTGCTTCAGATCTACCATCATCTGCTTCAGATCTACCGTCATCTGCTTTAGATCTACCGTCATCTGCTTCACATCTACCGTCATCTGCTTTAGATCTACCGTCATCTGCTTCACATCTACCGTCATCTGCTTCAGATCTACCGTCATCTGCTTCACATCTACCGTCATCTGCTTCAGATCTACCGTCATCTGCTTTAGATCTACCGTCATCTGCTTCAGATCTACCGTCATCTGCTTCAGATCTGTCTATTTCAAAGGAAACCAAAAGTATGTCAATTTGTTTCTAAATGTATGCACGACTGATCACAAAGACACCGAGTTCAGTTTCGGCATTCTAGTAAATGCTTTACACCTGAACATTGAAATTGGAATTTTGCTTGTGTGATATATACCGATGAAGTGCTCATTGCAACAATAAATTATATTATGTAATGTAATGAAGACAATTTCTATGGTGCCATAACACAGCCATGCTGCTACAAGGGCGCCTTGACAAAGCCAAACACGTACACATTCAGAGACAAGCGATCGATGGACTCTGGTAAACACATTGCTTGACTTGAACTGATGCATTAAAGTGTTGTCCTCATGCTACACTTCACAGAAGACACATCATTTGACGACTGTTAGCACAATGTTTTCTACAATGCAGTAATTTTTTACTCATATTCTACAAAATTTCTACTTTCACTTTTTTACCTCTTGCTTGTAACATGTATGCAGAATGTCTTTAAATATGTTTCTGCAAGTACATACGGATAGTTACACTTGTGATTCTTTGACTGTAATAAAGAACACTGAGCAGTAAATGCATACATTTTTACATATGTTTGCTTTTACAGGACAATCAGTTCGTTCTGGGATGCATGATCTTCAGTACAGACGAACTCATCGTCGCCTCTCGTACTACATCCGACAGGTTCGAAAACTACGTGCAAAGAAGACGGATAATTCCATGTCAGTAAATCAAATTATTGAGGCTGCATCTAAGTATCTAAGTGGACCTGCTTTGCAGTTTCTTCAGTGCCAGCTAAGGTGTTCTGGGAAGAAGGCAAGAGGCAGACGCTGGATGGATGGGGACAGGCTGCTGGCCCTGTCTATCTATCACAGGTCACCTGCTGCCTACAGATTTCTGTCTCAGTACTTTCATTTGCCTAAAGAACGATCGTTACGGTTATGGCTTCAAGGAATGAACATTGAACCTGGGTTTTCTGAAAGTGTATTTAGGGCGTTGAATATGAAATTTCAAGACAAGTCAAAGACAGACAGATACTGTGTGTTATGTGTAGATGAAATGGCGATCAAAAGAGCACTAGAGTATGATCAGAGAAGGGATTTGGTTGATGGCTTTGATGATGATGGTGTACATCGGTCCCCTAAACCTGGTACTGAAGCATTGGTGTTCATGGTCAGAGGTTTAGTGTCTCATTGGAAACAACCACTGTGTTATTTTATTTCAGCAGGGCCAAGCTCCAGTGATAGGATTGGCAATCTTGTGTTGCAATGCATTGTTAAATTGCAGGCCATTAATCTTCAAGTAAAAGTTGTTATTTGTGATCAGGGAGCAAATAACAGAGGAATGTTTGCTAATTTTAATGTGACAGTTGAAAAACCTTTCATTGAAGTTAATGGAGATAGAATCATGTTTATGTATGATCCTCCTCATCTCCTAAAGAGCATTAGAAACAATTTCAAGCGCTATCCTATTGAAATCAATGGTCAGGTGGCACATTGGAATCATGTCACTCAATTTTACAACAGAGATAGTAAACAGAAAGTTCGTCTTGCTCCCAAGTTGAAGCTTCAGCACATAAAATTAGGGGGGTTTAAAGAAATGCGAGTTAAGCTGGCTGCTCAACTCTTCAGCCATACTGTTGCAGCAGGAATAAGCCTATACTCTTCTCTTCCAGGTGACTTGCTGCCTAGTGATGCTATTGTTACAGCTGAACTTGTGGAACGCATGGATAAATTATTTGATTCCTGCAATGGTGTAAATTTCAAGGATGTAAAAATTACTCGACGTCCACTGACAGCCACTTCTTTCCATGTAAAATTCTGGCAAGACTGCATAACTTGGTTTTCTCATTGGAAATTTATTGGATCGAAAACAAAAATTTATTGCGTTGATGGCTGGAGACTATCTCTCTCCGCTCTGCTGCATTTATGGGAAGCAGTCAAAACAGACTTGAAATTTATGATGCCTCGTAGATTAAATCAGGATTGCCTTGAAAGCTACTTTGCATCCATTCGGCAGAAAGGTGGATTTAGTGATAATCCGTCAGCGGGTAAATTTCGTAGTGCAATGCGCCAGGGTATAGCAAATAATCTCTTGTCAAGTTATGCTAATGGAAACTGTGAGAGTAATGATGATGAAATTTTACTTTGTCTTCAGAAATTAGCAAACTCCCCTGTGAAAGAAGTTGGAGATTTGGTGCCAACAAATGAACCAGTTATTGCATGTTCTTCAGCATCTAATGCATTTGCAAGTAACCATGTTACTCAGGTTTATGATTTGGCCACTCTTAATGCCATGGCATATATTGGTGGGTATGTTGCAAAAAGGGTTCACATGGTGCATCCATGTGCCACCTGTCTAGACTCTTTGTGTGATAACAACGCACTTCCTACGAATCCAACATTGTATTTCGTTCGTTTTAAAGCCCTTTATCCTGGTGATTTTGGCAAACTTAGGATTCCAAAGCCAGAGATGCTTCGATATCTGTGTGATGTG
The DNA here is from genome assembly GCA_949752735.1 of Lumbricus terrestris. NCBI lineage: Eukaryota > Metazoa > Annelida > Clitellata > Crassiclitellata > Lumbricidae > Lumbricus > Lumbricus terrestris. The sequence goes on along the minus strand of OX457040.1, from coordinate 9,055,637 downwards.
GAGTCACAGTTCATGATGAGTCTCACTAGGCATGTTCACCTACCTCATGTGCTGCAACGTATCAAACAGGACATTGTTACGTCTTGTCAGCTGCACTTGAAAAGTTCTCTGTGCCCCTTAGTTCATGAAAAAATTTTAACTGTGTATATTACTACCAGATTGCACTACGAACTGCCGCAGATTCTTGATCAAAATTTGTCTGCAAATAAAGCAATTTCTACAAAGAAAAGACGAAAAATTATGAAACTTAAACATATTTAGCATCCTCACACTTGAACATTGTTATTCACCCCAAAGTTGCAGAGCAGTGGGAAGCTGCCCGTGGTCTATAATGGTTTATTGAACATTTTTTGTGTGCATACTGTGAAATCTCAAGGGCTTCTGTATATTTGTCATCATCAACATGTTGCCATCGTTTGTGACTGTCACACATTTTACATTCTTAGTGGAGCATTTTATTATATGCACTTTAAAAATAGAGGAACATTCAATTTCATTGCATGTATGTTGCATATGCCTGCACCTGTACGCTTTAGCTTTGGCTTTGAACATCATTCTGTGAATATCAGTAACTCAGCCAATGATAGCTTTTTGTAAGACTTTGTTCCTAATGATTTGTATGTACGAGTTGCTATTAGAACTGAAATGGTTATAAGTAGTGTGCTAAACTTGTATTGGATTAAATGTTCTTAGTTGGTGGAAAATGATGTAACTAAGCAAAACGACCTGTATTTATGTTATGCAGAGGAATAAAAATTTAACATGACTTAGATTCTTCCACCTGCTGTATTACTCCCATGACTTAAATGAGACCTGCTGAAATTGTATTGCTGGCGCTGCCACTGGCTAGAAGAAAAGGTGCATTCTTTATTCATTCATTCTATGAATTTATAAAGCGCCCTTAAAATCTACTCAGAGGCGCTCCCAGCCCAGCCACAGCGAAAAAAACAGGATAGATTTATGAACAAAGTTTACTGGTGAGAGGTAGTAAATGAAGCTTTGAAAGGTCATTCCAGATTGACAGCCTAATTGGAAGCTGGATTGATGACAAGGCTTCATGGTGTCCTAAATAACACCAACAGTTCTTAGACTGATCGACGCTGACAAGTTATAAGTTCACACCTGAATGATGGTGACAGGTGTTTACCAATGTGACACTAACTAGTTAACACAACACAGCAAACTGGACAATTAGCCTAAGTTTTATTAACTTATACCTACAGAAATAGGCTATTTGCACAGCGAAGGAATTATTGTCCTAGGCTAAATGGGGTGGGGGTGGTTGTCCCATTGGGTTGATGTCCTTCCCTCGAGTTTTCTTAGGTAAAATCATAAAGGCATGTAGGCTAATCATAAAGGCATGAAGTTAATGTTAGTCTGGACTGTCTGGGATATCCATAGTCTCAATGCAAAAGCCATTTAATGCCGTATACGGTGACAGCCAAAGCAAAGACCTTATAGTCCAAAGACTCTAATATCTTTGGCCAAAGTGTCAGAAAGTTCTTAACTATTAACGCAATGCATTAGTAGGACCGTCGTGAGATGTGATGCTAACTGGCAGCAGTCACAGAACGACGCATGCCTATTAGCCCATGCTAGCATAATCGGAACACTTGATTGCATCAGACAGTGACAGTAATTAACATTGAGTGTCTAGATTGAGTTTATAGGTTCATATAGGCTACAGCTGCTCAAACGCTTTATTTCAACCTCAACTCTTCTCGATCTCATCGTATCTGACGCAAACAATTTGTCGATACCGTGGGCTAGGCCCACGTTCACTCCGGCTTGGGACGCCTCGTAAACATTTCAAAATTAGCCTTAAAATTATGGAACATGCCATATTAATGGCGATAGACATTACAGCGTATATTGAGCACGATGTTTCACTCTACATATGCGATTGTTTATTGTTTTAAAGATAATTATTCATCGTTTTCTACATAGCATCCGCAATGCATTCGTTAAGGAAACACGCGCTTTTACGCCCGCTTCGCTAGGAGCGCCACGTTACGCGCTCGGCGCATGGGTCGCGTCGGACGCCATTTTCCTGTACAAGGCGCTCATATAAGAACTTTCCTGTCCTGTGTATAAATCGTCCTTGGGGTAATGGTTAACACTGAGGCATGACGGGTGGCCAGGGCAGTAGAGGCGTTAGGGGGTCTAAGACTCTAAGTCCCCTAAAAAGGCCATCCATTTTTCCCATATAACAATAAAATATTTGCACGATTTGCACCTTAGTCCTCCAAAAATAACTGTGGGCTAAAAGGTACGCACGAGGTTTGCCAAACATGAAAAAGGACCATTTTCAAAGATTTCGACCTGATGACTAGAAAAAAGGTCGTCAGAAATTTTGGGCTACCGAAAGCGGAAAATTTTCGACCGCAAATTCAGCCCCCAAGACTGAAATCCTGGCGCCGCCACTGGGCCAGGGATGCCACTCATAGCTCTTTATATGAGGTCGTTGGCTCTTTCCACCTAGATTTAGGTTTTTTGGTATTGTCTAGGTTACTAGGGTTTTTTTGGGTCATGATGTAGCCTTTTTCTCACGGCGGTTTTCCGACTTTCTTTTTTAGTGAAACTGCACAAAAGACGTGAAAAATCTAAAATATTGTGATTTGGGCAAAAAATTGTAAATTTTGGAGCGAAAGACTAAAAACGAAGGTCATCAGAAATTTTATCGGGAAGGAAAAGATCGAGAGCAAATTTTACTCATTGGACGACTAAAAAGGTCGTCAGAAATTTAAAGCCTGTGTCCCGTGATATTCTACACTCCTCAAAGCTATCCGGGGGATGAATTAATCTAACCACCGGATGGAAATAACCGGTCTAGACTATCCGGGGGGATAAACCATTCTATCCCCTTTATTGAAAAATGCGCATAAATGTAAAATTTATGCATAAATCTAAATTTAAAGTGACTCTAATTGTTTTAAGTGTCCAAAGCAATGTTCAGAGAAAGGCAACTCGAATTTATTTAGTGACTCTGAGTGTTCTTAAGTGCTTTAAATGTTTTAAGTGCTCTAAAACCAAAGCAAAACAAATTATCTACTAGGAATAAACAAACCTGTTAGTGTCATCATTCAAAACAAAGCAGATGGAAATTAATTTGCAAAAATAAATACATTTGGGGGATAATATTTATTTATTTATTATATAATACACCTCTATGGTCTTGGCCAAATTGTAGGCTATTCACGCCGACGGGTGGCTTATAAGCAATATCTAGGTGGTTTCATAACATAGGCGCCATATCATTCGTCAGTTCCAAAGTAATGAATATTCATGAGAGCGACGTACGCACTTTTGAGCCGTATAGCTGTTGTTGAATATTCATATTGTCGTACGAAAAAAGAATGGCGAATTGTGTTGATTTCCACGGCTTGCCGTTTGACTGCGAAGTCATCGAAAATTGCGGACAAAATGTTTTAATTAGAGCGAGCATCAAATGCGAGGATGATGCTGTCGCCTGGTTGCGTGCATACCAGCGAATGTCGGCGACAAGCTGGAATGTTACGAAAACTTATCCCAGGCTTCAAAGGTTGCGGTATAGAAAAGATTTTGCCTGCCATCAGTCTGCATTCCAGAAGGTAAATATTTGTTGACCCATTGTGCGTCATTTAATATTGGCCTAGTAATTACAAAGCTGTCTGTTCAGTTGGTAGTTAAGTTTAATTAAGATTACTGCATAACCTGTAAATGTAAAGCGCAGTGCGTCTTGCAGGCGTTTAATTAAAGAAAATATATTATTATTATTAGTAGTAGTAGTACGTTCTGTTAAAACCACCAAACCCTCCCATTGTGCATTAACCACCTACAAGCATGAATATTTTTGTATGCCTTACTTATGTTCTGATTAAGCGAACAAGGCTCCGTCACATTTTTATTTTATTTTAAGAACCAAAAATAACACCAATCAGATTTTTGCATAGTTGGAAAGAGCACAACGAAAATATTGCATGCAATAAGTTTCATTCTTCTGACCCATTTCGTTGTCAATATATAACAGTGCAAACGTGATGGATCGTGCCGTTTTCTCAAAATCCGCTTTTTTGCTTATTAATTTTTAGGAAATAGCTATCGATGGTTGCAACAAGAGGGGCAAGTCGAAGAACTGCCAATGTCCAGCGAAGATGTCGGTCACAATTCAGCTGGAAACCAGTCAAGACCAGTATGCTAAGGTACGAACTTTGCCTACTTCTAAGGTGTTCAGCCCAACATAGGTGCCATATCATTCGTCGGTTACAAAGTATTACTGCAATAATTAGTATTACATCAGTAATTGCGTATATAGAGAGCTTGCGGATATGGTATCACTTCCTGCAACCTCTGGAAAGATGCAGCCTTTAGCGTTGATAAGCTGCATAGTAGGACTTTTTGAGCACCTTGCATGGCTGCCAGACAGTTTAATTTGACTCAAGATTGTAATAACTCGTGATCATCTATTCATTACTGATTGTAATAATATTTGTGTTGTGTCACTTTGAAAAATAAGCAGACATTGTTGTTATTAATATTGCAAACCTGCTGTAAAATATATTTCTGACTACCTGGAACTGTTCAAGCAATTTCTTGCAGGCACTGTCATTTGTGGATACGTAGTCATGGAACGAAGTTATTTTGCATATTTTGTTGTGTTTAGGTTGCTGGAAAAGGTATGAATAAATATGTTTTTATTAATATATTTTTCAGAGAGGATTGTTTGGGAAGATAAGCATCACTGGACAACACAATCACTCAACGAGCAATGCCGAAGCCCTGTCTCTCCTGCCTCCACCTGCCAGCCTCAGATCAGTATTCGAAGGTAGGTTGATGTGAAGCAGTCTTCACTGTTTCCAATAATATATTTGTTTTGCACTAATTTTATTTACTCTGTCAGAAAGCTTTTATGGGACCATATTGACATGTGGAACCTATTGAAATAATGTCCATTGTTATTTTCACTGGTTTTCCCCTTACCCCAGAGTGCAATTTTCAGATTCTGATGTGATTCTTTGATGTACTTGAGGGCTAATGTGGCAGTGCTTTTATTTCAGGATACTTCTTCGACGGCCAGGGTACCAGTGAAGCAGCACGATTCCACACAGAGAAGATGGAGCTGGCTGATTGCACCGAAGTTGACCTGGCAGATGCTACAAAGAACCCGAGGTATCGGACAGTCCAACACTGGCATGTAGAATGGCTGGCTAAGCATCAAGGACCTCGTACTGGGGATGGTATGATTGATGTAAGGGTACATTGTAATTGTAATTGTAATCGTACATTTATATAGCGCCACTACAAGAGAACTCCTCAGAGGCGCTCCCGACCTGACACCTAACCACAATCAAAGAGAATGGTTTTCAAACGCTTGCGGAAAAGGGGCAAAGAAATACAAAGAAGTTCATTGCGAAGACTAATAGGTAACTTATTCCAGAAAGACGGACCAACCATAGCAAAGCTTCTATGTAGCACTGTGGAGGATCGAGCCCTAGGGACAACCAGGTCACCATGCGTAGCAGAGCGAAGGAATCTACGGCCTGGGATGGACAGCACAGGTACACAGAGTTCCATAAGATAGATCGGAGCTTGGCCTGCTAGGCAATTGCGCATGAACATTAAAATCTTAAACTCAATACGTTTTTGCATTGGCAACCAGTGCAGTTCTTCCCGTATAAAACTTGATATATGCCCAAACTTTGGTATGCCGCCAATCAGGCGGGCCGCAGCATTAAGGACAGATTGCAACTTATTAATGCGTGAAAGTGTTAAGCCCGCATAGATGGCACTACCATAGTCAACTCTCGTGCATATAAATGCATGCATCAGAGTAGTGGCAGCTTTGGTTGTAAGTGAGCGACGTACCGAGCGAATTTGACGAAGATGGTAGAAACAAGTGTGACAAACATTCCTCACGTGATCAGAAAGGGTCAATTCTTGGTCCAAGGTCACACCCAAATCACGCACAGTGGTAGAAAAAGTCATGCCAGGAAAGCAATGTTGCAGATTTTGCATATCAATTTTAGAAACTTGCACACGACTTCCAACCCAAATAAATTGTGTTTTACCGGGATTTAACCTGAGGCGATTGGATGACATCCAGGCACCAATCGTTTCCGACGTCATAAGTATTTTTTCCACAAGTGAGATAGCCTCTAAAGCTGGACCCTGGACATATGCCTGTGTGTCATCAGCATATTGATGTGCAGCAACCCCCACAGAAGACAGAATCTTATTTAGGTCAGCTGTATATAAAATGTAAAGCAAAGGCCCTAAAATGGAACCCTGAGGAAGACCAAAATAAACTCTGGACCAGTCAGACCGGGTGGAACCAAAAACCACAGACTGGCTGCGCTCAGAAAGAAAAGCCTGCAACCACAGCAGTGGGCGGCCAATGACACCAAACGACGTTTCAAGGCGCTCTAAAAGAATGCCATGGTCGACGGTGTCAAAGGCCGCACTCACGTCAAATAAAGCAAGGAGTGATACATGCCCCTGGTCAACAGCAGCATACATGTCAACTAAAATGCGTGTTAAAACAGATTCAGTGGAATGAAATTTTCTGAAGCCTGACTGTTGCTTGGGCAGAAGGGAGTTTGCTTCAAGATGACTAATAAGCTGCAACGATACATATTTCTCGACTATCTTTGACAAGAAAGATAGATTAGAAATCGGTCGATAATTGGCCATGTCATTTACATCAAGACCACTACGCTTAAGTGAAGGCAAAACTATAGCCCGCTTCTGAGAAGAAGGAAGGGCCCCATCCCCCAATGCAGTATTACAAAGTAACAACAAAAACGGCAGAAGATCATCCACGAAGTCCTTGATGAGAAATGATTTTGTATACATTGTATTGTAGTTAGTAATAAATTTCTATTGCTCCGCTCACTACCATGGCCATTTAGAATGAGGAGAAAAAGTGAAATCACATTGTGCACTGTGCAGTGATGAAATAAATTAGGATTAACTAAATCTGGTGTAAAATGGAATTAGGTAAATTTGAAGTATGTGTATTAGCAGTGGCGTAGCAAGGTCTTGGTGGGCCCCTGTGCAGAGCTTAGGTGGTGGGCCCTTAAATGCTTGAAACCCCATTCGATTTCAAACAACAAAGCTGTGCAAAACCTCTGGTTCCTTTACGAAATTTGCATATTTAACACCAAAGTTAAATGAAAATAAACTAGCCACATTTTTATTTTATTTTAACAAATTTATCTAGTGAAAGTTATGAAACATATTCTTCTCAATATCAGCAGAGAACAATTGAACTAGAATGCCATACAAAAGTAATCACAAATATTGCTTCATCTCCTGAGGTATTAATCATCAATCACCCATAGACCCTACTTAAATTGTCCAAGCTGTTGGGTTTGTTGATTAAAAGAGCGGAAAAATCTAACGAATTTGGCAAGTGTGAAATGACTCAATCAAGTCTATGGCTAACCTATACGGGGGTCTAAATCCGAAATGCTAAAATGCTCGTTTTCGCGTCTTCTCTTGTGCAAAAATATCCACCACTTTTGAGGTGTCAAGCCTGAATCCATTGGTGATTAGCCTCTGAAGTTCGAGGCCTACTCGACTCAATGTCAATATCCATGTCAACCACCATCTCTGCACTGATCAAACCGGAATTCGATTCTGCCCCCATGTCTGATATAGTCATCGGTGCAAGCTCGCTCTCCGCAGGCATCATAAATGCGGAAATATTTTCCAATTTGGCGGTCTTCTTTACCCGTTCTTCTCGCGCTTGTCGCTTAGCAGCGCCACTTAAATAAGACTTAGGAATAACTTGGGGGGGGGAGACAGAAAGAGTGCCGTACGAGAATTAAAAAAATATACAATTTCCAAGTATATAGGCTATGCAGTTATCTTTTATAAATTTCACATTTTACTACAAGATAATAAATTTTAAACGCGTCTGCGTGGACCATGACACAATTATGTTTATACGTCAGTACAACTACTTCCGGCCAAACACTGCAAAGAGTAAAGATATTTGTAATAACGGACATTCCGGCTGAAACCCAAAAAATTACTAGGTGTGTACGCTGTAGATGTAGGTTTGAATGCATTCTGAATATCCTTAAAGTAAAAAATTGACTCTGACCCCGGGGGGCCCCTGACAGCCGGGGGCCCTCGTGCACTGCACAGGTTGCACGCCCTATTGCTACGCCACTGTGTATTAGTACTGGAATATGTGGATACTGTTACAAATCATGTTTCCTGTATTAAATGACTGATCTGACCAATAATGAATTTTATTTCTTCTTCTGATGCATGTAAGGGAGCCTAGAACGTTATGTTATCTCATCTTGTATTGCATTGACTTGTCATGTTTCACCTCGTCTTACATACTATACGTCGAGTTTGTGTCACAGCCGCCGGAGTCCATGGAAACCCAACCTTCTGACGTACACACATCACCTGTCATTGTTCCATCGGACAGCACGAGCATCATCCAATCTATTCACTGCCACATAGATCGCCTGCATGAACAGTTTGGATCTTCACCCACTGGCTGTGCACGTGCGCTCAGAAGGCTTCAGAATGTGCACACTAGGTCACAATGGGAAACTTTTTGGCATTCATTCGGAGGCGCAGTTCCTCAACGCCATCACCATCGTGCTGCCATCCGTGTTCAACCCACATCTCTTGCTCGCCGCCGTCCTGGAATTAGCCGTGGATGCAAGCGTCTTCCCAGTGGACGTCCACCTTCATCTGACCCCATGCGACGTAAGGCAAAGCGCCCTCGAAATTTGAGTTACAATGTTCAGCAAAATCAGCCAAATGCAAAATCACATGGTGATGGTCACTAGACAAAGAATTTACTCATCAGTGTAATGCTGGGTGTAATTAGGTTGTTTATAAGGGATCACTGTGTGTGGCTGAAGTTTCATTAGAAGTGACCGTTGTGCATTATGGTAACTGCTATAGAAATCATTAAATTTTATGTAACTATCTTTGTTTACTGGTTGCAATTCAAGTTTGACTCTTCCACCATGTGCTTTTTGTAGCTATTATTTTAATGAACTTTAAGGTAAACTCATCAACAAGATGATGCATCAAATTGAGAATTAGGTTACTTAAAGAATATTTCACTGTCTTGATCAGCTTCGTGGATGATGTATGTGGATAGCAATATTGGCAATGAAAAGATATTCTTGTTCCGTTTGGACTTTATGTTGAAGCTTGGTTGCCTGCCTCAGGGTTGTTGCATGTCCTCTCTGTTTAGTCTGACAATCATCATAAGTACTGCAGACAAACTGCTGTTTGTCTAAATGGTTATCTCAAGGAATGTCGAGAAATGCCATGCTTACTAATATTGAGGCAAGAAGTGATGTTCTATAGTTTTAATTAATTTTTATTTTTGTTTACCACTTGGTGCATTGGATGTTTGTTGCGATTTCTTGATCTGGTTATTTACGGTAATTAAATTCTTCAGTGAAACGTTTACTTGATGCGAGGTGCTTTTGGCATGGTTGGTACTGATTAGTATGTTCTGCTAATGGTGTCAGTGTTACTGTTATTGTGTTATTACTATTGATAATGTTGCCAATGTTATTATTATTATCATTATTAGTGTTATTATTACCATTTATTCTACAACAAATATTACTACTGCTGCTGCTACTAATACTACTACCCATGTACAGTGATGCGGCAAGTCCTTCACTAGCCATTTCTCGTGCGCTTCGTCGTGAAACTCCAATTCGGTGTTCTTGTTATCAGTAGAGTCATTACTGTAGGATAACTGTTAGATGTTGCTGTCGATTGCATTGCCATTTTGTAATACCATTACTGCGTCTACACCCTGAAACTCTACCAGAATCCTTCACTAAATTTTAAACTCTTCTCTTTGAGTATGCTGGTGACCGACCGCCTCTGAGTAGTTTCCTGAACGGACTCTGTATAAACTTCCAAATGAATGAATGAATTACTGGCATTCATAGTGATGCTTTTATTGGTACTTATTCATATTAAATAATGACATTATCTACTGTTATGGTTTTCCCTTGCGATCCGCTTAGTTGACCTACATTCAGAATTGTTGGGTCTTAGTTAACCCATATTCTGAATTGTAGGACTGATATATAATTTAGCAGTCAATTTGGATACAATACTCATAACTGTTTGTTTTAGTAATTAGTATGCTTAAAAATAAACAATTGAGGTCCATCAATGTAAACAATTGCATACAGGAAGCTGGGACCCAACCCTGTTTAAGCTGTTACTTTTGTGGAGCTCCGTTTGTACGCAATGATTGCTTGCTTGATGTGTAATGATGATATGATTTCAAGTATAATAAACTCAATAATAATGCGGTTTTGTTTGTGAAGTTCTTTGATGAAAATATTGGTAGGCCTATGTTGGACATTGTGTCCTATTTAAGTTTGATTTCCTGTTTAAGCCAAATGAGGAACTTACAAATTGAAATCAAGTAGTTACCCTATGTTAATCAAGACATGTGCATTCCTTTATATTCACAAACAACGAAAGGCAAAACACTATAGGTATTAGGTAACATTTTCAGTTTGACTAATAGTTGAGATTGTTTTGCATTTTTGAGATTAAGTTCCCAGTGATGTTGTATGTATGTGAAAAGGAGATGATGCTGACCTGCGGAGAGGGAGAGGACGTCCAAGAAGAAGGTGGATGGAAGAAATACACGAGAGAACGAAGATGAACATGGAGGAACTGAGAGATGCGACAGAAGATCGTACGTAATACGTGTAAAAGGTTGATCATGGTGATCGCAAAGGTTCAAAGAATCGACGGCACTAGGTGACAAGGTGAGATTTAGTTCATGAAGATTAAGTTTAGGGTAGGATAATGAATGGAAAAATTAGAACTTAAGAAATATATACAGGGTGCGCCAAAAAAAAGTAATCCCCTACGGTTTTTAGCCCATATCTTGGCCAAACATACGAATTTTTAAACGAAACTTTACAGTCTTGAAGGCAATTTATATCTACGTACAATGGTCAAATTAGAAAAAATATATTTCAAACGGAACAAAAGTTACACCACTTTTAGGGAGGCCACCCACCGTTTTTTGACGATTCAAAAACGAAGCGCAACAAAAATTAGGTCTTTTGCCAATAACTTGGCCAAAATTAAGAGTTTCAAAATGAAATTTTTACAGGCTGATAGACAATTCATATTTACACATGATGACCGACATTTCATCAAAATATTTAAAACGGAACAAAAGTTACATCACTTTTAGTGAGACCACCCTCGGTTTTTTGACGTTTTTGAATCATCCAAAAAACCGAGGGTGGTCTCACTAAAAGTGATATAACTTTTGTTCTGTTTTAAATATTTTGATGAAATTTTGGAGATCATGTGTAAATATGAATTGTCTATCAGCCTGTAAAAATTTCATTTTGAAATTCTTACCTTTGGCCAAAATATTGGCAAAAACCTACTTTTTGTTGCGTTACGTTTTTGAATCGTCAAAAAACGGTGGGTGACCTCCATAAAAGTGGCATAACTTTTGTTCTGTTTCACACATGACTATGAAATTTGGTTATTGTACGTAGATATGAATTACCTTCAAGCCCATAAAACTGGATTTGAAAAATTCCAATTTTTGGCCAAGATATTGATAAAAAGCCGTAGGGGATTACTTTTTTTGGCGCACCCTGTACATCAAAGACAATAGTGCGATCTTGTTATATTCTGAAACGGAACCTTAACAGTAATTCAGCAAACATCATAACTAATTCCCATAACAGCAAAATCGTTCTTAATCTATTATGAGCAGTTGTGAAGTTATTCCCACGGCAGAGCTATTCAGAAGCGCTCATCTTAACAGTTCCAAGAAAACAGAACGGTCTTCAATTAGCAAAGAAAGGCAGATGAATTCCCCACCGGAATAATGCTGCAAATTGCAGGGAAAGGCCATTTGACACAGACACTAGTTTAAAAAAAAATTAGGCCTAGCTAATTTCGCGTAACACGTAGCCTAACAATAATTATAGTCAATGTATTCCGTCCAAAAGCCTATTGGCAAAGCCCATTGTGTTCAAAATTGTGCATCCTATGTAAGCTATCCTATGATATCTATAATAATATGCAGTGCATTTATTTCCAATAGCGCACTTTCGCCTATAAATCGCATCGAAGAATTAATTAGATAATTGTATATAGAATGTTGTTCACAAGAGTGCTGTTTGGCAGCTAGTTACCTTAAAGAATATACTCACTCACTTTATTTACATATTGGGAATATACTCACTTACTCACTTTATTTACATATTGGGCTTGTAAAAAGGTAGTGATGTCGCAGCTCATGAATATTCATTACTTTGGAACATGGGCGCCCACAGGATTTTTTGCAGGGGGGGTCAGTCATGACCAGTAGAGTTAAGATATAAAATATGTCATTAAAGACTAAGCAACTCACACAATCACATTAATTCTCTCAATATAGCGTAGGCCTTCTACTTTTTATCAGTCTTTTGCAATGAAACAAAAATTATTATATTATTCATGCACACATTCATTGTAAAAAGGTATAACACTAACATATGGCTTAAATGACGTCATCTCGTTTTTCCAAGGCACAGAAAATATTTCAGGAGGCAAAAATAGGCAAAAATTGGCTATATCTTGTTAAACAAAAATTTCTACATGTGCAAGAAACTGCGGTTAACGATCAAACATGTTTTCTCCTTGTTTTCATTTATTTCTTACTATGTTTGATTCAGTTATGGGAAATATTTTAAACACTACAGTATTTAAAATACTATTTTAAATGCTATCACAGTATTTTGTAAGCCTATAGATACTTGTATAAATTTATGATACATTAGATTGACTGTGGTCTGTAAGCCTATTTATAATTTTAACCTCCAAATCCTTTTGACTAGGCCTATTGTGTACTCTGTACTATTTTAATACTAAAATATTAAAAACCTTTCATCTGTCATTAATAACAGCTAATAGAGCAACATTGCATGCTGCAAGTGTTCAATTACAATTACAATTACATGCACTAGGCGTGAAATAATTATTTGGCTATTATTATTATTTATGTTGAAAGACCCTATATGGTCCCTAACTATGTCAGGCATAGCATAATCCGTAACATAGACTTAACCATATATATATATAAGCATGCTTATATATATATTATATAATATACATTATACATATATGCATAGTATACAGTCTGCCAAGCAATATTTGTAAACTGTTATGCTACCAAATGTAACTTTTGTCAACCAACTGTCTATTGTCACTGTGCGCCATTACTTTTATCAGAGACTGAATTTGAATAATGAAGATTCAACTGAAATGGGTCGATATCCAACCTATCTGGCCCGTATTTAATCATATTAAGCAGAAAAGACTTGAGTTGGAAAAAGCAAGCAGATAGGCCCTAATGATGGGTGAACCCACATCCACCAGGAAGGAACCATGTTCAAATAAAAAAATTGGTCATAGTTTAGGGCATGCATGTCCAGCAAGTAACGTCTACCCAATCATTACATTAAAAAAATAATTACTAAGTGTGAATTCCAGTTCAATAATTTAGTTCTGACCTACCTGGGACAGTGGCGGAGTGGTGTGCGGTTGGAGGGCGCGCCGACTGGCGTAGCATTCTGCAGTACATTAATGGCAGTTCAAGATATTGTCTGTAAACTCGGTGTGTCATTTCGAGTAGGCCTATACTGCTCCGCTGTCGTCAGATCATGCGGACCTCGTAACGAATAACATTCCGATTTCCGACCGGCTATGAACTGGACTCCATGTTCTCGGTCATCTTTTCTCTTACATCATCCACTCTCCAGAAGCCAGCTCTGAAGGAACTCTAGTCATCATAATTTATCAGAGGCTAATATCTCTCCTAAACAATCGGACTCGATCCCACTCCTCCCCTCACCCTCATGAGCTGGTCTTCCACTCTCAGGCCGACCTTCTCCTCCGAAGTGAGTTTGGCTTATTTCTCCCACCCCCCCGTGTTTCACTTGGCTCAAGTTGCGGCCGCCCTGTAGCTTATAGCAAGGACCCAAGGTTCTTCGAATACATAATGCCCTCCCCTTATCCGTCGCAGTCAGTGCTGTGTTTCCCATCTTTCACCTCCCTCCATTAAGAATTTCTCTCATCTTCTTCCGACATTCGCCCTCACAGGTCGTCGGTGTTGGGGAAACGACAGACGATTCCACTGGGCCTGTAATTTATGCGCTCTGCTCCATGTCAGACGGTGGTTGGGGTAGCCCACCTAACCCGCGGTAAAAGGACGTTCGCGCTTCTATTACGATGTCCACGGGTAAACGGTTCATAGGCTACGGATCATAGATCTATGTATATATATATTATACATACATATATAACTTTAAACTATACTGACTTGTGCATTATATATATATATATATATATATAAATATCATACTGAGAGGGTGAAAATAGCCTGTACGTCTCTTGAGTATTCATAATCCAGAGGTGACAGGTCATTGCTTAACTGGGCACACAGTTCCTTAGTACAGCCCTTCCCATGCAGGTCTGCTCAATGGGCAACGCATCTCCTCCACTCGTCCCAGTTCATCGCCAGCTCCTCTGACCTCTTCCCAAGATATCTCCAAGCACCCCTCGTCTCTAATTACAATGCCTAGAGCAGCCAGACATCCGTGTGTGACCCTGTGTATCGTATATTCAACAGGCTACAGATCTTGCTACAGAATTTAGTTCAGACGGCAGACTGATCCGCCCCCCCCCCCACCCCACTGACGTCCCTGATATGACTGAGTAACGAATTCCATTAGTACCCAGTAGGCTATGTAGAGATAACCAAAAGATATATTGGCCTGTGCCAAAGTTAGTGAAGTAGCCTAAAAGAACACAATGACCGCGTGGTTGGCACCCTGTCCCGTTTTACCACTGTCCACTGACATTTATTCCAGAAAGTGTTATTATTAATATTTTGTCAGGATTTCCAGGGGGGGGGGTCACGCGACCCCCCTTGACCTATGCTGCGGGCGCCCATGCTTTGGAACCGACGAATGATATGGCGCCTATGTTATGAAACCACCTAGATCAGCGTTTCCCAAAGTGGGTTCCGCGGAACCCAATGGTTCCGCGGGCTGGGCACAGGGGTTCCGCGAAAAGATGGTTAAATACTTTCTTGCTATGAATAATTGGATACGTAACCATTTAAAGTAGGCGAAAAACCAGCTAACTCTTCTAATGAACACTGCGAACATCCTATTGACATAACGCAAATGAAGCAGAATTTCGATCAGTCTTCATTTATCAGTGCCTGGAATGAGATATAGCTAAAATATTAGGCTACTCCTCCGGCAACAGTACTGCAGTTAGCTTGTCCTTGCAATTTTCCATGTACAAATTCTACGGAACTTCATTTTCATATTTTCTGGAACAGAAGCCTATAGGGGCCTATATAGAAATCGACGAAATGATGCAGCTGACAATAAGAATCCATCTTTCAAGCATGAAACCAGCCACAGACAAAAAGAACAAGCGTGGATCAAATTCTAATTTCTTGTAGGGCCTACTTCTACAGGGGCCCACGAGTCGTGGTTTTCAAAACAGTGCAATTTTATTTTCCTATAAGAAAAATAACCTTTCTACAATAGTGTGTGTTTAGCAGGTCTCTGCTTCTCAGGCGCTGTGCATGTTTTAATGAGTCTATAGTTGAGATTGGGGTTCCGCGAGAAAATATTGGAACGCGAAGGGTTCCGTGGCCCAAAAAGTTCGGGAAACGCTGACCTAGATGTTGCTTATAAGCCGACGGGTGCAGAGGCGAAAAGCAAGGACGCGGCTGGATTTCCGCTACAATCTCAATGTCCACTCAATCTTCCAATCACCAGGTGACGTTGGTATAATGAGTAGCATGGATGGTGTGATGGTTTCCAACATTTTAATTCTACTTCTGTAGTAAACGAGTCCGGCAAAAGACTCGAGTCCGACTCGAGACCGATTTTCTGCTGACACGGACTCGGACTTGGACTCGGACTGTCAGGACTCGGACTTGGACGCGGACTCGAAGCCCTGGACTCGAAATTTCACTCGGTGACAGGTGACTGGATGAATCGGTGCACAGCACCTGGGCGAATCGATGCACAGCACCTGGGTGGATCGGTGCACAGCACCTGGGCGAATCGGTGCACAGCACCTGGGTGAATTGGTGCACAGCACCTGGGGGAATCGGTGCACCGCACCTGGGCGAATCGGTGCACAGCACCTGGGCGAATCGGTGCACAGCACCTGGGTGAATCGGTGCACAGCACCTGGGTGAATCGGTGCACAGCACCTGGGTGAATCGGTGCACGGCACCTGGGTGAATCGGTGCACAGCACCTGGGCGAATCGGTGCACGGCACCTGGGTGAATCGGTGCACAGCACCTGGGCGAATCGGTGCACAGCACCTGGGTGAATCGGTGCACGGCACCTGGGTGAATCGGTGCACAGCACCTGGGTGAATCGGTGCACGGCACCTGGGTGAATCGGTGCACAGCACCTGGGCGAATCGGTGCACGGCACCTGGGTGAATCGGTGCACAGCACCTGGGCGAATCGGTGCACAGCACCTGGGTGAATCGGTGCACGGCACCTGGGTGAATCGGTGCACAGCACCTGGGTGAATCGGTGCACGGCACCTGGGTGAATCGGTGCACAGCACCTGGGCGAATCGGTGCACGGCACCTGGGTGAATCGGTGCACAGCACCTGGGTGAATCGGTGCACAGCACCTGGGCGAATCGGTGCACAGCACCTGGGTGAATCGGTGCACAGCACCTGGGTGAATTGGTGCACAGCACCTGGGCGAATCGGTGCACAACACCTGGGTGAATCGGTGCACAGCACCTGGGTGAATCGGTGCACAGCACCTGGGCGAATCGGTGCACAGCACCTGGGTGAATCGGTGCACAGCACCTAAGTGAATCGGTGCACAGCACCTGGGTGAATCGGTGCACAGCACCTGGGTGAATCGGTGCACAGCACCTGGGTGAATCGGTGCACAGCACCTGGGGGAATCGGTGCACAGCACCTGGGGGAATCGGTGCACAGCACCTGGGCGAATCGGTGCACAGCACCTGGGCAAATCGGTGCACAGCACCTGGGTGAATCGGTGCACAGCACCTGGGTGAATCGGTGCACAGCACCTGGGCGAATCGGTGCACAGCACCTGGGTGAATCGGTGCACAGCACCTGGGTGAATCGGTGCACAGCACCTGGGCGAATCGGTGCACAGCACCTGGGTGAATCGGTGCACAGCACCTGGGTGAATTGGTGCACAGCACCTGGGCAAATCGGTGCACAGCACCTGGGTGAATCGGTGCACAGCACCTGGGTGAATCGGTGCACAGCACCTGGGCGAATCGGTGCACAGCACCTGGGTGAATCGGTGCACAGCACCTGGGTGAATCTGTGCACAGCACCTGGGTGAATCGGTGCACAGCACCTGGGGGAATCGGTGCACAGCACCTGGGTCCTGGGCGTATCGGTGCACAGCACCTGGGTGAATCGGTGCACAGCACCTGGGTGAATCGGTGCACAGCACCTGGGCGAATCGGTGCACAGCACCTGGGCGAATCGGTGCACAGCACCTGGGCGAATCGGTGCACAGCACCTGGGCGAATCGGTGCACAGCACCTGGGCGAATCGGTGCACAGCACCTGGGTGAATCGGTGCACAGCACCTGGGCGAATCGGTGCACAGCACCTGGGGGAATCGGTGCACAGCACCTGGGCGAATCGGTGCACAGCACCTGGGTGAATCGGTGCACAGCACCTGGGTGAATCGGTGCACAGCACCTGGGCGAATCGGTGCACAGCACCTGGGTGAATCGGTGCACAGCACCTGGGTGAATCGGTGCACAGCACCTGGGTGAATCGGTGCACAGCACCTGGGTGAATCGGTGCACAGCACCTGGGCGAATCGGTGCACAGCACCTGGGTGAATCGGTGCACAGCACCTGGGCGAATCGGTGCACAGCACCTGGGTGAATCGGTGCACAGCACCTGGGTGAATCGGTGCACAGCACCTGGGGGAATCGGTGCACAGCACCTGGGCGTATCAGTGCACAGCACCTGGGTGAATCGGTGCACAGCACCTGGGTGAATCGGTGCACAGCACCTGTGGGAATCGGTGCACAGCACCTGGGTGAATCGGTGCACAGCACCTGGGGGAATCGGTGCACAGCACCTGGGTGAATCGGTGCACAGCACCTGGGCGAATCGGTGCACAGCACCTGGGTGAATTGGTGCACAGCACCTGGGGGAATCGGTGCACAGCACCTGGGTGGATCGGTGCACAGCGAAGCATCACTGTCTTGATCTCCGCTGAGATTCTCCTGGCTTAGGTTTTGGCCAACATGGAGCGGATTGATGGAACGGTTGTTCTCTCGGCGAATATTCGACGACCAAGTCCACGCTTTCCACTGGATTTTCGCCATTTTCCACCGGATTTTCGCCATTTTCCACCGGATTTTCGCCATTTTCCACCGGATTTTCGCCCTTTCCACCGGATTCTCACCATTTTCAACCGGATTCTCGCCATCGCAGGATCGACCACCGAAGAAAGAACGTCGAGTGACTCGATCGAGCAAACATCTCAACAAGATATCGAAGAGAATAAAACGAACCGCAGTGAAAATTATTTGGAAACGCCAAAACTCGTTAACAGAAGCAGACGAAAGTGATGATGACGTCATCGAAAGATAGCGAGCAGCTAATTATGACGTACGTCCCATTATTGTCGCCGTAATGTCATAATTTATTAGCGCATTTATCTTACTCTTAAACCGCAATATAGTCTAGCAGACTGATAATTAAGACAAAACAATTTTGATTGAAATATTTATTATAGGCCTAAATAACAATTTAATCAAAAATATTTGTCAGAGGCAAGAAAAAATTTCTGCGAGTCCCTCTGCCACGCTTTACCTGGCATATGAACCATCGTAGCATAGTTGGTCTGTGCTGGGGTATTGGAGGGAAGATGATATTGACACAGTGGGTGCCAACTGCCCCACAATGGGGATTGGGGACCCCATTTCCCCATACCAAAGACTCCTAACAATTACTTTAAAAGTAGAGCCATTGCTGATGGGTGGCAGTTTTGGCCGCAAATCTCAACATAAGAGACTCCACAAGAATCAAGATGCACCTGTTGAACTTGTGTTTGGCAGTGGAAGAATTTGTATCCATTCCACTTCGCCAGATTATCGAAGAAAACTTTATCTGATTCAGTATTTTTAAAGTTCAATTTGGATAAATTACAGTAAATTTTTCGTATAATATAGCCTATGATAATATTATATTATTGATATTTTTCTATGCCATAATAGGCCTATTGAGTGTTTCAGTGGATCTTAGTGTTACTGGACTCGGACTCGGACTTGGACTGTATCCTTAGTGACTCGGACTCGAACCCCTTTGGACTTGGACTCGACTCGGACTCGGCTTAGCTGGACTCGACTACATCACTGCCTAGGTCGATATAATAGCTTATGATTATCCGTCATACCATGAAGTAGCCTACTTAAATTAAACGAAGATTATATATATTGTAGACCCGCCGATAATGGTCCTCTGGATATTGTACAATAAGTTTTCATAACAGCCAGTCAACCACAATTAAGCTCTGAACAGAACAATCGATTATAGGGCCACAGATTCCAACTCGAGATCTTGTAATGGTCCAACAGGTAAAAACACACAATGGCTACAAATGAGCGCCTCTGCGTGGACTTCTATTAGGGGCACTGTCTAAATTCTTGAAATTCAGTTGTACAAGCTGGAACAATAATGGAGTAAGAAACGAGGCCTTCAACTGGCTTAAAAGTCATCTGAACTCCCGTTTTCAACAAGTCTTATATGTGCGTGGTAAATTATCCAGTTTCCAACTGATTAGGCCTACGTTTGTTGTTCCCCAAGGCTCGATATAAGTATGCCTATGCCTACCGCCCCTATTCAGGAATGAAAGTCTAGATTCATTGCAGGATTCCGGAATCCGGACAGACAGTGGCGGCGACTGGGGGCGGGGGCCAAGCCCTCCCTAAACAAGGACATCCGGGCCGGGCTAAGCCTCCCTAAAAAAGGAGCAGCCGGTTTTTTATGTGTAAATTTTGGCGGACGAAAATGAAATTTTCCTCCGCGAGGATTCAGCCCCCCAAACCTGAAATCCTGGTGCCGCCACTGCGGACAGATCTGGAACTATATGGCACGGTCAGTACCGGACTCCCGGAGGAATTCGAAGCCGTGGCTTCCATTCAATCTGACAGATGATAGGCCTATCTTCTGATGATCGAGGTCCCTGCTACGTACGCAGCGCTGATGAGGGGACCTTATCGGATTAATTCATTGAAAAATGAGCATGACTAGGCCTTATTATTAAGACCACAGGTCTACGGTCGATGTAGAAACAAGGACTACAGAACTAAGTGTAGGACCTACATTTACAGCACTATTACAGCCCCAGGATATTTTGGCAAAAGTACTGAGTTCTGAATGAAAACCCTGGACAGAAATTCCAAGACCAGCTATAGACAGTAGGCCTAAGTAGGTGAGCTGTTATCATACATGAGTCAGAAAACGGCCATTGAGATTTTGGGCTTATTCCGCCCTGGGCTATGCAGCATATATAATTATATATATATATTATGTGTATATATACAACATATACATGTATATACCGGTACAGTGAACCAAAATGTATTCACAGCTGTTATCGGATGATAACGCTGGAACCGCGCTGAACCAACGGCTGCCGGCTAGAAAACACAGCTGCAGCACAGTAGGCGATAGGAGGCTAGCTATCAGAAACACATACGCCCACCGTTATGTATGTATTTTAATTTGCAAACGTTGATTGCGGACGAGGTTCATGGAGTTCAATTCGCTTTTCTTTTGCCAGTCTGGTCGATAGCTGCTATTGTAATCGTTTCAATTTCTTAATCAAAATTGCACGCATAAAAATTGTGTTTCGACGATCGTAAAGCATGTTGGTTTCTTATTATTCTAACTTTCTAAGAATATTGCTTCCTTTCGAAAGACTGTTTTAAAGACGCAATGGCATATAACACTGGACAGTTTTTAATAGAAAGACAGTGAGCTGAGAGGCACTCAGACATCCAAACAGACAGCCAATGTACACAGAGGCGGACAAGCAGATAAAAAAATACAATTAGGAGAGAAACAGATAAATACAATGGCTATTAGGCCTACTTTACGTTCAAGTAGGCCTACCCGGGTAGCGCTTTAAAAAATTTGAATTTAGCGATTGAGATCAGATAAGTAGGCTAGACAGACAGACAGACAGACAGACAGACAGACAGACAGACAGACAGACAGACAGACAGACAGACAGACAGACAGTGGATGTGGTGCGGGACGATTCATGCATTTGTCTCCCCCTCCCCCTCCCCATGCAATCTGTAATCGGTAAGTGTTAGGTCGTCATGTACACTTACACAACACTTCACGAAAACACGGTGAACAACAAACGAACGATGGAGGTGATGACTAAAAAGTCAGCAATTTTTCCATCGACATTTCGGACGGATGACTTTAAAAAAGGTCGTCAGAATTTTTTTCGACAAAAAATAGAAAATTTTCATTGGCGTCTCAGCCGTTCGATCGTCCGCTCAAACTCTCGGCCGCCTTTTCGTCCCCCGCAAGTCTCCACCCAAGTCACCGCCCTTGAATGCAGCGGGAAAAGATGACAGAGATAAAAGTAGCGTATGACTAAAAAAGGCCACCAGCTATAGATTCTCACGGGGGAAATGGCATATATATTCATTTTAAAACATATTTTTTCCGGCATTTCGACCAAACGATTAAAAAAGTCATCAGATTTTTCGACCAGAAACCAACGAAATTGCTTGACCCAAGACCAATATTTTTGGCCCCTCTTCAAAAATTTCTGTATCCGACCCTGATGGATGAACTCCTGAGTCCTGAGCCCGACTTCTACATGTATAAGCCTGTATACATGCTGCGACAGGCCCATCCCGAAGCTTCAGGCTTTTTTGCCCGTGTTCGTCCCACCAACTGGAACCGCCACTCGCGAGGACTGAGGTTCAAGCTCCTGGTAACTCGTTTGTCGCTCTGCAACCTATAGGGTCATAGGCGCAATCACCCTATGGCAGCGGTTCTCAACCTTTTCACACTCACGGACCCTTTTTTAATCTTTGGTCCCGGTCATGGACCCCCACCGAAATTTGGCTCATTATCATGACTGTGAGACTCTATAATCCTATATAATGGTAGGCCTACATGTATGCTATACTATTATAGCATAGGCCTAGATATGCCCCTGCACTTCTGTAGCACAAATTTTATATTACATATAAGATTATATGAAATTTATTAGAAAAAAACTGTTTTATTTTAATGTAAGCTTTGGGCATGCATATTCGAGCACAGTTTATCTGCTCGAGACACTCATGCATCAAGCTAACTCTTGCATGGATGCAACGTACATTTTCAATGTAGGCCTAATGTCACTAGTCAGTTCAATGATTTGGTTCAATTCCGATGTTGGTAAATTCCACGAATAAAAGTTTGCAAGAAAAAAACTGGAAGTCATCGAAAAACTGTGAACGTTCAAATTACCAAGTTAGAAGTTGAACTGATCCATCTAGGCCTATGATTGACCGAAAATTAAATTAACAAATTTGGTTGATTGATCCGAGCATTTTTTTAATTTTATGTGAATTTTTGCAATTGATCAAATGTGTCAAAGTTATCTACCACTATCCGTTTTGCGCCAGGTATCAAGTTTTTTTTAAAAGCAGACACTTTATCACTAAGGGTGATTAGATTTGTCTGCATCACTTGCGTAGAGGAATTCAGTTTATTCAAAAATGCCAGCCAGGTAAGCCAAAGTTGAAACTCATGGGTTGTTTATTTAAATGAATTATAGGCTGTGGTCCTTTTCTATAAGAAACTCTCAAAAGCATCCCGAAATCCAGAGTCGGTTACAAACTGACCCATCTAAAACAAATGAATTTGTCATTAATCAGCGTATTATTAGTTTCATGTCGCCATTGAAAAGGAGAAATATTGACAAATTGACGAAGATTTATTTGTTTCTGTTTTTAACTAAGAAATATGTAATTTTCAGGACTTGCTCGCGGACCCCCAGGTAGATGGCCGCGGACCCCCAGGGGTCCGCGGACCCCCGGTTGAGAACCGCTGCCCTATGGGACCCACGGGACGCGTCCCCCCAACTTTTGAGTGGTCCCCTAACTTTATTATTATGGTCCCCTCCAACTTTTAGGACGTGATTGCGCCTATGTATAGGGTCCCATATATTTTGTCGTCCATTCGACTATGATGATATGCCATGCGCACCAAAAAAGACTGCAAGCTGTGAGGAAGTTCTGACTTCTGGCGAAGCGGTCTGTCCTTCTCTATCATGCAGCTGGTCCTGCAGCAGCAGAGCAGAGATGCTGGCGGTGGTGCATGGTGCCAATGATGCGACTTTGGATGGACGTGGATGCACTTAAACTTGCACTTCGACCGCAGTCTCAGCAGCCTGCTGCTGCAGGGTCTGGCTGAAGGGAAGATGGAGGAGGGGGTCCGGATGCTGCGCAAAATTATCTAGGCCACGCCACCCCACACACCATGCACACTGCAGTCTGAATGCCGCCGCCGCACTGTTTATACGCGAGTGTAGTGTACGCACATTCTGCTTGTTTGTTTGGTTTGTCCTCTCTCTCTCTCTCTCTCTCTCTCTCTCTCTCTCTCTCTCTCTCTCTCTCTCTCTCTCTCTCTCTCTCTCTCTCTCTCTCTCTCTGTCTCTGTCTCTGTCTCTCTCTCTCTCTCTCTCTCTTTCTGTCTCTCTGTCTCTCTGTCTGTCTCTCTCTCTCTCTGTAGCGTTGCATATACGTCTGTCTGTTTGTCTATATATGTTTGTTGTTCTGTCTCGCTATCTTTTCATCCGTCTGTTCTTCAGTACTTTATACCGTCCGTGTATGTCTCGTTGTCCGTTTGTCTGTCTGTCTATCCGTCTGTTAGTCTTTCTGCCACTTTCTCTGACTCTTTCTTTCTGTCTGTCCATATGGCTCTTGCCGTCTGTCTCTGTCTGTCTGTCTATCTGTATCTCTGCGTCCTTCTGTCGGTTCGTTTACGTCTGGCTCTGCTTTCCGACCACCTCCCCTCCGCATGATGCACGGCATCCTGATTCACCGATTCGCAGGACCACTGTTGCCATAGCAACCGGCGAACGCATTCCGACGCGCAAGCACCTGCAGAGAGTGGCGGATGAAAGGATGGAAAGAGTAGAAAGGAGTAGGAAGGAGGGAACGATGCGGCTGCTGAGGTGGGGAGGAGGAGCAGGGATGGATGGATGGAGGGGATGCGGATTGAGAGGCTGCTGTTGCTGGGATGGGAAGCAGCTCGCTACTGCAGCCAACGGACGAAGTGGAATTGGAATCCAGCGAAAGTAATGTGTTGTTCGATGGCGCCCGATTTATTCGTCGAGAGTGGAAGCATGACGATGAGAATGCGATTTTCATGCTACAGCACCAGACGAACTTTGTATGAAGATATGTTAAGCAGATAGATGGATGGATGGATGGATGAATGGATGGATGGATGGGTGGATGGATGGGTCGGTGGGTGGATGGGTGGGTGGATAGATTTATCATGGATGGATAGATGGTGGTTAGATAGCTTTATATATAGATATAGGCATAGATATAAATATACACATAGATATAAAATATAGATATATAGATGGCTGGCTGATTTTCTGATTGATTAATTGATTGATTGATTGATTGATTGATTGCATGATGAAGTAGACAGTCACTCAGAGGACCTCCCTCGTATTGACATTATATATAGCTTCAGGCAGGGTTTAAATGTAATGTAATGTAAATCTTCGAGAATTTCTCAGCGCCCACAAAAGCCACGTCAGGGAGACCAGCTTATCGCCGGCGCTATATCAAATCAAGTCCGCAATTGCCAGAGCTGCCGTTTTCGTTCCGGTGCCAGGTCAAATCCGGGGAGGTGAAGCCGAGGAGACAGCTAGCGTGGTGCTATACGGTGGTTGTCGGTGATGGTGGTAGTTGGGTGATGGAACCTGATCGGAATCTGGATAGAATAGCTTGAAGAGTCTGATTTTCAGCCGCGAATGGAATGCAGCAGAGGAGAGTGCAAGTGTGACTGGACGGTCATGGACGGCGTCCAGGCACTTCTTTTCTTAACTGAACACGGTCCTGTGACTTTGGCCTGTTAGCTAACCACCAAACCTGTGTTAGGTAAGGAGCGTCCAGGCACTTTTTTTGCACCATAAGCACTACCTATATGGCCCATTGTGGGGAAAACTGTACAAAAAGATCTTTATTGGCATCAGGCCCGCATTAAGGTAGGTGCTAAGGGTGCTGCAGCACCCGGGCCCGCGGGTTTGGGGGCCCGCATTTTCGGAAATGATGAAATTTCTTAGCAAGAATATTGCAACAATAATAAATACGAAGTTATCGTCAACGAAATTTTGGCAAAGTTCTCCCACACATCCGATTTATTAGTTCCAGCTTATGAATTGGTTGAAATCACAGGAACTTAGGCCTATTGTTGTTGTAAATTTATCTTTGGGACCAGAGCCGAATTAAGAAATGTTGGGCCCTGTTCGGGAAATTTTTGCGGATCTTCGGTCAAAAATTTTGATGACCTTTTTTTAGTCGCAATTGGCTGAAATTTGCTAAAAATCGGAACATTATTGGAAAATTTTTCCCGCATGTGTGGGGCTGCCTAAAGTGTGGGGCCCCTGTTCGGTCGAACATGTTGAACATGCCTTAAGCCGGCCCTGTTTGGGAGGTAGGCCTATCAACATAGATGGGCTATCTTAAATTATAAGCCATGCGGGTCAATCAGTTTGACTGGCTTCTTTAAAATAATAAGAGAAATAACGTTAGAAAACATGTTATTGTATAACGAGTTCTTAATTTCTTAAACCTGTTATAGCTTATCATCTTCTTCTCTAGACTCAATAGTTTTCTGCCTCCGAGGCTGGCTGAAATGTCCGATGCCTCTTCCTCAAATTTTCCATAGGCCTATCCATATGCTATTATACATAACCTGTCGTGGTCCTCATCTTGTTCGCTCCCCTTCATTTTTCTTCATGACCGTTCTTCGCAGTGAATCTGCCCACAACCTGTGTCCTATACCCACTTTCTTTGTCTCGATCTCTTTCACTGTATAGGTCTACTCTTCTCCAATAATTCCTATACCTATAGATAATTGGTGAAAGAAGATCATGACGCTCTAAAGAGCGGTTTGCCATGATATTATTGGAGTCTGCGAAAGAAATATGAAGCTATATTTTATTAGACCTGAAAATAGGAAGATTGAACTTATAAATTTAAATGTCAGAATTACGATTAATTGAAAAGAGAAAGCAGGAATCCAGATAAACGGATGACAAAACATTGACATGGAGTGCACATGATGTTGTTTGGATTTGAGACATGAACCATGAGAGCAAGCAATATAATCATAAGAAGACTGAAGGTCTTCGAGATGTGGAAGTGGAATGAAGAAAATGAAGAAATCAATGAAGAAAATCAACTGGATGGAACATAAGCATAGGGCTTATAAACATAAATAACAATTGAAGAAGCTATTCGTTCGTTCCTTCTGTCACATACAGACCTACATCTAGGCCTACTTTTGTAGGAAACTTTTCCTTAGAAAGAATTGCACGCGTACTAAAGGAAATCTCCTGGCTGTATAGTGTATACTCATTAGGAAACACGGTATAATTATATGTGCCTCCATGGTAGACCAGTGGCTGACAGAAGTCTGAGAGGAGGGCCCGCAAGGTTACCACAGCACCCGGGCCCGCACTAGCCTTAATGCGGCCCTGATTGGCATGCAGGCAAGGATAGCAGAGGACGCACAAACATGAGACGTCATCAAACGGACTTGAAGAGATACAGACAGCAGGGCATTGGGGGGATTTTTGGAAAGGTTTTCTTCTCGACCCGATCGAGCGCCTTCGACATGAGTCAGCCAATCAACAGCAGGCGTTTGATCACGTGGACATGAACAGGTGGCAGAGGGAAGACAAGTGCAAAGCTGCGGGATGCGAATGGTAGCACCAAATTAATTCCAAAGGCCATGACCTTGTACCGACACATCCCAGAGGTCATGGTCTTGTAGCAACACATCTAAGAAGTCATGGTCTTGTAGCAACACATCTAAGAGGTCATGGTCTTGTAGCGACACATCCCAGAGGTCATGGTCTTGTAGCGACACATCCCAGAGGTCATGGTCTTGTAGCGACACATCTCAAAAGTCATGGTCTTGTAGCAACACATTTAAGAGTTTATGGTCCTGTAGCAACTTAGTCCAGAGACCGTGGTCTTGTAGCGACACATCTCAAAAGTCATGGTCTTGTAGCAACACATTTAAGAGTCTATGGTCTTGTAGCAACACATCTCAGAAGTCATGGTCTTGTAGCGACATATCTCAGAAGTCATGGTCTTGTAGCAACACATCTCAGAAGTCATGGTCTTGTAGCGACGCATCCCAGAGGTCATGGTCTTGTAGCGAAACATCCCAGAGGTCAAATGGTCTTGTACCGACACATCCCAGAGGTCATGGTCTTGTAGCAACACATCTAAGAAGTCATGGTCTTGTAGCAACACATCTAAGAGGTCATGGTCTTGTAGCGACACATCCCAGAGGTCATGGTCTTGTAGCGACACATCCCAGAGGTCATGGTCTTGTAGCGACACATCTCAAAAGTCATGGTCTTGTAGCAACACATTTAAGAGTTTATGGTCCTGTAGCAACTTAGTCCAGAGACCGTGGTCTTGTAGCGACACATCTCAAAAGTCATGGTCTTGTAGCAACACATTTAAGAGTCTATGGTCTTGTAGCAACACATCTCAGAAGTCATGGTCTTGTAGCGACATATCTCAGAAGTCATGGTCTTGTAGCAACACATCTCAGAAGTCATGGTCTTGTAGCGACGCATCCCAGAGGTCATGGTCTTGTAGCGAAACATCCCAGAGGTCAAATGGTCTTGTACCGACACATCCCAGAGGTCATGGTCTTGTAGCAACACATCTAAGAAGTCATGGTTTTGTAGCAACACATCTAAGAGGTCATGGTCTTGTAGCGACACATCCCAGAGGTCATGGTCTTGTAGCGACACATCCCAGAGGTCATGGTCTTGTAGCGACACATCTCAAAAGTCATGGTCTTGTAGCAACACATTTAAGAGTTTATGGTCCTGTAGCAACTTAGTCCAGAGACCGTGGTCTTGTAGCGACACATCTCAAAAGTCATGGTCTTGTAGCAACACATTTAAGAGTCTATGGTCTTGTAGCAACACATCTAAGAGGTCATGGTCTTGTAGCGACACATTTAAGAGTTTATGGTCCTGTAGCAACACAGTCCAGAGACCGTGGTCTTGTAGCGGCACATCTAAGAGGTCATGGTCTTGTAGCAACACATTTAGGAGTTTATGGTCCTTTAGCAACACAGTCCAGAGACCGTGGTCTTGTAGCAACACATCTAAGAGGTCATGGTCTTGTAGCGACACATTTAAGAGTTTATGGTCCTGTAGCAACACAGTCCAGAGACCGTGGTCTTGTAGCGGCACATCTAAGAGGTCATGGTCTTGTAGCGTCACATCCCAGAGGTCTTGGTCTTGTAACGACACATTCCAGAGGTCTTGGTCTTGTAGTGACACATTCCAGAGGTCATGGTCTTGTAGCAGCACATTCTAAAGGCCACGCACGGGATACATGTGGCGTAGCTTTTCAACGTGCAGTTCTACACAGAATGTGCAGTTCTGGATCGGTGCAGTACGTCGCGTAGAAGCTCGTCTGCTGCAAAAATAGTTTTTTGTCCGATTGAGAGTATTATTTACCATGGAGAATGAGAGGATGGAAAACCGGGAAGTCAGTGAACGCAGTCCTAAATGACGGCAGATTATAGGTCAACGTGGGTAAACTTCAGAAGTGCACCGATCAAAAGTGAAAGGTTTCATTTCGTCGCATTTCTTATTGCATAACTAATAACTGTCCAATAGTTTTATTTACAGCCTGTTAACATTGCTTAATAATTATTCGATCGGGGAACATAACACGTGTAATTCTTTCTTTTGTTGTGATTATATCATGGGCTGCAGGAGGCTTCACAGCTTTACTGAACAGAGCCACCATATTTTGTTGATCATGCATCCCTGCTTGCAGCAGATTTATTACAAGTCAACACCTGTCAGTCATAAGAAATGTCAAACGCGTTCCCCCCACAAAAATCATCTGCCCACTTAAAGTGATGTACAGACCTTCACTTCTGTCTCTGTCTCTGTCTATTTCTCTGTCTCTGTCTGTCTGTCTCTGCCTCTGTCTATATCTCTGTCTCTGTCTGTCTGTCTCTGTCTCTGTCTTATCTGTGTCTGTCTCTGTCTGTCTGTCTCTCTCTCTCTCTGTGTGTCTGTCTCTCTTTGTGTGTCTGTCTCTGTCTGTCTGTCTGTCACTCGCTCGCTCGCTCGCTCGCTCTCTCTCTCTCTCTCTCTCTCTCTCTCTCTCTCTCTCTCTCTCTCTCTCTCTCTCTCTCTCACACACACACACACACACACTTTATATGCGATCAGAATATTATTCTTTCTATTAAATTATAGATTGCTTTTTTGTGATCGGCAAAAAAACATCCATGCCTATAAACGATAAATAATCCGACATAGCCAGACTGCCTCCACGTCTGTGTATACCTGCCGTGCATTGATATGGATCCTTTTTCAGAGACTACCGTCCGAGTCTCTCTGAACTTTAGCGCATAGACTACATTGTTATACTGGAGACTGACAGCTACACAGTCTGTTTCCATCCAGTGTAGGTTATATACATGCCCACTCTGATACATCGACTCCCTGCAGGAACCAACTGAAATGATTTTTCTTTGCAACGTTTGTGTTAAGAAGGGATAAATAATATGTATGAGCGTTGAAAACATTGATGCATGCAAGTGCCTAGGGGAAAGCGTTACTACCTGTGCTTGCAAGCGGACGAGTTGTCGGCTACATAGGCATGCAAAAGAATCTGCAGAACTTTCTGGCTGGGCCAAAAGTTTCGAAGGAGGCACGCAAGAGCTTCTGGGCGAGCTACGGCAATTAGTTATCATTTAAAAATGTGGCATTATCTGATTTCAACAGTCTTGCGTTGCATTAGGCCTATAATTCACTGACTTTTGGATAACTCTAGATGGAACCGGTTTTGACCTTACCTTCCTATCAATTCTGTCTTGACTGAGCGCCTCTTAATACTACTAAATACTTCTAAATACATCGCTCCTTGAGCGCTGTACCGTATATATCTAGATATTGCGATTATTGTATTGAAATTATTGAGTTGTGGGCTATTAAGTCGGTCCAGTGCTGAATTGGTAGGCCCTACCAGCTCTTAGAAACTAGCCTATAGTTTTCTCAACACTTCCAAAGACATTTTTTAAAATTAAAAGCGGTATATAGACCAGGCTTGGAATCTCAAAATGGCACTCCTAGAAGCAAATCATGTAACAATTTGCTAACCGGTGTTTCTAGACTAATTTGACCCTGCTGAAAACGAAAATCGCTGTTAGCAAGCTGGATTTTTGGCCGTTCAATGGGAAAACAAGATGGCGGACAAAATGGCGGTCAGTTGCTTCAAATGGCTATAAGTAAAGTATTGTATGTGACAGGAACACGATTTTACACTCTAAATTAAGATCATAGGGTGCAAGGAATACAATGGAACCAAATACACATATTTAGCACTGCAAGAAAATCAAAATGGCGGACAAAATGGCGGCCAGAATCTTAAAATGGCTGTAAGTGAAGTTAAGTATGCAGTGGAATCATGATTTCAGGGTCTAAATCAACATTTTCGGGGTCAAGGAATGCAATGAAAGCAAGGTAACATATGTGGCATTGCACGAAAACCAAGATGGCGGACAAAATGGCGGACAAAATCTTAAAATGGCAATAAGTGAAGACATATATGCAACCAAATTATGATTTCAGGGTCTAAATCAACATTTTCGAGGTCAAGGCATGTGATGAAACCAATGTCGCATATATATAGCACTGCCTGGACACCAAAATGGCGGCCAAAATGGCGGCCAGACTCTTGAATTGACTGTTAGTGAATTTCTGTATCTAATAGATACATCAATTCAGAATGTAAATGATAATTTTTGGAATTAAGGAAAGTGAAATTAAAGGCACTGAATATATTATGTGACACTGCCAGAAAACCAAAAACCAAAATGGTGGACAAAAACTTCAACTGGCTATGAGTGATGTCTTGAACATATACGATGGAGACTTGATTTCAGTCTGGACTAGTAATTTCCAGGTCATACGCTTCCAACAAAATCACATGCAGTGTTATGCAGTGAAATTGTCATACCTATAGTGGAAATTTTTAGTAGCCTATGACTGGACTGCAGTTTAACTATTGCTGGCTTTATGTATATACAGGATGCATGCTTCAATGTTTCATAACTTGGCCTATCAATAGTTTCAACTTTTTATGACTTGACGGATATAGGGTACGTAGAGTCAATTCAGGCCTTGCTGCTGTCAATGCAATTGCACCTGAGTGCACATGACAAGATTGCACTTCGATAGCAGCAGGTTCTGATGCTACGTTTGTCAACTTCACATGATTTGCTGTAAACAAACTCTATAATGTGGCTTTGGTGCACACTGGTAAAGATTACTTTCTTCCACCACACTACATCTGATGAAGATGAGGATGATATCTGAACATCAATATCTAGTAAAAATAGGCCTTTCCAAACTGACAGTTTGGTAATGAGCTCATAAGGGAATGTTCCAAATGTAGAAAATAAGTGGGAACTTTCAAGTAGTTTATTCAAGCATTCTTTCAGCTGATTCCTGCTAAATATGTCAAATCACATCCAGTTGTAGCATGAAGGCCACTCGATCAATTCTTCATAGTTACGTGAATTGGATGAGCTTCTGTTCCACTGATGTTCCTGCCATCACCAAAAACACCATTAAATATAAAGCAAACACATATGACCCGGCAGTGGACAACACCTTATCTTTTTTCACGTAACCACCAGCAACCGCTCTAGTCCATATCTCCAAATGTGGCTGAATGGACAGGAATGAACTAGATCAGTCTTTCTTTCAAGCATACCAAGAAAATTCACCCAATTTTCCGACAACGGAGTATTTCAAGACTCCACACAGTGGCAGAGTTGTGGTTGTAATTTTCTGTACGATTTCACTTACTAAAAGCAATGTCCACTATCTATCGAAGGCAATAATTGTTAACACTCTTGTAGCCAATCGAAAGTAGGCTAACTGTACACAGGTATCAACTGTATAGATCTGTCAGGTCACCAACTGTCTTCGCGTTTGGAGGTTCCCTATTGCTTGAGCCATTGCTTGTCCTACAATAATTTGTCTGCAGCAAGTCGGATGAACTGTGTCGCGACTTAGCCTATGGGCATATCACAATATTTGGTCATGTCTCATACAATATGCGGGATGTCTTGCATTGGCTCCCTTTCCCGCAGCGGATTGCCTGCAGGCTCTCTGTGTTGCTTAGGTAGTGCCTTGATGGACTAGGCTATAGCCCCACTATGTCTGAAAGAACTCTGTTTTTCAACCTCGGATGTCCACTACTCTTCAGTTGGCGAACCAAGCTGAGCTGGTTCACTCGCGGTCTGCTATTTGACATCACCTTTCATTCTGTGTAGCTGGTTCTAAAATCTAGAATGGGAATGGCCAACCCCTTTTCACAGCGTCTATTGCATGCCCATGGGTCACTCCACTCTGTTCCTTAAGAATAAAAAACTGTCCTATTTAGTTGTGGTTAAGTGGGGGGCGATTCCGGGCAGCCCACCTTGAAGAGGCACTAAGTAAAATATTATAAATAAACAAATGATATGCCTCTGCTATAGAAATACGGACGACAAGTTACTTTTGCAGAGAGAATCCAATCCCATTGGTTTTGAGAAAAGTCCATGGCACAATCGTGTTTTCAGATCCATGGGACAGTCAGCTTGATACGATGTAATAAGTCACTGCATGATATACAAATCTTCCTTTATAATTTTGTCAGTGTTCTTTTGAAGAACACTCCTTGGTTTAAGACTTCCTGAAGGCATTGCGATAATTTGAATGATCATATCTGGTCAAATAAGGGAACATTGTAGATAAATTCAATTGCAGAGGTCTCAGATACCATCTTGCAAAGACCTCGCAAATTTTTTTAATCAAGTTCCCATTGCATGCATGACTTCATTAACATCCATTTTGAAATTCTTGCCGCCATTTTGCTCGCCATTTTGGTTTCCAGGCAGTGCTATATATGTTACCTTGCTTCCATTGCATTCGGTATATATATATATATATATTGTATATACAATTATACAATACACTAGTCTGCCTTGACCTCGGAAGTGTTGATTTAGACCCTGAATTCAAGATTTAGTTGCATATATATCTTCACTTATTGCCATTTTAAGATTTTGTCCGCCATTTTGTCCGCCATCTTGGTTTCCGTGCAATGCCACATATGTTACCTTGCTTCCATTGCATTCCTTGACCCCGAAAATGTTGATTTAGACCCTGAAATCATGATTCCACTGCATACTTAACTTCACTTACAGCCATTTTAAGATTCTGGCCGCCATTTTGTCCGCCATTTTGATTTTCTTGCAGTGCTACATATGTGTATTTGGTTCCATTGTATTCCTTGCACCCTATAATCTTAATTTAGAGTGTAAAATCGTGTTCCTGTCACATACAATACTTTACTTATAGCCATTTGAAGCAACTGACCGCCATTTTGTCCGCCATCTTGTTTTCCCATTGAACGGCCAAAAATCCAGCTTGCTAACAGCGATTTTCGTTTTCAGCAGGGTCAAATTAGTCTAGAAACACCGGTTAGCAAATTGTTGCATGATTTGCTTCTAGGAGTGATTTCTAGAGCCCTTTTAGAATTCCAAGCCTAATACCACAGCAAGCGTATTTGGCCTACGCCTGTTGTTTGCTTAGCAAAAATTCTGTTGTTGAACTGTGAAACAAATGTCTGCTCTGGTGGTAGGGCAAGGCCGTAGCTATGAAGGTGTTTTGGGTGTTTGGACACCCCCCGAAATGGAAAATGTGAAAAATAATATAATGCATTTACGAGCACATGATGTAAAATCGTGAAATAAAACCATGAAAACACCCCCCGAAATATGCCGGATGACTAAAAAAATGTCATCAGATTTTTAGGAAGAGAAATTGGTGAGTGAAACACCCCCCGAAATAAAATCCTGGCTACGGCCTTGGGTAGGGGGTTGAATCCGGACTGTTTTACTGACAGCCCAGTCTGCTAACCACTAGACTATTGAGCTCCCAGAGAAAAGCTGTGAGAAAAGGGCGAGAAAGTGGACGAATGTAGAAGGTGTGAAAAAAATGCTCATCATGGAAAGAATCGTCGACGGTGGGAGAATCCGATATAATAACGGAGCAGACGTTGAATGATTCATCGATAGTCTATATCAGATTATTATCTTGATATCCTTAGTGTACTGTGGCGCCACAAAAACTGCATCAGTGAGACATTATCAGTCTCTGGTTATCTGACTGTCTGTATATCCGTCATTGTGTCTGTCTGTCTGTCTGTCTATCCGTCTGTCTGTCTATCCATCTGTCTGTCCGTCCGTCCGTCTGTCTGCCTGTCTATCTGTCTGTCTGTTTGTCTGTTTGTCTGTCTATATGTCTGTCTATCATTTAACTTGTCGCGTGGCAATCTGTCCGTCTCTCCGTTTGTCTATTCTCCCCACACCAGGTGAGACAGCCGCGTGGCAATCTGAGCCATGAAGTGAATTGCGTTGCTTAGCGAGAACAAGGGTTTCCTTTGAAGTCTGAGACACTGGAGTGGATATTGCGGATGGGTTGATCCGCCGCAGTGGAGGCAGCCACTAAGCAACTCCTCCTCCTCCTCCTCCTCCTCCTCCCAGGGAAGGTCTGAGTCGTTCTCTGAACGATCATCCACACCTCCAAAACCACCCACTTCTTCCACCTCGTATATACGCCTTTCCATCTCATCTCTCTTTCGTTTTCTCCACAGTGCCATCTCATCTGTTACCCAATAATCTTCCATAATAATTATCATCACCATTGTATTTCGAAACTGACGGTGAGTTCACACGTGACTCACAAAATTATTGTTGTTGAGACTTGTATTGGTGATTAACGTTACACTGAGTTGGCCGATTCTGCTGGAAAGTGTACACGTATAGCCTACATTTACTTCCTGGTACACGTCTTGTCTTTGGTCAGCGTTCTTTCACGTTTGCTGGTCCCTTCATCTGGAACTCTCTGCCTCCTGAGCCCTCCTTATGTTCGTAACTCTGAGAACTCTCTTAGCGATTCTGTCTGTCGCTCTAAACTCAAAACCTTCCTTTTTAAGTCTACCTATAGATAGTTTTAATGGCTGCCGAACTTCAATGTGCACTTCCGAGCTCTGTATACAAGGAAAGCATTATCAAGTTAGTTTTATGTTGTATCGTAGACTTTCGTAGTCTACCTGAAGCCAAGAACATTATTTTGCCCCACAAGACTAGTGGTACTGACCTATCCCTTCCTCCCACTTCTTCCCTCCCCTTTGCTCTCCCTATTTTTTCATGGGCACTCGCAGATAGTTTTGCAGGAAGGGGGCAAAACGCATCGACCACGGTAAAATTTTTTGTCAAGAGCATAAAATGCAAAACATGAAATTAAGAACTTGGGTATTTTCATGGAGTTTTTTATGGAAAAGTTAAAATTCTGGGACAATGTCAAAACAAAATCGTAGTGCACATATAATATCATAATTATAGAAAACGCGACCTATAGGTACACTGCTGGGCTGGTATGCACAGGACACGGCATAAGGTAATCACATATAGTGCCTAAACTCGACTTTGCAATTCCCGATATAGCCATTGGAATGTATCCATATGCACGAGAAAAAATAGCAGCGAGAATAACTAATCTACACATTCCTTGCACCCGACGATGCATGACGCTTGCTCTTCCCCCCAATTCAATGGGTTATAGCTGAGCGCGCATGCGTGAAAGATATTTATATGCGGTCGGTGCAGCGTGGGGTAAACAGATTCAGACCTAAAGACGGGCCCCAGGGAAATGTCGACGGCTGCCTATTGTTCGCGCTGTCCAGCTAACGTCGGCCGTCTATTGTTCACAATGGGAGTAGCCGGCGTACTCCTTCCTCGGAATTGGAATAACGTTATACCTAGTTTTATTCGCTAATCTCAAGCCGTGCATACGGAAATAACCCAGTATTCCTGTATAGGCCAGATTTAAGCCAAATATACGAGTTATGCCCTCATGTGCATACGAGCCCAGGCCCATAAATGTACTAAATGTTTTCTATTCATACTTAAAGTTAAATTTCTTGGTTTAACTTTATGTAGTACCTATCATTTGCGCTGTAGGCCTACATAGTGACTGGCATACGAAGAAAAGTTTGTTGAAATCCAAGAAGTATTAGTTAGAACACAGGTTCCAATTTGCCTTATGTTCACCGTTGTGCGACGACCATGTTTTCCGACTCAATCCTCATTTCCACCTCCCCCATCTTCTTCCATATATGCTTTGTCGGCCACTTCAAGGTCACTCACTGACCCTTTCCATTAATTATCAATCATCCCACCTCATCAATTCGCATTTTAATGATCTACCCAGAATTCAACCTCTCCATGCAGCACATTTTACCTACATATTTCCAACCTTTCATCTCTCCAGCCTACCATCTCCCAATCTCTACACTCCTTCATTCATTGACCATTTCCCACCGCATACGTGTATTCTGCATTCCACCTCTGATCCATATACATCCACCCTTTTCCACCTCCCACACTCGCATCTCTCCATCCTTTCATCTTTCCAGTCATCCACCTATCCAACCGTCCTTCTCCTACCCATCATCCACATCGAATAATAATCTATTAATTTCTTCCATCTATCCCACTCCATGCTCCATCCAATCTCCCCCTCCGCCCTGCCACTCCTCATCCATCCCACCGACGAACGTATTATCGCAACCGGCTCACGCACTCTTCGCCATTCATTCCACCTTTCCTCCAGTCCACTCCCTCCTCCACCTCTTCCACCTCATCCACCTCCACCGCCTTCGGCCTTTCCCAGTTCTGCGAACCGTCGGCCTCTACCTACCATCTTCTTACCACTTTGCGCACCGAGCTCCAGCAATCCATCCATCCCTCGCTCCATCCATCCATCCCTCGCTCCATCAATCCATCCCTCGCTCCATCAATCCCACCGCCTCCAGCTGCAATTCGTTCCATCAGGCATCGTTGCCGAAGCTCCAGGTCCTCGAACACAATAGACTCCAGCCCGACGTAACTCCACCGGCTCGTGCTAGGCCCTTAGCAACTGCATCAGCAGCAGCAGCAGCAGCAGCAGCATCATCAGCAGCAGCAGCAGCAACTGCCATGGTAGCCGTATTAGCACCATCAGCAGCAGCTGCAGTGGCCTTGGAGTGGTGCATGTAACGCAAATAGACCCTCAGTCAATCGGCCACATGGTCTGCATGTCTACATGTCTACATGTATAGCTGCTGCTGTTGCTGCACATCGTCGGCGCCGCCTGCAGACTGTGGCCGCCGATCTGCAGAGAGAGTGAGTTGGAAGAGCTGCGGGAAGGACAGAAAGGACACAGGGATAAAGTGGAGGAGCAGGAGGAGAAGGAGGAGGAGGAAGAAAAAGTAGAGAAAGGAGAAACAGAGGAAAGAAATGAGAAGGAAAACATAAGGAGAAAGAAGAAGAAGAGGAGGAGGACGAGGAGGAGGAGGAAGAAGAAGAGAAAGAGGAAGAGGAGGAGAAAGAGGAGGAGGAGGAGGAGGAAGAAGAGAAGAAGGAGGAGGAAAAGTGGCACAAGCAGGAGTAAGAAGTGGAGGAAGGCATAACTGGAGGAAGCAAAGGAGCTCATCATAAGGAGGATGAAGTTGAAGAATTGAAGGAGGAGGAGAAATTGTATAAGGAGGAAGAAGAGGAAGAAAGAGAGCACGTGAAAGAGAGAGAAACAGAGATGCACGAACACAGAGAGACAGACAGATAGAGAGACAGACAGACTGATAGACAGTCAGACAGACAGAGGGGAGAAGGAAGAGAAAGATATAGCCTACAGAGGACAAGGATTACGGGAAGTGAATAATACGAAAACAAGGAGGACAGAAGCTCTTCAAAGGAGGATGAAGATAATAATAAGGAGGAGGGGAATCGAGTTCAAAGACAGAGGAGAAGGAGGAGGGTTGGATAAGAAGGAGGAAACAGGCAAAATAGGAATGGGAGGGAGAGAGACAAACAAAGTCGGAGAAAGACTCGTAGAAGATGAGAAAGTGGAAAGATGGAGAGAGGAGGAGTTAGAGGTGAAAGCGAGGTGGAGTCAGAGGAAGAGGAGAAAGAGTATGAGAAGGAGAAGGAGGTGACATAATACCAGACGAGAGAGAGAGACAGAGACAGAGACAGAGACAGAGAGAGAGAGAGACAGAGAGAGAGACAGAGAGACACAGAGAGACACAGAGAGAGACAGAGTGAGAGAGAGAGAGCAGAGGATACTCGCATACACATGTATAGGCGATCATACGCTTCGCACCGTGTCCGCCACAGGCGAGAAAACACATCGTAGACTCAATGCAGACCACGGCAGTAGCCACCTCCACCACCTCCACCACCACTACCATCACCACCACCACCACTACCACCACCACCAGCGTTGGAGCAGTAGCGCAACCAGCCAGTAGTAGCTCATCTCGACTATAGGAGGAGCAACCTAGATCCTTTGACCGAAGCAGCACGGGCACCAACTGCCTCATTAACACCGGTGAAAATATAGGAGCTACAAAAAGCATCTGGCGCTAGAAAACCGATCGAAGATTTAATTATACGACCCACATAATTCACATATCGATAGATTGGAATTTTCGTCGGTCTGTTGTGGCGCCACAGAAGTCATTACAAAAGCTGAAAATCGATATCAATCGAGTATAGGTCGTTTATTCGTCGCGTAGGTTGTCTGTCTGCATACCTGTCTGTCTGTTCGTCTGTCCGTCTGTGTGTATCGGTTGGTCATAGAGAAGGCAACGAAGATATAAGGCGACCTAAGACGAGGAGAATAGAGTCGTCGTCATCTGCTTCTTCGTTTTTCCGCATCTTATGTGTAGGACTAGAGACCGACCTCGGCTTCGATTCTGCTCTCACCCCATTGGCCGATTATTATTAGTTATCTAGCGCCTATTTATTCTGTCTGGGATTTGGCGACGCTGCCACCGTGGAGTTATTCCGATTCTAAGTCATGGTAAGTGGAACGGAAGTGCCAGCGGATCATCATCATTCTAAAATCTAAATGGTCCTTCGCTTTCGAATGCGCTTTCTCTGTTCACTCCACGATTATTCTGTAATGGTAGTCTCTCTTCTTCCTTCTCTCTTCTCAAAACCTGTCTCTTATCGTAAGGCCTTGCGCACTGGGAGCGCCTCTGAACGGTTCATCCAAATACAGGCGCTTTATATAAATGCTTCAAAGCAATACAGTACAATACAATACAAAATCGTAGAGGTGTGATTGGAACATAATATTATGACATTTGGTGAGGCAGGGTTCGGTGATGTTGGTAAAATCAAGAGTGGCTAAAGTGAATACAGTCATGCTAGGTAGAATCTGGAAAAGCAAAACAGATGGCAAGGTGGGGTGAAATACATGTAAAGTCTCGTAAGGTAAGATGAGACATTGTAATGTATTCACGACCATTTATGAAGCGCCTCTATCAGCAAAAAACTATCAGAAGCGCTCCCAGTGCGATCGACCCTTAGAGATCCTGAAAAAACCCCCAGGATTTGAAGCGAAAGAAAAATGCGGAAAGACTACCAGAGAGGATAACAGAGCGAACTGATGGTGGAAGTTTATTCGATAGGGAGGGACCAATGCAGGCAAATGATCTGGATGGATGGAGCCATGATGGGCTTGGCGCTGGGAATAAAGAGGTCAAGTCGATCAGAGGACCTAAAAGGACGCAGTGAAGTGGCAGAAATGAGACAAAGCACGAGATCACAGAGATATTCTAGAGCAAGACCCAATCAACACTCGAGAGCCAATGCACGAACTTTGAGCAGGGAGAGACAACCAGTGAAGCTG
The DNA here is from genome assembly GCA_949752735.1 of Lumbricus terrestris. Taxonomy (NCBI): domain Eukaryota; kingdom Metazoa; phylum Annelida; class Clitellata; order Crassiclitellata; family Lumbricidae; genus Lumbricus; species Lumbricus terrestris. The sequence continues at coordinate 9,015,505 of OX457040.1, read as the reverse complement.
TTTGGAAGAAAAGAGAATAGGATTGGATAGGTTAGGATATGATAGATTGGGATTAGATAGAATAGAGATAATTGTATAGGATAGAATAGCATATGATTGGACAGGATAAAATAGAATGTGATGGGGTAGAATATGATAGAATATGATAGAATAGGGTAGAATAAGATATAATAGGACAGGATAATGGTAAGATAACATGGGTAGAGACTCTACAAGAGAGGATATATGCTAGTACAGGACTTGGCATGACTATAGGTGGGATTAAATAAGAATGAGTTAGAATTGGATGGGATTGGATGGGATAGAATTAGAGGGATAGAATGCGACAGGATAGAAATCGCCTGGGATAGAACAGGAATGGATAGGATATAAGAGGATGGGATAGGTTGGATGGGTTAGAATATGATAGAATTGGATAATATTAGATAGAATAGAAATGATTGGATAGGATGGTATAGTGCACAGGATTGGATAGGTAAGAAAAGAATTTAATAAAAATATGATGGGGTAGGATAGAATAGGGCAAGAGAGCAAGAGAGCACGTGATAGAAAGGATACGATAGGATACGATAGAATAAAAGATAATTGAACAGAATGGATCGGAATGGGATAGAAATTTAGAATAGAATGGAATAGAATGCGATAATAATAGACTAGAATAGAATGAGATAGAATAGAATGAGATAGAGTGGAATTGGATATAATAGAATAAGATAGAATAGAATGCGTTAGAATGGGATAAGAAGAACTACGCAGAAAGGTTGAATAGACGCAAGCTAACGACACTGGAGAGAAGGATGAGCATTGAGCAGAGGACATCTGATTGAAACACATGTAAGATCGTCACTGGAATAGAAGCACTGAGAGGCTTCTTCAGTGAAGAATGTTTACGCACAACCCATACGTTCCCCTCTCATCATTCTTGGTAAATTGCTCCCAATCAGACAGGGATTTTTTAACGTGCAGTTGCACACAAAATTTGCAGTTCTAAATGGATTTGTGCAATTGTAGATGCACTTCTGTGTAGTTAAAGCTAGTTTTAAAAGGTCATTATCCTCCGATTGGAAGTATAATTTACCATAGAGGACAGAACAGGAAAGAAGGAGTTGTGCAGTTCTAGAAATTTCTTAAGAACAGCCCTGAATCAGATTAGGCCTACAATGGTCTTTCTTTACTGTTTATAATTATTGCATAAAGTGGAACTGCGCAAATTCCTTTAGAACAACGGTACATTTTGTGTAGAACTGCATGCGCGCTAAAAAAGCCTCGAAGTGCTGCATTGGGATAAAGGTCTTTTCAATTGGCAGTTTGCACCATGCAAGGCAGCTCGGGGTTACAAATTCAAATTGTTTGAGAAACATTAGGACAGAATAATAACAAAATTCTTGTAGACTTATGGAACGGTTCCAGTTGACAAACTCACAGGGTTTCCAAGAAAAATTGAGCAATTAAGCGTCTCTGCTTCGTGATTCGAACACAGACCCAGCGTCTTCTGAACCACTTAGAACCCTTGTAATGGTAGGCCTATGTTATGCCAGGGCTGTTATCATTCAAGGGTAAGCTTTTACATACGCGGGTGTACAGCGTATACTAACCTCCGGGGAAAAACGGTGTCGTATCCTCACCGCCGAAAACCAGGGTATACACATGGGCGCCCGCACATAGGGGCAAGGGGGGGCACTTGCCCCCCCCCTGGAAAATTGACACCTACGTTTTAAACTAGGCCTACTGCTTTCGGGTTTTCAATCAATTTCTTTGCACTAATGCACCAATGATACGAATGATATAGACAGTGAAAGTCCGAAATCTACGTTTAGAGATCTCTATAGAAACAAACATGCTCTTATAACGTTCTGCCTTGCATATTCAAACCCTTTCTAAAAACTGTAACAATGACCATTGGCGTTCTACCTTCCCGCGGATGCCCATGCAACCAGCAGGCCTGTCGATTATGGCCTACTTGAGTGGAATCTAGCTGTAGTGCAAATAATCACAACTGCAAAAAATTTAATGGGCCTACTAATGCAGAAATTTGAACATTTCTCTAATGTACAGGGCGCGGCAAAATAAAGTAATTCCCTACGGTTTTTAGCCCATATCTTTGCCAAACATACGAATTTTTAAATGAAGCTTTACAGTCTTAAAGGCAATTCATATCTACGTACAATGGTCAAATTTAAAAAAAAATATTTCAAATAGAACAAAAGTTACATCACTTTTAGTGAGGCCACCCACCGTTTTTTGACGATTCAAAAACGAAACGCAATTTTTTAAAGGTTTTTTGCTAATATTATGGCCAGAAGTAAGAATTTCAAAATGAATCTTTACAGGTTTAAAGACAATTCATATTTACACATGATGGCCAGATTTCATCAAAATATTTCATATACAGCAAAAGTTATACCACTTTTAGTGAGGCCACCCAAAGTTTTTGACGATATAAACACGTAACGAAACAAAAAGTAGCAAAATCGTGATTTTATCAAGTCATATCTCAAATAACTGTTTGGAACTGAACTTGATAGTGATTCACAACATGTGTTCAATGTGCCCATCACCAGTGCCAAAACTTCTTTTGAGTCTTTGCAAAGTTCTTGATTGACCTGTTGATTAATCTGACAGATTTCTTATTTACCAATTTGATTGTCATCTCGGACTGGAGTGCTGAGTGGTCTGCAACTGATGTTGTAAACCATTCCCTCGTGTCCGTGCCGTCTGTTTGGCCCCCGAGCTTCAACCTACCACGTCGTCTCTGGTCCGCACTGAACCAGTTCAGATCCGGTCAGGGCCGCTGTGCGGCAAATCAATTTCGTTGGAAGCAGGCTACGTCCCCTTTCTGCAGCTGTGGAGAAATTCAAACTATGTCCCACATCGTTAATGACTGTACAACAACTTGTTTCCCGGGCGGATTAATCGCACTCCACGTTGCTGATGAGGCTGCTGTATGCTGGCTCAGCGCGAACTGCATACACTAAATAAATAATTCTAATTGTCATCTTGCTAAGTGACTTCTCAGTGACGTGCAGCTACGCTGGTACCCTGTTCCTTTTTTAAATAGTAATAATAATGATCATCTGGCATTATCAAAGCCTATTATTTTGATGACAATTATTATTTGAGATGAGACTTAATAAAATTGTGGTTTTGCTACTTTTTGCTGCGTTACGTCTTTGAATCGTCAAAAAACGGTGGGTGGCCTCCTTAAAAGTGCCATAACTTTTATTCTGTTTAAAATATTTTGCTGAAATCTGGCCACCATGTGCAGATATGAATTGTCTTTAAGCCTGTAAAATTTTATTTCGAAATTCTTACTTCCAGCCAAGATATTGGCCAGAATAACCAAATTGGTTTTTTGTTACTTTTTGTTGCGTCGCGTTTTTGAAACATCAAAAAACGATGGGTAGCCTCACCAAAAGTGATATAACTTTTGTTCTGTTTGAAATATTTTTTTAATTTGACCATTGTACATAGATATGAATTGCCTTTAAGACTGTAAAGTTTCATTAAAAAATTTGTATGTTTGGCCAGGATATGAGCTGAAAACCGTAGGGGATTACTTTTTTTGCCGCACCCTGTACAGTGAAATTTCATCAGGGAGATCTGCTTATTCACCAACATTGTAATTATATAAACCGAGTCTGCTATGAGCCAGGCTCCATTTTGTCCATTTTGCAAGCTGCCAGTACAGAATCCAGGGAGGTCAAACTGTAGATAAACTTGGATGGCTCTGGTTATTACGCCTCGGTATTTACACCAAAAAACCTGACAAAGAGATCTGTTCAAAAGAATTGATACCCACACTCATCTGATCCTCGAATCCTTCACCTTCCTAAACCACACCCGCATTGACAGCTACTCTGGCCCTCTGGCTACCAGACTCGGACCTCTTTCTGACTACTTTTTCGAATAGGCTTCTGACTCGATGCAGCACATCTGAAAAAGCTGCTTGCTATCCGACATGGTCTTTCATTCTCGGTCGCTGATCCTATATCCCGGAATGGTCTCCCTGTTATAACACATTGCGCGTGATGCCCATTGAGGGGTCATTCCACTCTTTCCCTTACGAATCTTAAGACCAGTGGCGTAGCCAGGAATTTATGATGGGGGGTGGTGGTTTTTTTGGTATGGCCGGATGCTCTTTCTCTTTTTTTATTTACTGTAATACTGTTGGGTTGGTGTCAGAAAGGCCATCCGGCCAGACCATAAAACCCCCAACCCCAACCCCTTCCTCATCATAAATTTCTGGCTACGCTACTGAGTTGGTGTCAGTGTGATTGTAAGCGGGTGTTTATATATGGCGCCGTTCGACTATCCTGTACGTGTTGTTGTGTTGCATCGCATGTATCTGACCTTTATTTATCGCCTATGTTAGACCTCTCAGAAACGTTGGAATGTGTTTTACTTTCAGGCTGAGCACAAACTATCCGACGAAGAAGTTGCAGGTAAATATTTTCTATCAACATCTGAAGATCTAGGTTATTTGTAAATAATTAGGCCTATCAAAAATATCTTATCTCAGCATATTCAAATCTATGTCCAATCGTTGTAATCTGTAAAATTGTCTTATCACGACATAAACAGATCTATTTCCAATTATTCTAAATAGCACATCACGGCATATCTGGGAGCGCTTCTGAAATGCTCTTGCTGTGAGAAGCGCTTTAGAAGTGGTCAGATAAAGTATACAATACAATATCCATTTCCAATTATAATAAATATCTTAACTCGACATAATTGTCCTGATCGTTAAATCTGCCACAGCTTTTGCGGTCATCAACGAGATTTAGTGACTGTTCCTTCTCTGTATCAGGACCCATTGCTTGGAACAGTCTAACCCACCATGTGAGACAGGCACCATATCCCAGGAGTCATTTCGCTGCGGTTAGCTGCCCGCGGTGACTATCTTGTCCCTTTTTGTCGTACCGCTACTATGCAGCGAAGAGCATTTTCCGGGGTGGGTCCAGCTATCTGGAATGGCCTTCCTGCGGCTCTCCGTTCGCTTCCCCGTGACTTTGCTGGCTCTTTCTATCGTCTTCTCAAGACTTTTCTTTTTGACCAGGCCTGGGTTGGGAGCGCCTCTGAGTAGAGATCTTGAAGGGGCGCTATATAACTTTACGTGATTGATTGATTGGTTGATTGATTGATCTACCGGAGTGTCTGTTTAAAGAATCATACGATTGCAATTCACTTTTTGAACTCTTGTACACTGTACAATGTCCTTACTTTTAGCCTCGACTGTAGCTACGGCGCTATACAAATCGTCTCATTGCTATAATTACTGCTCTTGTTATTGTTGTTATTGTTATTTCTGTGTAGTGTGTTTATAAGTGCGTCTAATCTGTCAGATATCTCCTTGTGATTTTCACAATAAGAGTGATCTATTGATTTATTATCTTATAGTTCACATTCTTATCTCTAATTAAGTGCATATTTATTGCAAAGTTCTTCTATCTGTCAACGATAGCTTTGTGATTATCTCTGCACAACATCTAATCGCTGTTGAAGTTCTTATGTGCACTTTGCTATATATATATATATATATATATATATATATATATATATATATCATTTTATCTTTAAGTTCTTATCTTCGTCAAGGATATCCTTATTTCCTGGTGCTTATCACTGTCAAAGTTTTCTCATATGTCTTATCTCTCGCAGATGTTATCTCTGCTTAAGTTCTCACCTACATACTCTTATTGCTGCCTATAGGATAATTATTATCCCAGTGATCGCTAATTATTATCGTAGATTTGCAAAAGGTGAACGAGGATTGTATAGTTATATACACTCTGCATAACAAACTTACTGTTGTAGGCCTTATCTCTCCAACTCGCCATGTTGCCCTTTAGGCTTTGCGCCTAACTATAGGCGCGCGCCTAACTTATCTCCGTTTGGATAGGCGGCTTATTATCGTTCTTGCTCCTGAAAGCTCATTCCGAAAACTACTACAAAGAAAACGTAGTTTCCCTTGTTTCGACATCAAAAGAGACATGCCGACATATACTTGCACATGCTCATTGCTCAAATATGCATATTATTATGTATAATTTATAGCCCATTATGTATTATACAATAATATATGTATATGCGTATGTACGTAGAGTCGTGTCTGTCCATATGGCTAATATATACATAATATATATATATATATATATATGTATGTACATAATTCATATGTGTACATATAGGTGTCTATGCATTTGTATTTGTGCAATTGTACATGTATATATTCCATCGTCGAAAACAACAGGAAATTGTTTTTCTGTGGTCTGTCAATACATTGCGTTTGATGTGTATACCGTGATTTTACAGTTGACGACAAGTCATGACATTTGCAGTATTATTATCATTATTACAATCATTATTTTCCTATAGCGCATTCATTTCTTCGATGTGACCAGGTAATGTATACGTGAGAGGTGTAATTTTACGCGAAGGAGATATTTGTTTGTATGTACAATATACAATAATACAATACAATTAGTCATTTATACCGCGCTTTAACAAAACAAGTCTTGCACAAGAGCGCGCTTCACTACAGATCTAGTTATAATGCAATGAAAATAAATGAGTTTTTAACTTTGATTTAAACTCTACAACAGACGAGCACTGGCGAATGAAGGTTGGAAGACTGTTCCATTCTTTGGGTCCTGATACAGCGAAAGCGCGACTTCCAAACTTCCGGTTTGTGCGAAGTGTAGCAAAGTCACTTCGCGACGACGATCGAAGTCCTCTGGACTTGGAGGCGGAACATGACGTGACCATGGATGTCATGTAGGATGGAGAAGTTCCGTAGTGGATATGAAACATCAGGAGGGAAATTTTGAAAGCAATGCGAGCACGGATGGGAAGCCAGTGTAGTTGTTTCAGAGCTGAAGTGATGTGGTCTCTGGGACCAAGACCTTTTATCAGGCGCGCGGCCGTATGTAGAACTGAAGACAGGGGTTGAAGTGTTGATGATGGAAGACCAGATAGAACAGAGTTGCAGTAATCGAGACGAGAGATGACGAGAGCTTGAGTGAGAATACGAAGGCAGGTTTCATTCAGACAACGTTTCACTTGTCGGATTCGGCGAAGGTGAAAGAAGCATGCTCTGGCTATAGAAGATATATGTTGGTTCATCTTTAAACTGCTGTCAAGTAGCACACCGAGATCACGAATCACGTCAGATGGTGGAATAGAGCAGTTGGAGTCGAGGTCAAGAGTTTTCATTAATTGGTTGTTGTTGTATGTGCACTTCTTATTGCGCCCCTTCAACATTGCTACTCAGAAGCGCAGCAGCGCTCCCGACTACAGCGCAGGCACTGAATCGGAGTTTCGCGCCAAAGCGCTGAGCAATTGCAAGTGAAGGATTGCTCAAGGTCCCTACACGGTGACTAGAGGCGAATTCGAGCCTGGAACCCTCCGGCTCAAGGCAATGAACATAACCCCTACACCACCGCGCCCCACAAATATATGGCAGGAAAGAAAGGAGGTAGAAGACGAACCTCTGAGTAGGTACCTTGACGGGGCGCTATATAAGTTTCGATTGATTGAAGGTAAGGAAGAAAAGAAAATATTTAAAGAAAGAATGTTGGAGACTTGGACGACCGTAGGTGTGGTTTTGCAGGATGGGCAAATCACAATGGTGATGATTAATTCTTAGCAAGAGCTCAAAAAACAAAGAGCAAGAAATCAAGGACACGGAAATATTTTACATACATGTAGAGGTTTCTAAATGTATTCTTCTCAGTTTCATTTTGTCACACAAGTTTGTGTAGGCCTATAATTATTAATATCGTTAGTGCTGCATGTAGTGCGCAAAAATTGGTCAAAAGCAGGAGTTAAGAAACTGGTGTCAGTTTTCCAGCGCGGAGGGGGGGTGGGGGAATGCTCCTCTTGCCCCTATGAGAGGATTGGCCATGAGGTTTGATATACCGAGACTAAGAAAATAAAGTCGCCACCATTTCATACCTTAGCTGGCTCAAGGCTAAAACAAGGGTCTGGTCTTCATATCATCATCGTAATCGTAATTGTAGCCTAAGGTTAATAGTAGTCGTACTAGTTGTTCTTATGGTGATCGCATTCGTAATAGTAACCGTAATGATCATCGTGATGGTAATGATAATCGTAATCGTTATGATTATCGTAATATTGTAATCGTTTTGGTGGCCGTTACGGCGGCGTTACCGTAATTAGGACGGCAATGACAATGGTAATTGCAATCGTTATCGTTATCACCAATTGTCAAGTACATGCAGTGCAACTGGAGTTGGTTGTTCAGCAACATGACCTTAACGAATTCCCAAGGTCATATGCAAATGATGACCTCGATGTAATTTACATGCAGACGATTCGGCAAGGTCATTGCTCATTCCAGAAGAGGACTATTTTTGTAAGACGCTTAGGCTGGTTACCAAGAGCAACGTACCCTAAAGGTCTAAGGGAATTGTTAACGTGCAACTTGAAGGCAGACCCACGAATACATTGTTTCGATTATAAGACTCGAGACATACAGAATATCAAAATAGTATGCACTCACAATGTTTTGAAGCCATTTAATATGCATGATCATATATCGATTGACATAGGCGTACGGGACATTTGGGCAGTGGGGGCCCCAAAAAAATTTTTGCCCGAAAAATCTGACGACCTTTTTTTTTAGTCATCCACCCAAAATTCTTAGGATTTTTCCCGCCCGAAAAATCTGACGACCTTTTTTTTAGTCATCTGCCCAAATTTTTTTGGATTTTCCAAGTCCGAAACATCTGACGACTTTTTTTACCCCTACGTGCCCGAAAAAATCCTCCCGTACCTGCTTTGCCCGAAAAAAATTCCGACTTTTTTGGCCCGTCCATGCCTCTTTTGCCCGAAAAACACATTTGCCCGAAATTTTGGGGGGGAGCATTTGCCCCCCTGGGTCCCCGTCTCGTACGCCTATGTCGATTGATAGGTCGTTGGTTGGTTGGCTGATTGTACTTTGTATCGATATATATTATACATATCACATGCATAAATTATATATTATGTGTATTATATATACAGGTTGGGCCATAAAAAAGTAAACCCTACGATTTTTGCCATTATCTTGGCCAAAAACAAGAATTGCTCAAAATCTCCAGATTTTTACCCGATAGATTTAATTATCAAAGGTAGAGAGTTATGATTGAGAAATACCACAAACTGCTGCCAAAACCAAGAGTGATAAGAGAATTGACGGTCGCATTGGAGGCGATATGCATGGGAAGATCTGGAATACACCAACAAGGCCATCAAGAACTCTACAAAGAGACTGAGAAAAAGTGTAAGCACTGGTGGCGGTGAAGCAATATCAAGTTCATTTGATAACAATTATTTGAGATGTAACTTAATTAAATCCTTTTTCTACATTTTGCTGCGTTACGTTTTTAGATTGCATTGTCAAAAAACGATGGGTCGGCTCACAAAAAGTGATATAACTTTTGTTCTGTCTAAAACATTTTAATGAAATTTGGTCGTTGTACGTAGGTATAAATTACCTTTAAGCTCGTAAAAGTTGATTTAAAAAATTCTTATTTTTGGCCAAAATACTGGCAGAAATCTTTAGGGATTACTTTTTTATAGCCCACCCTGTGTATAGGCTACGTTGCTCTTGGTAACTAACCAGCCTTGGGGATCTTTAAAATAGGCTTGGCAGGACCGGTTTATGAGATGGTTGATTGACTTGTACTATTTGATTGAATCATTTACTGATTGAAAACATAGATCTATATTATAATCGAACCTCTCTCTTCTACAGCTATTCTTCCACTTCTCTTTTCCACTCTTCCTTCTCTTTTGTATAAAAATCCCAAACGAACTTCTCCAGTCAACTAGAATCATTGTTATTACTTCTGGCAGTTCACGAACACAGAAGAGGATCATCTTTCGATATACGATCGGTTCTTTCGTTCGAAGCAAAAAACTGATGACGTAACCTCAACATATATCTTAGTCTGAGCAATCGTCTTCTGTCTTTATGTATATATGTCTGTCTATCCAGACTATCCGTCCGTCTGTCTGTATGTATATATGTCCGTCTGTCTGTCTGTCGTCTTATCTGCTCATATTTCTCTCTATCTCTGTCTCCCTTGCACAAACACTGTTCGTCAGTTTCCTTTTGTATGTCTATGTCTCCATCACAGTCTCTGTTTATAGATTCTGTCTTATCTGACTCTCATCTGTCTGTCTGAACACCTCTCTCTCTCTCTCTCTCTCTCTCTCTCTCTCTCTCTCTCTCTCTCTCTCTCTCCTCCCTCCCTCCCTCTGTCTCTGTCTCTGTCTTTGTGTCTCTGTCTGTCTGTTTGCCTGACCCTTGCTCTTACTGTCTGTCTGTCTCTGTCTGTCTGTATGTCGGTCTGTCTCTGTCTCTTCCTGTCTGTCTGTCTGTCTGTCTGTCTGTCTGTCTGTCTGTCCATCTCTCTTTCTCTCACACACAGACACACGAACACACACACAGTTCGTCTGTCTCTCTATCTGTCTCTCAATCCTGTCTTTGCCTCTTTGCCCGTGTCTCTCTGCTCCATTATAAAACATCATCCACCCATCCACCCATCCATCCATCCATACATTCATCCATCCATCCATCCATCCATCCATCCATCCATCCATCCACCCATCCATCCATCCATCCACCCATCCATCCATCCATCCATCCATACATCCATCCATCCATCCATCCATCTATCCATCCATCCATCCATCCATCTATTCATCCATCCAACCATCCATCCATACATTCATCCATCCATCCATCTATCAATCCATACATCCATCTATCCACCCATCCATCCATTCATCCTTTCATCCATCCATCCATCCATCCATCCATCAATCCATCCATCTGAATCTGGATTTCTGCACCACGAATTTTGTCCTGACTAAGCGTTTTGTACAATAGTCTCGAGTATAAGACTCGTGGGTTTTTTGGCGGAGAAGAAATCTGAGCTTAGGAATTCGCAATGTTGCATGCATGTGTATACATTGTGTACATTGTGTACGTTGTGCAGCAGCGACTCGAGGCAGAATATCAGGTTCACAGACAGCAGACGAAAGAATTATTGTAGCACGTAGACAGATTCACTTATTGGTTCAATACTGCTTGGTTGACTGACTATCAGACTGACTGACTGGCTGACTGACTGACTGACTGACTAACTGACTGAATGACTGACTGACTGCATGATTGATTTACTGACTGACTGACTGACTGACTGACTGATTGACTGAATGAATGAATAAATGAATGAAGGATAGACTGAGTGCCTAGTTACATATTGACTGGTCGAGTGAATGACTAAAGAAGGGACTCACTGACTGACTGAATGACTTAGTGAATGAGAGGAAAAGTGACTGACTGATTTACTTACTTACTGATTGATTGATTGATTGATT